>JARBWK010000012.1:18538150-18935650 GCA_030556195.1 Anolis apletophallus
AAACCTATTGTTGTTCAGATTCCTCTTTATGTCAGGGCCTGGTAGGTCTGTAAATAATGGCACAATAACTAAAGTATTTAACAAGTGGTATTGATCTTTATTAAGCCTTTCTCCAGGCAGAGCAAAGAGGAATCTGAGCTTTCCCGCCAAAACGCTCAGTGAAAACCCTTCTGGTAAACTCCCTCCCTCCTCTCAGACTCAGGCCCATCCCCCTCTGCTGGCTCCCTGTCGCCATGGCAGCCAAGGCCAAGCCGTTTATTTAACTGCTCTGGCTGAGGCCTGACAACCTATCTCTAACGAATCCTGTCCATCTCTATCCCTCCTAAAGAGTGACTGTATCAACAGCTGTCTTTCTTTTGAGGGTCGAAGCACTAGAAAGTACGACATTAGCATCTCCCCATACACAGTTATAACAATTAACCATTTTATTTCCGTCTCACAGATTAGTCTCCCCAACCGTTGTGGTAATAGTCTCTGTCTTTGGGGCCGGTAGGTCCACGTCAGCCTAAACATGCTAGCCTTTTGGGTCTAGCCAGAGTTCTTCTTTCCGCTCTTCCCGGGGGTTCGCCCAAAGTTCTGTCTTCAGGGAAACCTGGGGATAACCTTCCCCATTCACAACCAGGCCCCACCCCCGAGTGACTATGGACCAACAGATGGCTCCATTAAGCAATTTCAGGAAACCTTCCGAATGTCCCGGTTCCCCAGCACCCCCTAGGAAGAGAGCTAGGGCTCCCTCCACGTGGCTGGAGGTCACCGGCCCCAGCTTAGGCCCCAGCTCCAGCTTCTCACAGACACAATGGATAGTGATTTTTTTAAAGGGATACCTGTAGTATCCCAGCCTAGCTTGGTGTTCGTGCCTAGTAGTCAGAGCCAGCCCCCGGGGGTCCCAGCTGCCCCGGAGCAGGGGTCAGATGGATGGCCTGATGGGTACGGGTCTGCAGAGGAAGACTTAGAATGGGACAATGGCTGGCTTCAGGGGTATGATGATACAGAAGAGGAATGTGATGACTCCATGGAAGTCAGCTATGAACTGGATGATGAGAACATTACTGACCTTGATTCCAGGGAGAGGTTTTTCACTCCTCTGCCAGATGCGAGTGATGAACATTGGGATGCATGGGGAGGTTCCCGCTCCCAGCCATCGAGTTCTGCACCTGGCCAGGCTAATGGGAGGGAATTCGATAGAAGAGCTTCTATCCGGTCTTCAAGGAGAGATTGGGGCCTGAACAGGGGGGTACGTTGGACTCACAAGAGCTCATTGCTTTATTAATTGGAGCCCGAGCCATCTCTAGCCAGATCCAAGGCTACGTTGGTAAAGGAAGGAGCTTTGCAAGTTTCATGCTCTCGGAGGCCGCAGGAGCGGCTGGTTTCAAGTTCAAGCCTCAAGCCCACGCCGCAAGGGTGGTGTGTGTGGGTCTTTGGATTTTTGGACTCTTTTGATTCAAGTCATTTGGATTTTCTATGCAAAGAACTCTTTGGACTATTTTCATTGCTTGATTTTTTACTTCACATATTTTATCCAAACTCTTGTGTCTGTGCTTCATTGGTCTTTCAGCGGGAGGTGTATCAGTCATCCACACGCAAATGGCTTTGGCCGACTCACCGGCCAAGCCCGTTGCGGTGGGGAGTTGTCCTCCTCGCCATCTTGCCAGGGAAAAGGGAGGGGGTGCAGGGGCTTCTCTTCTCCCAGAAGCCCCTGGGTGTGGCGCGGTGTTCCCGCCACCTTTGCGGGCTGACCAATAGCAGGCTGGCCCTGGGCTGCCCTTTGTCCCTGGCTAGAGAGCCCTCCTTCTGCCCAGGCAGCCTATTTAAGACTGCCCGGGCTGCTCGGCGGACACGTGGGGGCCTGAGCGGCGATTGCCTCCCACCCACCCTACAGGTTTTCAGGGCTAGTTGGGTGATTGAATATCACTGCAGTCGTGGCTCACCATGTGTTGTAGTTTTTCGTTAACATGTTCCACGTAGTAGCTTCATGTTCATGTAGCAACTCTTTGTTTTGCATGCGCATTTATGTTCATTCATGTATATCAATGGTTCTTATAGTAACACTATGTTATGTAGCAACGTTTTGTTTTGCATGTGCATTACTTCATGTTTGTTCATTATGCTTTATGTCGCAACTCTAGGTATGGCATGTGGCATGGGCCCTGGATCGGGCTGGCTTATCGCCCCTTGGTCGTAAGGGGTGATAATGCCCGTGCTCCTCCCCTGGGGTGCCAAGTTCCCATTGACCGGTATTGGGCCGGTGGCACCCAGGTAAACAAGATTCTCCAGATATCGTGGGCTGCGGTACCCATGATCCAGGAACCATGCAGGACCGCCAACCCCTGTTTCTATTGTTAATAAACGAGTTGTGGCCATATTTTATCCAAACTCTTGTGTCTGTGCTTCATTGGTCTTTCAGCGGGAGGTGTATTAGTCATCCACACGCAAATATTATTCATTGCATCTGCCTGGTGTGTGTGATCTAGGGGGAACTGTCAGCGTTCTGGGGTGCAACAATACCTGGTCTTATAATATAATTTATGGGTATGCTTCAGGGTGCTGGCTGTTTTATTTTAATATTTTCTCTGATATTCCCTATCATTAAAAAATAATCTTACAGTTGCATGCGAAGCAGTCACATTCATAACCTGCGATCGTCGAAGGGATATTCAACAGTCAGTATCTGTGTGTAAAAATGGAGTATGACTTCCTTCTTGTCTTTCGCCCCAGGCAACAAAATATGCTGGCCTATCCATTACAATATGAATTATTAGGAAACAGTGTCTCATAATTAAGACATTTAGGAGTGGAAGAAACAGACAAGGACACGTGAAGCTGTCTATTAACTATCTAGGTCTAATTTGATGATAGCAGTTCACTGAGACTTTAGAGAATGTGGTTTCCAGCTTTATCAACTAAGCTTCCTTAACTGGAAAAACTACTAATGAAACTTAGGATCTGGACACTTTTAAGGAGTTGGATAGATTGAATAATTTCCCCTGGTCTTATATATGAGTGGGATGTCACACTTTCCTACACAGAGGACCACATCAACAATGGCTTTTTTGCCAACATACTGTATATACTCAAGTATAAGTTGACTTCTTGCATAAGTTGTGGGCAGGTTTGGGGGTCAAAATTATTCCTTTTGATATGACTCTTGGATAAGTCAAGCATCATTCTGTGAAACAGAGAATACACCAGCAATCACAATTTTCTCACCCAGGCATTTGAAAAAGCAGAAGTTGCAGGGTGACAGAGAGCATAAAGGGGGTTGGTGTTTCTTGTAAAAGCTGAGGCAGGCTAAACCCTCAGCTTTTCCACTCTGCTCAGAGAGTTTGATAGTTTCTTTTTCACAAGAGTTAAGGTACAATATTTACATGGATAAATTGATCCAACTTTTTAGAATTCATTTTTTAACTAAAATTTCTAGACTTATTCATGGTAGGCCTGTATGACCAATGAAAAAAAATTCCAATGCTTATTACGAAATTAGAGGCAGGGAAATATCATTTCTAAAGTGTTTACGCAATTGGGCATGGTTTGTATCGTAACTATAATGAGTTAACAACTTTTTGTTGCCTTTCGTTAAAGTAATTCTGCCGAAGGGGAAACTTCAGGGGTTGCTTTCTCCCTAATTATTAGAGTTATTGGCATGAAACTTACTATGATTATAGGACACATTTACCACTGTTAGCCCATCAAGTTCCAGAACATTTCACTCATCTACCGATTTTTGGGAAATTTTCAAAGTTTTTAAATTTTATAAAGGCAAGAGCTATCTCACTGAATTTTCTATACAATGACACAAGATAACAGGGGACCATTCCCCCCAAGTTTCAGAAATAGGCATAAATCTACTGATTTTTGAGATTTTAAAAAAGTTTTGCCAGAAACATTTTTAAGAAGCCACAACAGCTATCTCATTGAATGTCTTTAACCAATAGAACTTCAATTTAGGGATTTCTTCCCAGGCCAGCACAGTCCTCTTGTCCTCCAATCCCCGAAATAACGAGACCACACAAAGTATTTGGCATTGAATATGGGTAACTTTATTAATTGCTATCTATTTAACTTTAACTTATTTTTTTAATAAAACAAAATTTTATTGATTATTATATACAATTTACATACATACACATGTAAAGATTTTATATTCTGTATATAGGCATCTTTACACATACACATATACAATATGAGGAACAAAGGGGTGGGTGGTGGGGGAAGGGTGAAACGGGGATCGGACATCGTGGGGGGAAACAGCAATACAATACAGGATTAAAAACAAATGAATGAAAGTAACTTCATGCAGTGCCATAAGGAATAAATAAATATCCTGATACTAAAACTTATTGCTTTCTAGTTAAATCCATAGACCTTTTAAATTAATATTTTCTTATTCTTTATGTAGGAGACAGACTGTTTCCAAGTATCATTAAATTGTTTAGATGAATTATATCTAAACATTACTTTTAATTGATTTTCTTTTAAACAATAAGCATATGTATATTTTGATTTCATTCTCTACATTCTCTCCCAACTTTCCAATGGGACATTATAACCAATGTTAGCTGTCCATTTTTTTCATATATTCTTTTATTGGACTTTCTTCATGCTTATTTGTTAATGTAAAATTATATAATTTACTTACAATTTTTCTCAGATTGAAACAGTATTTTCTCCCCTGTAGTTGTTTTCTCTTTCCAGCCAATTTTTTAAATCTTCTACAAATCTCATTTTTGTTTGATTATACTGATACCAATTTATGTTCCATGCTAATAATTCTTGTTTTTTCAAATATATGATATTTCCTTCCTTCTTTAGTAAGTCTTTATATGTGGGCCAATTTTTCTTATGTACATTTTTTATTTGAAAGGCTTAGATAGGTGATGTCCACATTGGAATCTTGATACATATCTTTTCTTTATATTTACTCCAAAACCTGATCAGCGGTGCTTTTTATAATATGATTTTTAAAGTTTTTGTCTTGATTATATTTATTGTATATTAGATACCTGTCAGCTCCGGTTGGTTCGTTTATTGCCGTAACGGACCAAGCCGATCGCGCCAATTGATATGGACACTGCCGGGCGGGAAACCACCAGGCTCATCCCCTTTGATCTGCCAGATACCTTCCTGGTCTTTGATATGTGGACTGGCCATTTGGTCAAGCCTTGGAGGGAGGGACCCAGTGGGGGCGGGCCGGGAGGGAATCTTGAGAGATGTTTGCGCGGGCTTTTCTTTAGTCTATCTTTGTTCAGCCTGGAGCAAGGAGCCAATAAATGACCTATCTTCCAATTTGCTTGGAGTGAGTGTGGTTTATCGGACCCCCCCCTTTCCGGAGCATTACATAAAGATAGACTCACCAATTTCTACGGCCGTGAAAGCCCTCCGACCGTAACCAACCGCAGAGATGTTTCAAGCCGAAGGGACGCCTCGCGAAGAGCAACCTCCGGTAATCCCAGGGCGAGGAGGAGGAGGACGAAAGCGAGGACGAGGTCGAAGCCGGAGCGTCCGGTGGGGAACCGCAGGTGGTGGTGACCGGGATGGAAGATGGGGGGATCCCTGACCAGACCCGACCACCGAAGGATGTTCGTCGCAAGGTGAGAGCACCCAGCAACGAAATGTTGCGGATGGAGGTGCAGATGTTCCAGATGTCGGAAGCGATGCAGAAGATGCAGGCGCAGTTGGACATACTGATGACTAGGCCGGAGGAGAGGCCTTGGGGGACCCCGAGCCCCGTCTTCTCCGGAAGAGGCAGGAGCCAAGGAGCGGGCCGGTCGGGGAGGGCCTCGGTGAGGTTCTCGGAGGAGCTCCTCCGACCCAGAGGGGACAGCTACACACCCCATCCGGGCTTGGGGGACCAGAGCCAGGAGATGACGGGATCGAGAAGAGACTTGAAGGTAAAGTTTGACGGGGACCCCCGCCAACTATCATACTTTGTCACCAACGTCCAGAATTACATGGTGGACTATGGGGATACGTTCCCCTCTGAAGCGGCCAAGGTGCGGGCTGTGGGGGCCAACCTGAAGGAGGCCGCGGCCGACTGGCTGATACAGCTAACAGACACTCGCTCGCCACACCTGCTGCGGTTGGACGCCCTGTTGGAGGCCCTGCGGATCCGCTGGGACCCGTTAGCCGGGGAGAAAGCCAAGGCCCAGCTGAGGAGGATTTACCAGGGACAGAAAACCGCCTCAGAGTACGCCCTGAATTTCCGAGCCCTAGCGGGGAAGATCCGAGGTTGGTCTGAGTCCACTATACTCGAGTGCTTCAAAGCAGGCCTAAGGCAGGACATTCTAGAGTGGGCGATGCACCGAGGGAACCCGAGACCCTGGAGGGTTGGATAGCCTTGGCCGGGAGAGTGGAGTGCGACATGGAGCAAATGCCTAGACGCCACCGAGATGGCGGGAGGTCCCGGGGGACGGTAACGGGCCCACCGGGGCGCTCGGGACCAACCCGGAAACCTTCCCCTCGACCCCGGTCAGCCAGCCGGGACGCTCAGAGAGGGAAGAGAGGAGCCTGCTTCTCGTGCGGACGAGAGGGCACCGAGCAGCGGAGTGCCGAAGAAAGTCCCTCGCCGGCGGAGCGGCGCCGGAGGTCAAACCGGCAGTACCGGCCAAAACCCCTGGCCGAGGCAAGGCAGCAGCGGCGGAGACGGCGCGGGCACCCAGGCCCCGTCCGGCAGCTGAGGAGCCAGAGCTGGAGACGGAGGAGAGCGACTCCGAGTGGATGGCGGGAAACGACAACGATCTGCTGTAGACGCCCGACGGCAGATCCAGACCCCTTCGGGCGGTGAGTTAGATCCTCCGGGGTGTGGCACATACAAGCTGGACATGCAGGTGTGGGGCCCCGAGGCCAGCCAACCCATAGAGACTACAGCCATGATAGACAGCGGGTGCACCAGGTGCCTGATGTCCCCGAGATTAGCAAGGCAGCTGGGAATAAAGCCACAAGCCCTGATCGAGCAGATCTTATTCTCCCAGCTAGATGGGTCCCCGGCGAATGGGAAGCCAGCCACCCACAAGACAGGGGAGATCAGGGTGCAGATGGGGTCCCACCGGGAAGAGCTAAAGTTCGTCATTTCAGCAATGGCGCACCAACCCATCATTCTGGGGGCCCCCTGGCTGCGCAGCCAAAACCCACGGATTAATTGGGAGACCGGAGCAGTGCAGTTCAGGAGCGGAGAGGCCCGGGCAAGGCTAGATGACCTTGAAGACGCGGACACCCCAATCCATGAGGGAGCGGGCGTGGGGCAGCAGAGAGCCAGCCCGCGAAGTCCCAGAGAGTATGAGGACTTGGGGAGGTCTTTAGTGAGCGGGAAAGTGACCAGCTGCCCCCACCGGAAGTCCGATTGCGCAATTGAGATTGAAAAAGGCGCCAAGTTGCCCAGCCCGAAATTATACGCCCTGTCTGAACCCGAAAGAAAGGCATTACGAGACTTTATTGATAAGAATATGGACAGAGGCTTTATTGAAAAATCGACCAGCCCGATGGCAGCCCCGCCCCTGTTCAGGCCAAAGGCGGACGGATCGCTGCGGCTGTGTGTAGACTACAGAGGTCTCAATGCGATCTGCACTTCTAGCCCCTACCCGTTGCCACTGATGTCCGAGATCCTGGCCCAGCTGGGGGAGGCGCAAATCTTCACCAAGCTGGACATCCGAGAAGCGTTTTGCGGATTCGGTGCGGGACGAAGACTGCTGGAAGACCGCATTCAACTGCCATTTGGGCCAATACCAATTTGGTCACACCATTCGGACTCAAGGGCGCCCCCCGGATTTTCCAGCAGTTCATCAACGAGGTCTTCAGGGACTTACTCTACAAGGGAGTTCTAGTGTACTTAGATGACGTATTAATATATTCCAAATCGGAGGCGGAGCACGTCGAGATGACCCGGGAGGTGCTGCGATGGCTGCGGAGAACCAGCTATTTGTTAAGCTGTCCAAGTGTGAGTTCCACCGACAGGAACTGGACTATCTGGGGTATCGCATCTCCACGGGGCTTGGCCATGGATCCAAGTAAGGTGAGAGACGTGCTCGCGTGGGAGGCCCGCGAACCAGGCGGCAACTACAGGGCTTTTGGGGTTCGCCAACTTTTATAGACAGTTCATCCAGAACTTTGCTAAAAATAGCGCTCCCCTTAACTGAACTATTAAAAACCAAGGGATGGGGGGAGACAATGAAAGCCAAATCACCCGGGGCCAAGCTCAACTGGACCCCGCACTGCCAGGAGGCCTATGACAGCCTTAAGAGGAGCTTCACAAGTCAGCCGCTGCTGAGGCATCCCCAGCCCGACAAGCCCTTCACTGTGCAGTGCGACGCGCCTCAGAGGCGGCCTATGGGGCGATCCTCCCACAGCGAGATGAGGACGGGACCCTGCGACCCTGCGCATACCTGTCCAAGAAATTCACCCCGGCCAGAGAAGCGGTGGCATGTGGGAGAAAGAGTCCTTTGCTGTACGGGCGGCGCTGAGCCACTGGAGGCACTTCTTGGAAGGCACCGCCTTGCCCTTCAAGTGTGGACGGACCACAAGAACTTGCAGGCACTCCAAACCCCCAGAGGCTCAACGCCAAGCAGCTGAGATGGGCGCAGTTTTCAGCGCTTCAACTTCCAGCTCAAGTATCTGCCAGGTCGAAAAACGTGTTGGCCGACACGCTTTCCAGAATGCCTGAGGCTGACTACTCGCGCCAGAGGAAGTGGGGACCGTGTTCTCCAAAAATCAGTTGGGCTTAGTGGCCCGCACCGGGCGCGGATAAGGCCCTTAAACCCCACGGTCCCAGGGACCCCCGAACTGTTAGCGGAACTGGCAGCAGCTTATGGAGCCGATGCCTGGCTTAAAGAGCACCGCGAGGACTTAGCTGAGGCCAACGGCATATGGTACTACAAAGACAAGCTGTATGTCCCCCTGAGCCAGAGAGGCCCCGTCCCTAGCTCAAGCCCACGATTCCACATTGTCCGCCACTTCGGCCTCACCAAGACTCTTAAGTTATTGGCCCGGCAATTCTGGTGGCCGGCCATGAGAAGGACACTAGTGACTACATAGCCGAGTGTGAGGTGTGTGCCCGGAACAAACCCAAGACGGGGCCGGCCGGCGGGGCTGCTGCAGCCGGTGGCCGACCCAGCCGAACCTTGGAGCGAAATAGCAATGGACTTTCGTCGTTGACCTGCCGCCCAGCAGCGGATATACCACCATATGGACGGTGGTGGACCTGTTCTCAAAACAGGCTCACTTTGTTCCGCTCCGCAGGCTGCCCACAGCCCGGAGTTGGCCCGCCTCTTCACCCACCACGTCTTCCGACTCCACGGTGCCCCGGCGTGTGGTGAGTGACAGAGGTCCTCAATTTACGCCCAAGTTTTGAAAGCGTTCCTGGCAGGGCTGGGATCCGGCGCCCTGGCACGGCGTTCCACCCGAGACGGACGGCGCCACGGAGCGGGTTCAACGCACCCTGCAACAGTACCTTCGCTGTTACTCGACCTCCCCGCCAGACAACTGGGCCGAGCTGCTGGACGTGGCGGAGAACAGCTACAACAACGCCGAGCACGCTCGGACGGAGCCTCGCCCTTCAGCATTGTGGGGGCCGCGACTTTCCGCCTTCCCTGCGCCAGCCCTGCTGCCGACCCGCGGCTCCGGTGACCGATTGGGGAGCCAAAGTTGCGGCGGTTTGGCCGGGCTATCCAGGCGGCGCTGCGGCAGGCCCGGGACTCTTACAAGTTGTACGCTGACAAGAAGAGGGGGCCCCAGCCAACATACGTGGTGGGGGACCGCGTGTTCCTCTCCACCAAGAACCTGAAGTCGACTCAGCCGGTCTCGCAAGTTTGCGAACAAACCAGGGCCCCTCAGCGTGGTGGAGGTAATTAACCCCATGGCGGTCAAGCTGGACCTGCCGCACACCTGGCGCAAGGTCCACCCTGTGTTCCATGAGCTTATTGAAAAAAAAGCTGTGTCCGACCGGAAGTGGTCCGCCCGAAGAAGGCGCACCGGTGCCTATTATGGTGGGATCCCACACCCACTTTGAAATTAGAGACATTTTGGACTCTCGCGCCGCAAGGGCCGTCTTTAGTTACTTAGTTAAATGGACTGCCAAAGACTTGCACCCTGAGTGGGTGTTGGCACCCCACGTTAGCGCGCCCCAAAGCTAGTTAAGGCTTTTCATGCCGCTTTCGACAAGCCGGGCCCTGACCCCTTGCCTTTTGTTCTTTCCCTTGCAGGTCACCATCTTGCGGAGGGGGCGCTATGTCAGCCCGGTTGGTTCGTTTATTGCCGTAACGGACCAAGCCGATCGCGCCAATTGATATGGCCACTGCCGGGGGGGAAACCACCAGGCTCATCCCATTTGATCTGCCAGATCCCTTCCTGGTCTTTGATATGTGGACTGGGACTTTTGGTCTGGCATTGGAGGGAGGGACCCAGTGGGGGGCGGTCCGGGGGAATCTTGAGAGATGTTTGCGCGGGCTTTTTCTTTAGTCTATCTTTGTTCAGCCTGGAGCAAGGAGCCAATAAATGACCTATCTTCCAATTTGCTTGGAGTGAGTGTGGTTTATCGGACCCCCCCTTTCCGGAGCATTACAGATACCCATGCCAACCAAATCTGTACTCATATCCCTCCAAATTTAGTAACTTTTTGTCTTTTAAATCTAGCCAATCTTTAATACCTTCCAAACAGTTAGCTTCATAGTAAGAAATCAAATCCAGAAGACCAAATCCACCATTCTGCGGTAGTTCCTGTAAATATTTAGATTTGTTCCTTGGTCCCCCCCCCCCCCCCGCCATATGAATTTAGACAGTTCTATTTCCCACCTCTTTAATAATGTCTGATTGTTTAGGATTGGAAGCATCTGAAATAGGAAATTTAGTCTTGGAAAAATTTTCATTTTATTGTTGAAATTTTTCCTAACAGTGACAGGTTTAAATTTTGCCACTTTCCAAAATCTTCTTTAGTTTCTTTCCAAAATTTTTCATAAATATTTTTCACTAATTGACAATTTTTTGCAGTTAAATTTATTTCCAAATACTTTATTTTATTAGCCACTGTTAAACCAAATTTAGTTTCTATAATTTGGAATTCATTTTTATCTATTTTGATTTATTTAACTTAAAACCTGATATTTCATCAAATTCTTCAATTTTATTAAGCCAAATTTTCATATTATCCAATTTTCAATAATACATACTATGTCATCTGCAAAAGCATATATTTTGTAATTTTCTTTTTTATTGACAAGCCTTTAACTTCTCATCACTAATTATATCTCTTAATAATAATTCCAAGACAAAATTGAAAATTAAGGACGAGAGAGGACATCCCTGTCTCGTACCCTTTCGTATTTTTATTTTTCTAGATTTTTGACCATTTACTATTACGGATGCTTCCTGTTCCTTATATATAGCTTTTTATTGTGGATATAAAGTTATGACCTATATCCATTTCTCTCAACAACAACTGGTCTTAAATTTATGTAAGCGGAACTTTGTTTGGCAAAGCCAAGATAGCGTCCCTACCTGGCCTATTTCTCAAAAACCTGGGTTCCCTGTAAACCTAATCCAGGGAACCTCTAAAGGAAGTGTATCGGGAAGCCTCACTCAAGGCAACTAAGGCCAGACGCCCCCCCCCCCCACTTCTTAAGCCATTTGTATTCACCTCATGTAATCAAAGTGAACCTTGGGTGAGTGTTTAGTTAATAACCTATCACCCTTGAAGGGGGTGCCTTGGGTATACTTCAAATATTTAACATCCTTATCTGTTTTCCATGACATCCTATTTAATGCCACACCATCCCAATTTGCCCTGAAAACAGTATAGGGTAGGCAAAAAGCCATCCTAGAACATAGGAAGGAAAAAATTCCTACTCGGCGCCCTAGTGGCAACCATAATATACTGTTATAGTAGGTGGGCATGGTGGGTTGTCAGAACGCCAACACAGCAGTCGCTTTTCAAAATCAAATGATTCTATTTCTTAGTATATTTTCTTTCAATCATCATACAAAGTACGGTTGCAGTGGAAACCAAATCATGAAGATTGCATTTACAAATCTCAAAATTATAATCCTCCCAAGGAGTCAAGGTCTCCGGGTTGTCCAAATAATCAATATTTTCAATACTATATTAATGGCATATAGTTCATAAGGTGGTCAACCCAGATTGGTCGACGGTCTAGCCGTTTCCGCCATCTTGGCTTCGTCGGACCTTCAGACCAATGCTCCAAGAAATAAAGTTTCCAAGTGATCTGGAAAATGTCTATAAGAAGTGAAATAACATAAACCATCATATAGCTATACATTGTATTCCTATCTTATAACATAATACACTCAAATGTTCAAGGAGAACTAACAGAAGTATAGGCTGTCATACATACCACGTATATAATCAATAATTCTCTCGGTTAATACCATCAACAATCTTGCCAGATAGGGAATGAAACTCAAAAGCACTCATTATAAGCTATAGTATCCTGCATGTTTAACAAAGTTGATTTACAACAGGGCTTCACCTATTGTTAAACGATCATTAAGGCCTGATTGCCTCATGCTGGGTTTCAGGGTTGCTTCAGTTCCCAGTTTGACGATCCAGAAAGCCTCACGTTGTAAGAGTTTGGTCTTAATGTCCGTAAAGGGAGTCGGTTTGATTCTTTCTAAAACTACTACCTTGAAGTCCTCAAAATGATGTTGTTCCTTAAAATGACAGTATAGTATTGAATTTTCATTTTTAGTGCGGAAGCGTGAGCGGTGTTCCGAAATTCTTGTCCGGAGTTCCCTTCCTGTTTTCCCAACATAAAGTCTATTGCAGCCACATTTTAAACAATATATCAAATTCTTACTGGCACAGGTTGCCCATGTGCGTAACTTTATGGTAACCCCATTATGAGGGCTGGTGATCAAGTCTTGTGTATCTATGTGTTTGCAGATCGAACATCTTCCGCATCTATTTGTATGGTTGGGAACGGTTAACTCGGAGTGATCTTGGGGCGGTGATCCGCATGAATCAACATTTGTTTTATGCTCCTAGTTTTTTGAAGGCAACGATGGGGGTCTCTCTAATCCCGGATTGAGTCTACTAAAGGCCAGAAATTATTTACAATTTTGGTAATTTCTTTGGAGTGGCGTATAAGTGAGGGGCCAGACAGGGCGGTTCAGTGCTTTAGGCTTTTTTACCAGTAGATCTTGTCGTGGTGTTGCCGTGGCTTTCCTATGTGCTTGTTCCAAAATCTTCTGGGGATATCCTCTTTGAGTTAATTCTCTTTTTTAGTAAGGACGCTGAAGCCTCAAAATCAGCCACGTTGGATGAATTTCTTTTTAGTCTAAGGAGCTGAGAGTAGGGTAAATTATTTTTTTAGGGCCTGGGTGTGGAAAGAGCTATAATGCAAGACTGCATTCTTTTGTGTGGGTGTGATGAAGTTTTTTACTTTGATTTTGTCATTTTCCACGAATATGGTCACATCCAAGAAGTCAATGGCAGTTTTTGAGGTTTTAAAAGAAAATTCAATATGTTCATTCCACGAATTAAAGTAATGTGAGATATCCTCTATTTTGCCAGACTCCTTGGGAGGATTATAATTTTGAGACTTGTGAATGCAATCTTCATGATTTGGTTTCCACTGCAACCGTACTTTGTATGATGATTGAAAGAAAATATACTAAGAAATAGAATTATTTGATTTTGAAAAGCGACTGCTGTGTTGGCGTTCTTTTGCTTGTTCTTTTTGGATTACTCCGAGAACTAACGCCTTTAGATTTCATGGTGGGTTGTCAGTCAGCTCCAGAATGGTAAGAGAAGGCGAGTCAGGCAGTAGCCTGGCTCTGCCCCCCAAAGAGTTCCGTCTGGAACTATTTCTTTCTCTGTTCCGGGGAGGGTATAAACCATTCTCCCTCCCCGACTGCGCCGGAGAGGGAAAGCTTCCTCTTTGCAGATTCAATAATTTATTGGAACTCCATCTGACTGACAAATCTATCCCCTATTAGGGTTTCTGATGCTGGGCAGAATTCTGGTAAATGTAGTTTAGGGCAGGGCCATTTGAATTCTCTACCATAGGGCTTCTCGCCTTCCTAAACTACCTTTCCCAGAATTCTGTGCTCTCTCAGTCTTTTTCCTCTTCTCATGGTGAGAGACAGCCTTTTCTTTTTTTTTAATTTAAAGAGGAGTGGCAGCCTTTTTGGCTTTGCATTGCTTGCACTAAAAACAAAACTGCCTTCCTAGCATTACAGTATTCAAACAAAAATGTATTCGATGAGTTTTAATTCTTAAGTTTTTTGTTGTGCCCCCCCCTCGTTTCTTAATATTTATTTGTATATACAAAACTTACAAATTAGATACTACTTACAATTTAAAAAGGAAGAATTTAACATCATTAGTATATACAGTAATTGCTTCCAAATCCCACTGATCTGATCTCCTTAAATACAATGGAAAAGCAGGCAGCAGGGAAGTCATCAAATGTCATCAAAAGGTCATGTCTGGTATTTCCTTTTCATTATTAAATATGTTTTTATTAAGACAGATTAAAGCAAAACCTACATATAAACATACCAAAAACAAAACATCATCAACAACAAAAGTTCAAAAATACTTTTTCTAGATTAATGCTACTACATCCTGAACATCTCAGAAACAATAACTATTAATCTCAAACAATCTAAGTTATTTAAACTAAGGGATGTACAGTCTCTGTCTGGTTGCTATGTTCTCTCAATTTTCTACATCCATTTAGTGAAAGGGAACCATTGATACATCCTTTATCCACATAATAACATAGTCCAAAAAAACACTGATGGATTGACCCCATCTTTTGCTGAGGGAACATACCCCAGTCTTTCTTAAAGTTAGTTAGATTTCTCCTTGATCAGCATAGTAAGTTTATCAATTTCTGCAAGTTTGCTTATTTTCATAAGCCAATCATCTTGGATTGAATCATTGAGTCTTTCCATTTTTGAGCATAGGCAATTCTTGCTGCTGCTATCATGTATAGCAGTAACCTTCCACATTTTCCGTTTTCTACATGGGTTCCAAAAATGTTCTACCATTGCAAACACTCTATTTGTGTACCATAAGTGTGAAATGATGCTTCCATGAAATCTGCAATTATTTGTTTCAGGTTTCCTTTCCAAACCTGGAAACTTTATAGCAAACTCATATACACTTGTTTCCCCCATATTTTTAAATGAAGAACATGGGCTTTGTATAAGCTCTCCCCAGGAAATCCTTAGAGAACTGAGCACCTTTTTACAGTTGAAATCATGCCCAGAATTTCTGCTCCTTATTTATATTTAAAGCAATATATAATGAGTCTGTTTCCCCAATAACATGATGTACAAATAAGACTGTGTTTATTATCTCTCACAAAGACTTCATCAAACCCTACTTACTACAATGACCACCTGGTGTTCCTATGATGTTTTTGTTTTTCTATGTAACTGTTAAATCAATATTTTTCTCATTAAATGAAGACAATGATTATCATTACTGTCATAAAGATGAGATATGAATTAACTGTTTTTCTGTTTCTCTCAATAGGTCTACACTTACTTGCAACTTTCTCTGTTGTCCAAACCAAGGAATTATGGTTCACAGTCTTTGAACAAGGTGAGTTATCAAGCCATAGTTTGAAAATGGGTTATTCCAAAACCATTCACTAGGCATGAGAAAAAAGTTATGAAAATGATTCGTTTCGTAAGAAATTCGTAAGAAATGCTACTTTCGTATTTTCCGCACCTGGAACGCCAACCAGGAAGTGGACTTTCTTTTTCGAACTTCGGGGCCAGGATTTTCTTAAGTGTCGTTATTAGGTCGTATGGGGGCACCCTCCTTCTCTCTCACCACCCTCCCGCCTCCCTTGCCAATAAGTATTATGGCAAGGCAAGCCCTAAACTCGCTCCTTCTTTCGGCTGGAAGCCTGGAAAAATGTAAACAGAGAGGTTTACTCAAGTAAATCTGCAAAGGAGGGCACTTTGGATGAAGTGCCCTCCTTTGTGGATTTACTTCTGAGTAAACCTCTCTGTTTACATTTTTTCCAGGCTTCCCTGCCTCTCCTGCCTGCCAGGAACTAAAGCATCAAAGAGTATTGGGGTGAGAAACCAACCTAATGTATAATAGAATGAATGCTAGTGTAAGTGCCTAATATTATAAGTAATCCAACTGGTCATACCTACATTCCATGCACATGCAACAATACAGCAGTAATAACAATAACAAGAGGTAAAATTCAAACCGAGTATTCTGACTGGTCTCTCCTCATGCGATGCAAATGGGCTCTTCTCTTATTAGCCGGGAAATTAGCCCGGGAAAAGCCAGTGTTTGCTGCTTGGGAGCACACACATACATATTCTTGGGGGATTTGCTGCAGAATCCTGGGCTCATAGAGAAGATTCTGCAGCAAATCCCCCAAAGAATATGTATGTGTGTGCACACCAAGCAGAAGGAGGGACCAGTCAGAATACTTCGGTTTGAATTTTACCTCTTCTTATACCCATTGTTATTACTGCTGTATTATTGCATGTGGATGGAATGTAGGTATATGACCAGCCTGGGCAAACTTGGGCCCTCGCTCCCTCGGGATCGGGGTGAGAGAGAGGCAGCGAGGAGCCGGGGGGGGGCTCCTCCTTTTTCTTTTGCTGCTTCCAAGAATAGAATACCCCCTCCCTCCCTCCCTCCTTCCCTCCCTCCCTCCTTCCTATTTGGAGAGTCCCATCTAGAATTCAGTGTGATTTATTCAAGTTTTGGCCTACAACTCCCAGAAATCCCAGCCAATTTACCAGCTGTTAGGATTTCTGGGAGTTGTAGGCCAAAACCATCTGGAATGCGCATGCGCTGGCATACGAACTACTAACGGATTTCGTTAGTATTTGTTACATTTTAGAAATTTTTGGAAAATTTTTGTAAGTCTTCCTATTACTAATAACCCCCCCCCCCATTAGATTTTCGATTTGCTATTTTTGGGTTCTAAACCATGCCTACCATTCACCATAGGGATCTGCTGTTTGGATTAAATGGCAAAATTTATTCAGAGGATATTTTCCGCTGCCTATATTGAGGAAGGAAGACTTATACAAGGTCACTCAACAAGTTTCCATGGCTGAAAATATATTCGAATCCTTATCTCCCTGCATCCTTGTTCAACACTTAAACCACTTCATAATTCCACTCAAAGCACTAGTCTCTTATAGAAAGCTTGTAATTTGAACAAAAACCTTATCAGTTTGGGGGAGGGGGTAAAATGGGGAGATTCCTCCTAAGATCTGAGAAGCAGATAAGCAACATCTTTAGCAATGGCAAAAGGTTTTAATTTTTTTTTATCAAGCTGCAATCTCACAATCTCTCTGAAAAATTCAGTAACTGCCACTATTCAACCTTTCAAAGAGTCAACAGAACCATCGTAAAACTAGTCATGTCAGAATCCTCTGTAATTGGCCAAGGACTAAGGGACGTCTTGATAGGTCCAAAGAAAATATGTGGCGTAGGTAAAGGGTTAATGCTTTCTTCCACCCTCCCCTTCACACTGTAGCCACAAACTAAATAGGCCTCCTGTAGCAGTTAATAAACAAGAGTAACCCACTTATTTAGCTTGATTTTAAAATCACCTGGACATTGTTAACATCCTATGATATTTCCTTCCAGAAACAGAAGGGTTACTTAAAAAATTCATTTGTGGTAGTTACTATTTATGGTGTTTGGATATTAACATGCCTGCAAGCTGGGGGTTGATCCACAAGGACGAACCTTTGGTTTAAAGCAGGCATGTAGCCAGGGGGGGGGCTAAGGGGGCTTCAGCCCCCGAAATTCTCAGGATGGTCTGCGAGAAGGCCTTACTGGTACATTATTTAAACTGTTATGTTTATTCATATCATGATCTGATCACCATGCTCATTATATCCCACATTAATGTGGTTATTGGGATAACAATACAAAAGGTTTGCTAGGGTAGACCCTCTTCCACCCAGTCTCAGCCCCCCCCCCCCAGCCAAACTCAGCCCCCCCGAATCAAAAATCCTGGCTACGGCCCTGGTTTAAAGGGTGAGGCCAGTTCTGCGCATGCTGCACTCCACCAGAAAAATCTATTGCACAGACTCGAAGGACACATCTAACTTCTTTAGTCGTCAACTAAAGCGTGGGATGAGTCCTCCCTGAATCTTCATTCGTGAAGAATAGCCAAGAAGGAGAAGAAGTAAATGGTCTAACTACAGCTACACAATCATAGCAGTATGATTTTGTTTAAACTGCCATGTCTTCATTTCTGAAATTCTGGTATTTGTAGTTTAGAGGAGTGCTATAAACTCTCATCGAAGTGCAAAGCCCAGAATTCCATAGGATGTAGTCATAGCAATTAGAATAGAGTCATAGTGCTATAACTCTGAAAGGGCCACTTGTGGATTACGAAGGGCCTCATCACATGGGTCATGGTGAATAAGCAGTGCAGTGGGGCAATTCAGATGCCCTGCACCCTGCTTCACCCACAGTGATGCTTTCCCACCCCATGAGGAGGAAGCATCACAGCATGGCATCCACACTGGCCTCATGATTCCCAATGGAACACGAGGGAAGTGTCCTACCATACTATCAGGGTGCTTCCTCCATGGAGCCTGCCAGAAGTTGCTGTAAGTCGTGTGATGGCATCCAGCAGACTCCGAGGAGGAAGCATTCTAGCAGCATGCTAGGATGCTAAGATGCTAAATTCACCTCATGTGATGAGGTCGTAAAAATAAAATTCAAGTGCTGGGAAAGGCTCCAAGTAGAGAACCTTCCAACAATAGTCACCAATCACCACTTTCTTTATCAGCTTTGTGTGTATGCGAGTGCATGCAGGAGCTCTCTAGAAGTGGCTGAGAAAAGGCTGAAATGCAGTGGGAAGGCAGGTGACATCCTTGGAGTTCCAGCCCCAAACTCTTGGGACTTTATCATCTGAAGCCACTATTCCATGGTATTTGCGTGGTCATCAATAGCTATACACTGGTATGAGCACTCTCATTATTGTATCTCTCTCCATTTACACAACTGATTTCAACTGTAAAAAGGTGCTCAGTATTGCACTGGTTTGCCGATCAGTGGCACATAGCCTCGTAATCTCCTACACCTGCTTTGGGTCTCAAGTAGATCACACTGGTGAAATGGGCTCCAAGAGTGAGTTGCACTATCCCAAGTATATGGCTTATTCCAGAGGGCTTCAGATACGTTTTCCCTATGATCTATGAATTTCCTGAAATATGTCCATGGCATATGAATTTCCTGAAATTTCTGATTGCAGTGTTTTAGGGAGAGTTTCTATGAAATGCCAGGATATTATTTCTTCCCTGTTCTCCTCTTTCTTAACAATCTCTGGAAGTTTAACAGCTGTAAATGGGTTGATGTTGTTTTTGTTGTTAGCTTAAATAAATAGGAAGGCAAGGTATTTTTATATTCATACATTTAAACATTTATTCAGCTCTTCTGGAGCTCTCTGTATGTGCGTTTCTGAGGGGCTGACAGATAATAAGAGAGCCTTATTACTTCCATTCTCTTCTCCCACTAATTCAGTTTTGGGCAGTTTCATCATTCAGGAATGTAGTTACTAAATAACTTGGCAATCTTTCTGGATTCACCAGCTCAGAAACAGACAAAACACTGTTTCATGCATATGTCAGAATAGACAGATAATACCACACATTTGTTAGTCATTTGTTCATTTTCCAGTTGATTCCAAAGGTGAATTTGGAAACTGTTTTATTTTCCTAATAGAACCAAACAGAAGAAGTAGCCATTTGGATTCCCAGATCACAATCTGGATACAGATTTTACATTCAGGTCAGACTGAATCCTGATCCATCCAGAGCGTATCAGAGACGATGTGAATTGTTTAGATGTCAGATTGGATCATGAGGCCCAAGCAGAGCTCTGCTTTTAGTTTTGGAAACACGGGAAGTTCTTTTAAAATCAAAATCTGAAACATTCATTTAGAAATCCCATGTCAATAATGTATAAAGCAGTCCAATTTAGGAACAGCTTTGATGCATTACAAAGGTGGTTGCATCGCAACAAAACTAATAATTACACAAAAACTCATTATCCTGTTTCACAAACAGGGTTGAGCTATTCCAATGTATTACGCAACCTTTATGCTTCAGATTCTTATATAATTCCAATACAGACAAAAATGGTGCAGCGGTAGAGCAAGTTTAGATTTTGCTATGGAAACGGATATTTTTTCCCCTAATAGCACTAGTCAAAGACACAGGGAAAAAAATCCCCTGGTGTGTATAGCAGCACATTATTTATCAAAACTGGATCATAATCTAATGAAAAGTGCTTTAAATCATAAAGAAAGTAGGGAAACGTTCAGGGGAAAACAGGTGCTTTTTTCTTTTAAAAATAATTATTCTTGTACTCTTTCAAAGTCTTGTTGAAAAGCATATGAACTATATTCCTAATAAACTACTCTATTTTCCTTCTTTGCTTTTTGGGCTTTTCTATTATTAAAAATACAATCAGAAGCATATCCTTTTAAAAAAAAGATACTGCATTTATAACAAAAAAATTTTCTAATTCACTTTTGCCTATGCAGGGTTGTCTTAGCTATCCCCACACAGTGCAAGAATCCATATTCATGATAAAAATAAACTAAAAACTCACTAAGAGATTAGGAGACAAAGAGTCTACACTTGTTTCATGGTGCAGACTCTTTGTATTTCAGTTGTATTTCTGTTTAAATCAAATATTATATATTCTTTTTTGAGGTGACTCGCATTGTTTGTGGGTGATGTCTTCACAGTCACCCTTTAGATCAGGGTGCTCAGAATGGTGATCTCGATCACCAGGGTGATCTTCGGGCCTCATCCTGGTGATCTTCAGGCCCCTGACCAGGTTTTTTGCTGTTGGTCCTCTTCACGCACCCCTGCACGCTGCAAAGAAGTCCTCCGTCGTTGCTCCTCCCCGCCTCTGCTCGTGCGCCGCCTCCAAAAGCTCCAGAGTCCAAGAGGCAGAATGGGCCCCCTCTTTTGGATTCCTTCTCCTCCCTCCGCCTTCTCCAGCCACTCAGAGTCGTAGGAGACCAAGGGGCGGGCCTGGATGATGCAATGCATGGCGGGCCCCGCGCGCATGCGCTGAAGCGCCCATTCTTCCCCTCAGTCTTCTCGTGAGCTCTTGGGCGGCACGCATGCTGGCAGCGTGGAAATAGGAACAACGACGGAGGGAGGAGGAGAAGGACGCTTTGGGGTCATTTCCTTCCCGCATCTCAAGGGTCGGTCTTTTACTTTGGGGTGGGTGCTTGATTGTACCGTGGCATGTCTCTTTGTTTATTTTTAATGTTTAAAAATGGCCTTTTAGCTCCAAAGCCTCTCTGCTTGCTTTGTTCCTTGAGAAATATATGTTGGGGAATATGGAAATGTGGGAGAAATGGGGTGGTTGGATGTATTTTTGCATGCCCCTTTGTTTACCTTGCTGAGTATTAAATGGCCTCGCAGTTCGAAAGCCTCTCTTCTTACTTTCTGGCTGATAATATGTGTGGTAATATGGCAGTGTGGGGGAAATGGGGTGGTTGGATGTATTTTTATGCTCTGTTTTATATTGTTGTTATTAAATTGAAATGTTGATGTTTTATAACTTCATTTTATGTAAACTGCCCCGAGCCTGCTGGAAGGAGCGGGACATAAAAATGAATAATAAATATAAATAAATAAATAAGAAAATAGTTATTTGTTTTACATTTCTGGGTAGGTGATCTTTGGGACTTGGTTTTTTAATCAGTAGCTCCCATGCTGAAAAAGTGTGAGCACCCCTGCTTTAGATGCTTCCATTGTTGAGCCGAAAAAGTCTGAAGAGGGATTCGAAGGAAGTTCAATAGGAAATATTCAGAGCATTCTTGGACTGCTTTTGGGATCTCTCTTCAGTCCCTTCCATTAAGTACAGGAAGCTCAGGGCAAAGCAGACAGGACCAATGTGCATGGGGTTATTGGTGCTGAGGCTGGTATGCTTATTGCGGCACCAGAGGCTGAGGATGCATTTAAGGACCTTGGACAGTTCATTCAGCATCCCAATGAGGTGGAAGCTATCTTTGTTTGCCCTGTGCTCTCTACTTGCTTGAAGTGCCTCACATACTCTTATACTGCCCCCATCCTGTAATAAATAATCTAGAGCATTTTCTTAAACAATAAATAACAATAAGAATAGGCACTTCAATTCTGTTCCTGTTGAGATAATGCACCCCACATAGGTACTCTAATATAGTTAAGGTCACATCATGTGTGGAAACAGAGATTACACCACATATGACCAACGAGATAGGGAATTACATGCAGAAGTGTTTTTAAAATTATACACATAGACACAATATATATAGAAATATAAATATAATTCTACAAATCCACAAAAAGAAAAAGAAAGGGAAGCGAAAGAGAATCATAGAGATAGATGAGACCAAAAGGACCATTCCGCCCAACCCTATTAAAATAATATTAAAGATATTAAAATATAGTGCATTAAAGATAAAAGAATAAGATGGCTTCTATTTTTCCTTTAAATAACACTCAAATTATGTCAAGCCGCTCCGAATAAAATTCAACTGTTTGCTTCTTTCACTCCCTGCTACATTATTTTTCAACAACCAACACTATTTTCCTTCTTCAAAAATCAAATGTTATCTTTCTATATTCCTGTCAAGCATGCAAACCATGACTTTATCTTACATCATGATAATTCAGTTTTCTTATGAGAGAAACGATTGGTATCTCGATTTGGGAACTCATTAGATGGGCAAAACTGCCTGTTATATGACACTTAGACCTCTCTTCAGGTATGGAGCATACTGGATTGCATTACATGACACTGATCTATTTTCGGTGGGGCTCCATGCCTGAAGTGAGGTCCAAGTGTTGCAGGAGGCAGCACTGGCAACATGGGAAGCTTCTAGTGTTGCATAGACAACAATAGGGGGAAGCCAGGCGGCAATGCTTCTCCCCATGGAATGATGTGGGGCATTGGGCAACAAGTCCCCCCCCCCCATTGTATTCTTTTGTGTTCTTCCTCATTAATAATTTCTGCACTCTTAAACTTTTCTATTCGTGACCCCTTTCCACCTGAGAAATTTTTATGTGATCCTGGATATATAGGTATATAAGATATTTATTTATTTATTTATTGGACTTATACACTGCTACTCCCAGGGACTCGGGGCAGTTTACAGCATAGTTATGCGGATACAGATAGTAGAGAAAACACAGTAAAAACACAGTAAAACACAATAAAACACAATAAAGAATCACAAGCATTCAAAAGCCTGTCTGAATAAATGTGTCTTGCATGCTCTGCAAAAGGTATTCAGATTACGGAGAGCCCGTGTCTCCGGTGGCCGAGCATTCCACAGTACCGGGGCGATGACAGAGAAGGCCCTTCGCCTAGTTGATGTCAGGTGGAAAGATTTCACACTGGGCACGTCTAGAAGATTCTGGTCTTCTGAACGTAATGATCTCAGGGGATTATATGGAATCAGGCGATCCCATAAGTACACTGGCCCCAGACCATATAAGGCCTTGAAAGTAAGAACTAACACCTTGAAGGTGATCCGGTATTCAATTGGCAGCCAGTGCAGATCCTACAGAATTGGTGTTATACGGCAGCTCGCTGGTTTCCCCGCGAGCAGCCGGGCTGCAGCATTCTGCACTAGCTTAAGTTTCCGGATCACGGTCAAGGGTAGGCCAATGTAAAGAGCATTACAGTAGTCAAGTCTTGAGATGACCATGGCTTGGATTACCGTGGCTAGGTCATTCCGGGACAGATAAGGGGCCAGGCGCTTCACCTGTCGCAGGTGGAAAAACATGGTTCTACTGACAGTGGAGATTTGAGTCTCCATTGACAGCAGAGGGTCCAAATGGACACCCAGGCTTTTTACTGATGATGACAGGCGTAATGCCTCGCCATCCAGGGTCGGCAGTTGGATCTCCCTATTGCCCGGATGGCCCAGCCAAAGGATCTCCATCTTCGTCGGATTCACCTTCAACCTGCTGGCTCGCAGCCATGGCTTCAAGGCACCGATAGAAATTATTGGGTACGGAGTCCAGCCGGCCCTCCATCCTCAGAATGAGCTGGTGACACTCCAGCCCAAAGCTACGTACCATAAAAATCATTTTTACTATTTTCTCATGACCCACAGTTTAAGAAGCAGTGCTCTTGATCGCACATGTGCAGTGCTCTTGATCGCACGCTGATGAGACCACATGTGTTCCAGTTTTGGTTTTAAAAGTTTTGGTTCCTTGGTTTTAAAAGTTCCACAACTTAGAAATAATTTAAGGACTTGTATTTTGTTAGTTGCTGCAACAACTAATTATTGTGTGAAATAAGAATAGGTAGGGACAGATACAGGTATAGGCAGATATAAATATAGATATCACGCAAAAAAAACTGCAGTGAACTGCCGTAACTCAGTGAGCTACTAAAAAGCATCTGAGGAGGTCTGAGTGTATATTCAGGATTTTTTATATAATCTGTTTAGGAAGGCAGACATCGCTGACTTACAGCAGTTTTGACAGTGCTGTGTTACAGCAGTTTAGTACAGTTTTGACAGAGCTCAGCGGGAATTTTAGTAAAACCAAAAAAAAAATCATCTCTATTTCTAGTGGCCAAATCCAGTAAATAGAGTTATTCCAAGAATGGAAAAAATACTGTTGTGCCTGTCTGCTATGTAGCTGTTAAAGGTGAGAACCTTGTTAGAAATGGAGGTGATATTGAACTTATGACCTCATCACAAAGGGCACTTTTCAGCGGCATGTGCCAGCTCTGCCCTACTTCACCCACAGAGCCAACCTACACCAGTGGGTGTAGTAGGGCAGTGCATGCCATCACTCCAGCAACATAGGGGGTTTCCCATGTTGCCATAGACTCAATGGGGGGGAGATGTGCTCCACGCTCTCTCCACACTTCCCCCCATGCAGGCCCGTGTCTAGGATTTTGATTGGGGGGCTTAGTCTAAGTGTGAGAGGATCTACTCTATTTATTTATTTAAAATTTTTGTGCCCCGACCTTCTCACCTCCATGGAAGGACTCAGGTCAGCTTACAGCAAAATTCAATGCCATACAAATTTGAAACATCTTAAAAGAGCATATTAAAATACATAAAAACAGAGATACATAAAAACCACATTGCCATTAAAACCACATTCAACTCGGTCTATAAAAGTGGTCACCCATTTCCTATTGAAATCAATCTCAGGTTATTCTGGGAAGGCCTCGTTCCACATCCCAGTCTTCACTCACCTCCTGAAGGACAACAGGGAGGGGGCAGATCTAACATCGCTTGGGAGGGAGTTTCATAGCCGAGGGGCCACAACAGAGAAGGCCCTGTCTCTTGTCCCCACCAGACGCTCTTGCGAAGATGGCGGGATCGAGAGCAGGGCCTCTCTGGAGGATCTTAATGTCCTTGATGGCTCATAGGGGAGAATCCATTCGGACAAGTAAACTGGGCCGGAACCGTATAGGGTTTTGTAGGTTAAATCCAACACTTTGAATTGTGCTCAGAAACTAATTGGCAGCCAGTGGAGCTGACACAACAAGGGAGTTGTATGCTCCCTGTACTCCGCTCCTGTTAGTAACCTGGCTGCCGAGTGTTGGACTAATTGCAGTTTCTGAGCAGTCTTCAGAGGCAACCCCACATAGAGAGCATTGCAGTAGTCTATTCGAGATGTAACCAGAGCATGGACTACCGTGGCCAAGTCAGACTTCCCAAGGTACGGGCACAGCTGGCGCATTTAACACATTCCTGCTTTAACTGTGCAAAGCTCTCCCGGCCACTGCCGAGACCTGGGGCTCCCGGCTCAGTGATGAGTCCAGGATCACTCCCTAACTGCGAACCTGTGCCTAGCAAACCTTTTGTATCGTTTTCCCAATACCTCCATGCATATTAAGCATGGTGATCAGATCATGGTATGAATAAACATACCAGTAAGGCCTTCTAGCCCCCCCCCCCCAGGTTAAAGGCCTTACCGTTCTCGTCGGCCGTGTGCCAAGGTTGGTTATTCAGCATCACAAACACCTAAAAACACAGAGATTCTTCTATATAATTTAATCGTCTGATTAGGTTTAATCCCATTTCCGTTTACATCATCAGAGTATGAAAAGGTTTGAAGCTTCTGGAAAATTGTTGATGGCAAAGGAAAAATAAAATCAAAATAAATCACCACATATCTGTATTCACTCCTTATAATTCAAAAGGTATCAGCTACAATTTATTATTATGATGCATTCATGGGGTTTTTTGGGTTTATTCTACACTACGCATTCTTGAAAAAGAAAATTATGATATGAATTATTTTAGAAATGTAACTGTGTATTATACATATTTTCCTGGGGGCAGGGAGGAGATGATTCATTGTAAAACTAGGTAATTTACTTCTGACCAGATATATTGGAGTTGTTTGCTAGTTTCCTCACTCTTCTGACATTACCTAGCATCTTTTTCTTAACATATGATGTGTTACTATCACTGCCCAAAGCGTAAGAAAACTGAAAATTTGGCCTGGATAACATATAACGTACTGCTCTCCCTCTTCCTGTCACACCCACACACAGATTGCTCTAACGTTTGGTTTGTACACTGTTTATTCATTCGTCTTCAACATCCTATCATCCTGATATTCGTAATGACAATTCCTATCATCCCTGATCACTGCCATGCTGATCAGAACTCATGGGACTTGTACTCCAAAGTGCCTGAGGAGCATGGGAATAAGGAACACTACTTTATGCTAAACTAGCTGTACCCGGCACGCGTTGCTGTGCCCTATTTAGGAGATGCGAGAAAGTCTGAGTATGTAAGGGTTGGAAATGATGTTACTTACAGTCTTGGTGGGGTCATGTAGGCATGAATTGCGCACTTTCTATGTGTGCTCCAAATGATGTCATCTGGAAGTATGAGTTGTATTGTCTTATATAGCGGAGGAAGTGTTTTGATTCTGGAGTGTCTCCACTCAGCAAAGTCTGTAGTGGTTGTGGAGGAGTGGCAAGTGGTGGTAGAGAGACTTTACCGGCTAGGCAGCACATTCCTGTTGTTTCTGCTGGGTATTTCAGGGCTTTGCAGTGTGTGCAGATGTGCGTTAGGGTGCCAATGTCAGCCTCTGGCGCCATGCTGTAGTCTTCTGCAGCGTTGTATCTGAAGGCTAGGCGGTGGAATTGGTTGTGGTGTTTTTGAAGTTTGTTTTCTGTGTTGCGACGTCGTTTTTCTGCGCTCATTGTGCGCTGCTGTTGTGTTGCATTTCTGCGTCTTTGTTGTTCCTGGCTGCGCGCTTCTTCTTGTCGTGCAGTGCTTTGCATTTGGTTCTCAGCTGTGCGTTGTGCAGTGACCTGTTGTCTGTGTCTCTGCTGCGCAGTGTGTTTCTGTTCTGGCGTTTGTTCTGCCCTTTTTTGTTTGATGTATGTAGCGTTGTGAGTGTGTCGTCCGATGCTGTTATTTTTATAAGGCATGGCTTGTCTTTTGTGTCAGTTTATGTCTGTGTGGAAGGAAGGAATGGTTTTAGTTTGTGGTGTTTGTAGGTGTTGTGTGTACGGGGTCCCGTAAGGTTGATGGGATGGGTTGTGATTGGAAGTTGTGTTGTGTTGTGTGGGTAGGAATTTGCTGGAGACTTGCTCCCTCAGTGTTGGGTTTTGGCAGTTTAACCCTCAAACACCAACTGAAGTCTCTCAGCATTCTATCCTAGCCTTGGATGGCTCTTGCCAGCGTTGCTATGGTTACAGCAGTTGTGCAAATCCGCCCTTATTGGCAGCCAATCATGTTGTTCAGAATGTAGAGGCTGGGTGAGTCCTTGGCTGCCCCGGAGGATACTGGGAAATGTAGTTTTATTTTTACTCGTTGTTTTGGGGGCCTTTTAGGTTTTGGGGGGGTAAAGTTTCTTTGCTACAAACGTACCTTGCTTGAGGCCTATTTCTGTTGGCAAGTAGTATTTTTTTCTGCGTTGTAAGGTTTCTTTGTTTGAGGTATACATCACATGACGTGAACCCATTTATATAATAGATGACAAATGAGAAGGCTAGAGCAGTGTTTCTCAACCAGTGTGCCGTGGCACACTAGTGTGCCGTGAGCGATCATCAGGTGTGCCGCGAGAAAAGCTCTCTGCCCCCCTTCCTTCCCCCCTCCTCCTGCCGAACTCCTGCTGCTTGGGAGAGGAGGAGGAAGGGCCGGGCGGCGGTGAAGAAAAAGAAGAAGGGACCAGGGCGCTGTGGGAGAACTGAAGCCAGGGGGAGGGGCATGGTTTGGCCTGGCTTCAGCGCTCCCACAGCTTTGCCAGCCTTGAGGGGGCAGTGCCAAGCCAGCATTGTGCTGGCTCTGCCACCGCTGGCTTGGCACTGCCCCCTCAAGGCTGGCAAAGCTGTGGGAGAACTGAACCTGGGGGAAGGGGCGGGGCATGGTGTGGCCTGGCTCCTCCCCCTCCCCCGGCTTTGGCACTCCCAGCAGCTGCTCCCAGTGTCATTTTGTGTCATTTTGGTTGGTGGTGTGCCCTCGGATTTTTTTAATGTTAAAAGTGTGCCGCGGCTCAAAAAGGTTGGGAAACACTGGGCTAGAGAGCTACCTCTCAAAGTGTTGATCAGTCCTTAATAGGACTATGTGGTAACAGGTAAGCCTTTACAGTAAGCCTCTAATAAATATGGTTTCTACCATCTCTATGTATGTATGTATGTCTGACTGTCTGTATTTATTTATTTATTTGTACACCGCCTTTATTTATTTATTTATTAATAATTTTTATCATCATCATCCCACTCTACCTCTCTCTAAAAAAAGAGCCAAAATGGCCAACACTAAAAACAATACAATATATAATTTTATTTATTTATTTATTATTTCGGCTTGATAGTCCGCCCTATCCGAAGCTCAGGGTGGTTTACAGCACATAAGCCTATAATGCATAAAAACACATAAAATGCAATATCATAAAACCTGTGAAAAAATCCCGACCCTTACAATAAAACCATAACAAGTCAAGCACATAACACTAGCAACAGCAACGTGGCAGGGTGGGGAGATATGGCAGACACTAATCAGGCACCAAATGCCTGCCTGAATAGCCAGGTCTTACAGGACCTGCGGAAAGTCATTAAGTCCCGCAGAGCTCGCGTCTCCGCTGGCAGCGAGTTCCATAAGGCCGGCGCGGCCACTGAAAATGCCCTCTGCCGCGTGCTGGATAGTCTGCAAATCCTCATACCAGGGACCTCCAACATGTTAAGCCCCTCTGTATGCAGTGATCTTCTGGGCACATATGGGGTAAGCCGCTTCCTCAAGTACACTGGCCCCAAACCATATAAGGCCTTGAAAGTTAAAACTAACACCTCAGGGCCGTAGCCAGGATTTTGATTCGGGGGCTGAGTTTGGTGCGGGGCTGAGACTGGGTGGAAGAGGGTCTACCCTAGCAAACCTTTTGTATTGTTATCCCAATAACCCCATTAATGTGGGATATAATTAGCATGGTGATCAGATCATGATATGAATAAACATAACAGTTTAAATAATGTACCAGTAAGGCCTACCCTGAGAATTTCGGGGGGTGAAGCCCCCTTAGCCCCCCCCCCCTGGCTACATGCCTGTAACACCTTGAAGGAGACCCGGAATTCAATTGGCAGCCAGTGCAGTTCACGAAGGAGTGGTGTTACATGGGCCGTTCTTGTGGCTCCTAATAGCAGGTGAGCTGCCGCGTTCTGCACCAGCTTGAGTTTCTGGATCGCCGACAAAGGTAGGCCAATGTACAGCGCATTACAGTAATTGAGCCTCGAGATGACCGTGGCTTGGATCACCGTGGCCAGGTCGCAACGAAAATTAATTGAAAACCTAAAAACCATACAAACATTACAAACATGCCAACCCTTCCCTTTTACCATCCCATCATTCCAAGTTGTGGTTTGTAATCTTATTTATTTATTTATTTCATTTATTTATTTATTTCATTTATTTCATTTATATTTCGCCCTTCTCACCCCGCAGGGTACTCAGGATGGATCACAATGAACAAGCATTTAGACACACAAACACAAGACAGACAGAGGCAATTTTTAACATCTGGCCACTAGGGGGAGCTGCCGCACTCCTTCATTCCTCAGCGTGTTTCCTGGAAATTTTTTATGGCCTCGTAAATCAGTTAAATTTAGCCTCCCCACTAAGTGGTCCTTTAATTTCCTACTTGACAGATGCAACTGTCTTTTGAGTTGCAAAGGTTGACAACAGACTACGCAATAGGTCGAGAGCTCACCTCGACCCATGCAGGCTTCAAACTCATGACCTTCTGGTCAGTAGAGATCTTATGCAGCTGACACCCAGCCAGCTGCGTCACATTCCCGGTACATTTTCTTCTTTTTCTGCCTTTTGTCTGCATGGTACACTTGATTTTCTGGGTTGTTTTTTTTTTCTACACCCCTGGCCTCTTTCCTTCTGTCCTTTTCCTTCACCTTGCTTTGGTGAGACATAAAGGAAAGCATGCTTGGACCGAAAACTGTTTTGATCCTGTATCTTTTTCCCCGCCAATTTGGGTTGCCAGATACTTTACATCAGTGTTTCCCAACCTTTTTTGAGCCGCGGCACACTTTTTACATTTACAAAATCCTGGGGCACACCACCAACCAAAATGACACAAAATGACACTCTACAGCAACTTAAGCCTACACAAACTCATATAGGCATCATGCAAATTGCATCAAAATATATAATTACAGTTCATAGACCACCTATGTATTTGTGCATAACCTGTACATTTGTATGTGACACTACAAGAGTTGTGATTATTAATGAATTTAGAGGGAGTGTCCTCATCTTGCTATGAACTGTAATTATATATATTGATACAATTTGCATGATGCCTATATGATTTTGTGTAGGCTTAAGTTGCTGTAGTTTCCTAACACAAGATAGATACATTGTTGTTTGCTTTTACAAAATGACACTCTAACACAGTAATACATATAGTTAATATGTTTTCAAATGTATTTATACACTCAGTGTGAAACCTGGGCCTGTTTCGATGAACACAACATAGATATCCTGGCAGGAATGGCAGAAAGACACAAACTTCCCACACAGAACTCCCATAACCAAGAGAAAATACTATAAGAGTTTGGTGGGCATTGACCTTGAGTTTTGGAGTTGTAGTTCACCTATATCCAGAGAGCACTGTGGACTGAAACAATGTTGGATCAGGACCAAACTTGGCATGAATACTCAATATGCCCAAATGTGAACACAGATGGAGTTGTGGGAAAATAGACCTTGACATTTGGGAGTTACAGTTTCTGGGATTTATAGTTAACACACAATCAAAGAGCATCCTGAACTCTTGCAACAATGGAATTGAACCAAACTTTGCATATTGAATTCTCATTACCAACAGAAAGTACTGAGAGGGTTTGCTTGGGAATTGACCTTGAGTTTGGAAGTTGTAGTTCAAACTGTTTGAGAGCACTGTGGACTCAAACAATGTTATCCATAATCACAATGTTGGAAGGAGGCTCACCACTTTAAGGTCCCTAAAACAGCCATGGGAAAACTTTGGCCCTCTGGGTGCTTTGCACTTCGACTCCCACCATTCCTAATGGCCTAAGGCCTTTCCTGCTTAAGTGGCTGAGGGGGGAAAAGGAAAAGAGCCTGAGGCTGCTAGGAATGGTGGGAGTTGGTGTCCAAAACATTTCGAAGGTCCAAGTTTGCCCATGCCAGCTTTCAACAGAGACCACTTCCTCCCCCTTCCCCTTCGCGCCCTTTCTTCCCCCTCCTGCCGAACACTAACTTTTTCTTCTACACTGCCGCTTCTGCCGCCATTTTGATCTGAGGGCGCAGCGTGAGCGTGTTCAGGAAGGGAGGGGGAGGGAGGAAGACATGACCCATGCGGGTGCTACTGCACAGACTCGCCCCAGAGCAAAGCGAGACAAAGCAAGCAGAGCGAGGCTGGGAAGAAGGGAGCCCGAGTGGAGAAGAAAAAGTGTTCGGCAGGAAAGGGAAGAAAGGGTATTGGAGGTTCCAATTTCCCACGGCACACCTGATGATTGCTCACGGCACACTAGTGTGCCACGGCAAACTGGTTGGGAAACACTGCTTTACATAACTCAGCAAGCAAGATAAGTTTCACCTCAAAGTTTTCTTCCAAGGGAACCTTTTTAAGCACATTTGCCTTTCTTTAAAAAAAAAAGGTGGTATCTTGTTAGAGAGTCAGGGAGAAAACCTGTATAGGAACTTATATCTAGTGGCATGCAGAGCAGCAGTTAAAACCATGTGGCTTTGTGCAAATCTTAATTTAGTCTACAATTGACTGCCTTATCTCTGACTGACTGACTGACTGACTGACTTTATTATTTCTGAGTCGCCCTCCACGTTAGTGCTCCGGGCGACTTACATACAACAAATTCCACAATTAAAATAGAGTATTTAAAACTAGATTAAAATATTCAGTGGTTAAATGCAGGGGCCAGGCTCGGTATTTGAGTTCCTGGTTCTGCATTAACCATGGGCTTTCCTAAATAGCCAGGTCTTCAGAGCGGTCAGGAACTGGGGCAGGTCGAGGGAGGCTCTCTGGTCCGGTGGCATCGAGTTCCAAAGAACGGGGGCCACAACGGAGAACGATCTCCGTCTCGTGGTCTCCAGGTGGGCCTCTTTCAAGCCTGGTACGTGAAGAAGGTTCTTGTTTGCTGGCCGCGGGGTCCTTGAGTAAGCAGGCATCAACAAGCGGTCTTTTAGGTATGTTGGGCCCCGGCCCCGTAGGGCTTTGAAAGCCAAGGTCAAGGTCTTGTGTAAGGCTCTATACTCAACGGGCAGCCAGTGCAGGCGCTGCAGAGATGGTGTAATGTGGCATCTCATCGATGTTCCTGTGAGAAGCCTGGCGGCCGCGTTCTACACAATCTGGAGCCTGCGGGTTAGTGACCGGGGTAGACCTACATACAAAGCGTTACAGTAATCCAGCCTTGATGTAACCGTGGCATGGATTACTGTAGCTAGCGCTCCGTCGGAAGATAGGGCGCCAATTGTCTCGCTTGGCGCAGGTGGAAGAAGGCCCTTTTGCTCGTGGAGGCAACCTGGGCCTCCATCGACAATTTGGAGTCCAGGATAACACCAAGGCTTTTTACTGAGGGGGACGGAATCAGCGGTTCCCCTTCAAAGGGGGGCAGCGAGAAAGGTGGTTCTGGGCGGCCCAGCCATAGGATCTCCGCCTTTGATGGATTTATTTTAAGTTTGTGGGCACGGAGCCATTTTGTCACTGCTTCTAGGCCTCGAGTGAAGTTTTCGGGCACCGAAGTTGCGCCAGGCTCCTGTTTCAGTAGGAGCTGGGTGTCATCGGCATATTGGTAGCAGCCTAGGCCGAAGCTCCGGGCTATACCAGCCAACGGCCGAACATAGATGTTAAACAATGTTGGTGATAATATGGCGCCTTGGGGCACTCCGCACTCGAGGAGAGATTTCCTAGATGTTTGGCCTAGCCATTCAACTTGCTGACTACGTCCGCGCAGGAAGGAGCTAAGCCAAGCTAAAGCTGTTCCTTGTATCCCTATGGCGGCAAATTGTCGTATCAGTAGATCATGGTCCACCGTGTCGAATGCGGCGGTAAGGTCCAGCAATACCAGAACTACTGAGCCTCCCTTGTCTAGTTGGCAGCGGATATCGTCCGAGATGGCCACCAGGACGGTCTCGGTCCCGTGCCTGGGGCGGAACCCTGATTGAAAGGGGTCCAAGCCCTCTGATGTCTCAAGGAAGTTTTGTAGCTGGGTTGCTGCCGCGGCTCGATCAGCTTACTGAGAATCGGGAGGTTTGAGACGGGACGGTAGTTCGCTGGCATCGCTGGGTCCAGATTGGCTTTTTTCAAGAGTGGGCGGACCGAGGCTTCTTTCAAGGCATCCGGGAAAATTCCCTGCTCCAGGGAGTGATTTATTATCTGCATCAGGGGAATCGAGAGCCCCTCTGCGCAGTCCTTAACTAGATGGGATGGGCAAGGGTCCGTGGAGCAGGTAGTCGCTCGTGCTGTGGAGATGATTTTATTAACTGCCTCCAGGTCCAGGGCTTTGAAGTGGTCAAATATCTGGTTAGTTGGTGTATGTAGTTCTTCTACCCTCTCACTCGTATCTCCCAAATAAGCCACTGTTCCTTAGCGTATCTGCAGTGCAAGAATAATATAGTTCTGCCTGCACAACTGCATTGCTTATAAGTGTACAGTAAGAATGTCACACAGATTACTTTGGGGAAATGCTATATAAATATTGTATTAGTAAATGTTAGTTTTTACAGTGTTGGCAGTAATGGAACATTGGGCCCTGTGCTTAGCTGTGCTCCGGGGCTCTAGGTTTCTCTCCCTTGCCAACACTCATTTCTCATGCAGACATATCTAAGCTCCCTTTCACATTCTCATAAAACAAGTAATTTTCTGAAAATGAAGAATGTGGCCCGGATATGCCATGTACATGTACCCAATTTCTCTTTTTCTCTCTTTCATTTTACGAATAGAGTTGACCCACATAGTCAATCGTTTGACTGTCTTCTCTTTTGTTGTTGGCTCTGTTGCTACCAGTTTATTTGGTTTTTCATTTTATGTACTAGTTGAGTTGCATCATCTCATTTTCTTCCTCTGTTCACCAACATCCCAGACACAATTTTCTTCCAATTATCTGCTTTTACCAGAGCTAGAAAAAGTTACTTTTTGTACTACAGTTACCAGAATCCTCAACCAATGTGAACTCTGGCCAAGTTTTCATTTTCACGTGGCACAAATTGGCTAGCATTCTGTCCGTGAATAAGAATGGCATACATTAGATTCACTTTTTTTGAGCTGTTGTAGAGCAGAGGTGCTCATACTTTTTCAGCATGCAAGCTACTTATAAAACAACTAAGTCAAAATTATCTACCTACCCACTACTCAGAAAGCCATAAAAGCAAAATATTTGGAAATTTATTTCAGTGAGAGCCGTATAATATATTTTAAGACTGAATTCAACTAAATGTGAGTATAATAAGACCCTGAATTTATTCATAATAATAATGATTATAATATTCATTCAGCCTCTGCTACTATTACTACTAATAATAATAGTAACAACAACAATAGGTTCCTAGAGTAGAAGGAGACCTCCAAGGGCCATCCAGTCCAACCTACTTCTGCCATAAAGGAAAAACACAATCAAAGCATTCCTCACAGATGGCCATTCAGCCTCTGATAATAATAACAACAACAACAACGGGTTCCTAGAATAGGAGGAGACCTCCAAGCGCCATCCAGTCCAACCTCCTTCTGCACCTGGGCGGTGTCAAGAGCCTGCGGGGCGGGACTGAGCCTTGCTCCCTCCTTGCCTGCGATCTACCGGGATGCCCTACGCGATCTACCAGTAGATCACAATCTACCTAATGAGCACCCTTGTTGTAGAGGCTTGAATTGTGTTCCAACCAGACAACAATCAGCCCCTCCAAGTCCACCTTATAAACAACCAAACCAATCTTATAACACCACTGATCCCATGTTATTGGAGAGAGACAGAATGCAGGCAACTATTGTTTTGCAACTAGACATACTATAAGGGCATTATCTACAAAAATCTCTATCACAACTTCTAGATGTGGAGTAATAATATATTTACTTTTGTGGTGTGGTATATCCAGGTTATTAACTTAACATATAATACAGGATATCTTGAAAGGCACCTCTCCACAAAAGTCAACATTGACACTGAAATAAAACATCGCCTGAGCTCTGGGAGTGCAGAATTTTTTCAAATGAAGCAGAGAGTGTTTGAGGATCGGGACATCCAGAGAGCTACCAAGGGACTTGTTTATAAAGCCATTGTCCTCCCAACCCTACAATACGCCTGCAAAACATGGACTGTCTACAAGTGTCACTCGCAACTCCTGGAATGATTCCATCAGCATTGCCTCCAAAAAATCCTGCAAATCTCTTGGGAAGACAGGCGGACAAATGTCAACATGCTGGAAGAAGCAAAGACCACTAGCACTGAAGTGATGCTCCTACACCAGTCTTTCTCAACCAGTGTGCCGTGGCACACTAGTGTGCCGTGGCGGACCTCCTGCTGTGCCGCGAGAAAAGCTCTCTGCCCCCCTTCCTCCCCCCCTCCTGCTGAACTCCTTCTGCTTGGGGGAGGAGGAAGGGCTGGGCAATGGCGAAGAAAAAGAAGGGACCGGGGCGCCGCCTCCTCCGGCCGTTTCCCCAGCCAGCCTCCAATCCGCCATGACTCCCACCATGACTCTCGCCCCTCGCTCGCTGAAGCCGCGTGGAGGAGGAGCCCCGCCCACTGAAGCCCGTCCACCGCTCATGCTCCTCCTCTGTAGGAGAGCTGAAGCTGGGGAGGGGCGGGCATGGCGCGACCTGGCTCTGCCCCTCCCCCGGCTTTGGCACTCCCAGCAGCTGCTCCAGCCTTGAGGGGACAGTGCCAAGCCAACTTTGTGCTGGCTCTGGCACCGCTGGCTTGGCACTGCCCCCTCAAGGCTGGACCAGCTGCTGGGAGAGGTGAAGCCGGGGGTAGGGTGTGGGGCATGACGCAGCCTGGCTCCGCCCCCTCCCCCACGGCTTCAGCACTCCCAGCAGCTGCTCCCAGCAGGCCACCAACCCCCAGCCATTCTTTACTGTGTTAGAGTGTCATTTTGTGTCATTTTGGTTGGTAAATCTGCAAGCAAAACTTGAAGTCCACCCTACAGATTCTTCTCCTACAGCGCTCTGGCAACACATCAAAAACAGTATCCTGCAGTCTGCTGAAGAATCCCTAGGATTCTCCCTTAAGAAAAACCAAGACTGGTTTAATGAAAACAACCAAGAGATCCAGGAGCTGTTGGCAAAGAAGAGAACCACTCACCAGGCATTCCTCGCCCAGCCATCTTGCCATGTAAGAAAAGCAGCCTTTCGTCTCGCATGTAGTAAACTCCAACAAAAACTCAGAGACATCCAGAACAAGTGGTGGATTGATTTATCAGAAAAGACACAACGCTGTGCAGATCTCGGTGATCACAGAGGTTTTATGAAGCTCTCAAAGCAGTGTTTGGACCTACGTATCAGGTCCAAAGCCCCTTATACAGTACAGATGGTCAAACACTAATTACTGATAAAACCTCCATCCTGAACCGATGGGCTGAACATTTTCAGGGTCTCTTTAATGCCAGCCGAGTAGTCCAAGGTTCAGCTATCCAACACATGATACAACAACCAATGAAAAATGAACTGGACACAGCTCCCACTCTGGAAGAGACCATTGAGGCCATACAGCAGTTGAAAAATGGCAAGGCAGCCGGGATCGATGGAATCCCACCTGAAGCTTGGAAACAGGAGGTCATGTACTGCATGCTAAATTCCACGAGCTCCTTGTGAGTTGCTGGGAAAAAGGTGAACTGCCATCAGATCTCCGAGATGCAGTTATCATCACCCTGTATAAGAAAAAGGGAACAAAATCCGATTGCTCAAACTATCGAGGTATAACACTGCTCTCCATTGCTGGAAAAATCCTTGCAAGGATACTCCTGAACAGATTAGTTCCGGCTATTGCAGAAGAACTTCTCCCTGAAAGCCAATGCGGCTTCAGAGCAAATAGGAGCACCACAGATATGGTTTTGCCCTTAGACAACTGCAAGAGAAATGTAGAGAGCAGAACAAAGGACTCTATGTAACATTTGTCGACCTCACCAAAGCCTTCGACACTGTGAGCAGGAAAGGTCTGTGGCAGATCCTGGAACGTCTAGGATGTCCCCCAAGTTCCTCAAAATGATTGTCCTGTTACATGAGGGCCAGCACGGTCAAGTCAGATATGGCGATGCTCTCTCGGAGCCCTTTCTCATAACTAATGGAGTGAAACAAGGTTGTGTTCTTGCACCAACCCTATTTACAATCTTCTTCAGCATGATGCTCCAAAGGGCTATGGCAGACCTACAAGAAGAAGACGGCATATATATACGCTATCGTACTGATGGTAGCTTGTTCAACTTAAGCCGTCTGAGGGCTCGCACTAAGACTCTAAACTATCTAGTCCGTGAGCTACTTTTTGCTGATGATGCTGCCCTTGTCGCCCATTCAGAAGCAGCCCTGCAGCGCCTCACATCCTGCTTTGCAACAGCTGCAGAGCTGTTTGGGCTGGAAGTCAGCCTGAAGAAAACAGAAGTCCTCTACCAGCCCGCACCACAGGAAGAACACCACCATCCTCACGTCAGCATAGGCACATCTGTGCTTAAGTCCGTTCAGCAGTTCACCTACCTGGGAAGCATCATCTCTTCAGACGCCAAGATTGACAAAGAGATAGATCATAGATTATCAAAGGCATATAGTGCATTCGGAAGGCTTCACAAGAGAGTCTGGAGCAACAAGCACCTGAGACAAAGCACCAAAATCAGTGTGTACAGAGCTATCATACTGTCCATTCTCCTCTATGGGTCTGAAACATGGGTCACCTATCGCCAACACCTACGACTCCTCGAGCGCTTTCATCAGCGCTGTCTTCGCACAATCCTAAATATACACTGGACCGACTATGTGACGAATGTTGCTGTCCTTGAGCAAGCAGGGATCACCAGCATTGAGGCCATGCTATTGAGAACACAGCTGCGCTGGGCAGGACACGTCTCTAGGATGGAGGACCACCGCCTCCCAAAGATACTACTCTACGGTGAACTCGCCACGGGTCAGCGCAAGAGAGAGGCGCCCCCAAAAAGAGATATAAGGACTCCCTGAAACAACATCTCAGGCTCGGCCAGATTGATCACCAACAATGGTCCACCCTGGCCTCACATCGGGAGGCATGGAGAAGCACTATCCACAATGCTGCGGCCTCTTTCGAGAAGACACGCCGAATGGGTCTCGAAGAGAAACGACAACGCAGAAAGAACCGCAACTTGGAAAAAACATCACCCAAGGAGACTTTCTGCTGCGCTTTCTGCAACCGAACTTGCCAATCTGAGATAGGCCTTTTTAGTCATCAACGCGCTTGTAAAAAGCGTGGGATGAGTCCTTCCTGAATCTTCGTTCGCGAAGTAATGCCGAGAGAGAGAGAGAGAGAGAGGGTTGGTGGTGTGCCCCCGAATTTTTTTAATGTTAAAAGTGTGCTGCGGCTCAAAAAAGGTTGGGAAACACTGTCCTACACCATCAACTCCACTGGATTGGCCACATTGTCCGAATGCCCGATCACCATCTCCCAAAGCAGTTCCTCTACTCCCAACTCAAGAACAGGTAATGCAATGTTGGTGGACAAGAAAAGAGATTTTAAGATGGGCTTAAATCTTTAAAACTTTGGCATAGACTATGAGGGATCACCTAAGCAAAAGTATAGTTCAGGAACATTATGCCAGTTAGTTTGCTATTCATCCATTTTCTTTCATTTGGCATATAATATCTTTTCATGCACTGCTAGTGTTAGGTGGTCTTTAATCCAGATATTGATGCTCAGCATGATACTGGATTTCCAATTTTGCAATGTGATGTGTTTGGCAACCATGTGGCTCTGGCAAGCTATTCTCACTATCTGTCAATCAGGTTCCAGTAATGCAATATATAGACATCAAAACATGCCCATCTTCTGTTCTGGTTTTTGGGTGCTCGTGAGCCTTTAACAGCGCTTTTTATGTCCATAAACTGAACATAATAAAAATTAGTGTGGAGAAAAACATCATTCCTTTCTAGTGTTGCCTACTGTTGCTACTTCAACAGTTAAACAACTTGTTTTAATTCACAAAGCAACAGATGAAGTGATAGAGTTCATGGGGAATACCACTTCAGTCCAAGTGGATGATTTTATGTAATTTCATTTTAAAAAAACAAGATATTTTTACACATTAGAAACGCCAACCAGCATATCACTGAAAAGTAGATTAATCGTAGAACTCTTCTTCCCAGCATCTAGATCAGTGTAGGGTTCCAGCCTGGTGGACTTGGGCAGACCCTGGGGGGCTCCGGGCCAGTCACCAGTTGACTCGGGGGAGATAGAGGATGATGGGTGGCCTGATGCATTTGACACTACAGATGAGAGCCTGCAATGGGATAATACATGGCTGGAGGGTTATGGAACCACAGATGAATTTAGTGAAGATTCCATGGAAATAGACTCAGATGAATATGAAAGGCCAGGCAGCCTTGGGTCTCAAGAAAGAATGGCTACTCCCTTCCCAGATGGTGAGATGGGAGACAAGGAGTTTCCTGGTTCTCATTCTGATAACGATGCAGCTGGGCCCGCTAATGAGAAGGAATTCAACAGGAGGGACAGTATGTCGGCTTCTAGGAGAGATTGGAGAAGGGGTGCATTGGACGCACAAGAGTTAGATTCTTATATTCCTATCAATCCAGCCTGGGAGAACTCTCGTCAGATCTGAAGCCATGTTTAGCTTGATTCACGTTTCTCGTTCCTGTCTCCAAGTTCTTGCTAACCGACGGGGCGGTTTTGGAGTTTGTTTCCTTCAACCGCAGTTGCGGCCAGACTCAAGTGCCAGCTTGAGTCCCCCCTCGAGGGTTGAGAAGAGCGGGGTAAAATCCTGAAATAATCCTGAAATAAATAAAAATAAAATTTGACCGCTAGAGCGTTTTCATCGCTTTGGAACTTTGTTTGGGATTCAATTCGTTTGGACTTTTATTCTGGGACTAAGTGTACTCTTTTTGGATTGCTTTCTTTTTACCTTTTTGGACTATTTTTATCCTTTATTCTAAATAAAGAACATTTATTGCATTTGCCTGTGTGTGTGTGATCTAGGGGGGGGACTGCCTGGGTTCTGAGTTGCAACAATCAGTGCTTCCCAAAGTGGGTGGTACCACCCCCTAGTGGGTGGTGGAGTGATCTAGGGGGGTGCTGGAAGGCTCAGGAGAATTTGGGAAGCACTGAACCCCCGTAAGGGGGCAGTGGGCGCGGTGGCATGAGCCAGGTGACAGGCTACCATCCATTCTGTGTGTGTGTGTCTCTCTCTCGTCTTCCCTCCTCCTCCTCTCGCCAAGCAAGGGATAATAATAATAATACCTTTGGGGTTCCCTTCCAACTGGTTGAGTCTTATAACAATAATAATAATGTCCTTCAACATATTTAGTGGAACATGGATTCAGTGCGGTAACCAATTTATTAACAAAAAAGAAACCGATTGCAAAATAGTCAATCGCGATGATTTGAGATTACTGCTGACGAAAATAGAGCCGAGGATTACTGGATTGGTAGCAGCATACCAGGTTCATCCTTCTCATTAAGATGATTTTGAATGTTTTAACTTTTTTTGTATTACCTTTCTATTCTAAGTTCAATAAATAGTTTCATAATTTCAAACTTCAGTGTATCTAATTTACAACTTTATTATATTTTATGAAAAGGTAGAAATATTAATACATACACGGGGCCGTAGCCAGGATTTTGGTTCGGGGGCTGAGTTTGGTCGGGGCTGAGACTGGGTGGAAGAGGGTTTACCCTAGCAAACCTTTTGTATTGTTATCCCAATAACCCCATGAAGGTGGGATATAATGAGCATGGTGATCAGATCATGATATGAATAAACATAACAGTTTAAATAATGTACCAGTAAGGCCTTCTCGCAGACCATCCTGAGAATTTCGGGGGGGGGGGGCTGAAGCCCCCTTAGCCCCCCCTGGCTACATGCCTGTACATAGAGTATATCTTTCTGTTTAATTGCTATTAATTTTTTCTGGAAAGGGGGCGGCAGGCCAAAAAAGTTTGGGAACCACTGATCTAGATTTTCAGGTGAGGGACTCTGTTTTCAATATGATGGAGCTCTGCTCCCAGGGCCGTGGGAGCCAGGAGTATCATGTGGCCCAAGTGGCCATTGGGCCAGATGTGGAAGGCTCAGAGTAGTGAAAGGAGAGACATAGAAGATAATGGACCCTGAAAAAGAGCCTAGGGTTGCAAAAAAGCATCAATGAGCCACAGACTGCATTTTGCTTATCCGGATTCAGAAACAGGGGTTTATCCCACTAACCTTAACAACTCAAATGAATGAGCCTGAGGATCAGTGAAATGTTGAGACCCTCTAGCCCTAAAATGGAGAGGAAGGGGAGCTTTGGAAACCCTCCCATGTTGGCCAATGGGACAAAAAAAATTGTTCATTCAGACAAAAGAGCAAATAGCTCATTCAGAAAAGTTCCGTTTCAGGAAGCAGCGTTTGAAAACAAAAACGGGACCATACGAATGAAACAATTCTATGCAAAAGCACAAGACTACTATTTTGTGTTTTCTAAAAAAGACTGGTCTTTAAAACTTAATGATTACATGAATTGTCTATTCTGTTGAAAGAAGAGCCATTACCAAAGTTTTTGAAGGGATGAATACCCCTAATTAAGGTTTTGGGAAAAATTAGGGTAATTTGATAACTGCTAGTTATGTATACATGGCACAGAGGCACAGAAAGGTACATTTTAAGGTTTAAAATATAGCTGCAGAAAAAATAGTTGGAAGTCATCTTTTTGTGTGTTTATGGGTGACACATCTCCCTCCATATTACCAAGAAAACACCAGCACACGTAGTTGGAGTAAAATTTGGCCACAACTCATTTATTGATAACAAGAACAAGGGTTGGCAGCCATGTATGGGTCCTGGATCATTGGTCGGACAGCCCGCTGCTGTCCGAAGATGCTTACATCCCTGGGTGCCACTGGCACGCTACCGGTTCCTGTAAGCTCGGCACTCCAGAGGCCAGGGCGTTATGCCCCCATTCCAACAAGGAGCGATACACCACCCCAATCCAGGGACCATGCCACACGCCCAACACAGAGTTGTGACAAGATAAACACCCAAGAACAGTAAGATCAGCTAACAAAATGCAGAGCAAGATAAACACCAAACAACAGCAAGATAAGCTAACAAATGCAGAGCAAAAATCGGGAAGAATAAACATGCAGGGAGGGTGGGTGGAAAAGCTGATGCAGGCCCAGTGTCAGGCCACAGGCATACTGAAAGCAAGATTCCCTAGAAACCAAGGTGCAGCCATGACAGGGTTCTGGATAAAAAGTGCCAGCCAAGCCTGCTTCTATAATTCCTTCTCACCAGCTACACAGCAAGTTCCCAGTTCAGCCTTTGGTCAAGGCCGTTCCGCCAGGGAAAGCTGATAAGCTAAGGCGAGAGATCCAGAGAGATGGTCCTACTCCTTTCCTGCCCAGATGTCCAGGTTTACATACCTTGCTGCTGAGGAGAGCTAAACAGCAGCTGGGGTTCATCTTGTGAGAACTTCAAAGCCTTGAAGGACTATAAACGTTGGGCTTTAGAGTTCATTCCCATCTCTAGCCAACTTTGCAATTTCAAGACCATGGACTCCTGAATAGGCCTCTAGGCCTCCTTGCTTAAGAACTTTGCCTGTCAAGCTAGCTTGCTGTACTCTATGGATTTGGCCCGCTTGGGCACAGAGACTTTGTTTTGCTTTGGATCCTGATTGCTAAAGGACTATATTCAATTGCTGCTTTCTTTGAACATTGCTGCTATTTTGCGGGTGCTACTTTAAGTCATCATAGACTATTTCCTAGCCTCTTTCCTTTAACCAGTTATTCTAAATAAACCATTGCACCTCAGCTGGTCTCTTGTGGTTTACTAAGGGAGGTTCCAAGTGTCTAGGGCGCGACACCCAGTGCCTGCTGGTAGGCCTCGGGCAGCCTTAAGTAGGCTGCCTGGGTGGAAGAGAGGGCTGGCCCCAACTACAAGCCAGGCCAGGGCGGAGCCAGCCCACCATTGGCCAACTGGCTCTGGTGGCGGGAAAATCTCCTGCCACCCAGGGGGCTTCTGGGAAGAAGAAACCCCCTCCCGAGCCATAATGGTGGCGAGGACACCCAGCACCACAACCTGCTCGGCCCGGTAAGTCGGGCCAAGCCATTTCTATTTTGTTAGTTGTAGTTTTTGCTATGCCTTTATGCAACTTGGAATTGTGCTTAGGAATGTGGTCAGTTTTGTATGTGCAGTTCAAGCACCTATCCTGCGTGAACTGCACTGGCTCCCTGTGGAATGCCGGATTGCCTTCAAAGTGCTGGTTTTGGCCTTCAAGGCCTTGAATGGTCTGGGGCCAGTGTACCTAAGGGACCGCCTCATCCCATATTGTCCCACTAGATCCTTACGCTCAGAGATGCAAAATCTCCTGGTGGTCCCAAGTTCCATGGCTTACCACCTGACCGCAACACGGAGAAGGGCTTTCTCAATCATAGCCCCAATCCTCTGGAATGCGCTGCCCTCCGAAGTCCGTGCCCTTCAGAGTCTGTTAGCTTTTCGGAAGGCTTGCAAGACCCTACTGTTCCAGCAGGCCTTTGGGTCTTAAATCTGTTCGGCCTTTCTTAATGTTATATGTAGTTATTGCTACTGTTTTAATCCTATGACATGGTTTTAATATGATGCTTCGGCCACTGGTCCAGTCATAGAAGTATGAATCTGCCTCTATGGCCTTGAAAAAACGTACCTGTGTATACCACTGTATATGATTGGAGCTTCCTTTGAATTATGGCCTTGAAAAAGACCCGCTGTGATGGGGTTGAAACGAGAGTTGGTGCCATCATGTATATATAGCCTCGTCGGGTCTGATATTGGGACGGACTTAGCAACGCAGGAATTGCATATTTCATTTCCTCGCTGCCACTTGGCTTTCAATTTTCGTCTCGTTTGAAGACGTCCACAGGCGTTTGGACTTAATCTCTGCCCCGGGACCTCCTTTGCAAATCTCTCCTTGAAAACCCACTCCGTCACGGACTGTACACTCCCTTTGAACTTTCCTATATTTACCCTCTGAAGGGTAGGAGCCCTTCCCGGGTGCTTTACTTTGTTTATGTATCTTTATATTTGATATTTGATATGATATATGCTTTGTGATATTACAATATTTGAATTTTGATACCGAATACTTTAGAGTGCTCATTTTGTGTATTGTTATATTGCAACTCCCCCTTCTTGGTATTCGTTTAATATGATGCTGTAATTGTTGTTTTATTATATGTAAGTCGCCCCGAGCCAGCTGGGAGTGGCGACGAATAAATTTGAATAAATAAATAAATAGTTTGTATTTTCCTTTTGTAATATGTTATTAAATTTTATGTAGATTTATTTTTAAAAAATTAAATACACTAATCTTTTCTTACATTTGAAATATCATTTCATATGCCTGAAATAATAATTGGTTCATCCAACTTACATCTGAATCAGACCAGTAGGAGTTATCCCATTACTGCAAAGGACACTGTGTGTGACTCATCTTCTACTTGGTGTGACAATGTGTGGATAAATATTCATCAGCTTGAATGTGTACAAAATATACCTACATTCTCTATTACGTAGACTTAGAGACAGCCTGAGAGAAGGAACTTAGAGGCTTAACCATACAGCATCACTCTTGTACTTATTTCTGCCTTGGCTACATATCGCACATTTATAGAAATGAATCTCCAGATCATATAACGCCTGCAGTCAATGAAAACTCATTCACTGGACTTTTCCATATATCGTTCCATACATGCCAGGATAAAATCCCTCCTGCTTTCCTGGAATAGAGAAACAAATTCTACAAAAGCTTACAAACATAAGGTATGTCAGGTCTCAAAATTCAACTTAAAAATTAAAAAGAATGCAAGATCCACTGGCAATAAAAGCAAAGCCTGGTTTTACTCACTTGGGAAGAAAGCTCTCCCAGGCATTCTCAACAGGCTCTTTGAGGCTAAAAGCTTTAATAAAAGACAATTAAAAGTGACTCCAAAAATGGAAAGAAGGCAGGTAAAGCAGAAACAATTATTTTCTTAATAAGCAGGGAGAAACCCCAACAGAATAATGATTCTCAAAGGGGAAAAATCCTACCCCTGGCCAATCTAAATACAGCTAAGTTGAAAGGAGCTTTGTACTAATAAAACATGGATGGTCTCGCCCTCTGACGTGAAGAAAAGTCCCAATAAGACGGCCTGAAGGGGACTTTGGAGGTTTCTGCTAGGCCTGGTTAGGTTTTTCGTATCTTGATCAAAATCATATTAAATTCGATTCTAAATTACTTATGAAATGTTTCTGAACCGCTGTAAGCAACTCAGAAGTGAATTACCAAATTTGAAGCCGCTGCTGCCATTTTTCGGAAAGACATCTCCATTTTCAGAAAGGATTTTCCTTTCCCTGGCCCACTGCCAGGTGCTTCCCTTTCGTCAGCCAGAGTTGTGGCCTTGGCAAGCTGCCTGGAGGCAGGTGGGGACCGGTGATGCGCGTGTGTCTCTCGTTGGCAGGTGAGCGCACTCAGGAGCACATCGGCAGGCACGACACGGGGCTGGTGCCCTGGGCCTTGTTGCGGGCCAGGTGCGCGAGGTCGGGCACAGGCCAGCGTTTTTCTGGCGCGTCCCATAGTGTGTCGCCTGGGGCAGTCTAAGGTCATTTTAAATGGTAAGCGAACATTATTTTGGCGCCCCCCAAAACATTATTTTGGCACCCCCCCATGTAAAACAAACTTTTTCCCTACCTCTTCTTTCCTCTCTCTTTCTTTCTCTCTCTCTCTCTCTCTCTCTCTCTCTCTCAGGAGCTGCCGCGCGGCTTGGCTCAGGCCGCAAGGAGGCGGAGAGGAAGGGGGCTGGTCAGGGAGGAAGAGGAGGAGGAGGCACCATGTGGTGCTGCTGCTTCTTCCTCCTCCTTCGCCCCCTCCTCCTTCTTGCCGCTTGGCTCAGCTTCTGGGCATGCACGAAGGTTTTTGCGCATGCACAGTGGCTCTGGAGCTCAAGTTGAGCAGCCGCGTAGTTCGCGTATATGTAAGACCGCCCCTGTGCGTCACCCTGGGGCCGTTCAGAAGCGGATTTGAAAGCCCAGGTCTTCCCTCCACTTCTGAATGGGGCTGTTCAGAAGCAGAGGAAAGACCTGGGCTTTCAAACCCAGTTTTTGCAGGTTTTCTCACATTGCGCATACATAGACGCCATTAACAAATTAATTATGCATTTCGGAATGAATTCCGAATCAATTTCAAAATTTTCACTAAAAATTTAAATTCTGGCTTAGTTAAGAAATTCCACTGAGTGACTCTGAACAGTTACACATTCTCAGCTTCAGATGAAAGCAATAGCAAACTCCCTTTGAAAAAAATCTTGCCAAGAAAATCCCATGGTAGATAGGTTCACCTTTAAGGTTGCTGTAAGTTGAAAGCATGCAAACCAATACTATTGATTGATAGTGCCCTTTCAATATTTATTGGAAGCATGGTAAATAAGAAGAGAACTCAATGTTCTACCATCTTTGGATTAGGGAAAAAATATTTATTGAAAACCATGGGAATATTCAATTCTGTTTCCAATTTTCAGCATTTTCCCGTCTCTTGATCATATTGTCAATGCTATTTTTTGCTCCTTAAGCATTTGCTCTTCTTCCGGGATTAGTGACACTGTAATCATAGAAAATCTTGAATGACATCATACACATGCAGCCAATCAGGATTGACTTTGTGACAATGTGGGCAAACAATGCAGTTTGTAAGCGAGGAAATACACAATGAATAAAGAAACACTTTTTTATATTTATTATTATTAATATTATTTCACTCCTCCCCAACCCCTATACTCTTTTAAAATATACATTATACTGATGATTTCCAACTTCCCAGGTGTACTCACTATAACTCAATGTAATACAGGTGGGGGTTAACTAGTATACACTTCTCCAAAGATGGAGCAAACAATGCGTAGTAACCAATGCAGTTGTATTAAATAATAATGTCAGCAAAATGCATATATACAACTTACATATCACAGTACATAGTATAACTTAGCAAAATGTGGATACATTTAAAGGGGAACACTTCCCCAGTGCGTACTCACACTTGAGAGTCCTAAAGAGGAAAGAACCTCTGCAAAAATAATGTAGCCCAAACGGCCAGTCTCTTTCCCGAAAACAGGGGACAAATTAGTCCAAATCAAAGAGTGCCAGGGATGGGCGGAAAGATGCAAAGGGAAGATCCATGCAGAGGGGATTCCAGGGGCGACGATTAGGGGTATCCCAGCGGCGTATCGTTTCGCCGTAAAGCGGCTTCTTCCGGACCCAGGACTCAAATGGTGCAACACAGAGTCGCGGCCTCAAATGTGAATCCCCGCATGGGTTGAACGATAAGCTCACTTTAAATGAATTGTTACTTTAATTATATCAGCTGTTTCTTATGATTGTTTTACTGTGAATCCGTCATCCGAATGCCTATATAATGTTGATTCTTGCACCTGTATTTGTCCTTGATCTGACCATTGGTGCTTAGCCTCTTATATACAAATGCTGTTATTTACTGGTATGTATTGCCGATGTTCCCGGTGGGTTTACTATGGGGCCATGTGCTTACTGTTATTACATTGTATCATGGTTCTTAAATCCTTTCGCCACGACCCTGTGTTGCACCATTTGAGTCCCGGGTCCGGAAGAAGCCACTTTATGGCGAAACGATAGGGTGCTGGGATACCCCTAATCGTCGACCCTGGAATCCCCTCTGCATGGATCTTCCCTTTGCATCTTTCCGCCCGTCCCTGGCACTCTTTGATTTGGACTAATTTGTCCCCCGTTTTCGGGAAAGAGACTGGCTGTTTGGGCTACATTATTTTTGCAGAGGTTCTTTCCTCTTTAGGACTCTCAAGCATGAGTACGCGCTGGGGAAGTGTTCCCCTTTAAATGTATCCACATTTTGCTAAGTTATACTATGTACTGTGATATGTAAGTTGTATATATGCATTTTTCTGACATTATTATTTAATACAACTGCATTGGTTACTACGCATTGTTTGCTCCGTCTTTGGAGAAGTGTACTCATTTTAACTCGCAATAAAAATTATTAAGAAAAATATTTAATTAATTAAAGAAACATAATTAAAGAAACACCCCTAATTTGAAAAAACAAAACAAAACACTTCTTACTTTCTGAGTAGATAGCAGTCTTACCTCAATATAAATCCTTTTGTCTCATCTGCCTACTGAGACAATGTGACAATTTTCCACGGTGGAAGTATCCAGACTTCAAGGAGAAAAGTCAGCATTCATCAATTACACTCTGTTTCCTGGCTTATCAGTCGCTTGCAGGTGAACAAGCTGCATTTCATTTACCCAGTCCCAGATTTAGGAGTGTAAATATACACTGAAACCTAATATTGACCCTGCAACAGATGATGAGCTTGGAAAGTCCTTGCCTGCCACAGATGGGGAAACGTCCCTTTCAAATGGGCACTGATCGATCCTGAGCCATATGAGGAGGTGTAAACCTCTCAGATGTTTTGAAGTATTTGCAAGTGTGACGAATTTAGCTAAACTTTGAAAAACATGAAAGCTTTTCCCTGAGTTCAAAAAAATAATCTGATTGGTAGGCCTCGTATATTGTAACAGTGCTCATAGAATATGCAGGAAATTGAAGAGGAATTTGAAGCACAATGGTAGTATCATCCTGTGAAAGTCCGGTCCTTGTAGTTTAATATAGAAGTTATGTTCCTTCAAATTATTCTGGGAGACCAAGCGAGCCCTTTTTCTTTGGTAGGGATGCATATTCTGTTCCCATGTGTTATTGTCCTGGATTGGAACCTGGCTAAACTGTAGGAAACAAAGGGTGGTAATAAATGGACACTTCTCTGGGTGGAAAGAGGTGAGAAGTGGCGTACCCCAAGGTTCAGTTTTGGGTCCGTTACTTTTTAATTTATTCATTAATGATCTGGATGTAGGAGTGAATTCTGAGGTAGCAAAGTTTGCAGACGACACTAAATTGTTCAGGGTAGTTAAAAATGAAACTGATTGTAAAGAGCTCCAGAAAGATCTCTCGAAATTGAGTGAATGGGCAACAAAGTGGCAAATGCATTTTAACCTAAACAAGTGTAAAGTCATGCACATCGGGGCAAAGAACCCCAACTACACTTATCAACTGATGGGGTCAAAGCTTTCCGAGACAAACCAGGAAAGGGATCTTGGGGTCTTGGTGGACAGCTCAATGAAGATGTCAACCCAGTGCGCTGCAGCAGTGAAAAAAGCAAATTCTATGCTAGGCATGATCAGAAAGGGAATCGAAAATAGGTCAGCAAATGTTGTATTACCTCTCTACAAATCTATGGTAAGGCCACATTTGGAGTACTGTGTACAATTCTGGTCTCCGCACCTTAAGAAGGATATAACGGAACTGGAAAAGGTACAGAAAAGGGCAACAAGAATGATCCAAGGGATGGAGCGGCTCCCTTATGAAACCAGGTTGCAACGCCTTGGTCTTTTCAGCCTTGAAAGACGGCGTTTAAGAGGTGACTTGATCGAAGTGTATAAAATCATGCATGGGATAGAAAAGGTGAATAAAGAAAAATTATTTTCTTTGTCACAAAACACTAGGACTAGAGGGCACTCCTGAAGCTCCAAGGTAGGAAAATTAGGACTAATAAAGGGAAATATTTCTTCACCCAGAGGGTCATTGGGTTATGGAACTCACTTCCAGAGGAGGTTGTGACAGCTGTCAGCCTGAACAACTTCAAGGCAGGATTAGACAGATTCATGGATACCAAGTGTATCGGTAGTTACTGAAAAGGACATTCAAGTGCCACCTCGGAGTTGGTTAAGGTAGGCAGGATTTCCCTGGGTACTGGTTGTGGGGGTCGGGAGCAGGTCAGGGTTTTGCCCTCCCTTCTGCTCGAGATCCCCGTGTACAACTGGTGGGCCACTGTGTGATACAGAATGCTGGACTAGATGGGCTGAGGTCCGATTCAGCATGGCTCTTCTTATGTTCTTATGTTTTTAACTGAAATTCATCAGTTTTATCAAATTCACTACCTCGAATTGCCTATAGAAGCATAGTAAATAAATAAAATAAATAATGTCTATGCTGTTATGGAGATGTGGACGCTTGTGGACGCTGCTGTCCAAAAACATTTGGAGGACTGCATGATTCCACCCCTGTCTGAAAGAAAGGTGAATTTTCAAAAACAAATGATTTCTCAACCTGATGGGAACCCACAAATTGAATAGAAAAGTTCTTGTCCATTCCAACTCCCTTCCTTCATCCCTGTAAACCAGGGCTGCCCAGTTAGTCGATCGCGATCGACCAGTCGATTGCGGGACCGAAGGAGGTTGATCACAGCCGGATGGGGCGCTTTTCAGAGGGGCAGAGCCAGGCCGTGTCAAGCCCCGCCCCCTCCCCGGCTTTGGCACTTCCAGCAGCGGCTTCAGCCTTTAGGAGGGCAGGGCCAAGCCAGCTTTGTGCAAGCTATGCCATCACTGGCTTGGCACTGCCATCGTCAAGCCTGGAGAAGCTGCTGGGAGCTCCACGCCAGAGGGGAGGGGGAGGGGCTTGGCACGGCCTGGCTCTGCCCCCCTCTGGCTGCCGCTCTACCAGCAGCTTTTTCAGGCTTGACGATGGCGGTGCCAAGCCAGTGGTGACATAGCTTGCACAAGGCTGACTTGGCACTGCCATTGTCAAGCCTGGAGAAGCTGCTGGGGTGCCAGAGGGAGGGGGCTTGGCACGGTGGTCTGGCTGCCGCCTACCAGCAGCTTTTTCAGGCTTGCTGGTGGCCAGTGGTGACATAGCTTGCACAAGCCAGCTGCCTTTCCAAAGCCAGAGGTGAGGGGGAGGGGCTTGGCACGGCCTGGCTCCGCCCCCCTCTGGCTGCCGCCTTACCAGCAGCTTTTTCAGGCTTGATGATGGTGGTGCCAAGCCAGTGGTGACATAGCTTGCACAAGGCTGACTTGGCACTGCCATCGTCAAGCCTGGAGAAGCTGCTGGGAGCCCAAAGCCAGAGGGAGGGGAGGGGCTTGGCACAGCCTGGCTCCGCCCCCCTCTGGCTGCCGCCCTACCAGCAGCTTTTTCAGGCTTGATGATGGCGGTGCCAAGCCAGTGGTGACATAGCTTGCACAAGGCTGACTTGGCACTGCCATCGTCAAGCCTGGAGAAGCTGCTGGGAGCTCCAAAGCCAGAGGGGAGGGGGCGGGGCTTGGCGTGGCCTGGCTCCGCCCCCCACTGGCTTCCGCTCGACCAGCAGCTTCTCCAGGCTTGACGATGGCAGTGCCAAGCCAGCCTTGTGCTAGCTATGCCACCACTGGCTTGGCACTGCCATCCTCAAGCCTGGAGAAGTTGCTGGTAGAGCTGAAGCCAGAGGGGGTGGAGCCAGGCAGCGCCAAGCCCCGCCCTTGCCCCTCCCCTCTCCAGCCTTGAGGAGGTAGGTAGATCTTTCTGACTTGGTTTTATTATAAGTAGCTCGCATGCTGAAGAAGTGTGGGCATCCCTGCTGTAAACATTCCTCACTGTCAAACGTTCACATTATTGGAGACATGGCATGTGAGGTTATGAGTAAGCACTATTAGAGATTAAGAAAGAGAAGAAATTGTTAGATTGTATTAAAATTTAAAAATTCTTATAATTCATTAGTGTTATAAGCAACTAATCACCAAACAGAGTAAAACAAGAAAGGGGAGAAACATAAAATAGTGTGTATTAGGCCTGTTTTACCATGGAAAAAATGGCTACAAAACTCACTTCGGATGTAGGGGGCGCTGGCGCCTCGTATCTGATAGACTTCCAAATTTTCAGCAGTTTTTTCGAAATTGATTCGGATGTACTTCCGAAATTCGGAATGGCTTTGTTAATGGCGTCCGCGATTGCGCAATGCACGGAAACCAGCAGAAGGGACATTCAAAACTTGGGGGATTCCCTTTCCCTCTGTTTTTGACTGCTACTACAGACAAAACTAGCCACACTGGTACAAAGTATTGAACAGATTTAACACATTAATAAAAATGTAAAACATTTTAAATGCAATGGGACGAGCAGAATATATTCCGAAGATATGGCGAAAGAGACTTCGGAATGGTGAATCCACTTCCTGTTTCCTTAACTCTCTACGAAATCGCTTCGAAAGTCTAAAACATCTGAATTACATCCGAATTTCGGATGTATCCGAAGTTCGAAAACAGGCCTAGTGTGTATCTGTGTGAACGTGCTCAATAAGGGCATTAGGTCTTCTACCAATTGATCACAAACTGTGGACTGTACTCAGTTCACGTAGTTCATCCCAGTTCTCAGGTTGATTCATTTCTTGTAGAGACACCTAAAGGAAAAAATGCCTCTTGGGAAAAAGAGATGGCAATCCAATGTCAGTACAAATGTGATTTAAGCATAAGTATTCATGCTTTGAAAAATAACTCTGCTTGGTAAGACTAAGCCAAAGAGAATGACAGATAAGACTAACCTTCTGGAATTTTAGGGCATTAGTTAACTGGATGAAAAAGAATCTGATTGGATGAAGATTTTTTTTCTCCCACATTTCATTTTTCTAATTTTTACACAGAAGTCTGAATTTTGGAACATTCTTGTTAAAAGAAGAACTATTTTTCCCATCTAATCCTAACCTATTCTTATCAAATATCCATCCCACTAGACCTCTGCGCTCTGAAGAGCAAAACCTCCTGGTCATCCCCAGTGCTGAGACCTGCCGGTTGACCGCGACTCGTCGGCGGGCTTTTTCGATCGTGGCTCCGACCCTCTGGAACTCCTTTCCCGCCGACGTTCGCACTATCCAGGCCCTTCTCCCCTTCAGGAAGGCTTGTAAGACTTGGTTGTTCCAGCAGACCTACGGATCTGGATAACCTGTGTGCGAATAGCCTACTGTAATTGTGGTTGCTGCTCCTGTGTATAGTGTTTGACTATTGCCATCTTATATGCTGTTTTAATGGCTGTTTTTATCTGTTCTTGTATTGTGTTTTATATATGCCTGTTTTTACTATGTAACAACTGATTGTTGTGAGCCGCCTTGAGCCTTGGAGGGGGGGGGGAGTAGATAAATGCGAATAAATAAATAAATAAATAAATAACATTGGTGTTATTCAAAATATTCATTTGTTTAACACATCTGGAATTATAGAATATCCTTAAATGAGATTGGCACTAGAGGGAGCAGTAGCTACAATTTTTATATCATTTAACTTTTTTTATTTCCCCCTTCTCTGCATCATGGCTCATCCCCCCTCTCTGTCTTACACACAAACACAAATATACACTCATCATCCCACCTCCGCAATGTACATCGAAGTACCAACCCACCTAACCAACCAAAAAATATATATACTATTTGCAGCATTAATGTCACTTCTGACAGTTTAATTGAACACTTAACTCAGTAACTTCTGGGCATTCGAAACACAACCTACAACCTACAGAGTTGAAATTGACTTTTCTAATCTATCTTGAGTTTTGCCTATTGCACAAATAAGGTAATCAGTTAATAAGTCGTACGTGATTGCTGTTTCTGGAAAAGCCAGAATAAATTACAATTGTGCCTAAGACACTGTTTGCCTTGCAGCAGCAACAAATTGAAATACCAGTTATAGCAGATGCTGGGAGAAGTGTTTTCTTTTATACTCTCTCCACCCAGACCCTCTCTTTTAAAAATGCAGGGAAAAAATCTCACAGCTACCGGGACTTTCCTAGATCTCAAGAAAATTTATTTATTTATTTATTTACTTCATTTCTATTCCGCCCTTCTCACCCCACAGGGGACTCAGGGCGGATTACAATTTCCACATTACATTTAGACACACAAACACACAAGACAGACTGAGGCAATTTAACATCTGGCCACCAGGAGGAGCTGTCACACTCCTTCATCCTCAGCGTGTTTCCTGGAGATCTTTTTATGGCCTCGTAAATCAGTTAAATTTAGCGTCCCCCCCCACTAAGTGGTACCTTAATTTCCTACTTGACAGATGCAACTGTCTTTCAGGTTGCAAAGGTCGACAACAGGCTACACAATAGGTTGAGAGCCCACCTCAAACTCATGACCTTCTGGACAGTAGAGATCTTACGTAGCTGACACCCAGCCAGCTGTGCCACATTCCTGGGGTGGAATATTATAATCACCACCATCCTCATCTACTCAAAACAACTGGATCCATTCTGAGTTGGGTTCAAAACCAATTGAGTTGTGGCCAACTTGAAATAGGGTCCGCAGCATGCTATTAGTTCTGCTCATTTGCCTCTTCCAGGCTGCAAAAACAAAAGTAAACAAAATAAAAAAGGAAAGGAAAGAAACTATTTGACTTAGGTAAGATGGATGAGCTGACGTGGAACTCTAACTATGGTAGAGATTGTGCCCTATAGGGCTTCTCTGAATCTGAAAATTATGCTTGGTGTGTTATTTGTGGTTTTTCAGTTGGGCACTTCAGGACCACAGGGTGGCATAAAATGTGGTGGCCCTCTTCAAGTTCTGGATCAGTGGTTCTCAACCTGTGGTTCCTCAGATGTTTTGGCCTTCACCTCCCAGAAATCCTAACAACTGGTAAACTGGCTGGAATTTCTGGGAATTGTAGGTCAAAATTTATTTATTTATTTATTTATTTATTTATATTTCACCCTTCTCACCCCGAAGAGGACTCAGGGCGGATTACAGGTACACATGCAAGCAGACAATCCCTGCCATTTATCACAGTACAGTACATACATATTACATACATATAAACAAACAGAGGTAAATTTGGCCACCAGGGGGAGCTGATGCATTCCTCATCTCAGCGTTCCAGCATCCCTCGCTGTTCCTTCCGCATTCCTCAGCATGACTGGAATTCTTTTTATGGCCTCATAAATTTTGCCTCCCCACTTTAATGTGGTACCTTTATCTCCTACTTGACAGCTGCAACTGTCTTTCGGGTTGCAAAGGTCGACAACAGGCTACACTTAAAGGCCGAGCACCCACCTCGACCCGGGCAGGCCTCGAACTCATGACCTACTGGTTAGAGTGATCTTATGCAGCTGACATTGACCTGGTGATCCACAGGTTGAGAACCACTGCTCTAGGTGGAGGTAGCCACTCATATTATTAATACCTTCACTTGATGCAGGCTGGGATGCAAGAGCCCACAGTTCTCCATGGAGCAACCTGGCATGCTTCTGAGAAAATTGTCTAAGATGTATCAACCCTGTGAAATATGCCAAAGAATGCTAAGTAAACAGGCTGTAGAGGCCTATTGATTTTCAACAGGTTTCAGAGAGTACAACAAGAGATGCAGGTTACCCCTAGAATAGTGATGGAGAACATGTGAATCTTGGATGTTGTTGGTTTTCTCATGAGTCCTAGGTAGCATAGGCAATGGGGAAGGCCGAATCCCCAAGGAATCACAACTCTACTTGGTAAAACTAAGCCAGGGCTGTCCAACTGGTGGCCCGGGGGCCGTATACGGCTCCCCAGCCCCTCCCCTACGCCCCCCTAAGCTTTTTAATAAAAAATAAAAATTGAAAAATAAAATAATAATTTTTTAAAAAAAATACCTACTTCCGGGTTCGGAGCAAGTATCGCGAGAATACGCAATCCACACGGGATTTCGCTGTCAACGCGAGATCACGCTGGTGTTGACAGCGAAATCCCGTGCAGATTGCGTATTCTCGCGATACTCTTCGGCTACTCTACTACTGGATCGCTGAGGCTCACAGACTCGATTAGGACCTTCTTCGACTCAGTCGGTCGTCGCCTCTCTTGTCATCCGGGTACTCCTGGATCCCACGTTTGGAAAAGGTAGGCTGAAGCAGGGGCTCCTCAGGGGCTCCTCATTCTCCCCCCATCTCCCCTCATGTATTAAATATAAAATTAAATATATTTAAAGATGAAATAAGGGGAGATGGGATACATTAAGGGGGGAGGGGAGGATGGAATTAAATATATTTAATATTAAATTAAAATAAGGGGGGGAGGAGGGGAGGATGGAATTAAATATATTTAATATTAAATAAAAATACGGGGAGGGGAGGATGGAATTACATATATTTAATATTAAATTAAAATAAGGGGAGAGGGGAGGAGGGAATTAAATATATTTAATATTAAATAAAAATAAGGGGGGAGGGGAGGATGGAATTAAATATATTTAAATAAATGGAGGAGGGGTAGGTCATCAGTGACCGGAATTCAGGCCCCTGGGCCGGTAGAATTTGGACAGCCCTGAACTAAGCCAAAGAGAATGACAGATAAGATTAACCTTCTGGAATTTTAGAGCATTAGTAAACTGGATGGAAAAGAAACCAACATCAACAGCAACATTTTCACATTGCACAAATTGGACTTTTCTGTTGTACTTCAGGTCCTCCTTTGCAAGATTAACATCAGGTGGGATGTGCAGCTCATTTTTCAATCTCGCTGCTTAGCTTTATTCCAAGAGTCTATTTTGCACACTAGTTCTCCCCCCCCTCTCTCTATGCTGTTTTTTTGTTATTTTCATTTCAAGCTGTTCAAAGTGTTGCAGAAAATCTTCTTTTCTCTCCCATGACACAAAATAATTGATATGTCAAGGAAGACAGATGCAGAGGCCAAGAGCAGTAACAGGAGAAATCTTACATTGCTCTCATCAGCAAATTGGTCATACCAAAGGACTAGTGCTGCCTGGACAAACGTATAAAGGGCAATGAATTATATCAGACACCAATTCTTGAATTAGTTTGTTGTGGATCGATGCCCCACATGTCTTGTTGGCTAGAACGAACATTTAATTTCCAAAATGTCTCTCTTTTTTCTTCCTTGCTTTATGCTTGATTTCATGACCAATTGAAAACATCTTCTTTAGTTAGGATAAAAACCTTCATGCTTGATTTCATTACATTTCTGTCAACCTTACCTATATTCTAAACCTAACCTTGGTCCATATCAGGTCATGAGACTTTGTCTAGTCTTCTGACATGGAAATGCATAAGCATTTTTCATACACATTTTCCTAATGCTCATAAATGTTTTTCCTAATCCAGATTTTTTTTAAGTGGGAAGAAACTTCATTTCCCACATCTTTACTTTATAATAATTATATAATATTTATAATAATTATTGATTTATTTGCATCATTTATGTTCCGCCCTTCTCACCCCTCAGGGAAACCAGGGTGGATCACAATGCACATATACAGGCAAACATTCAATGCCATTTGACATGCAACATATATACAGGGCAAAAGGAATCTCTCCCTTATTAATAATAATAATCTTTATTTATAACCCGTCTCCATCTCCCCAAAGGGGACTTGGGGTGGCTAACATGAGGCATAGCCCAAAACACTACAACACAATAGACTTTAAGATTATCCAACATGAGCAATTGGTCTGAATGCTAGACTGGGACTTGGGTAGATCAGAATTTGAATCCCCACTCAGTCATGGAAACCCATTGGGTAACCTGGGGCAAGTCACACACTCCTAGAAACAAGTAGAAGGCATTAGCAAATCTCCTATAAACCAATCTTGACAAGAAAATTCGAGAATAGAACTTTCTTAAGTCAGAAACTACATAAAGGTGTCAAAAAACAACAGCACACTGTTGCACCTCATATCGCGGACAACCCCCCTAGATCACACACACCAGGCAGATGCGATAAATGTACTTTTATTTAGAATAAAGGATAAAGAATAGTCCAAAGATGTAAGAATAAAGTAGTCAAAAGTAGTCCAATAAAGTTCTCGAGTTGCAAGCCGAATTGGCTTAAATCCCAAAGAAAGCAAAGGTCCCAAGGCAAGGCAAACCGCTTCCGCAGTCAACATGAAACTTGATGCAAACCGCTCCGACAGTCCTCGGAAACTTAGAGACGTGAATGTGAGACTTCCCAAGCTGAACGTAGCTTCAAGTCTAACTAGAATAGCCCAGGCACAAACTAATAAAGGAAATTACTTTCTATGTGACCAACGTACCCCCTTTCTCAAACTCCAATCTCTATGGGAGGATCTGATACTGGCTCTCCTGTCAAATTCCTCCTCATTAGCGGCCCCAGGTGCAGAGCTTTCATCCTGAGAAACCCGATCCTCCCTAACTTCCCTGTCTTCGGAATGTTCATCTGGCAAGGGAGTAAAGAAGCTCTTGTGAGAATCAAGGTCACTAGGCCTCTCACTGTCTAATTCAGAACTGACTTCCATGGAGTCATCAATATTCTCATCTGCAGTATCATACCCCTGTAACCAGCCATCATTCCAGGCCAAGTCTTCCTCTGCAGATCCGTACCCGTCTGGCCACCTGTCATCCCCTTGATCCAGGGCAGCTGGGACCCCCTGAGTCTGTCTCTGACCACTAGGCTGGAACACCACACTAGGCTGGGACACCACACACACTTTCAGGGCTGCATCATTCCCTTTAAATGGGTTCAGAAGTGGCTGCAAAGTGTAAGTATGGGATACCTTATTTAGAATTTAAATACATCAGCCATGCAACGTTGACATAGGCTGATTTATCTTTACAATAATATGCATACCACTGTAGTCGTAGTGTTTAAGGAAGGATATGAAGCAGAGATAATAAGAAAACATGAGAGGACAGGATACCTTGGAGAAGATAACTATGCTGAGGAAGATGGGTGGCTGTTATCCTTGAAGTGACTGAGTCAACCTTGAAGGAGCTGGGAGTGGCAATGGCCAACAGGAAGCTCTGCTATGGGCTAGTCCAAGAGAGGTCATGAAGAGTTGGAAGTGACGGAATGAATAAACAACAATAAAGAAGAGAAAGTGCAAAGGAGTGCTGAGGAATGCAAAATGGTTCCGTCAGTGTAAATTCATTCTTTGAGAAAGGAAATGGCAATCTTCTTCTGAATAAATTTTGGACATCATAAGTCAAAACTGACTTGAGGGCACATAACAACAAAACAACATACTCTGGATCTATCTGAAAATGTCCCATTTCTGTCTACTTAAGTTCACTCACCCCCGATTTCACAATGTTCATATTTTATAATTGCCTTTAAAGTTTCTAACTTCCCCTGATCCATATTTTTTTTAATTCCATGTTCCCATTACTTGTGCTGTGCAGCTTCAGACTTTCCTTTCACATCTAAGCACTTCAGCAGCTGAACATCCCTTCAGCTTGAATTCAGTGTCATCATTAGACAACATGCTATTCATACTTGTCCTGTGTATTCTCTTGTAATTGATGCAGTGACTTTGGATTTGGGTGTCTTATCTTCCAGCACTATTTCCTGCTTCATTTTGGATTGTCCCATCATAGCATTATAAAGACTGTATGATACTATTGTCTCCCAAAAATCCTCTACCAATAGCTGTCTTCCTGATGCTTCTCTCCTTGCTTGCTTCTGGTGATATGGATGTTGCTCCCTGCAGACGATTGAAGATATCTGAGTCTGGTATCTCCATTTTGAACTTTCTACTCTATGTCATCCAACTAGGAGTCCAAACTCTTGCTAGAGTCTAGTCTCCTGCATTTTTGACACACACACAAGGCCTGCACAATGTTAAGGTGTGTAACTCTGCCAGAAATTAACAATTATGTGGCAGGTATACTGGAAACCTTGGGCCACCATGGAAGAAAACCCTGAGAGTAGGCACAAAATGGTTAATTTATATGTTGTCTATCAAACTATTTAGACCAGGTCTGACTAATGTGTGGCCCTTTATGGAAAGAACTGGCAAAACCTCCCCTTAATATGTCTTGTCTAAGAAAGCCTTATGTAAATGTCTTGAAGTTGCCATAAATTGACAGGCAACATGATGGCATGAAGAGAGGGGGGGGGGGGGTGCGGAGAGAGAGCACATCAGTAACAACAGCTGTGTTTGCAATCTGAAGGTTGCATGTTTGATTCCTGGGGTGGTCTGGACACCCAGCTGTGAGCCTTGTCCACTGTCCACCTAACAGATCGAAAACAAGCCAGCTGTGAGTAGATGAATAGGAACCGCTCAGCGGGGAAGGATTTTTATAAGGACTTTACCACACCTGAATAAATAAGGAAGATCGGCTGCCGGAGGTGGAAATGCGAAACCAGAGGCTCTCGTCTGAGAATGAAGCAACAGCACCCCCTTGTGATGTAATGGAGCAACCGCACCCGCGACGCAGCCAGAAGAGAAAAAAATCCTTCTAATTACACATGTTTGTCTGTACATGTTTGTCTGTACAATGTATTGTAATTGTATGTCAGCTGGCAGGGACTGTCTGCCATATGTATAATGTAATCCGCAATGAGTCCCCTTCGGGGTGAGAAGAGTGGAATATAAATAAAGTTAAGAGAGAGAGAGAGAGAGAGAGAGAGAGAGAGAGAGAGAGAGAGAAAAGAAAGAAAAGTGAGCTTCTATTAGTTGTAGTGGCTATTTAAAATGTTTACTGTATTGCACATCATTGAAATCGGTGATATCCTCTCAAGCTCTTGTTTATGTGAACACTATTCTTCATATTTCCAAAGAGAACATCCATACAGTTTGCCACACACCCAGGGATGAGGAGAATGATAGCAAAGTTGAAACAAAAAAAAAAGCATTTTGTATCAGCTGAAATGGGATGACAAGCTTTCTAATTAAGTGATATAATTTGTGGCATAGACAATTGGCTACCCCTCCTCCATTTATTTAGAACTTTGCCATAGCCTGCACACCTCATGGTTTAGCACCCTGTGAATTTAATTAGAGTCTCTGCTGCAGACAACAAATCAAGCCGATGATCCCCAGAAAAGAACAAAAGATGAATTACAGGGAAAACCAAAGCGAGCAGTGAGCAAAGAAAAAAGAAAAAGAGAAAAAGAACGTCAGGCATGTTAAATGAGACAGATTCAAACCAAAGCATCATCAAGCATCTCCAGTAGACAAGACAATTCAGGTAAGAGTGCCAAAAACACACCATATGTAACTTTCTTAACCAAGCTGTTGACAGGTCTGCACTGAAGGTTCTCTTCAGAACTGCTAGAAAGGAAAATAAGAATTTTTAATGCAAAAAACATATGAAGCCTTCCTTTGATTTGGAGCAATGGCAGGCCCGGATTACCCATAAGGCCACCCTAGGCTATGGCCTAGGGCGGCAGCCATGGGGGGGCAGCAGATCCGGACCCCCCAATTTTTTAAAAAAGGTCGATTTTTGGGGCGCTTCTGCACCTGCATGCCCGCCAGCGGCCCCGGGGCGCGGCTTCCCTTCCTCCTCCTCTCCCCGCTACCGTTTTCCGGACGTGTGAGGAGGAAGAATTGGCAGAGAGAAGCCCCACCCTCGGGGCTGCTGCCGCGCATGCGCGGCATTGGCTCCAGGGGTGGGGCTTTCCTTCCTCCTCCTCCTCGCGCTGGCGAGGAGGAAGAGGCGGAGGCACAGGTGGGGCGGAGCCGCGGGGGCAGGGTGGGGGCAGGGCGGAGCCGCGGGGGCGGAGCTGCAGGCAGGGCCGGGGTGGAGCCGTGGGGGCTGGGCGGAGGTGGAGCCTTTGGCCTAGGGCACCAAAAAGGCTTAATCCGGGCCTGAGCAGTGGTTCCCAACATTTCTTCTACCACGGCCCACTTTATTTATTTTATTTATTTATTATTTTATTATTTCGCATTTGTCTGTCGCCCCCCCCCCCACCCCCAACGGCTCTTGACCAAGAACCACTTTCCAACATTTGTACCAAAAAGGTTACGAATCAGTTTTTAGTCGACTTTAGAATTGGTTTGGTTATTTGGGGTTCTGATTCGGAAAATTGCACATCAGACCACATCAGCACTAGTTTCTGATACAGAACATATGCCATCCAGTAGTCACCATCTGCTCACCCACAGAAAACCATATTGAATAATCTAGAGCTGATGTGGTATTTCCAATTCCATTTTCTGAATCAGTGCTCCAAATAACCCTGGAAACAGCCTAGAAATGAAGACACCAAGGCACCCCCACTTCCAGGTGTCACGTGGTATGGTTCCACTCACGGGGAGGGAGGGAGGGAGGAGGAGAAGTAGCACCCAGGAGGCTTGTTGTTGCACCTTTTGTGGGCAGTCAGCCTCTCCCCTCCCGACATCCCCATTACCTTGGCACTATACGAGGGTTTCCTTTCCGTTGGCGCCCCTTTGTTGTGGGGGAGAGGCTTGCGTACCCTAATGAAATTGTGAGCTATGCTGGTAGGGCCTCCCATGCCAGACAGGTCACAACCGAAGGGTCTGACAAAGAGCATCAAAGGGCAGGATGGGCTCTCTAGCCTTTTACAAACAGTGAAGAATTTGCAGAGTAGAAACTGAAACACGCTCAAGGTCAAGAAATATAAACACAATGAAGCAATATAAATCAACTTGTAATTCAGTCAATGGCAGCAATGCATCAAAGCTCAAAGAACATCAAACACAATGAACATAGATAAATCCCCATTAACATGGATACACACAATGGAAGTAATGCAAGCAAATGCTCAGGTATGCAAAGAACTCAAACAATTAAAGCAACAGGAATTGGCGGGGAGCAGCATACACACCCGCTGAGGGAATCCTCATACATAAATGATAATGTCCATCAGAAAGTCCTGGTGCATACCAGCCATGAGAGGGGAGGTGATGCAATGATGCAATGGGCAGCCAAATGAAGACGCTCGGAGGGGCCGCTACGGTTGAAGTGCGAGGCCACGATCCGTTTCGCTGGTTAGCTTCGTCAGGCGGCTGTGTTACGCCAGGCAAATGCCGCGTCACAGGAGACACATTCTAGGTTGGAGGACTTCCAATGCACCACTGCTCCTGTGGACCCAAATCTTCTCTATGAGCCCGGGATTCTGCAGCAAATCCCCCCCCCCCCCAAAGAATATGTATGTGTGTGCACCCAGGCAGCAAACGCTGTGCCCGGGGTTTTGGCTTTTCCCGGGCTCATAGAGAAGAGCCTTTGCAGTTTGCACCGCATGAGGAGGGACCAGTCAGAATACTTCGGTTTGAATTTTACCTCTTCTTATACCCATTGTTATTACTGCTGTATTATTGCATGTGCATGGAATGTAGGTATATGACCAGTTGGATTACTTATAATATTAGGCACTTACAGTAGCATTCATTCTATTATACATTAGGTTGGTTTCTCACCCCAATACTCTTTGATGCTTTAGATCCTGGCAGGCAGGAGAGGCAGGAAGCCTGTAAAAATGTAAACAGAGAGGTTTACTCAGAAGTAAAGCCACAAAGGAGGGCACTTCATCCAATGTGCCCTCCTTTGCAGATTTACTTCTGAGTAAACATCTCTGTTTACATTTTTCCAGGCTTCCAGCCGAAAGAAGGAGCGAGTTTAGGGCTTGCCTTGCCATAATACTTATTGGCAAGGGAGGCGGAGGGTGGTGAGAGAAGGAGGGTGCCCCCCTTACGACCTAATAACGACACTTAAGAAAATCCTGGCCCCGAAGTTCTATAAAGAAAGCCCACTTCCTGGTTGGTGTTCCAGATGCGGAAATACTCAAAAGTAGCATTTCTTACGAATTTCCTCCGAATCATTTCATTTTCATAACTTTTTTCTCATGCCTACTAAGTACCCACATGTTATTGGTTACATTTTCCAGATGTTGCACAAGGGCATTTCCTAGTAATTGTGCAAATAGGTCCTCTAAGGTTCTTTCAACTCTTGCATGATGGGAGCTTTCACCAGTGCAAATGTAAGCTGCATGTGTGGTTGTGCAATGGTGGAATTCAGTATATAGACAACATAGCAGATTTATAGCACAACTGAATTGGTATAATACTTTGTTACCTCTCTGTAGGATCTTAGTCAATATCTTCTCATGATACTTCTTGTAAAACACACCAATGTTATGGTTCTATGAAATTCATGGGGTTTCCACAAGTGGTCAGGGACCTGAAGGCATACACACACACACATATTTTGCATGCAGAAGGGTGGCTTGGAAGGGTGGTCCATGGCAGTGATGAGAGCTGAATAGACAACTACCCAATTTGTAGTAGCTTGACTCTTAAAATAGCAGTTAAGAATTTTTGGGCACTCTAGATCAGGGGTGCTCATTATGTAGATCGCGATCTACTTGTAGATCACGTAGGGCGTCCTGGTAGATCTCAGACAGGGCGGGAGGAAGGCTCAGTCCCGCCCCGCAGGCTTCCGATGCCACCCAGGTGCAGAAGGAGGTTGGACTGGATGGCCCTTGGAGGTCTCCTCCTATTCTAGGAACCCATTGTTGTTATTATTATTATTATTATTAGGGAATGGCCATCTGTTGTTTTGATTGTGTTTTTCCCTTATTATTAGTAGAAGTAGTAGTCAGGCATGGTTTAGAACCCAAAAATCGTGATTCTAAAATCAAATGGGGGGGGAGGGGTTGATTAGTAATAGAAAGACTTACAAAAAATTGTCCAGAAAGTTCTAAAATGTAACGAAATTAGTAACGAAATTCTTAATTAGTTCTAAAGTAGGCAAAGCAGGGAAACAGGACTGACACTGTTTTAAGCACAGGCAAATCAAGGGGCAACATTTCCCTTGGTTTCCTTGCAGGGAGATATAATGCATTAATATATTATTATTATTATTATTATAAAAAGCCATGGTTTCTTTGCAGGGACATATCATGCACTAATATATTATTATTATTATTAAATAAAATAGTTGCCCACCTCTGGTCAAGGCTTGCTTCTCCAGAGCATTTATTAGAATTAAATGCCCAGGGCCCTTCTTCCAGGAAATTAGAAGAAGTAAATATTATTAATATATTATTATTATTATTAGAATTAAATGCCCAGGGCCCTTCTTCCAGGAAATTAGAAGGAGTAAATAATATAATATATTATTATTATTAGAATAAAATGCCCAGGGCCTTTCTTCCAGGAAATTAGAAGGAGTACATATTATTATCTTTATTATTATTATTATTAGAATTAAATGCCCAGGGCCCTTCTTCCAGGAAATTAGGAGTAAATATTATTAATAATTATTATTATTATTAGTAAATTATTATTAATATATTATTAATATATTATTATTAGAATTAAATGCCCAGGGCCCCCTTCTTCCAGGAAATTAGAAGGAGTAAATATTATTAATATATTATTAATTATAAAATAGTTGCCTACCTTCTCCAGAGCTCTTCTCACTGCAGCTTTCCCCCATTCAGTTTTCCATAGCTCTCTAGGAGGTTTGAACTCTATGGCTTTTCCTTGATTCTGCACTTTTCCTGCTCCTCTCCGGGCTGTTTTCAACCCCTTCTGCCACTCGCTGCAGCTAGGCCAACTACCTGCCCCCTCGACCCGTGCCCTTCCTGGCTTATTAGATCTTGCCGGGAGGGGCTACGAGGCCCCTGGGAAATATCATAAATAGCTCCCTTGAGCAAGGAGTCTTCCCAGGGGGATTGAAAGAGGCTATGGTAAGACCGCTGCTGAAGAAGCCGAATTTAGACCCTTCGGCTCCCTCCAATTACCGGCCTGTTTCCAACTTGCCTTTCTTGGGCAAAGTAATTGAGAGGGCAGCAGCGGATCAGCTGCAGCAGTTCTTAGATGACACAGCTGGACTTGATCCCTACCAGTCCGGCTTCCGTATTGGGCATGGGACGGAGACCGTGATTGTCGCCATTACATACCAACTTCGCCGCCAGCTGGACCAGGGTGGATCAGCCCTGCTTGTCTTTTTAGATCTGACAGCAGCATTTGATACGGTAGACCACGCACTGTTGACCCACCGTTTAGCCCGCGCTGGGGTCGGGGGGACCGCCCTTCAATGGGTGGCCTCCTTCCTCCAGGGCCGGGGACAACGTGTGGAGGGGGGTGGGGAGGTCTCCGGGAGATCCCCACTTAATTGTGGGGTCCCCCAGGGGGCCATCCTCTCCCCCTTATTATTCAACATTTACATGCGCCCCCTGGCCCAGCTGGCCCGTGACTTTGGTCTGGAGTGTTACCAGTACGCTGATGACACCCAGCTTCTGCTGAGAATGGACGGCAGGCCGGACACCATACCCGATTGTTTCCATCGATGCCTTGAAGCCGTGACTGGTTGGCTGCGTGCCAGCCGGCTGAAGGTGAATCCGTCGAAGACGGAGATCCTGTGGACTGGTCGCCCTGGGCTGGGTGGGTGCCGATTGCCTACCCTGGATGGCGAGCGGCTTAGCCCGTCATCTTCGGTTAAGAGCTTGGGTGTTCAGCTGGACTCCCTGCTGACCATGGAGTCTAGGTCTCGGCGGTCAGCAGGGTGTCTTTCTTCCACCTACGACAGGCTAGACGACTGGCGCCCTACCTGTCCAGGAGCGACCTGGCGACGGTAATCCAAGCAACGGTCATCTCGAGACTGGACTACTGTAACGCCCTCTACGTTGGCCTTCCCTTGTCGACAATTCGGAAACTCAAGCTAGTGCAGAAGGCCGCCGCTCGCTTGCTGACGGGCTCGTCGTTGAGGGAGCACATCACGCCCATCCTCCGGCAGCTGCACTGGCTTCCCATTGAGTACCAAATTGCCTTCAAGGTGTTGGTATTGACCTTTAAGGCCTTACACGGCCTAGGGCCTGCGCTTGAGGGACCGCCTTACCCGTATCTACCCCCGAGATCACTGCATTCAGATGAACAGAATCTGCTGACGATACCATCAATCCGCTCCTGCCACCTGTCTGTGACTAGACAGAGAGCTTTTTCTGTGGCAGCTCTGGCGCTGTGGAACTCTCTGCCGGACAATGCTCGAGCCATGTCTGAGCTGGCTCCATTCAGAAGGGCCTGTAAGACCGCCCTCTTCGGACTAGCCTTCAACTAGGCACAGAAGAATTGTACCCCAAGAAACCTTTTGTATGTCACCCTGGACCTCGTGATGTGATGTATTGTGTTTTTAATGTGTTCTTATGTTTTTATTGTAGGGCTGCATGTCTGCGACATGATGCCCATATATATTGCTGTTATCCGCCCCGAGCCTGTGGGGAGGAGCGGAATACAAAATCGAAGAAATAAATAAATAAAATAATAAATAAATTGTTTCAGCCTTCCTCATGTCCTTCTCGCCTGCCCTCCTATCTAGGCTTCTTTCCCTGCAGTTTAAACCGCTTTTTTCCTGAGTCATCCAGACGCTCTAGGACTCCCACTCTGGATCTCTCTATGGTCCGGCTCCTTTTTCACTTCCTGGAGGAAAGGCCTTTCAGTTAAAGTAGGCCTCGAGCATGGAAAGGCCCCATCTGACTGTGAGTAATGTCTGGAAAGCTATTTTGGAGGGGATAATAGGGGGCCTTCCGAAATATTTACTAATCTAACGAAAATTTGGGCCCAGGGAGTGCGAAAAAGAAAGTCCACTTCCGGGATTGCGGCAGAGATGCGTATAAACTTGAAAGTCCCATACATACGAATCCCTTCCGATTTCTTTCAATTTTCATAACTTTTTTTTCATGCCTTGTAGTAGTAGCAGAAGCTGAATGAATATTATCATCGTTATTATTATGAATAAATTCAGGGGCTTATTATACTCACATTTAGTTGAATTCAGATTTAAAATATATTATATGGCTCTCACTGAAATAAATTTCCAAATATTTTGCTTTTATGGCTCTCTGAGTAGTGGGTAGGTAGATCATTTTGACTTGGTTGTTTTAGAAGTAGCTCGCATGCTGAAAAAGTGTGAGCACCCCTAGATGTTTTGAACTTTAAACCCCAGAAGTCACAGGCAACATGGAAAGGGCAAATGGCAATTGCAGTCTACAATGCTGGAGAACCAATGTTAACTCAACCTATCGGATAATCAATCTGCATGTTATATCAGAACTGCAAATCTGTGTAAAAGCAGCAATACCAGGGGAAATTAACCTCCCATATCTAACACCCAAACCCATCTCAGAGAGTCTCAGCTCCTTTTACCAAAAGAAATGTAGTTTTGGAAGGAGAGGGGCCAAATGTCAAATAATTAAAAAGGTTCTGCTCCAAACTACATTTCCCAGTAAGCATCAGCATCAGAAAGCCCCAATTAAAAGACGAGATCTGTCTGTAGCCGGCCAGAGTTCCAATACATTTGTTAGTATTGTAAACTATGATTTCTATTCCTGGATTTTAAATGGCAGTTCCTAATTAATTCTGTCCCAAAAACATGGCAAAGGTTTGTTACACTGCAAAAACTTTGTCTTTGTGCAAGAAACATTGTCCTAAAGCACGTTTTGCTTTGTTGAGTCTCCACAAATTTAACAAAGTTTCTGTAGAACAACTACTTTCAAAGTAAAGACTACACAATTAAACAGGAAATAACACTTTGAAACTAGTACCAGATTTTCTTTATTATCAAAAAAAAGTTGTTTATAAATATTTTGAAAATTCATCAAAAATCCATTGATAAATGAAACATTCTGAAATTTGGTGGGCTAATAGTAGTTAATGTCTCCTACCATTGTAGCAAATTTCACCTCAATAGATTTAAAATTGAGAGAGATGGGATCCCCTGAAGTTTCCCCAATTATACTGATTTAATTGTGCACAATTATTGTAATGAAATAGTAACAAAACATTTTTAAGTCTCATTATACTAATGAAATGTTCACTAAGTATCTTTTAGATTGAAACACTTTGGAAATGAAGAGCCAGCACCCCCAGTTTTGTAATGACTTTTGAACCACTTTTAATGGATCACACATCTCTAGATGTTACCAAACAATATGCAGATGCAGTAGGCCGGGGAGATATCACAGCAGTAACACAGCTGTTCTTGCAATTGGAGGGTTGCTAGTTCAAATCCCCCCTGAGCTGGTCTGGACAACCAGCTATATGAGCCCAGTCCACTGCCCACCCAAGCAGTTCAAACAGCCTAGCTGTGAATAAACAACAATGGGGACCATGTAAAAGTGGGGAAGGTTTTGACACAGATTTTATGTCTGGAAGTCTCAGCTGTCGGGAGAGGTGAAATGCGGAAGTGGGGAAAACAGAGCTCCCGTCATGAGGATGGAACAACAGCACCCCCTTGTGACGCAAAGACACAATGACACATGGATATAACAACAATGACATCGTAATGGACCATCCACATCCTGTATGACCCTGTATGACGCACACCTGTATGACCCTGTGATGCAGCCAGGAAGAAGAAACCCTTCTAAACTGCACTGTACTGTCTATATGTAAAACTGTATGTCTTCGACAGGGATTGTCTGTCGTATGTGTATTGTAATCTGCACTGAGTCCCCTTCGGGGTGAGAAGAGCGGAATAGAAATAAACGGTATTATTATTATTATTATTATTAGGATAGGGCACTCTCTAGCATAACGATAGAAAGTCACCAGCAGTTTTTCATTCAGTTGTTGGTTTCTTAAAAGTTTTAGATAGTAAAGTCTATGCGGGGCTCTTTTAACCAATGCAGCCATATGAGTGCCCTAGGTCAGATACAGTGACATCCAAGAACTTACTACTGGCCACTAGGCATGAGAAAAGTGAAACAGAAATTAAAAGGATTCGTAAGAGATTCGTATGTAATGGGACTTTTGAGGTTTTACATATCGCTGCCGCGATCCCGGAAGTAGACTTCCTTTTACGGTCCTTGAGGCCAACAATTTGCGTTAGGATCGTAAGAAATTCTTAAGTATTAATTAATTAATTATTGTACTACTCACTTCTCCCTGTCTTCTCCCCCTCATTTCCTTCCCGCCTTCATTCAGCTTCTTCTTTTTCCCGCATTTCTATGAGGAACTGGAAGTGACGCTGCTGCTAGGTAGGCTAGGCAATGCATTCTGGAAAGTGTAGTCCTCCAGGCTTCCCCCCCCCCTTCTCTTCCCCGTTGCTCTGCTGCCATGCCCCATCGCAGGGGACTGCTTCACACACACACACACACGTGCGCGCTTCTCCTCCTCTCTCTCCCTGCGCTCTCTCAGATGCTTCTCTTCCCCGTTGCTCTGCCATGCCCCATCGCAGGGGCCAGCTTCAGCCCTCCAGGTAGGTGTTTTGGACTTCAACTCCCACCATTCCTCACAGCCTCAGGCCTCTTCCTTTTCCTCTCAGCCTGGGCAAACTTGGGCCCTCGCTCCCTCAGGATCGTGGTGAGAGAGAGGCAGCGAGGAGCAAGGGGGGGGCTCCTCCTCCTTTTCTTTTGCTGCTTCCAAGAATAGAAAACCCCCTCCCTCCCTTCCTCCTTCCCTCCCTCCTTCCTATTTGGAGAGTCCCATCTAGAATTCAGTGTGGTTTATTCAAGTTTTGGCCTACAACTCCCAGAAATCCCAGCTAATTTACCAGCTGTTAGGATTTCTGGGAGTTGTAGGCCAAAACCATCTGGAATGCGCATGCTCTGGCATACGAATTACTAACGAATTTCGTTAGTACTTAAGTTACATTTCCGAAATTTTTGGGAAATTTTTCGTAAGTCTTTGATATACTAATCAAAGAAAATCCCCCCCCCCCATTTGATATAAGAATCGCCATTTTAGGATTCTAAAACATGCCTACTGGCCACCCACTCCACTTGGTCTCCATTTATGACCAAGGGCTGGATTTCTGTTCCGTTCTTTCCATAGTCAACTATGAGCTCCTTGTCCTATTGATGTTAAGAACCAGATTGTCTCTACACCACAAGAGCAGTCGATCCCCTCATCCCTATAGGCAGACTCATCCCCTATGGGATTTCGCCTCATATGGAGCAGCAATCTGAGAAAAGCAAGGTTGAAATATCATCTGCTGAAATTGAAGGAATGACATGTTCCTTTACAGGGAGGTTGATTTGGGAAGTGAGAAGAGAAAGAGCATTTTTGCCTCAATTCATTACTGTTTTTATTTCCACCGATTTCTGCCCTGCATAATAAGGAAATAGATCCCCCTAGGGCAGGGGTGCTCACACTCTATCAGCATGCGAGCTACTTATAAAACAACCAAATCAAAATGATCTACCTACTCACTACAAAAATGTGAAACATATAACACAATATCTGCTTTGAACTGGGTTTTCTGAGTCCACGCTGCCATATAATCTGATTCAAAGCAGATAACATGGGATTTTATTCAACTGTGTGGAAAGGACCTCAGATAACCCAGGGCAGCACCTGGGCGGCGTCAGAAGCATGCGGGGTGGGACTGAGCCTTCCTCCCACCCTGCCTGCGATCTACCAGGACGCCCTACGCGCTCTACCAGTAGATCGCGATCTACCTAATGAGCACCCCTGCCCTAGGGAAAAAAATCATCTCCTGTTGGAGAAAAATGCTTGAAAACTTTAAAAAGTAATTTGTGGTTGTTACAAATTTAAGGCTCTACAGTAGTTTTTAACTTTGAATTTGAATTAATCGTATTTAACTGGGAACCTTTAAAAACTGTCTATATTTAATCCCGTTTTCATGTTTGTATATGTGTATATTTTAAATTGTTATGGTGATGCTTTTATGTTAAGCTGTTTTGAGTCCCCTTCAGGGAAGATAAAGTGAGATATAATAATAATAATAATAATAATAATAATTACCATTACAGTTTAAAGTAAAGAGCACTCATCATTATTCTCACTCTTAGTGAAATAAGAGTGTTTCAACACAATGAGAAAAAACATAATATTGTACTGGTGATTCAGGATTTTTTTAAAAACGAATTGTGCCAAATACATATTCTTTTGAATTCACCCATGATTTACTGATTGGTTGATTTTGTGCAGAGAAAACACCATTATTGGTCAGGAAACAGCATATTTTTCAAGGATGTGAGGGCTATCTGACTGTAATATCTGTCACCCTATTAATTGATAGGGTTGATACTGCCAATGTGACTGGCTAGGTGGGTTTCCCTTTCCTCCCTCACCCTTCCATGTGCATCCCTCCCAAAGCTGCACGCTCAGTGGGAGAGGATGACATCCTAGGTATAGAAGGAATGTACCAAAGTCTCCAGTCTTTTGGTCCCAGGTATACGATAGCATATTTTTCACAATATATATTGTTTCTTGGACAAAATGATCCTATTTTTCACCAGAAACAAGATTAAAACATGAAAAAATGCATGCATTTTTAGCACAAATGAATCATTCATGGAAATCCCAAAAGTATAAAAAGCCATGGAAAACTATGCAGACACTCTCATATTCTCACTCAGCAGGGAGTTAACTGTTGAAATTGCTCATTCCTGCATGGCAGAACAAAAAAAAAGAAGACTTAAATTCTTATTCTTCTTTTTCTTAAGTTAGTTATTGAAAATTCTACTAAGTTGGGACCTTCACGGTGACTGTAGACAGGAATGAAGATGGAAAAACTGGATGCAAAGTAGCTATAGGCCAGAGAGATAGCACAGCGGTAACAGCAGCTGTGTTTGCAATCAGAAGGTTGCATGTTCAATTCCCGGGCTGGTCTGGACACCCAGCTGTGAGCCCTGTCCACTGTCCACCTAACAGATTGAAAACAAGCCAGCTGTGAGTAGATGAACTAGGGATCGCTCAGCGGGGAAGGATTTTTATAAGGACTTTACAACACCTGAATAAAAATAAGGAAGATCAGCTGCCGGAGGTGGAATGCGGAACCAGAGTTTAGCCACTAGGCCTGTTTTATCACGGAAAAATCGTCTTCAAAAGTCGATTCGGATGTAGGTGGTGGTAGCGCTTCGGTTCTGATAGACTTCTGAATTTTTGAGTTAGTTTTTCAAAATTGATTCGGATGTATTTCCAAAATTCGGAAGTCTTTGTTAATGGCGTCCGCGATTGTGCAATGCGCGGAAATCTGCAGAAAGGACAGTCAAAACTCCATTTTTGACCGCTATTACTGACAAAACTAGCCACACTGGTATGAAATATTGAACACATTTAACACATTAATAAACATTTAAAACATTTAAAATGTAATGGGACAAAAATAAAGAAGGCCAGAAATGACATACGAGATCTTTATTTATTTATTTATTATTTCGATTTGTATATCGTCCTTTCCAACTGGCTCAGGACGGTTTACAGCATATTGAACTACATCATGAAACATATCAAACAAACAACAAGACACATAAAACAAGGCAATAAAACCGACTTAACAATATTCCACTAATAACCAAGAGTGTTCACAGACTGAATGCACACCAGAACAGTGCTGTTTTACAACCTTTCCGGAAGGCCGGTAGCTCATTGACTGCTCGAACATCTGGTGGCAAACTGTTCCACAGGTAAGGTGCTGCCACAGAGAAAGCTCTCTCTCTAGTTGATGACAGGTGGATGGTTCGCAGGGAAGGGATCTGCAAAAGATTGAGATCTTCAGAACGAAGAGATCTCCGGGGAACATATGGGAGTAGGCGGTCCCTCAAGTACACCGGCCCCAGACCATGCAAGGCCTTAAAGGTTAAGACCAACATTTTGAAGATGATCTGGTGCTCAATTGGCAACCAATGCAGTCACTGCAGAGTTGGAGTGATATGCGCCCTTGAAGCCATGACTGGTTGGCTGCGAGCCAGTCGGCTTAGAGTGAATCCATCTAAGACGGAGATCCTTTGGCTGGGTCATCCAGGTGGGTGTGAGCTCCAGCTGCCTAATTTGGACGGCGAGGCATTATGCCCATTACACTTAGTAAAGAGTCTAGGGGTCCAATTAGACCCGCTACTAACAATGGAGGCTCCGGTCTCTGCTGTCAGCAGATCTGCTTTTTTTCACCTGTGGCAGGCTAGGCAGCTGGCGCCCTATCTCACTGGGAATGACCTAACCACGGTGATCCAAGTGACTGTCATCTCGAGGTTAGACTACTGTAACGTCCTTTACATTGGTCTTCCTTTGTCGGTCATCCGGAAGCTTAAACTGGTGCAGAACGCAACAGCGAGGCTCCTGACCGGGGTGCCGGCCAGGGCGCATATCACTCCAACTCTTTCTGAATATGGCGATGGAGACTTTGAAATGGCGAATCCACTTCGAGTTTCCTTAACTCTCTTTGGAATCGCTTCAAAAGTCAAAAACATCTGAATTACATCTGATTTTGGATGTATCCGAAGTTCGAAAACAGGCCTATTAGCCTCTGCAGAATTCATTCTCAGATTCTCTTGTCAGAGATTTATTTATTTTATTTATTTATTATTCGTTCTTATATACCGCTCCTTCCAGCGGGCTCGGGGTGGTTTACATAAAAACATATAGCGTAATCACAGTTTAATACAGCAGCAATAAAGTCTAAAAATCTAAAAACATAACTACACCTAAAACAAGCATCAACATAGCAATTACAAATACATTCCAAGAAGCGCTAACTCAAGGGCCAGCAAGGTTGAAGGCTTGCCTAAATAGAGCTGTCTTGCAAGCTCTCCGAAATGGGCCCAAGTCCTTAATAGCCCGGACCTCATCCGGCATGGAATTCCATGAGGATGGTGCTGCCACAAAGAAGGCTCTCGATCGTGTCGTCGACAGCTGACAGGACTGGATCGAGGGGACTACTAGGAGGTTCTGTTCTTCTGAACACAGTGATCTCGGGGGAACATATGGGGTAAGGCGGTCCCTCAGGTACACCGGCCCTAGACCATACAAGGCCTTGAAGGTCAAAACCAGCACCTTGAAAACAATCCGGTACTCGATTGGTAGCCAGTGCAGTTGCTGTAAGATAGGTGTTATATGCCCTCGTACCAATGCTCCCACCAGTAGTCGAGCTTCAGCATTCTGCACCAGCTTGAGTTTCCGGATTCCTGTCAAGGGAAGGCCAATGTAGAGGGCGTTACAGTAGTCCAGCCTCGAGATGACCGTCACCTGGATCACCATGGCCAGGTCGCCTCTGGATAAGTAGGGAGCCAGCTGCCTAGCCTATCGCAAAAGAAAGTCTATTTAAATTATAGTAATTAATAAAAACTTGTGTGTGTGTGTATCTATTATATAAAGGGGTTCCCGTCATGGAACGACTGTCCCAAACAGAGAAACCTTACAACGCAGAAACACCAAACTTGCCAACAGAAATAGGCCTCCAGCAAGGTACGTTTGTAGCAAAGAAACTCCCCCCCAAACCTAGAAGGCCCCCAAAATAATGAGTAAAAAACTACATTTCCCAGCATCCTCCGGGCCTGCCAATGACTCTCCCAGCCTCTACATTCTGAAAACATGATTGGCTGCCAATAAGGGCGGATTTGCATAACTCCTGTACTGGTCAGCCAACATGAACATTCCGACCCCTAATAAACTGTTAGAGGAGGATAAGGCAAAGGGCTGAGGCACAAACACAAACACGCAATTGACTTCCCACAGAAAATTTAAACCCCTACAAATCACACACCACGCCCAAAATTGACAGTAAGGCTTCATTAACTTAATTTCCCTGACTAGGCCTCACTTAATGGAATGTTGTTTACACTCTGAATTGACAGTAAGGCTTCATTAACTTGATTCTCCTGACTATGCCTCAGCTCATTGGACATTGTGTATGGCCTGAATTGACAGTAAGGCTTCATTAACTTGCTGTTCCTGACTAGGCCTCAGCTCATGGGACATTGTGTATGGCCTGAATTTACAGTAAACTACCTTGGCACACAGAGCCCCTATGACCCACGCTACATTCTACTACAGTTTGGAAGAGGGTGGACCATGAATTATGGGACTTGAAGTACCTCCATGGATAATGGGATTTGTACTACTTCAAAACCCATCATTCCCCACAGACCACTGTGGCCCAGAACCAAGACCGATAAAGACCAAACTTGCCACACAATGCCCCCCATGACCCACACTCCATCCGACTGCAGTTCAGAGGAGGACACACCATAGATAATGGGATTTCAAGTACCTCCACTCACTTCCAAAGTTAACTTCCAAGCATCAACCTCTACATCAACACAGCAGACGGAAAGACAAAAAACATTGTATATCCACAAGCTATGCAGAATGCCAGCAACACCACACACCAACAACTCCCCAGGACTTCAACATCCCACCCACCAGAACAACCCACAACGACACAGCCAGGGCCTCAACAACACCATAACTAACAACAATTCCAACCCTTACATACTCAGACTTTCTCGCATCTCCTAAATAGGGCACAGCAACGTGTGCCGGGTACAGCTAGTATATATATATGATCCATTTGGTATGTGATCTGTCTGAGCTATATAGAAGTTGCATTCATTTATAATAGTAAGGAGCCTGCAATATCTTTCTGAGATTGACAAAATTAAATGTTGGAATTAAAAAGGTTTTTTTTTTCAAAACCATGCGTGCATCTGTGTGTGTGCGTTTCTAAAAGAGCTGCATTGCAGTATATTGTAGCTTTGAAAATCCTGGGCAGATGATCTTACAAGTGAAGAGCATTCCGCATTAGATAACCTGCATGTGTCCTTTCAAATAGATTCCGAGTTGTTGTTAGCTTTGTACTCCCACTGGCTCAGTGATAAAGGCTGAGATGTAATATTGTCAGATGTGAAAGAAAATTGAGAACAAAGCAGAGAAAGCACGAAACCCATAATAGATGAGTGGAAAAAAATGTTTGAATGGAATCGGATGTTAGTGTCTCCAGTTTGCATTGAGGAGATGGAGAAAGTGTTAAAAAGTCATTTGGAGGTAGAAAGCGGAACTAGAGTCTATTTGTTTGCTATTTTGGTTCTGCCCTGCAATTCAGACTGAAGCTTCACTAACAACAGCAAGAAAGGGTTTTTGTAGGGAAGCGGAAACTGCTTAATCTCATTTAGTGATGTGTCTTCAAATCTCACCTGTGTTCCCATGCCAACCTTTGTTCACATCATGTCTTATTTTTTCTCCTTGGAAATTTGGGCACAAATTTTCATAGGCATTTAGTTGTACTTAATATGCATATTCCTATAATCATTGGCTCTATTGACTAAAATGTGTATGTACATGTTTTTAAATTGCAGCTAGCGAAAAATGCAGAATGGTGTCAGGTGTGAATTTTAGATATCACGTCACACTGCAAGAATACACTGGTTTCCAATCTGCTTCCAAGCTAAATTCAAAGTGCAATCTGAGAGCTAAACAATTTTGGGGCAAGATATCTGAGGAACACCCTTCTTTCGTGTGAGTTAGCCCAAAATTTGAGATCCCAACACCTTGCAAAATTAGGTTGGTGTGTACATATACATAACAGGGCTTACTCTGAAGCAGTGCCTCAACTATAGAACTCTCTAGCCCAGTGTTTCTCACTGGGGGGTCGTGAGGGGGTGTCAGAGGGGTCGCCAATGTATTTTTGTTGGTCTTGGTCAGGGGTGCTCACACTTTTTCAGCATGCGAGCTACTCTTAAAGCAACCAAGTCCAAAAGATCTACCTGCCCCCGCCGCTGTGCGCTCCTGCATGCTCCCGCCGCCGCGTGCTCTTGCCACCGCACGTGCTCCTGCTGCTGTTTTCCACCCGCGCAGCACTTCTTCCGCCTGCGGGGCATTGCAGGAAGGAGAAAGCGCGAGGCGGGGCATCCAGAGGGAGCACTCCTCCCTGCCTGTCTCGCTGGCAACAGAGGCTGCACAGCTGCTTCTGGACGAGAGAGAGGCAGAGCGCTCCCTCCAGAGGCCCTGCCTTGTGCTTCCTTCTTCCTGCAATGCCCTGCAGGCGAAAGAAGCACCACGAGAGCAGAAGCCAACAGCAGGAGCGCGTGTGCACGCAGGGTGTGCACATGCATGGCAGGAGCGCCCCATCCAGCTTGTGAGGCCCGAAGATCACCTGGAAGAGGGCTGAAAATCTACTAGTAGCTCTCGAGCTACCTAATGAGCACCCCTGGTCTTGGTGGTTCTACGTGGGAAGTTTGACCCAATTCTATCGTTGGTGGGGTTCAGAGTGCTCTTTGATTGTAGGTGAACTATAAATCCCAGCAATTAGAACTCCCAAATGTTAAGGTCTATTTTCCCCAAATTCCACCAGTGTTCACAATTGGGCATATTTAATATCCGTGCCAAGTTTGGTCTAGATCCATCATTGTTTGGTCTAGATCCATCAAAACTTTGTATTTTTGAATCCACAGTGCTTCCCCATTGGTGGAGTTCAGAATGCTCTCTGGTTGTAGGTGAACTATAACTCCCAGCAACTACAACTCCAAAAATGACACACACACACACACACACACACACACACATCTCACCAGTATTCAAATTTGGGTGTATCGGGGGAGGGTTGGTTTAGAACCCAAAAATCGCGGTTCTAAAAACCAATTGGGGGGATTTTTTTTGATGCTTAATGTAATGACTTACAAAAAAATTCAAAAAAAATCTTAACTGTTTTGTAAGTACTTACGAATTTTGTAATTAGTTCTAAATTCCCCAAAGCAGGGAAACAGGACTGACACTGTTTAAAGCACAGGCAAATCAAGGGGCAACATTTCCCTTCTTCTCTGGAGTGCAATTCACTGGGACCTATTATTATTATTATTATTATAAAATGCCCGGGCCTCCTTGGAGTGAAATATAATGAAATAATAGTATTACTATATTATTGTAATAATATGCCTGGGTTTCCTTGCAGGGAATTAAAATATATTATTTATTATAATAAAAGGCCTGCCTCCTTGCAGGGCACGCACGCGTTGCTGTGCCGTATTTAGGAGATGTGAGAAAGTCTGAGTATGTAAGGGTTGGAATTGATGTTACTTATGGTCTTGGTGGGTGTGTGCATGTGTGTATATGTATATGTGCGTGTATATGTGTGTGCATGTGTATATGTGTGTAGGTATATATTTGTGTGTATGTGTATATGTGTGTATGTATGTGTATGTATGTATATCTGTGTGTGAAAGGGGAAGAATGACATGGGAAAGAGAGGGTTTAACGTGGTGAAGGCTGGGAATGGGAAGTGGAGGGAGAGGGGCTGGAGAATGGGGGAAGTTAAGATTGGGAGAGGAAGGAGGAAACTACAAAAAGGGAAGAGTGGGGTGGGGAGAATGAGTGGCAGAGAAGTGTGTGTGACTGTGGGGGGGGGGTGAGACGGGAAGGGAGGAAGAGGTTTGCCCTGTTCAAGGAGAGAGAAGCCTGGGGCCGCCTCCTCCTCCTTTCCCCATTCCTCGAAGGGAGAAAGCATTGAGGGGAATGGAAGCAGGGAGGCGAAGATCTTGGAGGGGGAAGGAGAAGCAGCAGCGCACCTCTTCCCGGGCCGCAGCCTCGCAACTCTGCTGGGGGAGTTCCGCCTCTCCTGCTCCTGGGAAGGCCTGGAAGCAGCGGCCATGTGGAGCTCCTCCTGTCTTCTTGCCTCTCTCTAAGGTGAGGGGCTACTGGCGGGGGACCAAGCGGGCATGGCCACGGGAGTACAGTTCCCAGAAGGCCCCGCACGGCGACCTCCTGTTTCTTCGCCCTCCTTGCCATTGAGCCGTGCGGTGCCTTCTGGGAAGTGTAGTCCCGTGGACGTGTCGACTGCCTCCGCTGTCTCTCTGCCCCTTCTGAAGATTCTGAAGATATATTATTATTATTATATTATTTATTATAATAAAAGGCCAGGGCCTAATTTCCCTGGGGTTTAAACGGCTTTTTTCCTCAGTCCTCCTAGCCGCCCTAGGAGTCCCGCTGTGGATCTCTATGGTTCCGGCTGCTTTTTCACTTCCTACAGGCAGGCCTTTCAGTTAAATTAGGCTCCGAGCATGGAAAGGCCCCGATCTGACTGTGAGTAATGTCTTGAAAGCTATTTTGGAGGGGATAATTTTCCTGTTAGGGGGACATCCGAAATAATTACAATAATAAAGAACTTTTGGGCCCACGAAGTGCGTTAAACAAAGTCCACTTCCGGTTTGGCAGGAAAAGTGTGGAAAAGCTCAAAATTAGCATTTTGAACGGATCTAATATGAACTAGTTTATTTTCTTTTTCCAAAAGCCCAACCCTAGTATTGGATATTTGTGCTAAATTTGGTCCAGTTAATGTAAATACATCCTGCATATCAGATATTTACATTACGATTCACAACAGTAGCAAAATTACAGTTATGAAGTAGCAATGAAAATAATTTTATGGATGGGGGTCAGCACAACATGAGGAACTGTATTAAGGGGTCGCAGCATGAGGAAGGTTGAGAACCACTGGCCAAGAAGGTTAGACTGGTCCCATCTCTGTAAAGTTTCCAATGGGCAGACAAACCAGTGCTTGAACACTCTAGGCTTCTTCCACCCTAGAGGTCCAGCGGAGGTCTCTACAGTCCTGGGGGCTCTGTGGTCACGAAGGATCGTTGGCCTGCTCTGATGCTGGATGGCATGGGAGGTTTCCTGTTGCTCCTCGGAGTGGCCGGAAGTTAGGTCTTGGATGCTCCTCTTCTTTCGGCACCGTTTCCGCCTCCCGGGTCAATCACATGGCTTCCCCTGTGGGTTCATTATGGACTTCCGGTCTTCAGAGGGTGAAGACATCCAGTTTACTCTGGCATCTTCAAGGTCAACCACCAGCTTCAATAGACCCTCGCCCATCCACCCCGCCCCCTATGTCTTGTGTTGCATGGGAAAGCCAGGAGAGAAGGATTATTATTATTATTATTATTATTATTATGCCATGCCTCTATGCTGTGCAGTCCTGGGAGTTATAGTTTCCCAAAGTCCATACCCTTCTCTTGGTGCATTTACACTATGAAATGGATGCTCTTGGACCCCCACTTTAAATACTTTAAATACCATAGCCCCATATTATGCGCTCCTGAGAGTTATAGTTCCCCAAGGTCCATACATATTATGTCTTGTGGTTTCTCATGAATGTGAGTCGCCCTGAGCCTACGGGAAAGGGCGACTAAGAAATCGAACTAATAAATAAATAAATACCCTTCTCTAGGTGCATTTACAGTATGGAATGAATGCCCTTCCCCCCCCCCCACTTTAAATGCCATGGCTCCATGCGATGGAGTCCTCTGGGAGTTATAGTTTTCCAAGGTCCACACCCTTCTCTGTGAGGCAGCCAAGAGAGAGAGAGAGAGAGAGAGAGAGAGAGAGAGAGAGAGAGGAGAGAGAGCGCATTGCTGTTTTTCCTCCCTCCCTTCAACAATGAGTAGGGAGAGGGATGGTAGGTGGGGGCGAATCTCTGCGGCATAAAAGAATACTGAAAGGAAACTGAGAAACATTTTACAGTGTGATAGAAGGTAGGAAAACATTAGGCATGAGAAAAAAGTTATGAAAATTAAAAGAAATCGTAAGTGATTCATATGTAATGGGACTTTCTAGTTTATACGCATCACGGCAGCTAACCAGGAAGTAGACTTTCTTTTACGGTCCTTGAGGCCAACAATTTACGTTATGATCGTAATAAATTCTTAATTATTGTACTACTCACTTCTCCCTGTCTTCTCCCCTCATTTCCTTCCTGCCTTCATTCATCTTCTTCTTTTTCCCGCATTTCTATGGGGAAGTGGACGTGATGCTGCTGCTAGGCATTCTGGAAAGTGTAGTCCTCCACGCTTCCCCCCCTCCCTTCTCTTCCCCGTTGCTCTGTCTTGCCCCACCGCAGGGGCCAACTTCACACACACACACACACACACACACACTTCTCCTCCTTTCTCTCTCTGCACTCTCTCAGATGCTTCTCCCCCCTTCTCTTCCCCGTTGCTCTGTCTTGCCCCACTGCAGGGGCCAACTTCACACACACACACACACGCTTCTCCTCCTTTCTCTCTCTGCACTTTCTCAGATGCTTCTCCCCCCCTCTTTTCTCTTCCCCGTTGCTCTGTCTTGCCCCATCGCATGGGCCAACTTCAGCCCTCCAGGTGTTTTGGACTTCAACTCCCACCATTCCTCACAGCCTCAGGCCTCTTCCTTTTCCTCTCAGCCTGGGCAAACTTGGGCCCTCGCTCCCTCAGGATCGGGGTGAGAGGAGGCAGCGAGGAGCGAGGGGCTCCTCCTCCTTTTTTGCTGCTTCCAAGAATAGAATACCCCCCTCCCTCCTTCCCTCCCTCCTTCCTATTTGGAGAGTCCCATCTAGAATTCAGTGTGATTTATTCAAGTTTTGGCCTACAACTCCCAGAAATCTCAGCCAATTTACCAGCTGTTAGGATTTCTGGGAGTTGTAGGCCAAAACCATCTGAATGCACATGCCCTGGCATACGAACTACTAACGAATTTCGTTAGTAATTAAGTTACATTTTAGAAATTTTTGGAAATTTTTTTGTAAGTCTTTCTTTTACTAATCAACAAAAATCCCCCCATTAGATTTCCGATTTCCTATTTTTGGGTTCTAAACCATGCCTAGGAAACATCTGTTTCATTACAGAAATTGAGTAAGACTGAGCTCTGCTCTGCTCTCTCGCACACTTCCCTGCCGAATGTGATGAACTGGATTGTTTCAAAACTGGATTCTAGGATTGAATTTCTAAAAAGTGCATTTGAAAAATAATACCATTATATTGTTTTACTTGGTTTTTGCTTGTTCATTGCCTTGACAACCGTTGTGAATTTGGAGGTGATATGGAATGGTTTAACAAACCAAGAAACAGATAGATGTTGACATTTTAGAATACATTCACAGTCCTGGGAAGTATTCCCTATTCCACACATGTGAAATTCACATCAAGCCTCATAAGTCTCTGTATGTCTCAGACAAAGTCTCACAAGAAGTCTTGAGAGATTAACTATGCACTCGCAGTCAAAGAAAATTTAGTATAATGCCAAGATTTTAACTTTGTGGGGTTTTTGAAACTTTCTTTGTGTTTTTATACATTATAACTGGGAGCCCCCAGTGGCACAGCAGGTTAAACTGCTGAACTTGCTGACCGAAATGTCAGTGGATCAAATCAAGGGAGCACTGTTACCGCTCCTTTCCGCCTCTTACCACAACTTGGACTCTTTTGTATTGTCGTCAATTGTGGAATCATTGCGTAGACCTCTGATTTCATCGGTCATGTATGTATACTAGCGGTCCGGACCTTTTGTATGCAACAATATATATATATATATATATATATATATATATATATATATATATATATATCGTATTTTGCTAGCTGGTTGTGTTTTATGTCACACTGTGTTGTTTTTCTGTAACTACTTGCCCTGCTCTTTGTTCTTCTCCCACTGTTAACCCCAGCTTCTGCCAATCTATCAGTCCAAAAACATGCAAATGTGAGTAGATCAATAGGTACTGCTCCAGTGGGAAGGTAACAGCACTCTCTGGTGAACTCCCTATTTGGTAGGCTAGGTAAAGGCTAGAAAAAGTAAGCCAAAGAATTGGCAACCATTTTAGATAGGTGCCAGGGGGCATCCATCCTGGATCTCATTTCCAAAAGGGGCCATGCCTAAGAATAAGCTCGGAGGGAAATGAAGGAGTTAGGATTGGCTGGTAGAGTGGGGGCGGAGCCTAACTTAGAAAAAGAAAAAAATGACTTGAAAAGGAGGCATTTTGAAAAACCCTGTCAGGGAGAGTCTGTCAATTCAGTGAAGGAGTGTTGGAGAGAAGTTGTGAGAGTTAGTGTTAGAGAGAAGAAGCCTGAAAATCGGTCAGGTAGCAAGCAGAGTTAGCTAGTGAATAGATTCTATAGCTATCAAGGGGAGATAGATCCAGAGGAGTGGAGATAGGTCCAGGGAAGGGCTATCTGTAGCTGAGTTTGCTAGGCAGAGAGGAAATCCTGTCAGTAAATTCTTGGAGGGAAAAAGGAGTGGTATTTCGTAACAAAGTTCTGAACTGTGTAACGAAACCATATGCTTTTGTGCCAATATTTCTGAACCACTAAGCTTAATGCCTACTTTTGTAAGTTCTCTTAAATAAACTTCATTGTTTTGTTGTTCTACACATCTGCCTCACGTGTGCCTCTCTCAAACGAGTTTTATAGCAGTTTCCTGAAGCAATCACAGAAGTCTAATAATGGCAGCGTACATTTTGAAGAAATAATATCTTGAATATTACCTCAGTGCACAGGCCTGAATGCAGGTCCAGGACATTCTTGCTTAACATTTATTTATTTATTTATTATTCACTTTTATATACCGCTCCTCCCTGCAGGCTCGGGGCAGTTTACATAAAAACAATAAAATACACATTAAAACAGTTTGGATATATAAAAACACAAGGGTATGAACAGGATTGTCAGGAGGCGCCTAGATTGAAAACCTGCCTAAAAAGAAACGTCTTGCAGACCCTCCGGAAGGGGGCTTACTCGGTGATGGCACAAGTTCCGTCTGGTAACTCGTTCCATAAAGTCGGCGCCATCACAGAGAAGGCTCTTTGTCTTGTTGTTGAAAGGCGGCAGGAACGGATTGATGGAATCACCAGAAGATTTTGTTCTTCTGATCGCAAAGATCTCGGGGGAACATATGGGGTGAGGCGGTCCCTCAGGTACACTGGCCCTAAACCATACAGGGTCTTAAAGGTCAAAACCAGCACCTTGAAGACAATCCGGTACTCTACTGGTAGTCAGTGCAATTGCTGTAGAATTGGTGCAATGTGCTCTCTTGTTGATGCTCCCACCAGCAATCGAGCAGCAGCATTTTGCACCAGCTTTAGTTTCCGGGTTGTTGACAAGGGAAGGCCAATGTAGAGGATGTTACAGTAGTCTAGCCTTGAGATGACCGTTGCCTGGATCATCGTAGCTAGGTCATTCCTGGACAGGTAAGGAGCCAGTCGCCTAGCCTATCAGAGATGGAAGAATGCAGACCTGCTAACCGTGGAGACCTGAGTCTCCATCGATAGCAATGGATCAAATTGGACCCCCAGGCTTTTTACCAAAGATAGCTGCTCGCCATCCAGGGTAGGAAACCGGCACTCACCGACACCAGGACAACCCAGCCATAGGATCTCCGTCTTTGATGGATTCACCTTCAACTGGCTAGAACGCAGCTATCCAGTCACGGCTTCAAGGCATTGATGGAAACAATCGGGTACGGTGTTTGGCCTGCCATCCATTCTCAGCACAAGCTGGGTGTCATCAGCGTACTGATGACACTCCAGACCAAAATCACGAACCACGATACCTCTAGCAAAATCACGATACCTCTAGTAAACCCAAGGCTTAATATTGCTTACAAGTCTGGTGGTGACTAGTGGATTTTCAAAAAGGTTTTCCGGCCAGAAGATTATTCCAGCTTAATCTCGGTTTTGATTCTTTTGGGGGGTTTCAAATACCCCCAATAAACCTCTTTTATGCTGGGATTGTGTTGATCAACAGTCATCTGCAACATGATCCCATTAAGCACTTAGATTTGCAAGCCACTAACCATTTTCATAACTCACAATGACCCTAGTGCTCCTACATTACTCCGGAATATTATGGGGAAGTGAAATAATGGCCATTTCAATTTTAATTCCTAACAATGCCCCAGGCCATGTGGGTCATGAAGATAGTAAATTGCTTGCTGCGCTGAACATTTCAGTACTGCACCAACCCTAGGCAATAGATGAACTCACGGTATGTGTGAGGAGCCACTAAATTTGTGATGCGCCTATAAAAAGGTGCTTTAAGTATTCAACATTTTTGTGACAGAGTACCGTGAAGAGTTTGGGATGAGAAGCAGTAAAAAATTAATATGGCAAGTCTAGTGATTCACTTTCCTTTCCCCAATCAGATTATCTTGAGCTTGGAGGTTGCAGTCAGTTTGTGAAAAAGTTACTTGGATTACCACAGAAGTAACTTTTCATTTAACCAAGCTCTGTCCAAGTCGAATGTAACATGACTTATCACACTCCAAATGGTTCATTTTTAGCAGTGGAGATTAAGTGACTTGTCCTTTTTTGCTAGCCATAATCTCTGGCCCACTTCCTCTCCTTACAGCAGGAGAACCTGGAACTTCCCAGATCTTGCTCTTCTATCTCAGGGCTGTCCAACTGGCGGCCCGGGGGCCGTATACGGCGCCCAGCCCCTTTCCTCCACCCCCCTAAGCTTTTTAATAAAAAATAAAAATTGAAAATAAAATAAATAATATTTTTTTTAAAAAAAAATACCTCCTTCCGGGTTTGGAGCAAGTATCACGAGAATACGCAATCCACACAGGATTTCGCTGTCAACACAAGATCACGCCGGCATTGACAGCGAAATCCCGTGTGGATTGCGCAGTCTCGATACTCTTCGGCTACTCTACTACTGGATCGCTGAGGCCCACAGACGCGATTAGGACCTTCTTCAACTCAGTTGGTCGTCACCTCTCTCGTTGTCCAGGTACTCCTGGATCCTGCGTGTTTGGAAAAGGTAGGCCGAAGCAGGGGGCTCCTCAGGGGCTCCTCATTCCATCTCCCCCATCTCCCTCATGTATTAAATATAAAATTAAATATATTTAAAGATGAAATAAAGGGAGATGGGATACATTAAAATAAGGGGGAGGAGGATGGAATTAAATATATTTAATATTAAATTAAAATAAGGGGAGAGGAGGAATGGAATTAAATATATTTAATATTAAATTAAAATAAGGGGAGAGGGAAGGATGGAATTAAATATATTTAATATTAAATTAAAATAAGGGGGAGGGGAGGATGGAATTAAATATATTTAATATTAAATTAAAATAAGGGGAGGGGGGAGGGTGGAATTAAATATATTTAATATTAAATTAAAATAAGGGGAGAGGGGAGGATGGAATTAAATATATTTAATATTAAATTAAAATAAAGGGTGAGGGGGGGGAGGAATTAAATATATTTAATATTAAATTAAAATAAGGGGAGAGGGGAGGATGGAATTAAATATATTTAATATTAAATTAAAATATGGGGGAGGGGAGGATGGAATTAAATATATTTAATATTAAATTAAAATAAGGGGAGAGGGGAGGATGGAATTAAATATATTTAATATTAAATTAAAATAATTTAATATCTTATCCCTGCATTTTATCTCAGTAAAAGATTATATTTGACTGTATGGATGCCCCTTTTGAATGCCCACCCTGCATTTAATGTTAGTAAAAGATTATATTTGACTGTATGGATGCCCCTTTTGAATTCCCACCCTGCATTTTATCTCAGTAAAAGATTATATTTGACTGTATGCATGCAGGGGCGGGGGCAGGGCGGGGGCGGAGCCGGGGAGAGGGCGGAGCCGGGGGCAGGGAGGGGGTGGAGCCGGGGGCGGAGCCGGGGGCAGGGGCAGACCCTACGGCCCCCAGGTCACCAGTGACCGGAATTCAGGCCCCTGGGCCGGTAGAAGTTGGACAGCCCTGTTCTATCTCAACTCTCATCTTCCTGCTCCTTTACTGTGCTAATTGGGGCTGATAGGAAACTTCAAACAGCATCTGGGTGTATTCCCCCTGCCACTGCCTTATAGAAAGAGCTCTTTCACTTGATCCCATTTTCTTCATAATTGTATACATTCTTATCAGCTTCAGAATTTAGAGTTTCTTATTTTGTGGTAGGAGAAATCTTTTTTCAGTTAAACACAGATATCCCTCTGTGTCATTCTCTCCCGCTGATTTCATTTCCATTTCGCTGAACTCATCAAATATATACCCAGTTGGAAACATAATTGTGTTGTTTTTCTCTCATTTCCTGATTATTAGTAAAATATGTGTCATTGTGTTTCTGTCAGTGATAAATTTGTTGTCTGTTCTGGCATCTACTTGATGCCCCATTTCCAAGTGACAACAACAACAATAACACCTAAATTCAGTGTATGCCCACCATACTGTAAGAATTAATTAGAAACAGAGGGAAAGTACAGAATCTATTGTCTTTGAGAATATCAGTTTGAGGTGTATAGCTTTAGAATAGGTCACATCCACACACACACACATAAACACACACACACACCCCAGCTGACATCCCTGACATCCCCAAGTGGCTATAAATGACCTCATTGGATGAGCCACTGGAATTCCCACGCATTGTGGTAAATCCAGTAGTGCCCAGCAGGGGGAACCCATCACCCCACACCCCGGATTGCCCAATTCACTTGTTTCCCCATCCCATGGGGGAAGTGTAATCTCCAAGTTCAAGGTAACTGCCTGGGTTTCCCACATTAATTGCCATTGAACATGGGAGACATCCCATGTTGTAATGCACAAGCAATCAATTTACCACACTGGTAACAGAGATACACAAGTATAGACTTCACAATAGCAAAGATAACAAAAATATAATGTGTATTTTTGTACCCTGTGCTTTGTTATTCAATACACATTATATTTTTGTTATCTTTGCTATTGTGAAGTCTATACTTGTGTATCTCAGACATCCCATGTTGCCACTGTGGCAGCATGCAATGCCTTGCCCAACTTACCGGTCGAGGTATGTTGCGGCGGGGGGGCACTCTCCCACCGACCATGTTTGGTACAGGGAGCTCCTTCTTCCCAGAAGCCCCCTGCATGGCAGGAAGTTTCCCGCCACCTAGTTGGCCAGCCAATCAGTGGGCTGGCCAACCCCCGCACCTGGATTGGTTGGGCGCGGGGTCCTTTTGTCCCAGGCAGCCTTAGTAGGCAGTCCTGGGGCCCTCTCAGGCACTGACCCTGAACAGCTTGGCCTCCCACCCGCCCTGCATTATGCTCAAGTTTTTGTTGGAGTTATTGAGTTTGTTTTTGCTTAGTTCGTCACGACGACGACGACGATGCAACTGGAAATCGACTTAATAATGAGACGCTGATATTGTGTTTTTAACGTTAAATGTTAAATTGAATATGTTGACATTGTATTGATAACTGTTGACTTGTTTGTCTTGAGCAGTTCCTTCTATTTGTACACCGCATCGAGTCGCCTTCGGGCTGAGAGAGGCGGTCTAGAAGCAAAGTAAATAAATAAATAAATAACTCCAGTTGGCATGTGGCATGGGCCCTGGATCTGATTTCCTCCCCCTTACCTAACTGCTCCCTGTAACTTGTCCCAGTTATTAATCTGGCTGCTGATCGCTGGACATGTGATCCAATTGCAAAAGTGTGATTGTCCCGCCCTTGTTCTGTGAAACAGTTTAATTTGCAATGCTATCAAACATTTGCCAATCACATTCAGAGCTTTTTAGAAAAGGGTATTCTGCCTGGCTCACCCCTCCTCGTAAGCAACTGTCATGCTTTTTGTAATGGGCTCCATATTCCAAAATACACAGTTAAACCAGGTTGCTTGACCTCACTCTGCCTGCTTGTTGATGTAACTGACACTTCCTTCTTGCCCCTGTCTGTTTTTCTTACCCTGTTCTATTGGGCTCAGCTCTCTCCAAGAAGATTCCAGCAGTGCTTTTGCACGATCTTTTGTTTTATGTCCACACCACATCTGCATCTCATTTGTTGCACAATCATTGAAATGAGGCATTGCACTTGATGGCCGACATCTGTCAGCATTGGGCCTCACTCATCATGCTTTTCTATATTTCTTAAGTAATTAGTTCTGAATAGTTTTGCTCCCAGAATAGGCTCGCTATTCAGATTGGTTCCTGAATGCAGGGTACAGATTTAGAAGGGCCTATTTTCAGCTCATGTTACTTTGTCATCGTGTGTCAACCATGTCAGAAACCCCTCAAATGATAAGGTTCCTGAATTAATCAGTACAAAATAATGATGTCATGGCGGAGGATTGGAACCAAAAAAAGAAAAAATTTCTCTCTCTCTCTCTCTCTCTCTCTCTCTCTCTATATATATATATATATATATATATATATATATATATTCCCAAAATATAAATGTGGGTATGTATTGCACTTCCCAAAATGACAATCCTTGCTGTTGCCCAGTCATTCCTTGGGGACTGCAAATAAATATCATGCTCACTTAATAATTCTTGTTGGGTTATCTGTCAATGAAAATGTCTATGTCGAGGGTGAGTCCTTGAAAAATTATGGTGGAGGGAGCAAGCAAATAGGAAAGATAAGCTGATCCTCCTCTGTTCTGTTCCATTTGGTCATTTTACTCTTTGCCCTTCTTTTTTGGGAGGTGAGGACCCTAGTGTCACAAAAATATTGCATATTTCATAAATGTGGAATTTAAAATGATGTTTGCGAATGAATGGAAGATGAATGTATGGATGGAGTTAATAATTTTGGAGACACCAATATAGTATTAAGGCCTGCAATGACTAACTACCTGCTGCTGGACTGTAATTAAAAGTTGCAAATGACAGCTGAAAAGGTAAACGCAGTCTGGTAGTGATCCTGGACTCATCGCTGAGCCTGGAACCCCAGGTCTTGGCGGTGGCCTGGGGAGCTTTTGCACAGTTAAGACTCGTGCGCCAGCTCAATTCAAAGTGCTGGTTTTGACCTTTAAAGCTCTATACAGTTCTGGCCCAGCTTACTTGTCCGAATGCATCAGACTCTATGTCCCACCTTGTAATTTAAGATCATCCGGGGAGGCCCTGCTCTCGCTCCCGCCTACTTCTCAAATGCGGTTGGTGGGGACGAGAGAGAGCCTTCTCGGTGGTGGCTCCCCGTCTGTGGAACGCACTTCCAAGCGACCAGCAAACAGCAAGTATTCAATGCTAACATTTAAAATATAAAAGCACCATAAATTTGCAATAAAATTTACAATAAAAATACAATACAATAAATACATTTAAAAAGCTTTTTGCCAAAGTAAAATAAAGACCAACTTCATCCATATATTTGGTCCATATCAAGTGGTTAGCGACTTTAGTCGCTTCACGGTCTCCTCCTTCATTCTTTGAAGGCCTCATTGCACAGCCACGCTTTCACCCGCTTCCTAAAAGTCAGGAGGGAGGGGGCGGATCTAATTTCATTTGGGAGGGAACTCCACAGCCAGGGAGCCACCACAGAAAAGACCCTGTCTCTCGTCCCCACCAGATGCGCCTGCGAAGATGGTGAGACCAAGAGCAGGGCCTCTCTGGACAATCTTAGAACTCTTGACGGTTCATAGGGGAACAGTAGTGGTCAATTCCATTCGTTGCATGATGAATGAATATCTTGCAGATAGTCTTAAACTTTCTCGCACTGTGGATTGTGAGAAGCGATGAGTGTAACTAGTGCCCCTATTAATATATCTCGATACAGAATTCCCCTTCTATTGGCCCATTTTTTTCTACTTTAAGTGCCACAGAAGGATTCACTAAGAAGCATGGGATGCCGTAATAAGAGAAATGCTGTTCAAAGCTGATACATGAATTCGGCCAATGGAGTACAATTACTTTCAGTGATAGGAAGCAACAGGGTAGCTTCTGGTCTTATTAATGCAGTACAGATAAGAGGAGCACACTGAACAGAAAGATGGAAGCAATATGTTTTGTCATGTGTTGCAGAATTTCAATTTTCTCTTCAATCCAAAGAGAAATTTCCTTTACAGCTTAAAGACAGGGGGTCATTCTTTCACATGGATAATCCCAGTAGGGGTGTGCATCAGATTCAGGTGAACCCCAAACCCTGAAACAAATTGGATTGATTCAGACACCTGCTGTATTGGTCTGAAGTGGGGCAGCAACTCACCAAATTGTTCTGAAGTGACATTTTGTGAGAACCTGCTAACAAAAGGAGACAAATGAGCCTACAACCTTTCTCTCCAGGTTTTCCATAAAAGAAAAACAGCAGGCAAAGGAAAGGGAAGAAGACGATATGAAGGTCTTAATACATGTCTAGCCTGGCTCACTTAAATTATTGTACCAATGCTTTTCAATTATAATACTTTGAAGAAACCAGGCTGAAGTAATACATTAATTTGCTTCAAGTGCATTCTGTTCTCTTTGCCAGCTTTCTCTCTTCTGAGCAGAAAAAAATGGAAAAATGTGAAGACATTGAGAAAAGTCAGCTTTCTGATTTTAACCATTCCCCCAAACCTTTCAAAATCCAACTCACTGAGTCCCCTTGGGGAGATGGTTGTGGGGTATAAGTGAAGTAAATAATTATAATATTATTAACTTCACTTATACCCCGCAACCATCTCCCCAAGGGGACTCGGTGCGGTTCACATGAGGCCGAGCCCAATGACATAGAACAGTGTTTCTCAACCTTTTTTGAGTCGCGGCACACTTTTTAAATTAAAAAAATCCTGGGGCACACCACAAACCAAAATGACACAAACACTACTCACGCCCAGGGAAAGATCAGGAGGAGAAGGGGAGCCGGGAGGGCAGCAGGCTCGCGCCCCCATGGCTCGCGCCGAAGCAAGGCCCACCCTCGCGCGCGCTCACTTGCTCAGCCTGTATGTGGTATGCCGGCCGGCAGGCAGGCATGCGCGCGCCGGGAAGGCCTCTGTGAACAGGCCCAGCTCCAGGCCCGCTTCTGCCGCCTCGCACGCACAAATGGGCGCCGCCATCTTGCCAAGCCGGGGCGGGGTCGCGGCGCCGTTCACCTGGGCAGCGTGGCAGATGTGTCCCAGCCCCTTCCCCTCTCCTCTGCCTCCTCCTCCTTTGTGCTGCAGGGGAGAGGGGAAAGGGCTGGGACACATCCGCCACGCCGCCCAGGTGAACGGGCGCGGCTCAAGGAGGAAGGATTGGATCCTCGTCGTCCTTCCTCCTTGAGCCGAGCGCCAGAACGGTGTGGCAGATGTGTCCCAGCCCCTTCCCCTTCTCCGCAGCACAGAGGAGGCGGAGGAGAGGGAGAAGGGGGTAGGACACATCCGCCACGCTGCCCACGTGAACGGCACTCGGCTCAGGAGGAAGGACGAAGAGGATCCGATCCTTCCTCCTTGAGCTGAGCGCCGTTCACCTGGGTGGCGTGGCGGATGTGTCCGACCCCCTTCCCCCTCTCCTCCAGCCTCCTCTGTGCTGCGGAGGAGAGGGGGAAGGGGCTGGGACACATCTGCCACACCGTTCTGGCACTCGGCTCAAGGAGGAAGGACGAAGAGGATCCAATCCTTCCTCCTTGAGCCGAGCCGTTCACCTGGGTGGCGTGGCGGATGTGTCCCAGCCCCTTTCCCCCCCCCCCCGCAGCACAAAGGAGGCGAAGGAGTGGGGAAGGGGCTGGGACATCCGCCACACCATTCTGGCGATCGCCTCAACAACGAAGGACGAAGAGGATCGGATCCTCTTCGTCCTTCCTTCTTGAGCCGATCGCCAGAACAGTGTGGCGGATGTGTCCCAGCCCCTTCCCCCTCTCCCCCGCAGCACAGAGGAGGTGGAGGCGAGGGGGAAGGGGCTGGGACACATCCGCCACGCCACCCAGGTGAACGGCATTCGGCTCAAAGGAGGAGAGGAGCCCAGTGGGCGGCTCCAAAATGACGCAGCGTCATTTTCCAGCCACCCATTGGTCTCCTCTGCTCCCTTGCGTGTTGCCTGTGTTTGGGGAGGGAGCCCAGTGGAGGGGGGAAGGAAGGGGGGCAGAAAGCTTTTCAGACGGCACACCAGGAGCCTTGCCACGGCACAGGAGTGTGCCGAGGCACACCGGTTGACAATGACTGACATAGAATAACAACATAACAGCAATTATAAAACAATACCATCAATAAAACTCAAACATAAGCAATAACATACAGTTTAAAAACTATTTTGGGCGGGCCAAATGTGAATATTAAAATTTTAAAATAAATAACACGGGGTGCAGACAGAAATAGATTATATATAACAGGAAGGTTTCAGGACAATGTGGGGCAGACATCCAACCTGTAACCAAAGTGCTTCTGAGGATCTTTGCAAGGATTGAACACAGCAGGGCATCATTTACTTTATTCAGGGAAGACACATTTGAACAGCCACGTCTTCAGGCTCCTCCTCAAAACAGCCAAAGTGGGTGCTTGTCTTAATCTCCTTGGGGAGTGCATTCTAGAGTCGGAGAGCCACTACAGAGAAGGCCCTCTCCCTCATCCCCACCAAACACGCCTGTGAAGGCAGTGCGAGCGAGAGTAGGGCCTCTCCAGATGATTGGAGAGATCATCTGGGTTTGTAATGTGGTCACTTAGATAGGCGGGTCCGAAATTGCTCAGGGCTTTGTAGGTAAGAACCTGCACCTTGAATTGGGACCAGAAGATGAACGGCAGCCAATGAAGTTCCTGAAAGAGGTGGGTTGACCGCTCCCTGTAAGTCGCTCCAGTTAGCAATCTGGCAGCCGCTCATTGGACCAGTTGAAACTTCCGGGCAGTCTTCAAGGGCAGCTCCACGTAATGTGCATTACAGTAATCCAATCTGGAGGTGACTAAGGCATGGACCACCGTGGCCAGATCTGACTTCACGAGGTACGGTCGTAGCTCGCACACAAGTTTTAATTGTGCAAAGGCCCTCCCAGCCACTGCCGATGCCTGAGCTTCAAACGTTAGCGATGGGTCTAGGAGGACACCCAAGCTGCGGACCTGTGACTTCAGGGGGAGTACAACCCCATCAAGCACAGGTTGCCACCTCATACCCCGATCTGGCTTATGATCGACCAGGAGGACCTCTGTCTTTTCAGGATTGATCTTCAGTTTATTCATCCTCATCCAGATAGTCATAGTGGTCAGGCACTCGTCTAATACCTGAAAGGCTTCCTTGGAATTAAGTGGGAAGGAGTAGTAGAGTTGGGTGTCATCTGCATAGAGATGACATCCTACTCCAAAACCCTGGATGACCTCTCCCAGCAGTTTCATGTAGATGTTAAAAAGCATAGGGGACAGATAAGGGGCCCTGACACAAGTCTGTAGTGGTTGGTGGCGTGGAGACAGTGGATGATTTTCTGGCTATGTCTCTATAGCTTGGCATACAGTGATAACAGCTGCATTCTCAATGACTTTGAGAGGATTCCCATAGGATGAGCTGTCATGTGTTAATCTATTGCAGTGGTTCTCAACCTGTGGGTCCCCAGGTGTTTTGGCCTATAACTCCCAGAAATCCTAAAAGCTGGGATTTCTGGGAGTTATAGGCCAAAACACCTGGCACCCACAGGTTGAGAACCACTGATCTATAGAAACATAGACATATGCTTCTTGGTCACCCTCCACTCTCCACCAGCCACTAAAGTTGGGGGGGGGGAGTTAAATGGGTTTTGAAAGAAATTGAGATCATTGGGTGAGAGAGATACCAAATTTCTGCCAATAATAATAATAATAATAACAACTTTATTTATACCCCACCACAATCTCTCAGAAGGACTTGGAGCGGCTTACAAAAGCACATACAAATGCCATAACACATAAAAAGATAAAATTACCTTTGCAAAGATCTCCCTTGCAAAAGAAAAAGTACAGCAATGTGACATTACATTACAGCCCCCATAGCCATGGAACTGGTAGCTGGTTTCATCTCCCACATCTGAAAAATATATATTTAGGAATGTTTTAGGTCCTCCAAGATGACTATATGGCATCTTCAGCAATATATCCTCCATAGATACAGGGGTCATACAGTATCATAAACAAATATCTGCTTTTCTCTGTCTTGCATTATGCTGGATCTATGCCTACAGAATTTATGTTCTAGCTTATGCCAACATAATTCTTTTGCAATGTATCCAAGGGCTTCATCACAAAGGCCAGGCGAAACATCCCGCTTCACCTGGCATCACAGCAAAAGGAGAAGGACAGCTGTCGTATCACAGAGACCAAGTAAGCCAAACCCAGTTGTAAAAGGGGGTAACAAAACGTTTATTGTACAATAAATGGAAAGGGGACAAACAAAAAAAACAGCCAACTCGGCTAAAAACCCTCAAAAATCCCAGGAAACCCAACAAAAACACTGAAGCAAGATGCCAAATGAACTCAGGACGTCCGTCTGCGACGTCCAATGTGGGAAGATCCAGAAGAGTAGTCGTAAACCAGTCCAAGAGTCAAGGGCAGGAGAATGACGGAGGAAATGAGGAGACAGTCCAAGGATCACCAGGAGAGCAGATTCAGCGGAGATCAAACCCCGCCACAGGAATACACGGCAGCAAGAGGAACTAGAACCAGGAACAAGACACATGATACCAGGATGCCAAAGATCACAGGAACACCAGACAAAAGTACCAGATAACAACTCTTTGACCGCCGCAAAGGCAGCCTCATAAACCCATTCATTATATAGCCCTAAACATCGGACTCGCCCGAAGACTCCCCTTGATCATGGGAAGCAGCTGTTTCTTTTCCTGCAGCTGCTGTTCTTTGTGCTTTTCTCCATGTCTCTCAGTGATCCTGGAAACTTAAAGTATCCTAGTCTGCCTCCGAAGCCTCAGAAGGCCAATCTGGATCACTATCAAAACCCAGAAAGGTTTCAGTGCTAGAATCTTCATTACACACATCCCTTACTTCCTGAACCAAAGTCCAGTCTAAGTCAGAATTACTCTCCTCTGACTCCTTTTCTTCATTCCCAGAAAAACCTTCAAAGGTTTCAGAATCTGAAGGGGCTTTAAGTATCTGCCGGATCTTCTTTCTCTGCTCCAAACCCTCAAGGCTAAAATCATTAGCAGCCCTCTTTCTCCCAGCTCCAGTGTCTTGATTACTCAGAGCCACACCCCATTTCATACTACTGCTTGTAGCACACCAGTTCTCGTTTGTGCCTGGAGGGCAGGGGGCAGCACCGGGGGTCCCACTCGCATTGGAGCCAGCTGATTCTGAAGAGGATTTGGAGGGGCTAGAAGAAGGGGATTTTGAGGTAGCTGGGCCTTCTTCCCCCACAGAAAGCCTGGCCTGGGATGACGGCTGGCCTGATCCTTACGAGATGCAGGAAGGCTAGTCGGAATTCGAAAGCAGTGATAGTGAAGATTATGAATGGCCGGGGGGGGGGGCGAGGCTCGCAAGAAAGAATGTGGGAAACAACCGAGGGAGAGGCCCGGGAAGCAGATGGGGAGTTCGACTCTCACGAAGATAGGGAACCAGGTGCTGGGAGGCAAGGTCGAACCTTTGATAGGAGACGGAGCATTGAGGCTAGCAGGAGGGGTTGGTTCCACAGCCTAGACCGACCGAGGGCCCGCAGCACAGATTGGAGGAGGAGAAGCCTAGAGCGTCGGGGGCCTCGCCAAGGGGATTAAGTATAGGATCCGTGGGAACGGATCCTCAGTACCTCGGCCACGTCTATCCTATACAGATGTGTAGCGAGCCAAGACCACGTAGCTAAGTTTGGGGCTAGTGGCCTGCCAAGAAGAGTTTTGTATCTTGTAACCCTGTGTTGTTCTTTGATCTGCTAGTTAAGTGGAGCCTTGCCAAGCCTTTGGATCTTTTTGCCAAGTTTGCTTTTGGACTATACCTTTTACCTTTTGGATTACTTTTGATACTTTTATGGACAATTACCCTTTTCAACTGTTTCTTATTATTCAATAAAGTAGTTAGCTGATTATCGTCTCTGTGTGTGTGATTAAGGGGCCGGCCAAGGTCTTGCATCGTGACACTGCTAGAAGCTAATGACTCAGCGTCTTCCTTATCACTACTAGCAGTAGATGCTGAAGGCTCAATTACAACCATAGCAGGCCAAATCTGTCACCCTGCATGCAGCTCCCTCTCAACAATGCTTTCCCTATTGCATGTGCGAAGTGTTGCCATTCCCAGGAGGACATATGCTGACTCCACTGAAGCCAGCTCAACACGGGAAGCCTCTCATGTTGTAGGAGATGCCTCCAGCCACATCTTCATCCCAGTTGGAGGCAAGGCCTCCACTGGAAATCACACAATGTTGTGTGATGGCTGGCAGGGGGCTCCATCCAGAAGATGGAGTGAAAGCATCATAGGATGCTAAATTTCCCTTGTCTGATGAGGTCCCAAGTATATTCCTCCACTTGCACACGGCATTTGATAATGTGCCGAAGCTGCGTCTCTTCCACATGCACATATTTCAATCCAGCCCTCTCCTTACAGTTACTTCCAAGTAAGTGGTGGACAGAGATTGATTGTGGAGCCATTCTTCAAAATACTGTTGCCATACATGCATTAACTTTCCTGTGGGAAAAGAAGGATTTCAGGATACAAGGAGACTCAAATTCTTTTCACAAATATTTCAAATTAAATCACTTCCAAATTAATATCATCTGTTCCCAAGAACCTAAGAGAGACGTTTTGAGTGGAAAAGAGCCCTGCTGAGAAAAAGAGAATTTTGCATTTCGGTATGAATCCAATTGTTAATCCTGTCTAGAATAAAGCCATGTAATCAATTGACATTTGGTAAATTGGCTCAATGGGCCTTCTCCAGCTGGGACTGAAAATCATATTTAGGTCCTTGCTGCCACCAGTTAATCAACTTAAAGCTTTATTTGACTGATCCGTCCAAGTAAACAGATGGAAGCTTGCAGTCCTATTTATATCAGCATGATAATTGTATTCATATGTATCATTTATACCGAGAAAAGTGGCCTATACTCATGATCTCTTTCCCACAGCTGTAAAGTGATCATGGTTATTCATGATCATGTATCTGCAATATTATTTCAATATCATGTCTTCCACCACTGTCCCCCAGTCATAATAACAGGACTTTCAGCATTTAAAAATACCATTATCACTAGTAAGGGGGAAATAATTTCACAGGATGGGATAGCACTTTTTAAAGCAGCTTTAAACAAAGCTCTTTCTGCTTCCCAATTATTTAAAGCAGTGGTTCCCAAACTTTTTGGCCTACCGCCCCCTTTCCAGAAAAAAAATTACTCACCGCAGCCTTAGAATTAATTGTTTAAAATTTAATAGCAATTAAACAGAAAGATACAGTATATGTATTAATGCAGTGGTACTCAACCTTTCTAATGGCGTGACCCCTAAATAAGGTTCCTCATGTTGTGGTGACCCCCAACCATATTTTCATTGCTACTTCATAAATAATTTTGCTACTCCTACGAATTCTAATGCAAATATCTAATATGCAGGATGTATTTTCATTGTTACAAATTGAACATAATTAAAGCATAGTGATTAATCACAAAAACAATATGTTTGGGGGAGTATGGACAATGGATGATGGGATTTGCAGTACCTTCGACCAATTCAGTTCTGACTTCCACAGATCACTGAGACCCCCACAAATTACAGAACTGGACCAAACTTGGCACAGAGAACCCACATGACCAACAGAAAATACTGGAGGGGTTTGGGAGAAATTGGCAGTGATTTAGGGGAGATGTAGTTCACCTACATCCGGAGAGAACTGAGAACCCAAACAACTATGGATCTGGACCAAACTTGGCACGAATACTCAATATGCCCAAATTTGAACACTGGTGCAGTTTTGAGAAAATAGCCCTTTTTTGGGAGTTGTAGTTACTGGGATTTATGGTTTACCTACAATCAAAGAGCATTTTGAATTCCACCAACAATGGAATTGAGCCAAACTTGGCACACTGAACCCCCATGACCAACAGAAAATGCTGGAGGGGTTTGGAATGAATTGCCTCCACGAGGGAAGGCAATTTCTTCCGTGGTGACGGGGAGGCTTGGTCGGAAGACGCGGAGGCCTTTGCACTGCAGCCTTCGGACTGCACTGTGTGTGGGAGTCAAAGCAAAGGGGGCGGGGCCAAAGAAGAGGCCGCGCAACCCCTCCTAAATGGCCAATTGTTCACCTCCCCCATAAAGAGGTTCACCACCCCCCAAATTCCCCTGAGCCTCCCACCGCCCCCTTGGATTGCCTCACCACCCACCAGGGGGTGGTACCGCCCACTTTGAGATCCAGTGATTTAAAGAAAGGGGAATTGGGATAGAAGCCTCTCTTCTTAATGAAAAAAATGTCCCCACACACAGTTTGGCACATTCCCCTCTAAGCTGTATTTCAGGTTTGCCTCAATGACATCAAGTGTGTAGCAACCCAGTTCTCTTTTGTGCCTGGGGGGCAGGGGGCAGCACCGGGGGTCCTACTTGCATTGGAGCCAGCTGCAGCTGATGAGGAAATGGAAGAAGGGGTTAATGAGTTAGCCGGGCCTTCTCCCACAGAGAGCTTGGCTTGGGATGATGGATGGCCTGACGGCTATGATAACTGGGAAGGTCAGGCTGATTCAGAAAGTGTTGATAGTGACGATTGTTATGAGAAGCCAGGTGGTTTCGGGTCACAGGAAAGACTCTGGGAAACTGGGGAGGACGAGGCCATGGAAGCTGAAAGGGAGTTTGTCTCTCATGAAGATAGTGAACCAGGTGCTGGGAGGCAAGGACGGGGCTTCGATAGGAGGGAGAGCATCGAGTCCAGCAGGAGGGGTTGGCACCGCAGCCTAGAGCGCCAGAGAAGCGCGAGATCCCGTAGCACAGATTGGCGCCGAAGCCTGGAGCGTCGGGGACCTCGCCAAGGGGATTAAGTATAGGATCCGTGGGAACGGATCCTCAGTAGCTCGGCCACTTCTATCCTAAGCGGAGTGAAGCGAGCAAAGGACTACGGAGCCAAGTTGCCGGCTCGTGCCTTGCCAAGAAGTTTCTTGGGTCCTGATTGAACTTTGTCTTGTTTCTTGATCCGCATTGTTTGCGGAGCCTTTGCCAAGCCTTTTGCCAAATCTTTTGCCAAGCTTTTGCCAAGCCATTGGATGGATTACTACAGACTCTTTTCTTGTGGATTGAACTTTTCAATATTTTATGGACAATTACCTTTTCACCTGTTCTTTATTATTCAATAAATAGTTAGCTGATTACCGTCTCTGTGTGTGTGATTAAGGGGCCGGCCGAGTCCTTGCATTGTGACAAAGTGTAACTGTGCTTCAGAGGCAGATGACAATAGTCCAAGCCACTGATGCTTGTCATGTTTTTCTAGAAGAGGATACCCTTTCATTCTAAAGATGTAACTTAATAGTGCAGAAAAAAGCATTGGGATGAGCTTATTTATTTATTTATTTACTATATTTTTATACCACCCCTCTCAGCCCGAAGGCGACTCGAGACGGTGTACACATGACAATGACTGCCTACAAGATAAAACACATCGAAACAATTCATAAAACCATATAAAAGCAATACAATTAGCAATTAAAATTATAAAATACAAATCTTAGTATCTCATTATTAAAATCGATTTCCGTTGCATCGTCATATCATTCCGTAGGTCTCAATTAAATAATTACACTTCATCTGCAAATGCCTGTTCGAACAGCCAAGTCTTAACTTTCTTTTGAAGGGGGCTGATCTAATGGGAGGAGGCCAATCTAATGTCCCTAGGGAGGGCGTTCCATAGCTGAGGGGCCACTGTTGAGAAGACCCTGTCTCTTGTCCCCCACCAATCGGGTCAACGAAGAAGACGGGACCGAGAGCAGGGCCTCTCCAGACGATCTTAAACACCTGGATGGTTCCTAGGGAGAGATGTGTTTGGACAGATGAGCTGGACCAGAACCGTTTGAGTTGGTTCTTTTGCCACAGAGCAAGCAGCCTTAGTGAAGACAAAACCCAGCTACAGAGATTTTTAAAAAAACTGTAGCAAAAAAACAGGATATAGAGACTGTGAATCAGCTTATAGTCACTGGACACAAGTCGTGATAACAGTTCTATTGGGTTATTATCACTTTATCCTATTGGGTCAGGTTCCCTTGAACCTGTTTTAGAAATCAGGCAGTAGCACTTCATTTCTCTTAATTTCACCATTCTTCTAAGGCCTATTTCTGTAGCAGATATTTGTTCTCTGCAACAGTGAGGACCCAACGTAGCAGTCATTTTTCCTCATAAGCCAGCACATGTTCATTTTTGCTTCTTTCAGCTTTCCAATTCTGAGTGTCACTCAGTAATGAGGTGGCTAAGAGAACTCTTGGAAATGGTTACTGAAGTCACAATCCAAAGCATACTTACTTATTTAGAACTTCCGTCCTGTTGAAACCACTGGAGTTTATTTTAGCGAAAACCAAGCCAAAGCTCCCTGGTTGAGAATTCAAAGTATCCTCCACTAAACTGCACATCTTGTTTTCTTGTTATCCTTGTTTTCAGGTATTTGTGGGAGATTTTAGAATTTATTCCCCGTGGATAAAGGCGTCATAATGTATTCATAAGAATGGAAAGCACCAACTTCGGTGGGCGTAGGTGGGTAGAAAACTGCACAGGGACTCTGTCCCAATTGAGGTGCATCACAATCTCAGTCCAGACTGTGAGTGTTTGTAAACAATCGACGGGTACATTGTTCTAAAATATGCTTCATATCACACTTAGTTTAACTATTATGGGGAAAAATACAGACTAGAATAATTAATAAAGCTGTAAAGAGACAGGAATAACCAAGTGTAGCTCCACTCCTGCATGCAGGGCCAGATCCACAAAATAGCCTTAGTCGACTCTCACAAATGAAAAATAGAGCATGCTAATGGTACCAAAGCCTGAACTTCTAATAATCTCCCTCAGTGGCATCTTATAAATTCTGAACAGCATGAGAGAAAAGGGAAGAGAACATCCATACAGTCTGCCACACACCCAGGGATGAGGAGAATGATAGCAAAGTTGAAACAAACAAAAGAAAGCATTTTGTATCAGCTGAAATGGGATGACAAGATTTCCAATTAAGTGGTATAATGTGTGGCATAGACAACTGGCTACCCCTCCTCCATTTATTTAGAGCCTGGGGGTCCAGTGGACTCCCAGCTGACCATGGAGGCCCAGGTCTCTGCGGTCAGCAAGATCGCTTTTTCATCTGCGACAGGCAAGGAGGCTGGCCCCTATCTCTCCCGGATCGATCTGGCCACAGTGATCCAAGCCACAGTCATCTCAAGGCTGGATTACTGCCCCGCGCTCTACGTTGGCCTTCCTCTGTCGGTGACCCGGAAGCTCAGGCTAGTGCAGAACACTGCCGCCCGGCTCTGTCTGGCACGCCAGCTGGCGCCACATAACACCTGTTTTGCAGGATCTGCACTGGCTGCCAATTGAGCACCAGATCACCTTCAAAGTGTTGGTCCTCACCTTTAAGGCCTTACACGGCCTGGGGCCAGCGTATTTGAGGGACCGTCTCACCCCATATTGCCCTCCGAGATCACTTCGGTCTGAGGACTCCAATCTCCTGGAGATACCTTCAGCTAAACTCGCAAGGCTGACTGCTACCCCCAGGAGGGCGTTCTCTGTCATAGCACCTACGCTGTGGAACGCCCTCCCGGCGGAACTCGGGCTATGAAGGACTTGCTCCCGTTTAGACGGGCCTGTAAAACATACCTGTTTAAGCAGGCCTTTGGTGAGTAAGTCCTGCCCATGCCCGCCATCTATTCGTTCTTCTGAGGATGATGTGCTGTTCATTGTGTTAACTGTGTTATTAATTACTATACTGCTGTTGTTTTTAATTGTTTTTAACTGCTTATTGCCTGTATTTTACTGTGCCCTTCGGCTCCTGTAAGCCGCCGCGAGCCTCAGGGAGTCGGCGGCATAGAAGCCCGAATAATAAATAAATAAATAAATAAACTTTGGTTGTGCAATTAAATCCTACCTCATCCCTGGATCCCCTCCCTGGTACTTTACATTGCCCTATCTCCCAGTGTTTTAAAATTTTAAAATTTTTAATCTTTGAATTTGGCCCTGCCCATGGTGATCGTCTTTAGTATCTTAATGTTTTGATTTCATATTGTTGTGTTGTTTTATTTACATTGGCTTGTATTTAAGTTGTTTTATTTTCTGATTTTCTGTTGTGCTTTTGTGTTATATTGTGTTTACTGTATCGATGGGCGTAGCCTCATGTAAACTGCCCCAAGTCCCCTTTGGGAGATGGTGGCGGGGTACAAATAAAGATTATTATTATTATTATTATTATTATTATTATTATTATTATGAGAGTTGAAGGAGAAAGAGAATGCCTAGCACAGCAGTAACAGCAGCAAGCAAGGACCCAAGGTGCCAGCTCCAAGAAAAAAACATGCCATTGCCAAAAGTGATGGGAAGCGGAAAGAAATCCCCCCCCACACACACACACAATTTGGCAGAAAGCAGGAATGGTACCCTGCCCAGTTCCTTCCTGCTGTTGCTCCTGGAGATCTTAGAGGGCAGGGCCAGTGGGGGGAAAGTGGGAATGTTTTTAAGGAGATTTTATTTAGATAAAATGCACCGGGAATGTGGCGCAGCTGGCTAAGTGTCAGCTGCATAAGATCTCTCTGACCTGTCGGTCATGAGTTCGAGGCCTGCCCGGGTCATGGTGGGTGCCCGACCGTAAGTGTAGCCTCCTGTCGACCTTTGCAGCCCGAAAGACAGTTCATTTGTCAAGTAGGACAGTGTTTCCCAACCAGTGTGCCGGGGCACACTAGTGTGTCGTGAGCGATCATCAGGTGTGCCGTGGGAAATTGGAACCTCCAGGAAAGTGTGTGTGGGGGGGGGGGGGAGTCTAGTGTGTTAAAGTATAAAAACCCTAAGAAACCTACTTCGATAAAGGCCACCTTCCCACCCGTCATCTACTTGGTCTCTCCCTCTCCATGCATTGGGAAGGCCCGCCTCCCTTTCCCCAAGTAGAGACCTCCTCTTGCTTCCTAGGGGTTCTGTGTGGGAATTTTGGCCCAGTTCTATCATTGGTGGGGTTCAGAATGCTCGTTGATTGTAGGGGAACTATAAATCCCAACAACTACAACTCCCAAATGTCAAGGTCTATTTCCCCTGAACTCCATCTGCGTTCATATTTGAGCATATTGAGTAATCATGCCAAGTTTGGTCCTGATCCAACATTGTTTAAGTCCACAGTGCTCTCTGGATATAAGTGAACTACAACTCCAAAACTCAAGGTGAATGCCCACCAAACCCTTATAGCATTTTTTCTTGGTTATGGGAGTTCTGTGTGGGAAGTTTGTGTCTTTCCGCCATTCCTGCCAGGATATCTATGTTGTGTTCATCAAAACAGGCCCAGGTTTCACACTGAGTGTATAAATACATTTTTAAAACATATTAACTATATGTATTACTGTGTTAGAGTGTCATTTTGTGTCATTTTGGTTGGTGGTGTGCCCCAAGATTTTGCAAATGTAAAAAAGTGTGCCGCGGCACAAAAAAAGGTTGGGAAACACTGAAGTAGGAGATAAAGATACCACATTAAGTGGGGAGGTGAATTTTGACTGATTTATGAGGCCATAAAGAACTCCAGGAATCGCTGAAAGGAATGTGGAAGAACAACAAGGGACGCTGGAAAATGTTGAGAGAGATGAGGAGTGTGTCAGCTCCCCCTGGTGGCCAGAAGTTTGTCAGAAGTTTGCCAGAAAATTGCCTCTTTGTTCGTCTATTTTCGTCTATTTTCGTCAATATATGTATATGTTGAACTGCAGGGATTGTCTGCAAGTATATGTACTGTAATCCGCTTTGAGTCCCCTTCAGGGTGAGAAGAGCGGAATATAAATGAAGTAAATAAATAAATATAAAGAAGAAATCCTAAAAATCGGGTGATGACTCGATCATTATAAGACTTGGTGGGCTAAGAGTGATAGATGTGCCCTCCATTGTGGGGATTTTTACCCCTCTAGCCTTAAAACCGAGGGGAACGGGGGCCTGGGAAGACCATTCATGCTGGCCAATGTTCTGAAAAATTTTGTTATTTCGTACCCAGAATGAAAAAGCACATTTGGAAAGGAATCTATTTTTGGGAAATAAAAATGGGGTCTTATGAATGAAACAAACAGAAACAGATAGCAATTGTATACAAATGCACAAGACTAATACTTAATAATTATCCCCTTGGGTAAAAAAAGAAATTGAGACAATAACCTATTTGCAATCACTCTTGACTAAAAAGAAAGGTAAAAAAAAATCAAAATCCATTTCAATAATTCTGGCAGGAGAACAAATAAATAAAACCTACCTGTCTAAATGAATTAATGCTGTTTTTTGTTTTGAAACCTATAATACCTCAGCTAGCATTTTCACGTCAACATTTAATAAAGATATTGGCCTATAGTTCAGCTGGTTTAAGGATGACAAAATAAAAGCTTCATAAAAGGAAGTTGAAAAAGGGTCTGACTCAGGCATTATTTGACATATACAGAAAGTATAGAAACCAATAGCTTGAGTATGATTTATATCATTCAATCGGAAAACCATCTGATCCGAGTGCACTTCCTTTTATCATTGATTCAATAACTATTTTAGTCTCTTCCACTCTGCAAGACAACTGCCAGAAATTTCTTATGCTGTGCATCCAAGTGTAACCAAGTTAAATTTGAGAAGAGAGGTATTAAAATCCTGATTGTATGAATCCACGTCTTTTGCACACAATTTTGTCTATAATTTCATCATGTCCAATATAATACGATCATTGTTTTCTAAGCTTTGCAAAATTCAGAGAGGAGCTCTGATTGATTTTTTAAAAAACAAACTGATATAAACTTACTTTTATTTGATGTATATACTAGGCCTGTTTTCGAACTTCGGATACATCCAAAATTCGGATGTAATTCTGATGTTTTTGACTTTTGAAGCGATTTCTAAGACAGTTAAGGAAACAGGAAGTGGATTCGCCATTTTGAAGTCTCTACCACCATATTTGGATAGGACTCGTATGTCATTTCCGCCCTTCTCTATATTCAGTCAGTCAGTCAGTCAGTAGCCTTTATTTGAGTCAACAAACCATGGCTAAGTCAGGTGAAAGTAAAACAATGAAATACAACATTTAAGAAATTAATTAACATCACATTTGGGTTTGATTAAGAAAAACAAGTATCACCATTTGCTATCAGTTGAATGACAGTCTTTATAATTTATAAACTGATTGCCAATTAATAATAAGTGTTCTGAGTACTCTTTGTTACACTCTTAGTGTTTACAGGTTATTCATGAAGCACTTGCGACTTTTTGCCGCTGCAAAGAGAAATTTGGCCACCTGTTTCGTTACTCTTTTGTCAAGATCAGACAGTAAATAAGTACAGTACCAATTTAGGGTTCTTCCTGGCCATTTGGTGAGTAGAGGGGATATTAACCTTAGTATATCATCCCTGTAAATTGTGCAAATAAAAAGTACATGTATTACAGTTTCGATTTTTTTCTCCCCGCAAGGGCAAATTCTGTGTTCATAATCCGTCCCTTTGTATCTACCCTCTAGTATGGCTGATTTAAGGGCATTAAATCTGGCCCAACTGAAAGCAAGGCGAAATTTTGGGATATTTAAATTTTCTAAATATTTGGCACCTCCCAAAGAATGAAATGTTAGGCCTAAATTCAGTGGAGAGCATGTGGAGCATGCCAGAGTCATTGATGCCTGTTTGTATATGTCACTGATTCGTTCTGCTAAGTTCTGCATTGTCTTTTTATGCTCAAGACTGCTCAGAATGTTCTCTGAGAGGCCCATCTGCCTAAGTTTCTGATTTAATGCTTTGATTCGGTGGGATTTAAAGAGGTCTTCTTGAATCAAATATGTATATCCTGCTTCCGGCCCTTTGTACATCCTCTCCACCCAGTATCCTAGGGCCCTTCCCCAAGCTAGTGATTCGAGTGGGGCTGTTCCTGAGTCCAATCTTAAAACAGCAGATGGAACGCAATTGGGGACAGCAAAGAGTTTTCTGAGAAACCCTGATTGAACTTGTTCTACTTTAGATGTGAAGCCTGTGATCCATACCGGAATTGCATATAGTAATTGGGCTGTTACCTTTGCTTGGAAGACCTTTGTTGCAGCTGGGATATACTGGCCACCTTTGGTGTAGAAAAAGTGAATTATTGCTTTACTACTGGATAAAGCATTTTGTACAGCTATTTTTGGTCTTCTCTATATTGGTCCCATTGCATTTAAAATGTCTTAAACGTTTATTAATGTGTCAAATGTGTTCAATATTTTGTACCAGTGTGGCTAGTTTTGTCAGTAGTAGAGGTCAAACACGGAGGGAAAGGGAATCCCCAAGTTTTGACTGCAGGTTTCTGCGCATTGCGCAATCGCAGATGCCATTAACGAAGACTTCCAAATTTTGGAAATACATCCGAATCAATGTTGAAAAAACCCAGGCCAAAACGTGAAGAGTTGCAAAGGGGAAGGAAATCCAAAAAAGGGCGTTGAGGGATCTAGTCTCCAAAGGCTAGGCGGAAAAACCAGGTTTTCAGTTGTCCCTTAAAGACTTCCAGTGAAGGGGCATTCCTGATCTCTCCCGGAAGGGAGTTCCAAAGTCGGGGGGCCACAGAGCAGAAAGCTTTCTCCCTAGTATTCACAAACCGGGTCTGTGAAACTGGTGGAGGCGAAAGGAGGGCCTCCCCTGAGGAGCGAAAGGCTCGAGCTGGTTCATGGGGGGAGAGCCGGTCCTCCCTTAATCTTCCAGTGCTTTGGATGTAACATATTAAAGGTTGCTTGAGGTGCATCTATATTATAGAATAAATAAAGTTTGACATGCCTTTAACTGTCATGACTCAATGCTATGGAATCCTTGGATTTGTAGTTGGTGAGGAACCAGCACTTGTTAATATAAAAAGCTAAACACTTAGTAAATTTACAATTCCCAGGATTTCATAGTATTGAGCCATGGCAGCTAAAATGGCATCAAGCTTAATTTTACAATATAGATGCACCCAAGTCATTCCCAGGGTGTTACGATTTACAAAAAGGATCCAAGGAAGGGCAAGCTGTGAATTGACTTAGAGACGAGAAAGATGGCATCCACATTGAATCATTCTGTCTATCTAGATCTCAAAGGAAGTCTATTTTTGACAAAACAAAGGCAACAGTTGGGTTCCAGTTCATATTATTTGTGTTTGTGTGTCTGTATATTCTTAGGACGAAACTGGCCACTATTTCTATTCCTCGAGGGCAAACATCCCATTCATAATCATGTTGATTAAATGTCATACAAGCGCAAAAACACAGTGCAAAATATATCATATATAACAATAAGGAATGTTTATGTAGGACTAGAGCATCAATATAAAAACACATACAGACAGACCCAACCCGCAGCAATACAGGGTGTGACAGCGAGTCCCGAAGGAAGTTACTCCAGATGAATATCCTGTAACCCCACAGACAAGTGTCTGAGTCCTCGAGTCCGCCAAAGTCACTAGGGTAGTCCACAAATATGGTAGTCAGGCGCCTAGTCCGAATAGTATCACCAAGGCAAGGACATAAAGGAGCCCAATCCTGCTCCTAATATGAATGGTGAAAAAGGCCAATGGGCTGGCGGTGCCGGAGTTATGGGGGCCACTTCCCCGTTTCGCCCCCGGGTGGGGCTTTCTGAAGGCCATATATGCTGTCGCCGTGGTCCTTGGCTATAAAGGGGAGGGGGAGGGGTACATATTAGGTAGATATACACAAGCATAAACCCATAAACAATATAACAAATGTCGGTATACATACCAATGATGTATGTCATAAGCATGTTAATTAAATGTCATAAAAATGCATTCAAAGCACTCGTGGCAGATCCACCACACTCCAGAGCAGGGGTAGGGAACCTATGGGTCGGGAGCCAGATGTGGCTCTTTTCATGATTGCATCTGGCTCTCCAGAGCAGCCCAGGCCTCGGTTTCCCATCATGCAGCGGGGAGGAGTGATGCCAATGCGCTGCGACTGCCGCTTCCGCACCGCCATTGCTGCCTCTTCCTCATCCCCCGCTGCTCTCGGGGCCCTATGCCCTCTTAGCTGGGGATGGTGGAACCCAGCGGCAGCACCTTGTCCTCATTTTCCTCTTTGTCGTATGCCACGGGCCTCGGGGGAGACGGGCCTGGCCCTGGCGCCACGGACCCAGTCTCCCTGCCCCTGGAGGGACGCTCAGCTCATCGCCCTCATCATCGGGCAGCTCAAGAGCCGCTGCCTCTTCGACGCGTTCTGGAGGGACTGCCTCACCAACGTCGACACCAAGGTTCGCCTTGGCCCCGCGCCCTCCTCCCTCCTCCTTCCTTCCATCCTTCCTTTCTCTTCCTTTCTTTTTCCCTCTCTTTTTTCTTTCATTCTTTTTACTCCCTCTCTCCCTACCTTTTTTCCTCCCTCCCTCTTCGTCCCTTCCTTCCTCTTCCAGTCTTTCCATCTGTCCTTCCTTTTCCCTCCCTCTCTCCCCTTCCTTCTTTCCTCAATTCTCCCTCTTCCTTCCTTCCTCTTCTTTCCTTTCTCTCTCCCCTTCACCCTTACCTTCTCTTTCTCTCCTTCCTTTTCCCTCCCTCTCTCCCCTTCCTTCTTTCCTCCATTCTCCCTCCCTTCCCCTTCCTTCCTTCTTTCCTCTTCTATTATTTTTCCCCAAGTCTTCCTTTCCTTCTCCTTCCTTTCTTTTCACTTCCCTCTCTCTCCCCTTCTTTCTTTTCTTCTTTTCCCTTCATTATTTTACTTTTCCCTCATTCCCTTTTCTTTCTTTCCCCTACCCTTTCCTTCCTTCCCATTTCCTTCTTTCTTTTCCCCTCCTTGTCTCTCTCCTGCTTTTCTTTTCTTCCTTTCCCATAGTTAGTTCTTCTTTTCTTTCTTCCTCTCCCCCTCCCTCCTTTATTTCCTGTGTCTTTCTTTCTTTCCCTCTTCCTTCCATCTTCTCTTCCTTCTCAGAGTCCTGAGCATGCCTTTTGCAGAGCCAGGTCTGAAGTGTCCCGTCATTCTGCCGGGGGAATCCTTTTCTCATAGTATGTAGGTATATACTCACATTTAGTTGAATTCAGTATATATATATATATAAAAGGCATGGTTTAGAACCAAAAAATCGTGATTCTAAAATCAAATGGGGGGGATTTTTTTGATTAGTAATAGAAAGACTTACAAAATTTTTTAGAAATTTCCAAAAAGTTCTAAAATGTAACGAAATTCTAAATTGGTTCTAAAGTCTGGAAAGCAGGGAAACAGGACTGACACTGTTTTAAGCACAGGCAAATCAAGGGGCAACATTTCCCTTGGTTTCCTTGCAGGGAGATATAAAGCATTAATATATTATTAGTAGTAGTAGTATTATTAGTATTATTAAATAAAATAGTCAAGGCTTGCTTCTCCAGAGCATTTATTAGAATTAAATAATAAATTCTAATAGTAAGAATGTAGTAAGGGTGATAGTGACCTGGAGGGTATGAGGAACGTGCTCTTGGTAAACTAGAACAGGGCTGTCCAACTGGCCTGGGTCGGGTTATATCTTAGCGGGGAAGGGCTGCCGTGCGGGCGGCCCCTTTCCTGCTAAGATATAACCCGACCCAGGCTTGGGTCAGCTTATATCTTAGCGGGGAAAAGGGCTGCCGTGCGGGCGGCCCTTTCCTGCTAAGATATAACCGACAGGCTTGTCGGCTTATATCTTAGCGGGAAAGGGGCTGCCGTGCGGGCGGCCCTTTCCTGCTAAGATATAACCCGACAGGCTTGGGTCGGCATATCTTAGCGGAAAAGGGCTGCCGTGCAGGTGGCCCCTTCCCGCTAAGAAATAACCCGACCCAGGCCTGGGAAACACGAGGAAACTCGGCCCCGGGCTGCTTCAAAGAGCGCTTTGGAAGCAGCTCGGGTTTGATTCGGAGGAATTTCCTCCTGTTTCCCAGGCTGTCTCTCAGAAGCGGAGGGAGAGCCTGGAGAACAGGAGGAAATTCCTCCGATTGGGAACTCGCAGTGGTTAAGGGAGGCATCGATGCCACCCTTGCTCCTCTGAGGTCCCAATCCAACCCGTGTTCCCTTTAATACGGGTTGGATTCTGACCTGGCAGGGGGAACAAGACATCGATGCCACCCTTCCCCCTGCGAAGCTCACAATCCAACCCGTGTTAAGGGGAACACAGGTTGATTGGGCATCAGTCGGTTGATATCTTAGCCAAGAAGAGGCTGGCCGCGCCAGCGTCTTCATGGCTGAGATTGCTGACCCAGGCTTGGTCGGGTTATTTCTTGCGGGAAGGGGCCGCCCACACGGCAGCCCTTTCCCCGCTAAGATAACACGACCCAAGCCTGGGTCGGGCTATTTCTTAGCGGGAAGGGGCCACCCGACGGCACTTTTCCAGGCTCCTTTCCCTGCAGTTTAAAGCGCTTTGTCCTGAGTCATCCAGCCGCTCTAGGACTTCCGGTTTCTATCTCTCCATGGTTCTGGCTGGTTTTTCTCTTCCTGGAGGCAAGGCCTTTCAGTTAAAGTAGGCCTCGAGCATGGAAAGGCCCCATCTGACTGTGAGTAATGTCTGGGATTTTGGATTTTGGATTTTGAGGGGTAATAGGGAGCCTTCGAAATATTTAGAATTCTAACGAAATTTTGGGCCCAGGGGGTTCGAAAAGAAAGTCCACTTCCGGGATTGGCCTTGCGATCCGTAAAAACTTGAAAGTCCTATTACATACGAATCACTTACGAATTCTTTTGATTTTCATAACTTTTTTCTCATGCCTTATATATATATATATATATATATATATAGAGAGAGAGAGAGAGAGAGAGAGAGAGAGAGGCTCTTACTGAAATAAGTTTCAAAATATTTTGCTTTCATGGCTCTCTGAGTCAAAAAGGTTCCCAACTCTTGCTCCACAGCAAAGAGTTCCACTGCTGAAAAGCTCTCACAGTGAGTAAATTCCTCCTAATGTTCAGGTGAAATCTCCTTCCTGTAGCTTGAAGCCATTGTTCTGTGACTCCAGGGCAGCAGAAAACAAGCTTGCTCCCTCCTCCTTATGACTTCCTCTCACATATCTATACGTGGCCATCAGGTCTCCTCTCAGCCTTCCTTCTGCGGGCCAAACATGCCCGGCTCTTTAAGTCATTCCTCATAGGGCTTGTTCTTCAAACTATAAAGCAAGACTTCTCAATAATATAACTGTCCTTTGTAATGGCTGCAAGAATTTGCTGGAATCATGTTTGGAAACAATAGAAAACCACACCATTCAACCCAGATTGTGTTTGTTCGTTTGGTTGGTTGGTTACAAAGCTACAATACACTTTCAATATAGTATTCAGCCACAAATGATTTGCTTAAGTAGTTTTATGTTTCTCCTGCCACTAGAGGACATAATGAGCATTGTAAAACAGAGGACATTTGAGAAAACATCTTCTCTCCCAGGAATAGTTTCAGATACAATAAACACTGTTTTCCTTTACACATGAGCATGATTCTACAATCTTTATCTTTCAGGTCAGGGGAAAAAACACCTAATCACATTAAAATTGGAAGCAAAGGAAAACAAAAAAATGTATCTGCAGAACCCAAAATTAGGGTTTGAAAGCCTCAGTATATTTACTGGACAGGTTCAGAAATTCTGCAGATATTACTGCCCTACCTCCTACTATCCATTGGTATCCCTTACAGAATCCATAGTAGATCTCTAAAGTAACTTGTGGTCCATTCCTTGGAAGACAATCATACTCGACCATGAGTGATAGCGTATGATGATGATAATTCCTTCCACCAGATTACAAATATTCTTTGGGTTTTGCACTTCTTTGAATTTCACCTATAAAAATAAGTGGAATGTGCATATGGATAAAAATAAGCACTTCCAGAAAGTTTACACATACATTTTGGTGTCAAAATGTATTTGAAATAAAAAGCAATATCCTGTACTGAATTTCCAATAATAGAATGTTGAGCCAGTTGTAATGTGATACAGAGTGTCACAAAAGAGGAAATGGAAATGCAAGCATGTGGGGGCCACTGTGATGCTGCAGATTAAACTGTAAGCCAGTGGTTTCCAAACTTTTTTGGCCTGCCACCCCCTTTCCAGAAAAAAAATTTTACTCACCGCCCCCCTAGAAATTAATTTTTTTAAAAATGTAATAGCAATTAAATAGAAAGATATATGTATTAATGCAGTGGTTCTCAGCCTGCCAGTTGGAATCCCTGGGCAGGCTTTGCCTGGCAACCGCAGCGTGCCTCCCTTCCTCTCCTCAACTCAGCCCATGACGCAGTCCCATATCTCCCCTTCTTTCCAAGGTACCCGATACAGGACTGCGCCATGGGCAGAGTTGAGGACAGGAAGGGGGCATGCGCTGCGGTTTCCAAGCAGCACCTGCACAGGGTTTCCAACTGGCAGGTGCACACTCGCGCGCTTACGAGTTGGAATCCCGCCACTGCCCCCTTACAGGGCTTCAGTGCCCCCCAAATTCTCCTGAGCCTCCCACTGCCCCCTTGGATTGCCTCACTTTGGGAACCACAGCTGTAAGCTGAAGAACTTGCTGACCATAAGGCGAGTGGTTCAAATATGTGGGACGAGGTAAACCCCTATTGTTAGCCCCAGCTTTTGCCAACCTAGCAAAAGCTGGGTAGATCAATAAGTACCACTTCGGCAAGAAAGTAATGGCGCTCCATGCAATCATGCCGGCCACATGACGAGGAGGTGTCTACAGACAATATCAGCTCTTCAGTTTAGAAATGGATATGAGCACTACTCTGCAGAGTAGGGTACGACTCGACTTAATGTCAAAGGGAGACCTTTACCTTAAACAAACATGGGTTAATGTTGAAATTAGAATGGACATAGGTATAACACAGAGGCCCCTTCAACATAGCTGAAAAAAATCCCACATTTTCTGCTTTGAATTGGCAGTGTGGACTCAGATAACTCAGTTCAAAGCGGATATTCTGGGTTTTTCTGCCTTGATATTAAGGGTTATATGGCTGTGTGGAAGAGCCCTAACACTGACCAGAAACAAATTGAACCACCATGAGACTAAATCATTCTTAGGGTGACTCCTCAGCTGAGCAATGAAATGGAGGAATTGCTTCTCCTCTTATCTTGCAGATATAACAGTGGAAGAAGCACATAATCTGATGTATTGCCTGAAGTGTTGGTTCCATTTTGCATTTGTTCCCATGTTGTTTCACATTGAAAGCCTTGCTTCTCTTTTTTTCACATAAGCCCCCTTATGCTTCTGCATTTAGTGAGAGAGCTGCTATTTAAATTATACAAAGAGTTATTTTCGTCCTGAATTGCCTGCTTTCAAGGCAATCTAAAATTAGAGGTATTTGTTAGGGTAACATGTGGTCTACTCAGCAATCAAAGCAAACAGAACCTGGAAGTAGAAAAACACAAAGGAAGTATTATTTTAAAATAAACTACACTGAGCGTTATAACATCTTGCATTTTTAAGAGAAGCTTTTCGGTGTAACTTGGTTTAAAGATTCGCCACTATTGATCTTCTATCTGTGGCAACACAGCCTTTCATTGGGTGTGTTCTAAGGTACACTCTAAATTCCATACAAATCTGGCAGATATCACACGTGATCCAATAAAATTAACTGATCATGAGGAAAAATTGAAATTGGTACACAAGGTCAGCACAAAAAATATATCATTCAAAATATATATTCTCAATCTCACAACATTTTAGAAATGGGCATTATCATGCAAATTACCGTATCAGGCGCAGCCAGGAAAGACACAATGTAATTCAAGAGTTCAATCATAGTAGTCCTTGGTCTGCACAAGATCAAATGGTCTTGATGTCCATAGTTCAATCAAACAATATTTGTAATCCAAGGGATATGGGTGTAGATAAACAAGCCCGCATAGGCGATGACATCTACACCCGTATCCCTTGGATTACATATATTGTTTGATTGAACTATGGACATCAAGACCATTTGATCTTGTGCAGACCAAAGACTACTATGATTGAACTCTTGAATTACATTGCATCTTTCCTGGCTGCACCTGGATACAGTAATTTTGTATGATAACGCCCATTTCTAATATGTTGTGATATTGAGAATATATATATTTTGAATGATATATTTTTGTGCTGGCCTTTGTGTACTACTGTTTGACCCTAACCCTGACTCTGACTTATAGAAAATTGAAATTGGTCAATAAATAAGTAACTGTGTTTTTTGGTCTGTGGCCTTCCCGTACTTGTTTCTCCAACATCTACATGCATTAGCAGTCATCACAACTAGTTCCCAAAAGAAAACATGTCATGATATTTAGGGCCAATATGGTATTTACTAGGCCTGGCTGATCCATTAAAAAAATGGTTCACTCGTTTTGGATGTAGGGGGTGCTAGCGCTTCGAATCTGATTGACTTCCAAAAATTTCTGGGCAAAATTACAAAATTAATTCGAAAAATTCTGAAACCGGAATGGCCTCATGGACATGCATATTTAACCCAGTTTGGATGCGGATTTCTTCCCTCCACTGTGAGAACTGGGAGGAAAGCCGCATTCCCCCAGTTCTCATGCGGAGGGAAGAAATCGGCTTGCAAAATGGGTTAACAGAGCTCTCCCCCCCACATCCTTCTCATGGGAGAGAAGAGCATGGGGGGAAATCTGTGTTAACCCACTTTGCAACTGGATTTCTTCCATCCCGCATCAGACGAATGCGGGATGGAAAAAAAATCCGGTTGCAAAGTGGGTTAACACAGCTCTTCCTCCCACATCCTTCTCGTGGGAGAGAAGGTCGTGGGAGAGCCCTGTTAACCCACTTTGCAAGCAGCCCGTTCAGAAGCCTGGGTTTGAAAGCCCAGGCCTTCCCCTCCGCTTGGAAATTAACATTTATTTATTTATTATTTATTTAAAACTTTTATACCCCGGCCTTCTCACCTCCGAAGAGGGACTCAGACCGGCAAACAGCAAGTATTCAATGCTAACATTTGAAATCTAAAAACATCATAAATTTACAACAAAATTTACAATAAAATACATTTTAAAAGCCTTTTGCCAAAGTAAAATCAAGTCCAACTTAATCCATATATTCGTGATCTCCGCCTTCATTCTGCGAAGGGCTCATTGCACAGCCATGTTTTCACTCGCTTTCTAAAAGTCAGAAGGGAGGGGGCGGATCGAATTTCATTTGGGAGGAAATTCCACAGCTGGGGGGCCACAACAGAAAAGGCACTGTCCCTCGTCCCTACCAGATGCGCCTGCGAAGGTGGTGGGACCAAGAGCAGGGCCTCTCCAGACAATCTTAGCACTCTTGAAGGTGCATAGGGGAAAATACATTCGGACAGGTAAACTGGGCCGGAACCGTATAGGGTTTTGTAGGTCAACAGCAGCACTTTGAATTGTGCTCGGAAGTTAATTGGCAGCCAGTGGAGCTGGCACAACAGGGGAGCTGTGCGCTCCCTGTACCCCGCTCCTGTTAGTAGTCTGGCTGCTGTGTGATGGACTAATTGCAGCTTCTGGGCAGTCTTCATAGGCAACCCCACGTACAGAGTGTTGCAGTAGTCTATATGGGATGTAACCAGAGCAGGGACCACCGTGGCCAAGTCTGACTTCCCAAGATATGGGCGCACCTGGCGAACAAGCCTGAGCTGTGCAAAAGCTCCCCTGGCCACCGCCGAGACCTGGGGGTCCAGCGGAGGGAAGACCTGGGCTTTCAAACCTGGTTGGAAAGCCCAGGTCTTCTCTCTACCTCTGAACGGGGCCATTCAGAAGCGGAGGGAAGCTCAAGCCTTCCCCTCCGCTTCTGAACGGGGCTGTTTCTCGTGGGAAGAAGGACGTGGGGGGAGAGCCATGTTAATTTCCAAGCCATTTCTTCCATCCTGCCTCAGACTGATGTGGGATGGAAGAAATCCACTTGGATACTGAGTTAACACGGCTCTCCCCACACATCCTTCTTTCCCGTGTACTGGGGCGAGAACGCACACAACATAGAAGGGAAGGCCAGGGAAAAACCCACCAAATCCTTTCCGAATTTGGCAGCGGTGGCTTCGAAATGGAAAATTCACTTCCTTGTTCAAGTGTATGTTTAGGTCTATGTCGGTATGTTTTGATGTTCTGGGTTTTTTTTGGGTTTTTTTGTCGTTTGAATGAATAAAAAATAATTATTTAAAAAAAAGGAAAATTCACTTCCTGGTTGCTTATGTAACTTCAAAACCGCTTCAGAAGTCAATTAATTCTGAATTTATAATGACTTTTGGAGCATTCTGACGAACCTAACCAGGCCTAGTATTTACCTTTAGGTAACAATACAGCCTAATTCAAGCCCTAACCTGCTGCATACCTTCAAATCTTTCACAGATAAAACTAGGGCATGTGAACAAGTGATATCAGAATGTGATCGAGATGGCAAAGGTACAAGTATTTTATTTTTGCCTGAGACTATGGGAAAGGGAAAGGCTCTGTCTTCTCTCTCTTCCATTGCTGAGTCAATGAAGTACAAACTATTTTTGCAGTTAGCAACTGAAATAAGTCAAAGACAAAGTGTTTAGCTTAATGGAATGGCTGCCACAAGAATACATCAAGGAGGGGACTAGGAAACATCCCGTTTTCAATAACAGCTCTCAGAATCAGCTTATCAGCATGGCGAGAGGTTTTCTCCCATTTTCTCCCTTTTACCTGAGCTTACAGCAGATGGGGAAATTGGGTTCAAAGTACAAAAGTAGTTTGCATTCAGTTAATTCAGCAAAGGAGAAAGTAGAGGAGGGGGCATTTTTGTCTTTCTCAGTAGACCAAAGGAGAAAAGGAAAAGTGCTGCAGTCTGCCCTAGCTTGTGTGTTCATCCTCATTGACAAATTATCTCTTGACTACATTCATTTCCATTTTCATCTATAGCACATGTGTCAAATTCAAGAACCACAGGCCAAATACAACCTACCACATCATTTTATGTAGCCCACAAGGCATAGGCACACTGACCACAGAAACATGTAGCTTTTTATTTATTTATTTTATGCATTTGAATACATTTGAATGGCTGTGCTTTAATTTTGTTGTTATTTCTAGAACATAATATCTGTTCTAGAAATACACTCCCCCTGAAGACGCAGGTTCACAGCTTGGGAGTGATCCTGGACTTATCACTGAGCCTGGAACCCCAGGTCTCGGCGGTGACCAGGGGAGCTTTTGCACAGTTAAGACTCATGCGCCAGCTGCGTCCATACCTTGGAAAGTCTGATCTGGCTACGGTCGTCCACACTCTGGTCACATCCCAAATAGATTACTGCAATGCACTCTATGTGGGGCTGCCTTTGAAGACAGTTCGGAAATTACAATTAGTCCAACAGGCGGCAGCCAGATTACTAACGGTACATATGAAGTATCTATGAAGGTAATATGAAGTATCTATACCCGTATGACTTGAAGGAAAACGCCTATAAAATATTCTATAGGTGGTATTTAACACCAAATAAGATAGCTAAATATAATATGAATTATAATAATAAATGCTGGAGAGGTTGTAAGGAGGTGGAATACTTTTATCATATGTGGTGGGGTTGCAGAAAGATTAAGAAATTCTGGGCAAAAATCCACAAAGAATGAAAAAAAATTAGGCATTGAATTCGCTTTAAACCTGAGTATATGTTATTAGGTCTCTTAGATTTTAAAATAGAAAAGAATAAGGAAAACCTTTTTGTATATAGTATTACAGCGGCAAAACTGGTGGCCGCGAAGCACTGGAAAGAAGAAATCATACCGAAAACTGACGAGTGGATCTCTAAGCTGACTGAAATAATGAATATGGACAATCTAACGAGAGACATGACACATCAGATGGAAGCTACGGACTGGTCGCTGATACTGGACTATTTGGGAAAGCTTAAAGATATAAAGGATATATTGTATATAAAAAGGTGGTAGTGCTACGTCTGGATATGGGAAGTAGGGATCACGAGTTAATCAATTATTAGCAAAGATGTATTGGATAAAGTTGGTTAATGGAACTGGAAGTCTAAAAGAATATAAAATAATGGTTATATAGATGGGCTGCACAAGAGATGTTTTCAATAGACATCATGTCTGTCATTCTGTGTTCGCCTGTCTGTTATTTTGTGTTCACTTGCTTGTTGAATGTTGTTTTGTTTGATTTTATTTTTTGGAAAACTTAATAAAAATCACTTTTAAAAAAAGATTACTAATTGGAGCTACATACAGGGAGCATACCACCCCCTGTTGTGTCAGCTCCACTGGCTGCCTGTCCATTTCTGAGCTCAATTCAAAGTGCTGGTTTTGACCTTTAAAGCTCTATACGGTTCTGGCCCAGCTTACTTGACCGAACGCATCTGCCGCTACGTCCCACCTCGTAATTTAAGATAATCTGGGGAGGCCCTGCTCTCGCTCCTGCCTACTTCTCAAATGCAGTTGGTGGGGATGAGAGATAGGGCCTTCTCAGTGATGGCTCCCCGTCTGTGGAATGCGTTTCCAAGCGACATACGATCAACCCCATCCCTCCTGGCATTCAGGAAAAAAGTGAAATCTTGGCTGTGGGACCAGGCGTTTGCACATTAGCACAATGCAGCACTTTGGACTGGATTTGTAATGGCAAGTTGATGGTTATGGATCAATGCTCCTGTTATGGACAAAATACTGTTTTTAACTTAAGAGAATGTGTATGATGTGTTAATGTTAATTTTATTTTAATGTATTTTAATGCTATATGTTTATGGTTTTTTATTGTATTTATGCTGGCATCGAATTGTGCCTTTTGTTAGGCTGCTCTGAGTCCCCCCTCGGGGGTTGAGAAGAGCGGGGTAGAATTTTTGGAAATAAATAAATAAAATATGTATGTGGATAGTAGGCTTGTGCAATTTGCCTAGAGGGTGATACATTTTTGGTATCTGAATTTCTTTGGGTACCCAGATCCATTTTCGTGAGTCTCCCAAAAATTGGCTAATGGAAAAAAATCAGTTTTTGGCTAGGCAGGAATATCCAGCTGTAGCACAGCCAGGCTCGTTTGCCCCGGGAGGGCTGGGAAGCGGTCCCGGGGTTCCATTAGCATTAGGGCCTGCAGCAGCGGAGATTGATTCAGAGGATGAGCTAGATGACTGGGGCGGCACAGGGCCCTTCAGATGGGCCGCGTTCCGTTGCAGAGAGCCTGGCATGGGATGATATGTTGTTTGGAGAGCGATGAATCAGATTACCAGGTGGACATGGGAAACAGCGAAGGGAGTTATGAACACCCGGGGAGGAATTCGCAAGAGGATCAGAATGTAAACATGGCAGAACCCGAGTGGGAAAGTGCTCGGGAGGAGAGCTCCCAAGATGATAGCAACACATCTGCTGAAAGGCAAGGTCGAACCTTTGATAGGAGACGGGACATAGAATCTACGAGGAGGGCTTGGTCTAGAGTGCTAGACCGGCCGAGGTCCGTGAGTGGAGATTGGAGACACAGAAGCCTAGAGCGGCGCGGACCTCGGCCGAAGGATTAAGTATACGTCCCGTGGGAATCTTTCCTCAGTTCTCCGGCCACGTCTTTCCTGACTAGGCGAAACGGAGTGAGACCACAAGCCTGTGGTGGTCATCAAGCCTTGCCTTGCTATTGCCTTGTTCCTGTACCGCATGGGATTGCGGAGCCTTGTCCTTGTTTCCTGAACCGCATGGAATTGCGGAGCCTTGTCCCTGTTTCCTGAACCGCATCGCATTGCGGAGCCTTGCCAAGCTTCAAACCGTTTGCTAAGTTTACTTTGGACAATTTTGCTAATACCTTTTGGACTATTACTTATCTTTGGACTATATACTCTTTGAACTTGATTTTATACTCAATAAACTAGTTAGCCTTCAGTACGTCTCTGTGTGTGTGTTTAAGGGGCCCGCCAGGTCCGTGATCGTGACACCAGCCCATTGGCAGGAATGGGGAACTTATGAGGCTCCCCTTTCAGTTCCTCAGATCCTTTCCTTTCTTTCTTTCAAGGGGGCCTGGGTTTGAGGCATGGGGTTAAGGAAACATGGGCTGCCCCCCCCCCCCCAAAGCTTTGGTGGGTGAGCCCTTATTGTTATGGACAGCCTAACTAGCTGGATTGTTTGAAGGGAATTGACCAAACCAAATCCATACACAAGTCTAGTGCAGTGTTTTCCAACCGCTGTGACGCGGCACAGTAGTGTGCCGTAACAGACTTCCTGCTGTGCTGCGAGAAAAGCTCTCTGCCCCCCTTCCTCCCCCCTCCTGCCGAACTCCTGCTGCTTGGGAGAGGAGGAGGAAGGGCCGGGCAGCGGTGAAGAAAAAGGAGAAGGGGCCGGGGCACCGCCTCCTTCGGCCGTTTTCCCAGCCAGCCTCCAATCTGCCATGACTCCCGCCCCTCGCTCGCACTGCCCCCTCAAGGCTGGAGAAGCTGTGGGAGAGCTGAAGCTGGGGGGCGGGGCATGGCACAGCCTGGCTCCGCCCCCTCCCCCGGCTTTGACACTCGCAGCAGCTTCTCCAGCCTTGAGGGGACAGTGCCAAGCCAGCATTGTGCTGGCTCTGCCACCGCTGGCTTGACACTGCCCCCTCAAGGCTGGAGAAGCTGTGGGAGAGCTGAAGCTGGGGGGAGGGGGCGAGGCATGTGTGGCCTGGCTCCTCCCCCAGCTTCAACACTCCCAGCAGCTGCTCCCAGCAGGCCACCATCCCCCAGCCGTTCTTTACTGTGTTTGAGTGTCATTTTGTGTCATTTTGGTTGGTGGTGTGCCCCTGGAGTTTTTTAATGTTAAAAGTGTGCCGCGGCTCAAAAAAGGTAGGGAAACACTTGTCTAGTGGATAGCGGGTGATATAGTATCTCGGTTTATTTAACAATACATTAAGGATTAGTTCCATTTATAGTCTTACAATTATGACCAGCCCTTTGAAGAGTGATAAGACTGCTTTGGCCCTCAGTGAAAAAGCGTTTGCCACTCCTCATCTATGGTATGAATATAGGAGTTATCCACCTTGCTTCATTGATGGAAATAGTTCCATAAGCAGAATTACCACACTGAATTATGTCTACTAAAACAACAGACAGTGATGTTATGTAGTTGTTTTTTTAAAAACCTACAATGGAGTGTTTTAAAGATATCTCCTTTCTTATGGTGGAAAATACTGTCAATTAGAAACTCAATTTACAAAATAAAGCACAAATTCAGAGCTGAAATTCCTCAGCAAACATTCCATGCAACTAAAGCTCTATAAATACAGTACTTGAATTGGCCATCTGTGTTTGCATAGCTACAAGATACTAGTGCAATTTGAGACATCTGTAGATTAAGCAGACAGCCCCAGCCCACTGTAATGCGCCTCTGATTTGGTAAATCTTACACTATACACTGCAGGTTGTATCATGTAGTGTTTTATGCATTATGAGCAAAACAGTAATGTGTATAACTGTATCTCATAAACGAACAAAAACCAAAGGGTAAGGAAGGAATCAATAATGATATGAATATAAGCATATATATAGGAACAATATATCAATCTATATTCACTACAGCAAAGGAATGCACAAATACAAGCGCAAAATCACGAAATATACAGTCCAAGCAACTTTCACAGTCTTACGGTAAGTCCCAAGAGGAGAAAAGATGGATGACCTAACTGTCACAGACCATGTTTTGCTTGATATTCATTTTGAAGTGATAAGGGCAGAGATTTATAATAATTATTTATTTATTTATTTATTTATTTTTCGGGTTTCTATGCCGCCGACTCCCGGAGGCTCGCGGTGGCTTACAGAAGCCGAGGGCACAATAAAATACAGAAACAGTAAACAATAAAAGCAGTTAAAAGCAGGGCAATACAATAAAACAATACAGGATTAGAACCGTGGCACGATTAGAATGTGCTGGCCTACCCGCCGAAGGCCTGCTTAAACAGGTGGGTTTTACAAGCCCGTCTAAACGGGAGCAGGTCCTTCATTGCCCGGGTTTCGGCCGGGAGGGCGTTCCACAGCGTGGGGGCTATGACGGAGAACGCCCTCCGACGGGTAGATGTCAAGCGTGCCAGCTTCGCCGAAGGTACCACCAGAAGATTGGCATCCTCAGATCGTAGTGATCTCAGAGGGCAATATGGAGTGAGACGGTCCCTCAGGTACGCTGGCCCCAGACCGTGCAAGGCCTTAAAGGTAAGAACCAACACTTTGAAGGTGATCCGGTGCTCAATTGGCAGCCAGTGCAGATCCTGCAAGACAGGTGTTATGTGGCAACCTGCTGGGGTGCCAGACAGGAGCCGGGCGGCAGTGTTCTCCACCAGCTTGAGCTTCCGGGTCACCGACAGAGGAAGGCCAACGTAGAGCGCGTTGCAGTAATCTAGTCTTGAGATGACCGTAATACACTTTATTTATATTCTGCTCTTCTCACCCCGAAGGGGACTCAGAGCGGATTACAGGTACACATACTTAGCAGACAATCCCTGCCGTTTCCACATACACACATATTGTTGCACCGTAGCCTGGAAGCCCCTCAGTAAACCACTTGACACTTGGCAACGGTTAAATGCTTTATTTAGAATATATGGTTAAAGGAAAGAGGCTAGGAAATATAGTCTATTGATGCTCTCAAAAACACAACAGATAGCAGCAAATTGTCCAAAAGGAAGCAGGAATAAAGCTATAGTCCTTTGGCAAACAGGAACAAAAGTAAAGGAAGGCTTCTTGCCCCAAACGGGCTAAATCCAAGGAAAGGGTCTTGACACAAGGCTTGGCAAATAGAGTCTTTAGAGGCTGGAAGGCCCAAGCCCCAGGCAGGTTCCGTGGAGCATTGTGTGGAATTCTGAACATTGACGAAGGATGGATCCCATTGCTGGGGCCTAACTTAAATAGGTCCCAGCACCTTTGAAGTGTTTGACGTCCTAGGCGTCGTAACTCCGTTCTCAAAACAGCTCCGCAGCTGGGCCTACTCTGGCCTTTCACATGGGACTTGGGCTCCAATTAGCACCGGCACCTGGGTAATAGGGAGTGCTTCTCTCCCCGCTTATCGAGCCGAGATGGAGCCGATGTGTCCTTGAACGAGGGATGACCTCTTTAGCACTACAGAAGCTGTTTGGCAAAGGCTTGCTTTCTACTTTAGCAGGCCTGACTGAATTAACATGGATTCGGTCTGGCTTGACCAAGGAAACAGGTTGGGGACCATGCTGAGGCGTGACACATTTAGACGAACAGAAGCAAACTCTGGCCACCAGGGGGAGCTGACGCACTCCTCATCTCTCAGTGTTCCCAGCGTCCCTTGTTGTTCCTTCCGCATTCCTCGGCATTCCTGGAGTTCTTTAATGCCCTCATAATTCAGTCAAAATTTGCCTCCCCACCTTGATGTGGTACCCTTATCTCCTACTTGACAGATGCAACTGTCTTTCTGGCTGCAAAAGTCAACAGCAGGCTACACTTAAAGGTTGAGCACCCACCTTGACCTGGGCAGGCCTCGAACTCATGACCTACTGGTCAGAGAGATCTTATGCAGCTGACACTTAGCCAGCTGCGCCACATTCCCGGTGTTTATTGTGAAGATTGCTCTAGTTCATGACTTAGGTATTTCCTATGAGTTTAACCATAAAAGCTTTTTGTTTGGACAAGCCAGTATTTTAATATGTTTTCAAATATTTTGATCTTTATATTGTTTTAATTGATTTTATTTGTTCATCACTGTAGGCGTCCTTGGGTGGCTGGGAGATGATGCAGAGATTTTTAAACATCTCCCTGTGAAACATTCTCAAAATAGGTAATGTAATCTCCTCTTCAATTGACTCTACTGGTGTGGCCCACAGGGGGTTTGAATGTATTCATAAATAGCCCCCTGATTTGCTTTGAAGATTTCTGTGTGTGAATTTGTTTTATATGTGGGGATAGCTGCACAGCGACCAACACACAATCTTCACAGAAAGAGCTTTCCATCCAATGGCATAGACACTAGGGTTGTGCACGGATTCAGTTTGGTCTGTTCCCTTCAGCCAATCTGACTTGTTTGGCTTTGTTCGGCTGGCCGTAACGGTAACGGCTCAGCCATCTTGGGTTTTTTGGGCCAAAATGGGCCATGCTCATGGCTCCTCTTCTCTGGCATCATGCGGCGGGCAAAGAGGCTGCCACATGCTCACACAGGGTTTCCCTGTGAGCACTGTCTGTTGGGCCAATCAGTTGTGTCCTGGCTCTAGAGAGGTTTGCCATGCCTCTCACTCTCAGCTTTATTTTTTGACTTGGCTTGGCCTCTCTCTAGCATTGAATCTTTTTGATTTTCCTTTACTTTCTTGATTCTCTTTATTTAGTGGGACTGGGAGTTAGGAAGGTATGAGACTTGTGGGTGGGGGTGTGCATGCACATTTGGGGACTTGGGAGAAAGAAAGATCATCCCTTTGCTCTTTGTTAGGTAGGTATTATCTAGTTACCTACTGAAAAGATTCAAACTCACGACTGGGAGAACTGTTTAAAACTGTGGCAGGGCAGACGATCCCACCGCTGCCACCATTTGAAAAGATTTGCTTACGCCGCCTAAAAGCTAGCGTCGAGTACCCTTTATATTTAAACTGACCACTACGTGGAGACACAGCCTAAAGCATGCGCCCCACTGTGAGAGGATCTATTTATAATTACGCTGCCACCATATTAATTCTCTGGCTACCGATGTGAGGGTTTATCTTGATGCTTCTATGTTGAAATGATATGACTGAGAGAGTTTCATGAAGGAACATCAGTTTATTTTCACAAACGGGTTCAATGCTTAGTTGGTTTCAGACTACAAAGAGGTACAGACTTGAAGTTTCAAACCATATAACACTGGGGTATAACTTCCCCTGACACTGGAGTATAACTTCCCCTGACACTCGGGTAATACTTCCCCTGACACAGCCACACGGGCACCAGCAGTTCTACTACTTAACTGTTTACTACCGGGTTACTCTCAACCCTAACTAGGACTAAACTTGTCCCACACTTGGGTTTCCCTAAACCCCACACAGAGCTCTGCACTGCACACTTGCAGCTCTAACCGACAGCTGGCTATCCCACCAACCGCCAAAACCAACTGAACAAATTCAAACCTCTTCAGCATTCCAAGCTAGCCTTCTGGCTGGCTCCGCCCACCGTCACCATGGTAACTCAATCTCCATGCAGAGGGAGGTCTTTAATATCACCCTGTTATGGCCTATGTTACCTTTAACATTTAACAGATATATAAAATTACATTTAACCTATAATTAAAATTAGCACCTCACTACACCTACCTACATATAATTTCATTCATTTGCAGAGAAATTCCGTTTATATTTCTCTCAGTGATCTAAAAAGAAAAGAAATTCCTAAAAATCAGGGGATGACCCAAAAGTTATCAAACTTGGTGAGCTAACAGTGGTTGATGTGTCCTCCAAGTGTGGTCATTATCATCCCGATAGCCCTAAAAATGACAGGAAGGGAAGCCCAGGAAGCCCCCCCCCCCATTGCCGTCAATGGGCCGGATCTAGCCGCTTTTTTCAGCTGTGGACCAAAAATGGCTATTTGCCCACACACCCATTTTCGGGAGGCATGTGAAAATGGATCCGGGGTCTCTCCTGAAATTCAGCCAGCAAAAACAGATTGAAGTTCAGTCAAAATGCATAAGCCTAATAAGATACTATGGTTATGGGTGGTCTCTACTTTATTTTATTATTATTTACTAGCTTGGGACCCGGCGGTGCCCAGGTTATTTTAGGAAGGCATTGTGTGCCAAGGTTGGTTCCTATTAGATGTGTATGTGACTTGCAGTGGTCTCAGGAACTTAGTGAAGGTACTGCAAGTCCCATTGGCCATGGTCCACCCCCTCCAAACAGCATCAGGATGTAGAGTGGGTCATGAAGACTCTGTATGTCACATTTGGTCTTGATCATTCTGTGGAAGAGGGTTGCAGCGGTCTTGGAAGGTGAGTGAAGGTATTTCAAGTCCCATCATCTGTGGTCCATCCTCCTTGAAACAGCACCAGGGTGTAGAGTGGGTCAAGGGGGCTCTGTGTGCTAATTTTGGTCTGTAGTGGTCATTGGGTGAGGGTCGCGTTGTGAAGTGGGCCATTGGGACCCTGTGTGACAAGTATGGTCCTGATCTGTCACTGCTGTGTCTGACTGCCTGAGGCCTTTCCTTTTCCCTCTGCATCAGCTTAGAATGTTGGAATGTGGGTGGCCAATCGGAGTCCTTTATGCAAATACCATTTCAGTGGCAACCAATCCCTTCTGTCTGGGGCCGTAGAATGTTGGAGTTCTGAGGCTGGCCAATCAGATTCCTTTATGCAAATAATCCCATAGTGGCAACCTTTCGAAACACTGTCACATATTCCTTGGCACCTCCGCACCTCCCAGAAAATGAACATTCCATTTCCAATGGAAAAAAACCTGTCATTTGGCTAACTCAAGCATTCAGTTGCATTCTGTTTTGCTGGCCAATCAGAGTCCTTTATGCAAATTGTCTCTCAGTGGAAACCAATTACCTCTGTCTGGTGCCTTAGAGGGTTGGATTTCTGAGGCTGGCAAATCAGAGTCCTTTATGCAAATATTCCCACAGTGGCAACCAACGCTGCCACATATTCCTCCACACCTCCCGCCCTCTTCACCGCCGCAAACACTGACTTTTATTAGATACATAGATTTATTTACTTTATTTATACACCACCTTTCCCCCAGTGGGGATTAATGGCAGATAACAATCACACACTTTGGTTCCCATTTAAAACAAACTGAACACACTTTAAAAAAAAAAACCCTTAAATAGTACTGTGTGGGTTAGGTTAAAATACAATTAAAATATAAATAAACACAATTAAAATAAAATGTTATACCCACTCTTACCTGTTGCAGCCTTAATCTGCCTTCACAACAATTTTAACATGCACCATGTTATCATCCACCTGTTCTGTTGTTGAGGTGAATGATAATGGGGCAGGACTGTGAAAGCTGGAAGCTCCTAGCTACAAACTGGCTCACTTATGTTGGATATGGATTCAATTATTCTAACTCACTACCAAGACTCTACCTTTGGAACACAATCATACTCAGTCATGAGTGATCACCTATGATGATGAGCCCTCTGATTTTTGGTACATGATCAACCCTGATGTAAAATAGATTATTTATGTATTATATTAATTATATTATTTAAATTCCATTATATACTAGCTTGAGGACCCGGCGGTGCCCGGGTTATTTGAGGAAGGCATTGTGTGCCATAGTTTGTCATTGGTGTGGGCTACAGTGCTCTAAGGAATTGAATTAAAGTACTGCAAGTCCCATCCTCCCTCAAACTGCACCAGGATGTAGGGTGCATCTTGGGGGGGTTTGTGTGCCAAGTTTGGTCTTGTTCTGTCATTGTTGGGGGCCTAGTCAGGAAAATCAAGTTGAGGAAGCCTAACAATATCCCATAAGCTGAGGCCTAGTCAGGAAAATCAAGTTAAGGAAGCCTTGTTGTCAATTTTGGGCCTGGTCTGTGATTTATAGGGGCTGCAGTGTTGTTTGGGAAGTGAATGATGTGAAGCTACTGCAAATCCCATCATTCGTGGCCCATCCTGCCCTAAACCACACCAGGTTGTGAAGTGGGCCATTGGTCCCTTGTTTGCCATGTTTGGTCCGGATCCGTCATTGCTATGGGTCGCAGTGGTTGACTGCCTGAGGCCTTTTACTTTCCCTCTGAGTCACCTTAGAAGTGTATTGGGTGAAGGTACTGAACATTCAATTTCCAACAGAAAAAACTGTCAGCTGGCTAACTGCAACTCCAGCCTCAGGCCCTTCCCTTTCCTCTCTGTGCTGTGTTGGAATGTTGGGAGGCTGGCCAGTCACAGCCATTTATGCAAATAATCTGACAGTTGCAGCCAATCGAAACGCTGGCATATATTCGCTCGGTCGCACCAACCAACCGCCCGTAAACACTGACTTTTATTAATATACATAGATAGATAGATTAATTACACAGTGAAAGAAAAGGTGAAAGAAAAACTGGACAATGTTGACATCAATGAGTCTGCCCCGAGCAAAAATATTCAGTAGCTTCGAACATGACCTAGTTCAACTTACTACCTCTACAAAACCAAAAAAAAGCACTGTCACTGTTTATTTCAACTAAAAAGTCTCAATATAACAGTTAATTAATTGGCTACACTAGTTGGATAAAGGGCGTAAGACTTGATGAGATGGCAAATGTCAGCGGGAAAGTGAAGAGCTTAGTGTACAGACAGTAGCCCAATTAATCTTGTTAAAGGAAGCAGTGTGGCAAAGGCAGATGGATTAAGACCAAGTGTTAATTTCTCAAGAGGCACACAAAGAATAATTGCTAATAATTAAGGCTGTAAATAGTGTTTTTTTCACATGTGAAAAGTCTTTATTTTTAAAGCCATAGATCTTCTTAATTGGGCAGATACTCACTTAAGAATGGAAATGTGGTCATATCTGTCATCAAGCCTACCTGTGGATTGATGGCGAATTTGCTCCTTGTCCTTCCTGATGGCTTTTCCTAGTTAGACTTTCTTTTGTTCTCAATCTCCCCTTCTCACCATCTCATGAAATCATCGCCAACACTCTCTATAGCCTCTGTACAGGGCTATCTATACTGACCATGTAATCCAGTTTCAAACTGGTGTTGAAGAAATTACACTTTACTCACTACCTCTATCCTGTGTTTCAGCAGTTCGCCCACCTACAATGAGACATAAAATTTTGCTGCTATTGGTTCTGATGTTTGTTTTATATATTGCTTAATGTTGTTTTCATATTGTTTTATATTGTTTATATTTTGTTGTTATGCATTTTAATGTGTTACGTTTTAATTGTATTGCTGGACTTGGAGCCCCATCTAAGCCGCCCCAAGTCTCTTCGGGAAGATGGAGATGGGATAGAAACATAAAGTTGTTATTATTATAAAGTAGTTTTGCTATGAAGAAAATTATTTATAATTATTATTATTTCTAATAATAATAATAATATTTCTAATAATATATAATAATTATTTATAATAATATAATAATTATATAATTATATAATAAATAATTATATAATAATAATTATATAATTATATAATCCCTTGTCGATGATCCGGAAGCTTAAGCTGGTGCAGCATGCCGCAGCTCGCCTCCTTCTGGGCGCTGCAAGATCTGACCGCGCGACTCCACTTCTGCGCGAGCTGCACTGGCTTCCGATTGAATTCCGGGTCCTCTTCAAGGTGTTAGTCCTCACTTTTAAGGCCATCTATGGTTTGGGGCCAGTGTACTTGAGGGAGCGACTTACCCCTTATGTGCCTGCGAGATCACTTCGCTCCGAGGAGCACAATCTCCTTGAGGTGCCTCCCCTCGGAACTTGCAGACTAGCCACTACACGGCGGAGGGCATTTTCGGTAGCCGCCCCAAGTCTCTGGAACGGCCTCCCGGAGGAGATCCGTGCCATCCGCTCTCTTTTGCCCTTCTGCAAGGCCTTGAAGACTTGGCTCTTTAGAAAGGCGTTCGGTCCTTGACCCAACCACATTGCCCGCCATGCCGCCTATGGCTCCCCCAGATTTTATCTCGTCCCCCCAGCCTTTGCCGAGGGCTAGTGCTTTTAATAGGTTTTAACTGTCTTGATGTGTAATGTGTTTTTAACTGTTTAACTGCTTAATTGTTATTACTCACGGTGCTTTTGCTTCTTTGTAAACCGCTCTGAGCTCCGGAGTGAGCGGTATACTAAATCGAAGTTAATAAATAAATAAATAAATAAATAAATAAATAAATAAATAATAATAATTATTATATATAATAACATATAATAATTATTTCTAATAATAATTACATAAGAAATCCTGGAACTAGTTGAAGGTCCGAATTGTGATGATTACACAACCCACAGAGCACTGATTAGTGTTAAGGGCTTAAATGATTATGCTAATGCTTTTATAATAAGCCGCTTTGAATAAATAAATAAATAAATAAATAAATAATACCTTCTGAGCTTCTGTCAAACTGCTCTTATGGTCAAAACTTTCAAAATCTTCTTCCTTGGAATTCAAATATATTGGATGGTGTCCTACGCATAGAACAGAAAACAATTTACTACTTACCTGTAGCCCTTCAAATAATTCAAAGTCACTGTTAGATCATTCGACTTTCCCTTACCTACAATAGTCAAACGCAACTGTTTTTCATAGAGACAGTTTCCAGATGCTTTACTATCTTGGCTGTCATCCTCTACACATGTTTCACCTTGTCCATATCCTTCTTAAACTGCGGTGCTCAGAACAGGACACAATATTCCACCTAAGGTGCAAACAGGACAGAACACAGCAGTATTATATTCTTCTTGGCTCTTCTTTGCGAATGAAGATTCAGGAAGGACTCATCCCATGCTCCCTACAAGCGCGTTGATGATTTGGAGGTTGGATGTGTCCTTCAAGCCTGTGCAATGGGCCTTTCTGGTGGAGCGCAGCGTGCACAGAACTGGCCTCACCCTTTAAACCAAAGGTTCATTTGCCGGGGCCTAGCAAGCTGGGATGGTGGCAGCGAGGTCCTCAGGTCGTAGGTTTGGTTCAAGTTTCATTCTCTTAGATGGTTGACCTTAGAGGATTAAACGAGCACCATCTGCCTGGGTTTGAATTTAGAGTTTTCATTTTCTGAGGGTGGTTGCCAAAAGGCTAGAGCAGTGTTTCCCAACCAGTGTGCCATGAGCGATCATCAGGTGTGCCGTGGGAAATTGGAGATAGAAGAGAGAGAGAGAGAGAGAGAGAGAGAGAGAGAGAGAGAGAGCCCTCCTGTCCTACCGGGAAGCCCTAGCCAGGGCTCGATCCATTGCCTGAGTCTCACAAACACACCCTCTACTCACCATTTGCCTTCTTGGGCTTCCTCCTCCACTCCACTTCTTCCTCGACCTCGGAAGGGTTTGAGCTGAAAGGTGGGGACTGCGTCAGGCAGAAAGAGCCGCGCGGAGAGAGAGAGAAGATTTTGGGATGGGACTTCCCCGATTCCCCCGGCTGCCTGGGGGCGGATCTACACCATAGCATTCATGCAGTGAAGCACCCCTTGGTCTTCCAGGCTGGGAATCCCAGGATTTGTAGTTTGGGGAGGCTCAGGATGGTGTCAAACTACCACTCCCGTGATTCCCTTGCACTCAGCCAAGGCGGGTCGAGGGACGTTCGGGACACAGGGTTGAGGCACCTTTAAGCAAGGGCCGAAAACTAACAGGGTGTGCTCACTTAAGGCAGGCATGGGCCAACTTGGGCCTTCCCTCCAGGTGTTTGGCCTACAACTCCCACCATTCATATATATATATTAGGCTTGGGTTAGAATCCTAAAATGGCAATTCTAAAATCAAATGGGGGGGGGATTATTTTTTTGATTAGTATATTAAAGACTTACAAATTTTTTTGCAAAAAGTGCTAAAATGTAACTTAAGTACTAATGAAATTCTAAAGTGGTTCTAAAGTAGGAAAAGCAGGGAAACAGTTAAAAATCAAGGGGGGAACATTCCCCTTCACCTCTGCAGTGCAATTAAGTGGAGCTGTAGATGTATAACATAAATATAAGAGGTAGTAGCTACTAGCTCTCAGGACAATTGTGAAAGTGAAGTACGATTCTCCCCCCCCTTAGTATTTCCCCTTTCCCTGCTTTCTTCCTTCTCTACCCTCTTCTTTCATTCCTTCCTTTGCTCTTTGGTTCCCCATCCCTTCTTTTCTCTTCTTCGCCCCTCTTTCCCCCCATGCTCGCCGGCGCCTCGCTCACCCCCTCGCCTCTCTCTAGCCTCGATCCATGGATCGAGGCTAGAGAGAGGCAGAGGGGGCCCCTTTCCCACTAAAAAATAAGCCGGCCCAAGATGCCTCCCTTAACCCCTGCGTGTTCTCAATCGGAGTAATTTCCTCCTATTTCCCAGGCTGTCCCTCAGAAGCGGAGGGACAGCCTGGAAACAGGAGAAATTCCTCCGATTGAACCTTTCCAGCTAAAATATAAGCCGACCCAGGCTTGGGTCGGCTTATATTTTAGCGGGAAAAAAAAGGCCTGTTTTTCTCTGCTCTCTCTAGCCCCGATGCATGGATCGAGGCTAGAGAGAGGCAGAGAGGGGCGAGGGGGCCTTTCTTCTCCTCTCTCGCAGGCCTGTCATTGGCGAGAGAGGAGGAGGAGGCCCTCGCTCACCCCATCCATGTTTCTTTGCCTCTGATTGGCTAAAGGAAAGGTGGAGTGAAGGGGAGGGTATGTCCACCTGGTATCCATCAGCCAATGACAAAACACGCTTACTAAGGGCAAAGAAACCATACGAATGCTTTACGACCCAGATACAAAAATGGCGCCCCGAAGTGCCGTAAAGAGAAAGTCTACTTCCTGGTTCGCGACAGCGATACGTAAAAAACATCAAAAGTCCCATTACATACGAATCTCTAACGAATCCATTTAATTTCCGTTTCATTTTTCCCATGCCTAATATATATATACGCTGTATAAATTTATTAGCTGTACCCGCCATGGGTTGCTGTGGCCAACCTTCCCTCCCTCTTTCTCTCCTTCCCTCCCTCTTTCCTTCCTTTTCCTTCTTCTTTCCCTTTTTCTTTCTTCCTCTCTACCTGTTTCTTTCCTCCCTTTCTTTGCTCTTTGGTTTCATTCTTCCTTCTCTCTTCCCTTCTTTCCTTCCTTCCTTCCTTATTGATGCATAAGAACACAGAAAGAGACTGACAGCTGTTGAGCAAGACCTTCGTGTGTGTCTTTCTACCATTCCTGCCAGGATATCTATGTTGTGTTCATTGAAACAGGCCCAGGTTTCACACTGAGTGTATAAATACATTAAAAAACATATTAACTATATGTATTACTGTGTTAGAGTGTCATTTTGGTTGGTGGTGTGCCCCAGGATTTTGTAAATTTAAAAAATGTGCCGTGGCTCAAAAAAGGTTGAAAAACACTGTGCTACAGAGCCCATCCTGCCCTTTGACACTCTTTGTCAGACCCGTCGGTTGTGACCTGTCTGGCATGGGAGGCCCTACCGGTGGCTATTATGCCACCGCCAGCATAGCTCACAACTTCATTAGGGTACGCAAGCCTCTCCCCCACAACAAGGGGGCGCCAACGGAGAGGCGTATTATATTACTACTCAATGGAATTAGACTAGCACCCCGTCCTCTTTTTTTTTCTCCACAGACAATAAAGAATTATCTATTTAGGCAGACTTTTTATAATTAACAGCTTAAGTTCTATTCAACCAAAATAACGTGCTGGATTTTGCTAATTGTTGTGCTGATGTGTGTGTACATATGTAATGATTTATGTTTTAATCTTGTTTCAAATGTTGGTTGTTTAATCTAATTTTGTTTTTATACCTTGTGAATATTTAATGATATGCTTTTTCATTTGTCGAGCCACTTTAAATCCCAAACTGGAGAAAAGGCAGAATACAAGCAGCAGCAGCAAGAACAACAACAACAACAGTTACTCCCTTGATCTGAATGCTACTCTTCTGTTGATGCAGTCTGGAATTCCTTTAGCCTGAAAAAATGAAAGTTTCAACACCCCCTCTTAATGTCTATCTGAAGCAAAGGTTAAAAGCTCTAAATCTGAGCAAACCAAATATGTCTCTTCTGATCTCTTTGTATTGTCTGGGATGATATCATTCCAACTAATGCAGACAAGACTGGAGACAGCTTATTTACAGCACCCATTATTATTATTATTTTGATGATTTAGTTTTTCAATTTTTATTTCATGCACTATTCTGTGGCTTCTTGACCTGTTTTAGCTGTTGATGACACAATAACAACTTAGAAAATTGAGGAGTATCCCTTTGATCATCTTGTTTCAATCCTTTTGTTCTTTCCCCCCTCTCCTCCGCCACAGCCTCCCACTGAGGCTTCCAAAAAGATTTTCAGGAGTAAGGTTAGAATTATGCCACTGACTTTGTCTAATAATTTACACAATAACTGAGATGAATATTTGACATCTACAGAATAGCTTGCAACCAAAAGAAACAGTAGACTACTGAGTGGCTTTCAGGAATCACAAGTATAGGATTTGTATCAATCAAAACTTTATTACGGTCACAGACCAGCACAAAGCGGGCACAAGCGCCCTAAGAGGAGAAGGACAACTCCCCAGTAAACAGTTATTTAAAATCAGACTAAAAATCAGTATAAAAATATATTTTAAAAGACAGGATATTGTTGCCTTATGATGTCAATCATCACCCGTCTGATATTAAGGGCAGCAGCACAGAACTTAGCAACACTGTAAGTCATTGCAGTGTTAGAGTCCGAAAGCAGCAGGGTGGAATAACATCTTTCACTGCGCCCCGGGTTCTTTAAAAGCCATGGTCCAATGAGATTGGATCCAAGATCTCTGTAGAACATACATTGAAGAAGCACGTGCTCAGTTGTTTCCACATCACCAGACCCACAGGGGCATAGTCTCTGCTTGAAGGGGGTCTTCTGATACCTCCCCTCCAATACAGCCAATGGGAGGGCATGGCATCTTGCCAGGATAAAAGCCCTTCGGTGTTTGGGCACCTCCAGGTCTGTTAGGTATGCCATGGGGACAGTGAGGTATCGAGTGGCTTCTCTAACAATGAAGGCTGGGGGACAGGCTAGGTCGGATTGGCGCTCTATGTCCAGGATCCGTTGCTTAATAAGATCATTGGCTTGGTCCCATCTCATGCTTAGCTATTGTCCTTGGGAGAAACCTAGCATTGCGATCTTTGCTGTATAGGATTTGTATACTTCCAACCAGAAATAGGTTTCTTTAGCTTTTATCACACTTCAGAAAAACTCACCTTCTATTTTATTCCTTCCTAGGCCCAAATATATTATTAAATTGTTACCGCCATTGTTGGGGTTTTTTTAAAAAAAAACACCAAATTTTATTGATTTTTGTAAGATGAAAAGAAATATATAGAGATACAGAAAAAAGAGAAAGAAAAGATACAGACAATAAAAACAATAGGAATACATAGAAAACATGTGCCATAGAAGAGTTTGGGGTACAGGTGAATCGAACCTTTTCTCATCTGTTATTTCTAGTTTTTACTGTTATCTGACTATTCATATGCTTTCCGAAATTTTCTTATGTATTTTCCAGTATTTTCTTAAATCATACCTATAATAAAGTACATAAAGAAAAAGGAGAAAGGATAAGATGTAACCATTAGGCATGAGCAAAAAGTTATGAAAATTATATGAAATCGGAAGGGATTCGTATGTAATGGGACTTTCAAGTTTATACACATCGCGGTGGCGAACCCGGAAGTGGACTTTCCTTTCCGCACTTCCTGGGCCCAAATTTTCGTTAGATTTGTAAATATTTCGGATGCCCTCCCTAACAGGAAAAATTTCCCCTCCAAAATAGCTTTCCAGACATAACTCACAGTCAGATCGGGGCCTTTCCATGCTCGGAGCCTAATTAGAGTGAAAGGCCTTCCTGTAGGAAGTGAAAAAGGAGCCAGAACCATAGAGTTCCACAGCGCGACTCCTAGAGTGGTTTTGGAGGACTGAGAGGAAAATAGCGGTTTAAACCCCCAGGAAATTAGGCTGGATAGAAGGACAGATGAGAAGGACATTAAAAAGGCTGAGGGAGCAGGGAGTGAAAAGAGCACGGAGAGCAGAAGGAAGAGTTCAGAATAGGAAAACCCATAGAGTTCAAATGGAGATCCTAGAGTGGTATGCAAAACTGAAGGGGGGAAAGCTGCAGTGAGGAGAACTCTACAGATTAGCAAGTCCTAGACCAGAGGTGGGCAACTATTTTATTTAATAATATTAATAATAATAATATATTAATGCATTATATGTCCCTGCAAAGAAACCCTGGCCTTTTATTATTATTATAATATTAATAATAATATATTAGTGCATTATATGTCCCTGCAAAGAAACCCTGGCCTTTTATTATTATAATAATAATATTAATAATAATATATTAATGCATTATATGTCCCTGCAAAGAAACCCTGGCCTTTTATTATTATAATAATATTAATAATAATATATTAGTGCATTATATGTCCCTGCAAAGAGACCCTGGCCTTTTATTATAATAATAATATTAATAGTAATATATTAATGCATTATATCTCCCTGCAAGGAAACCAAGGGAAATGTTGCCCCTTGATTTGCCTGTGCTTAAAACAGTGTCAGTCCTGTTTCCCTGCTTTGCCTAATTTAGAACTAATTAAGAATTTCGTTAGTAATTACATTACATTTTTAAAAAATTTGGAAATTTTTTTGTAAGCCTTTCTTTTACGAATCAAAAAAAATTCCCCCACGTTTCATTTTAGAATCACGATTTTTGGGTTCTAAACCAAGCCTAGTAACCATCTATTTAGGCTATAAGTTCAAATCTATATTACAGTTTATTTTACAGTAATTTTGAAGAGGTCCCCAATCCCATTTTGATTGTATTTGAACTTTATCATTTTTTTCCCTCAAGGCCTCAGTTAGCTTTTCCATTCTGGCTGGTCTTGATTATTTTTTGGAGCCATTCCTCCCTAGTTGCTTTGCTATCTGACTTCCAGAAAGACGCATACAGTAACTTAGCAGCTGTTGTTATCAGGATAAGTATCCTTCTTTCATTTAGTTCCAGGTTTTGGTCCATGATTCCCAGTAGAAATATTTCTGGTTTGTGGACAAGAAATGTTGGAAGTGTGGAGAAAATACCGGCACGTATTTCCACGTATGGTGGGAGTGCAAACTGGTTAAAAAGTATTGGTGGGAGGTCCACAGACAGACAAAAGATATTTTACAAAAAAAATCAATTTTAAGTCGGAATATTTTCTGTTGGGGATATATGATTTTGAGCTCGACAAAAATGATGATAAGATTTTCTTTTATTTGGCTTCAGCGGCCAGGATAAATCAAGCCAGGGTTTGGAAGTCAAAAGACACACCAACAATTCAAGACTAGGTAAAAAAAGTTGATGATATAATGAATATGGATCTGCTGACACAGAAGGTCTCACAGAATAGATCATATGCAAACAGAACTATTTGGAGCAAATTTATTGATTACCTTAAAAAGAATAAATATAGTAATGTATAATTTCAGACTAAAGAGGGTAATGAATCTAAAGGATCAATAATTGACTAAGAATAGGAAAAGGAGAGATAATTGACTCTCCTTTTCCAGAGAAAGAAATAAGCAAATAATTGAGTTATTGCGGACGGACCAGGAAGTTAGTAAAGGAAATTTGTATGTAGGGAGGATGAATGTTGGTGGGGGAGGGAGGAAGGATAGGGGATAGGGGGTATTTTAGGGTATTTAGAAAGTGTGTGAATTGTACGTATTGTAACGTATTGTATTGTATAGTTCTTTGTGTTGTACTGTGTTGTCTATATTTGTGAATAAAAATTAATTTAAAAAAAAGAAATATTTCTGGTTTTTTTTACTATACTTTAAAAAATAATAATTTCCGACTCTCTGTGAACCATGTTCCAAAAGTCTCTGGCCTTCTGACAGAGCCACCACATATGGAAGAATGTGCCGTTATGGCTTTTACAATTCCAACAATCTGGTTTGGCCGTCTTGTATATTCTAGCAAGTTTTTCTGGGCTTAAATACCAACAAAATAATAATTTAACCCAATTTTCTCTACCTATATATTTGTAACGGTAAGAGATATTAAGAGATATTGTTTTTCCAATTTTTCCCCCATTCCTCCAGTTTGATACTATATCCTATGTTCCTTGACCACTCTTTCATGTAGCTTTTTACCTGGTCTTTTCTGTTTTCCTTTTTAAACAAGATCTTATAGATTTTAGCCACTCATTTCTCCTTGTCCTTTATAAAGATATCTTCTATTTCATTTCTCTCTAATTGAAAGCCTATTTTTTCATCTTCTTTAAATTTCTCTCGTATTTGAAAGTACGAGAACCACCCCAGTGCATGTCCTTCTTCTATTAATTGAGGTCTGGTCTTCAATCTGCACTCCATTGTCGCCACCATTGTTCAACCACTTGTTTCTCTCTTAAATTCTTAGTTTTTCCATCCATAAGTGCCAAAGTCGCCCAATCATGTAGGGACTGGGAGCATTCTACATGAACCATCTAAAGTTGTTTTTAATTTAATTCATCCAGTTTTACAGGACAACAAAAGGTAATCACTTCCGATCATATCCCAATATACCCTGGTGGGTTGTCAATAGGTGCTACTGGCCAATTCCTCTGTTTACTCATGTATACCCAAGAACATTTGTTTACTACTACAAAATTGGCCGAGTCCCTTAGCACATCTTCTTCCTGAATATCCAAGTCTATTCACTCAATAATTTTGTTGACCAAGGATAAATTTTTCATGATCACAACCACCCTAAGTACTCAGGCCCTTGAATATTCCAACTTTTTTACTCTCTGCAATCACAATGAAATATTTGTGTATGATGACTAGAAGTCTGTAGCTATAGGTAGAAACAAACTTTTCAATCTGGCTTTTAAAGAATAGACATGTGCGTGGATCTGTTTTCCTTCAGTACATTCATGAGTATGTAACGGTAAGGACCCTTCCATTATGAAAACCTGCCCGAAACGAAAACAAGTGGGAGCCAATCTTGGCTCCTCCTCTGCTTTTTGGTATCACAGTTTTATCTTTTTTATTAATCCTGGATGTCCCTGGAGCTGCCCAGAGTTGTGGCGTGCACTCCGAGGGCTCTTGGGGAGGAGCCTGGCCTGCGATGCGAGGGAGTCTATTGCCGATGCTGACGCCTAGCCCTGGCCAAGAGGGACTCCTGGAGGAAGCTTCTGCACTAGAATGCAGGCCCAAGAAGATGGCAGGTGGCCTTGAAGATGCCCCCGGCCACACCACACCAACAGATCCTCAGTGCAGGTGCAAGAGGAAGCACAGACAAAGATGCAGGAGGTCATCACAGATCCCACAAGAACAAGCCGATGACATCGTTCCAGTTCCGGCTCAGAGCAATGAAAACCCTGCTGTCCTTGAGACAAGGATCGCTCGGCCTGCTCTCCTGCCTTGGCAGGGGGCCCTTGTGGGGGCCATTGCCACTGCTGCCTGCGGGGCCTTGCTGGGGGACCTACCACCTGCAGTTGGACGGCGTAAGACCTTTGGACCAGACAGGAAGCGGAATAGATTCTGCTCTAGGGCATTTTGGAATGTCAGCTCAAGGAGCTGGGCAAGTTCTCAAGAGAACCCCCAGCTTCAGACACGAACTGACAGGATGAAAACGGGACTCATCCCTGATTCTCTGGGACCAACTGGGTCGATTGACTTTTCCCCACCTAGGGGTTTAGAGGCACCAGCCGTTCCGACACCTCCTGGATTGGCGACTACCTACGGGACCCAAGGAGTGTTGCGACTTCCCCCTTTTGATGGTTTGATTAGCATCACTACTAGACAGCCCCCTTCAACAGTACGTTTACCACCTCAGGACTCGAGCTTTACTCCAGCCCCACGGCCTATTGCCAGTCTCATCGGGAACCATAGGTCGTTTGACCTTATATTCACTTTTTCTGGCTAGAACATTTGAGTCTGTAGATTAGGTCATTTAATTGTCTAATTGTCTAATTGTTTTATATGTATTACGTAGTTTTTTGTTACTTCTTGTTTATGTATGTGCTTGTGAACCGCTCCGAGCCCTCGAAGAGTGGTGGTATATAAATCAAATAAATGAATGAATGAATGAATCCCAGCAAACTAAAAGAAAACCTTAATTCCCTGAAAACTACTATCACTTACCTCTTCCTCCAGCTGTCAGGAAGCATTAAACCCAAAGCAGAAAGGAGATTGAAGCATGCCAGGAAAAAGAGGGATTTTAAAAGGAAGCCCAGGGAGGATAGCTCCAGGAGGTCATCACTCTCCTTTACCTGGAAGTGGGAAAGCCTCATTAAAATGCCTGTAGCACAGCAGTTCTCCTTTGTGCCTGGAGAACTGGGGCTAGGACCCGGGGTCCCATTAGCATTAGGCCCTGCAGCTGCTGAACCAGATTCAGAGGATGAGCTGGAAGATTGGGGAGAAGGACAGTTTCCCATCAGTGGGCCTCTTTCATCCACGGAGAGCCTGGCATGGGAAGAATTGATGTTTGGCCCTGACGTAGATTCAGATAACCAGGTGCAAATGGAGGACAGTGATTGTGGGAGTTGTGAGCACCCGGGTGGGAAAGGTGCTCAGGAGCTTTTGAGCCAAAACATGGAAGCAAGCGGCTGGGAAGATCCCAGGGAGGGAAGCTCTCATGCAGATAGTGACCCAGCTGGTGAGAGGCAAGGCCGAACCTTTGATAGGAGAAGTAGCATTGAGTCCCGCAGAAGGGGATGGTACCACAGCCTAGACAGGCCGAGGTCCATTAGCAGAGATTGAGACGTCGAGCCTAGAGCGTCGGGGACCTCGGCCGAAGGATTAAGTATAGGAGTCGTGGGAACGAATCCTCAGTGCTTCGGCCACGTCTCTTTTGGCGTGAAGCGAAGTGGGTCCACGGAGCTAAGTCAGCTAGTGGTCATCAAGTCCTGCCTTGCATCTGCCTTGCCTTGTTCCTGATACGCAGTGTTGCGCGGAGCCTTGCCTTGTTCCTGATCCGCAGTGTTGCGCGGAGCCTTGTCTTGTTTCCTGATCCGCAGTGTTGCGCGGAGCCTTGCCAAGCCTTTGAATTTTGCCACGTTTGTTTTGGACATTATTGCTTCAAGCCTTTTGGATTACTCGCTATTCTTTTGGACAATATCTTTTGAACTGTTTTTATATTCAATAAAGTAGTTAGCCTTCAGTCCGTCTCTGTGTGGGATTAAGGGGCCGGTCAAGTCCGTGCATCGTGACAATGCCTTGGAAATAGTGTATGGTGTGGTACAGGCCCAGGAGATAAAGTGTACAAGGCTACATGTAGAATCCTTCCTCTAGAGTAGAAACAACTTTAAGAAGCCTCCTTTAAATACCTTAGAAAGAGTGTGTGGTGTGGTGTCGTGTAGGCCCGGAAGAGAAAGCGTGTGCGCCTACCTGCAGCGCCTCTCTTCTGGACTAAAAACAGGGAAGAAGCCTCCTTTAACCATGTGCGTCTGCCTGCACCACCTTCCCTCTAGAGTGGAAACAGCTTTAAAGCCTCCTTAAAACACACACGCCTGCCTGCAATGCCTCTCCTCTAGAATAGAAACAGCCTAAAATGATAGGAAGAGGACCCTGGGAATCTCCCTCCTCCATAGTGGGCCGGATAGAAAACAAATCTTTCAGCACCCCAGAGCAAAAATATATATCTTCCCTCCCAAATTTGGGGATGCTTCAAAGAAACAGATCAGGGCCCCCACTGAAATCCAGGACAACAAAATGGATTGTGGTTCACCCTGAGTGCAGGCACGGATTAGGCCCTTTTGGCGCCCTAGGCCAAAGGCTCTGCTCCCGCCCCGGCTCCTCCCCGCCTCAGGCTCTGCCCCTCCACACCCTGGCTCCTCCCTCCCTCCTAAAGCCACTATGCTGGCCTGAGAAGCGGCCAAAATCGCCCTTTTCAGGCTGGCATGAGTCATGATGGCTTTAGGAGGGAGGGAGAAGCCGTGGGGAGGCCCCGCATCGGCTCTGGGGGTGGAGCTTTCCTTCCTCCTCGCACCGGCGAGGAGGCGGGGGCAGAGTCGGGGGCAGGGCAGAGCCGAGGGGAGCAGAGCAAAGGGGGCGGCCGGCCGTGGATGGCGCTTACGCCGCCGCACGCATGCGCCCTTTTTTTGGAATTTTGTTTTGAATTTGGGGGGGTCCGAACCTGCTGCCCCCCCCCAAAAGGTGCCGCCCTAGGCCATGGCCTAGGGTGGCCTTATGGGTAATCCGGGCCTGCCTGAATGCATAAGCCTAGCATAGAATATCTCATAAAAATGTTGAAACAATCCAATTAATTGAATTTTATTCATAACCCACCAACAGTGGGGACTATAATTTTAACAGAATTATGGAACATTCTTCCCTTGTACTCTTTCACCAACTGAATAGACCTCCATCTCTTGGTGGGACTGCTGTCTGCCGAGAAAAAAGGAGGGGAATCGGGCTATGGGACACTAAGTTGTTTATACAGCCCTAGATAAGTAGGTGTAGAATACAGAACAATTCTCACTTGTTGATAAAGAATAAAACAGCCAGATTAATGATAAATCAAATTAGAAATGGAATTAAAAATGACTTTGAGTTCCATAGAACAGTGTTTCCCAACCAGTGTGCCATGGCACACTAGTGTGCCGTGAGAGATCATCAGGTGTGCCGTGGGAAATTGACACTTCCAATACCCTTTCTTCCCCTTCCTGTCGAACACTTTTTCTTCTCCACTCGGGCTCCCTTCTTCCCAGCCTCACTCTGCTTGCTTTGCCTCATTTTGCTCACGCTGCCGCTTCTGCAGGAGGGGGAGGGAGGAAGACGTGACCCATGCGGGCGATACTGCACAGACTCGCCCCACGTCTTCCTCCCTCCCCTCCACAGTGCTCTCTGGATATAGGTGAACTACAACTGCAAAACTCAAGGTCAATGTCCACCAAACTCTTATAGTATTTTCTCTTGGTTATGGGAGTTCTGTGTGGGAAGTTTGATTCCATTCCATCACTGGTGGAGTTCAGAATGCTCTTTGATTGCGGATGAACTATAACTCCCAGCTGTTGAGCAAGACCTTTGTGTGTGTCTTTATGCCATTCCTGCCAGGATATCTATGTTGAGTTCATCGAAACAGGCCCAGGTTTCACACTGAGTGTATAAATACATTTAAAAACATATTAACTATATGTATTACTGTGTTAAGAGTGTCATTTTGTGTCATTTTAGTTGGTGGGGGTGTGCCCCAGGATTTTGTAAATGTAAAAAATGTGCCGCGGCTCAAAAAAGGTTGAAAAACACTGCCGTAGAATATGGTAAAATAAGGAATATCCATCAGAACTGTTGCTTTGGATACTGAAATTGAAACCACCAAATATTCAGCATAACTATGAAAAATTTACATGGCCAAGCTCCTAGTGAATTAGATTTAAGCAGAGTGGAAGAATCTTAAAACAACTCAGCCAGAAATATTGGTTTGCTCATAGTTCTCATTCCCATACAAGTCTTTAAATTGCTGTACATTATTTTCCCCCTTCTGAGACTCCTTCCTGTACGGAAGACAAAGTGTAATAATACTTTCTGCCTCAGGGATTTGTTCTTCCGTCTTATGGAAGTACCAAATAATTTTAACCTGCAAGAATTCATATCTATAGCCAGTTTTTATGTCCGTGTACTTTACACTACACAGTGCTTGCAACAATGCAATGCAAATCTGTCTTGCAGGTTTAACTGGGGAGTGGGTAAATGCAATTGAATGAAACTGTACAAAATCATTGCTTATTTCAATATACATGAAACCAGACGCATTAATAAGACACTTTCACACCTAGCGTTAGGAGAACTGTATTATCTGGAGAAACAGCTGTGGTTAACAAGTCTCCGAATCTATTGTCGAAGGCTTTCATGGCTGGAATCACTGTGTTGTTGTAGGTTTTTCTGGGCTATATGGTCGTGTTCTAGAGGCATTCTCTCCTGACGTTTCGCCTGCATCTATGACAACTGCCTTTTACCATCTGTGGCAGGCTAGGCGGCTGCCCCCCTATCTGTCCAGGGATGACTTAGCCACGGTGATCCAAGCCATGGTCATCTCAAGACTAGGCTACTGTAATGCCCTTTACATTGGCCTACCCTTGTCTATGATCTGGAAACTTAAGCTCATCCAGAATGCCGCTGCGCGACTTCTCGCTGGGGTTCCAGTGAGATGCCACATAACTCTATTCTCCAGCAGCTCCATTGGCTTCCGGCCGAGCACCAGATCACTTTCAAGGTGATGGTGTTAACCTTCAAGGCCTTGTATGGTCTAGGGCCGATGTATCTGAAGGACCATCTCACCCCCTACCAACCCCAGAGATCCCTCCGTTCTGAAAATCTGAACCTACTCAAAGTGCCCAGTTTCAAAGCCATCCGTTTAACATCTACACAACACAGAGCCTTTTCTGTTGTGGCGCCATCAATTTGGAATGCCTTGCCAACTGAAGTTCGTGCCCTGCAAGATTTGTCATCTTTCCGGCTGGCATTCGATTGCTGAAATTTGAAACTCTGATCTAGTTTTAACTGATGTCTTATTTCTGTTTTATGTTGTTTTTATGTGGACTGTGAGTCACTCTGAGCCCTCAGGGAGTGGAGGCATACAAGGCCGAAAAATAAATAAATACCTACAACAACGCAGTCTCAGAAGCAATGATAGACTTGGCTGTAATTGCAGCTGCAGGTCTCTTCGGAAGCAACTTTTGAGAATTGCCTTGGTACTATGTTATGTTGAAATGAACAAGCTGGGTCTATAAGGCAATCAAAGCCACCTCTCTAGGCCTGCCTGTACAAGCCCCTTCACAGACTATATATCCTTCAACATTTCACAGATGAAAACATCAACATGTATGACCAAATAACAGCAGTGAGGAGAGCTAAGAAAGACTGAGACCCCTTCCACACAACTGTATAAAATCCACATTGAATTGGATTATATGGCAGTGTGGACTCAGATAACCCAGTCCAAAGCAGATATTGTGGATTATCCGCTTTGATATTCTGGGTAATATGGCTGTGTGGAAGGACCTGCATCAGTTTGCTCTTGCCTGGTTAAGATTTCTCCCCTTCATTTCCCCAAACTGGAGTTAGAAGGTCTCTAAAGCTATAAACGGTTCGGGACCCACCTACCTTCGTGACCGAATCTCCCTCCATGAACCAGCTCAAACCCTCCAGTCCTCAGGGAAGGCTTTCCTGTCACCCCTGCCAGTTTCATAGACTCGTCTGGTGGGCACAAGGGAGAGAGCCTTCTCCTCTGTGGCCCCTCGACTCTGGAATTCCTTGCCCGGAGATATTAGGAAAGCCCCCACTTTGGAGACCTTTTAAAAACACCTGAAAACCTGGCTTTTCTGCTGTGCCTTTGGAGAGTAATTATTTCTATTAATTTCTATCATTGCTTTCCTCAATGCCCCCATTCTTGGAGTCTAACCCCCCCCCCCCAAAGAGTGCTATTCCACTTATCTCACCCTGAGTTTTTAACACTTTATCTGTGTGCCTGTGGCCCGCCCTGTCTTTGTGATTTTAGATATTTAGTTGTATGTTTTTTAAATTTATACTATGTATCTGTCACACTCCAGGGAAGACGGGGACCCTCTAGATGTAATCACACAACACCAGCACTTGAAATATAGTCATTTATTAAAAGCAGGTAATATCAGCAATGCAATGAAGAATTAAAAAGGTCCAAAGAAAACACATCTATAATCCAAACAGGAAGATTTCAGGAGCCAAAAGCAGTACAGGTGAATATAATCCAAACAGGAAGGTTTCAGGAGCAAAAGAGTCCAAGAGAATCCAATATAGTCCAAAAGAGTCAAAATCTTAGAAAGCACAAACTAGAATCTCCAAGGCATAGCAGAATTCTTAAGTCCATGAGCATGAATGCAATCCCAATTGCAAAAGAACCTTCCATGAATCGAAGTTGCCAAGAACTAAAGCATTTCAAAGCAAACTGTATCTAAATAGTCAAAACCAAACTACTTTCGATTCTCTTAATTGGCTGCCCAGGCCCAGAAGCAAACGGCCTTGGAGTTGCTCATTAAAATTCCTTCGCTGCGGCTTCTCTGCTGGCTGAACTATCAACACAGGTGCTAATGTTATCTCTCTCACTTCTAACAGACTGATTCCCAAAAGAACGGAGCTCATGAAAATTTCCATCCCTTTGCAAAGAAGCCCTCTGCACAGAGGCCCTTGCAGCCAAAGAAGTTACAAACCCAACAGTATCTTTTATTGTGTTTATTGCTGATGTTTTTGATTTTATTTCATTGTAATTTGTTGTTGGGCTTGGCCTCATGTGAGCCACTCTGAGCCCCTATTCGGGAGATGGGGGCGGGGTACAAATAAAGTTTATTATAAGTTTATTATTACAAATTACTTTTCCATTTTGAACTCAGTTTGCAGCGAATGAAGCAAGCCAAGGCAGTTGGAGTGTATGAGACTAATGTGACACTTAAAACGTAATCCTTCACAATGAAAAGATAACACATAACTTTCGATTTCTTTAAGGGCTGCTATTTTATCCGCTGCCACCATTCAAAATACCTTGCCTGATTAAACATTCTGTAGATCTCAAAATGTCACAGTAGGTGTTGGCACTTTTTGGAGGCTTCGTATTTGTCTAAATAAAGTGGAAACTGATTGTGTCTGTTGATGAATATGGCTGCCTGTGCCTTCTGTACCATTTAGAGAATATCGCATATGGAATCCATTTCAATCATCCAAAAAAAGGGAAGAAGACACTTGGAGACATCTGAGAGCTAAGACTTTATTTTGAGTGTTCATCACTCGCAACTACTAAGTAAATCCACCCACATTTTTTTAAAAAAAAATCAAACTCCAAGTAAATCCACCTGCTTTTACTTTTGCTAGCAACTGATGGGAATGTCCAGAAATACACTGAGATAAGAGAAACATGATTTGGATCTTAGTTGCGTGGGCAAGGGTGAAACACCTCGTGCCATGAGTCTGCGCTGCTCGTGTTATTGGACCTCACGACAGCGTTTGACACGGTCAACCACAATCTATTGATCCACCGCCTGGCCGTGGCTGGAGTGAGGGGACAGCCCTTAAATGGCTGACCTCCTTCCTCCACCAGCGGTCTCAGCGTGAGGAGGGGCGAGGTGGTCTCTGAGGGCTCCCCACTACTCTGTGGGGGTCCCCCAGGGGCCATTCTCTCCCCTCTGTTATTTAACATCTACATGCAGCCGCTTGCACAGCTGGTGCGGAGTTATGGGCTGGAGTGTCACCAGTACGCTGACGACACCCAGCTCATTCTGAGGATGGAGGGCAGGCCGGGTTCTGTCCCCGATAATTTCCAACACTGCCTCGAAGCCGTTACTGGATGCCTGCGAGCCAGTAGGTTGAGGGTGAATCCGGCGAAGACGGAGATCTTGTGGCTGGGTCGCCTGGGTGATGTTAATGTCCATCTTCCGAGCCTGGACGGTGCGGTGTTATGCCCATCGCCTTCCCTAAAGAGCCTGGGGGTCCATTTGGACTCCCAGCTGACCATGGAGGCCCAAGTCTCTGCGGTCAGCAAGATCGCTTTTTTTCATCTGCGACAGGCAAGGAGGCTGGCCCCCTATCTCTCGGAACGATCTGGCCACGGTGATCCAAGCCACAGTCATCTCAAGGCTGGATTACTGCAACGCGCTCACGTTGGCCTTCCTCTGTCGGTGACCCGGAAGCTCAGGCTAGTGCAGAACACTGCCGCCCGGCTCCTGTCTGGCACGCCAGCTGGCGCCCACATAACACCTGTTTTGCAGGATCTGCACTGGCTGCCAATTGAGCACCGGATCACCTTCAAAGTGTTGGTCCTCACCTTTAAGGCCTTACACGGCCTGGGGCCAGCGTATTTGAGGGACCGTCTCACCCCATATTGCCCTCCGAGATCACTTCGGTCTGAGGACTCCAATCTCCTGGAGATACCTTCAGCTAAACTCGCAAGGCTGACTGCTACCCGCTGGAGGGCGTTCTCTGTCATAGCACCTACGCTGTGGAACGCCCTCCCGGCCGGAACTCGGGCTATGAAGGACTTGCTCCCGTTTAGACGGGCCTGTAAAACATACCTGTTTAAGCAGGCCTTTGGTAAGTAAGTCCTGCCCATGCCCCGCCATCTATTCGTTCTTCTGAGGATGATGTGCTGTTCATTGTTTTAACTGTGTTGTTAATTACTGTACTGCTGTTGTTTTTAATTGTTTTTAACTGCTTATTGCCTGTATTTTACTGTGCCCTTCAGCTCCTGTAAGCCGCCGCGAGCCTCAGGGAGTCGGCGGCATAGAAACCCGAATAATAAATAAATAAATAAATAAATAAACACAAGTGGCCGGATGAAAAATGGCCACAACTCATTTATTGAAAACAGGCACAAGGATCAGGGGTCGGACAGCCCATAATTGTCCATAGGTGCTTTCAAGCCTGGGTGCCACTGGCCCAATACCTGTCCACGGAAACTCAACACCCCAGGGGGCCAGGGCATTATCCCCCCTTACAACCAAGGGGCAATAAGCCAGCCCGATCCAGGGCCCATGCCACATGCCAAACACGGAGTTGCAACAAAGAACATAATAACCACAAAACCGTAACAAGTGCAACGATGAATATAATTATATAAACAACAAGGAACAACAAACAAGTAACAAAAAAGTAGGGCAGGTGGGAGGAAAAAGCCGGATCAGGTCCCCAGTGCTGGCTGAGAAGTCCTGGGCAGCCTTAAATGAGCTACCCGGGCGGAAGTGAGGGCCGACCGGCTGATGACATAGGGTGGGGCGGGGCCAGCCCTGCCATTGGCCGGTCGGCATTGGTGGCGGGAAACCTTCCCACCTCCTGGAGGCTTCTGGAAGGAAGAAGCCCCCTCCATCCCCTCAAGATGGCGGCGAGGACAACCCCCCCCCCCCAACCTGCTCGGCCGGTAAATCGACCAAGCCCATAAGTATAGAAATGAAGACTGCCATATCTTGACTCCTTTGGTCAGTCTGGATAAGAGTCCAATTTGTAGGTAGAAGAAAATGCAGGGATGGGGGGAAGAGAACCTCAAATAAATAATCTCTGCCTTGCGTTGTTCTTTTAAAGCTTCATAAAATGTCGTGACTGTGAAATCAGAAGAGGCGAATCCCACTTCTGTTCAAATACAAGCCCTGCTTTCAAGCTGTCAGGAAGCGAGACAATGAAATTACCCGAGGGAGAGGCTTTAAAATTTAACATGCACCCTGACAAGGACATTAAAATTCTCCTAATTAACCTTCATGGAGAGGAAAGCACACATCTTAAAGAGATGGTCATCATGTCACCTGTAAAAGCTGGAAAAGGGAAGGAATTTCCAAAACTAATTTTGAGAAGGGGAAGGATAGAAAAGAAAAAGAAAAAGAATGCCATTAGTGCCTTCAATTTAGAGCAGTGGTTCTCAACCTGTGAGTCCACAGATGTTTTGGACTTCAACTCCCAGAAATCTTAACAGCTGGTAAACTGGCTAGGATTAGTGCGAGTTGTGGGCCAAAACACCTGGGGACCCACAAGTTGAGAACCACTGTCCTAAATTAATGTTGTCTACAATGCCAGGTTTATTATGAATAATTAAAACCAGTCTTTAATTTTAAAGGATACACATAAATAGTAATACACATTCAATTCCCCCCTCCCTCCTTTTCTCCTCCTCCCCTCTCCTAAGGCTGGCCGGTTCTCTCCTTCTCATTAAAGAAACAGTTCATGAAACGCAAATGAAGGGGTCAGAAAGGAAGAGGCTTGTGTGTGTGTGTGTGGGTGTGTGTGTGTGTGTGTCTGAGAGATCCAGAGAGATCTTCCCTTTGCGCTGGGGAGAGGTGTGCCCAGGGCAGGCCCCCTCCTCTCTCTCTCTCTCTCTCTCTCTCTCTGTCTCTCTCTCTGTCGCTCACTCACACTCTCAGAGACACTCCCTCCCAAACCCCTTTTGCTTCCCTGGCAGCAATCCTGAGGAGGAGGAAGCGGCGCTGCCGAGGGGAAAGCCATGCGGCCGGGTTGCTCTTCCTGTTTGCGGGGCGGGACCAAAAAAATAATAATAATAAATAATATTTTTAATTGAAAAAATATTTTAAAAATATTTTTTAAAAAATATTATTTATTGCAGGAGGGTAAGGGGCCGTAGCCAAGGGGCTAGGGGGCCGTGTATGGCCCCCGGGCCGCCTGTTGGACAGGCCTGATCTAAAGGATGGAGCCTGGTGCTGAAAGAGACATAGGAGCTGAGAAGGCAAACAATGTCTACAGCCACAAATCCATCAAGAAGCCCTGGCTGCCATCTATAGTGAGTACTAATTGGTGTGAGGATGAAAGAGAGCATATTGATCCAAAACGAAGCCACAGAGACTGATGTTCAGGAGCATTTGTAATTGTTTGGTTTACCCTTTCTCATGCTCCCAAGTTCCCAAGTTCCACAAGCACATTAAGCTTGTGCCTTGCCCTGGGCAACAGCCAACGCTGGGTTATGCAGCTGGAGCTTTTAAGCATCTCTTTCCCTCCTAGAAGCTGCCAGAATAGCTCAACAAGAGCTATTCATTCCACTTCTCTCCAATGATGTGGAAATGGGGCGAGGAATGAACAGTCTCATAAAATTCAAGCACATTTAGCTGGGAGTTCATCTTCGTATTGGAGCACTTCAATGGGGAAGAGTTCGGCTCTGTCTATTTTACATACCACAATGTAACCCTTTCCATTCCATGTCAGGTTGTCATGGTTTTGATGAAGAACTGGTACAGTTGGGACAATTTTGCACCACCAGCAGCCCAAAATTTTGCAATGCACATATAGTGTTGAACTCAGAACATTTTCACTGATGTATGTTGATGCATGTTTGACCTTGCAGCAAATTATCAGACATGCAACAAATGAGGAGGGCAGTGAAAGAGAAATTGAAATGTTATTCCCTATTTCTAAAAAAAATTTTTTTGGAGGGACTTCACAATCTCTGAGGATGCCTGCCATAGATTCAGGTGTACAACAGAGCAGAGCTATGCGTAAGTCACGAGAGGACTGACAAATCCATCTGGGACAAAGCAACTTAGTTCACTGCTACAAAGCCAACCTACGCTTTCAGCCATAATTTACAGGGACAAAGGAAGGTCAGCCTTCGCGCATAGCCTGTAGATTTTGGGGATCCGGAGAACTTCGCGAGTCAAAGGAACCATTGAAAGCAACAGGAGCCTGGAATCCAAGAGAGACACCATCACTCTGCAAAGTTAAGAGGCAAGTGATAGCTCCCTTTTTCAAGGACTTCTTTTTGCAACCTACTTCAAGCATTTTGGGCCACCAGCATTTTACTGGTTGTATTCAATAAATCTTGTTTGGTTCACCATTTTTGAGTCTAGCACTCATTCTTAAAGATATTCCAGGTCTCCCTGTATGTGGGATGGCTTGTCTCTATCTTCAGGACCATAGCTTGCATGCAGGGGCGGCCCGACCTAATTTGGGGGGTGCGAAGACATTTTTTGCCCCCGCCGCCGCCGCCACGCGCCCCGCCGCCGCTGCCGCCGTCACGCTTTGCCCGCCGCCGCGCCAACACCGTCTTGCGCCGAGCCCCCGCGCACGAGTCGCGCCGCCGCCGCCGGCGGGCCCATCAGCCGCGGCACACCTCCGCTGGCGCACCTTTCCGGGCGGCGCATGCGCGCGCGCGCGCACACGCTCCCAAAGCACCGGCCGCTTTGGAGCCAGCATGCATTGCCCTGCGCCGCCGCCCACGCGTGCGAGAAGCACCTACAGGCGCTATAGCGCCTGTAGACGCTTCTGCGCACGCGCACTCCTCCCACGCGCGCCTGCTGCTTTGGAGCCAGCGCGCATGCGCGCAGTGCAGGTTTTGCGCATGCGCGCTGGCTCCAAAGCGGCAGGCGCTTTTTGGGGGAGTGCGCATGCGCAGAGAAGCGTCTACAGGTGCTATAGCGCCTGTAGGTGCTTCTGCGCACGCGCATGACGGGCGGCGCAGGGCAGTGTAGCGGCGGTGGGGGCGCGGATTCGGCGCGGCGGCGCCCCTCCCAGCCGGTGGTGCCCCTCCCAGGCGATGGCGCTCTACGCGGCCGCGTAGGTCGCGGAATCCCTGGGGCCGCCCCTGCTTGCATGTCCATCCTTTTAAAGCTTATTTTATGCCCTGAAGACAGAAGAGAAGGCCTTGGGGTTCATCAAGCTTTGAGCCACATGTGCTATTGTTGAAGTCTCTGTGGTTATTAAATTTCAAGCTTTTACTTTATTATTCAGTCCAGATTCTAGAAATGCAAATTACCTATTCCCAAATTCCTTCCTTCCTTCCTTCCTTCCTCCCTCCCTCCCCTCCTCCCTCCCTCCCTCCCTCCCTCCCTCCCTCCCTCCCTCCCTCCCTCCCTTCCTTCCTTCCTTCCTTCCTTCCTTGAAATGAGGTGAAATTCTAAGATAGATGTTTGTTGTAGGACATCCAGAACAAATCACAGATAAGAGTGGGGGGAAAAAAGCCAGTTGGTCTGAGTACACCAGCAATGATCACACAAGACAGAGAGGAAAGGGACATCTATTTTTGTTAATTAGATGTTCTCTAACATCCACTTTAACCTATCACTACTTCTTAGATTCTCACTTTTTTAAAATTCAAGCTCATGTAATGTAAAGACTGGATGTGTAAGCTTAGAACATCATTATCAGCACCTGAAATGTCTCCTGATTGCCTTGAATTCCCTCCAAACAATGTATTGTCGACGGCTTTCATGACCAGAATCACTGGGTGGTTGTAGGATTTTTTGGGGGCTGTATGGCCATGTTCTAGAAGCATTCTCTCCTGATGTTACACCTGCATCTATCACGAGAGGACTGACAAATCAAAAAACAGAACTGTATCAAAAATTCTTCATTTAGTACAAATGCAAATATATATAGCATACATACATGCCCCTAAAGGATGTGACCAATATATATCAATGGTCATACAATATAATACCAAATCGCCAGGACGCAAGGGAAACTCACGGAAGATGCCCAATAGCAGTGAAGCAATTCAAGCAGAGAATAGTCCGGATCAGGTTGCAAGTTCCGATGCAAGGTTAATAGCAGTCCATGATAGAAACCAATAGGGTAATAGATCCTGGGTAGGTATGAAAGTCACTCCGATAGGTCAGGCAATTGTAAATTCAAAGGAGAGTAGGACAGTTCATGAAGGTCGGGGAAATATAAGACATAAAGGGAAAAATTCCAGGACGCAGGAGGCGATCATTCGGAGCCTCCTCAGAATGTGATCGGGTTGAAAAGTACGCCAACAGGGAGCAGATGCCTGCTTTTCGGCCACAGAAAACCATTTCGCCAATTGGCTTTGTCAAGGCGTGGCATAGAGTAATCAGCGTCCCATATTTACTACAAAAGAGGAACATACATTCATAAATACATTGTCACAATAAGCTCAAAGTAATGTATTTATTCCAAATCTTTATTAAGGACGATCTAATGAAATGATTGCCGAAATTCTTCTCTATTTTGGTGTTCCCATACCACAAATAGGCATGCCAGCCAGTTCTTAAATCAAATCCTTCCAAAGATAACAAATCCTCCTTCCGCAAGGTGATCCATTCTTTCACCCACCATAAGGCGCAGGCTTCAAAATAGCTTTTAAAGTCTGGGAGTCCAAAACCTCCCCTATTATTTTTATCTATCACTATCTTGTAATTTATTCGTGGCTTTTTTCCATCCCATATAAATTTTGTTATTTCTTTTTTTAAAAAATATATTTATTGGGGTTTCTCCAGTAACAGTAAAAGAGGTGGAACAATTTTGGGTATTGGATAGTAGGAAGGAGAGAAAACCGAAGGAAATACTCTGTTGGGGTTGGTGAAGAGGTTGGGGTGAACTGGTGTGGGGGGGTGGGGAAGGGTGGGATGGAGGGGAGGGGTTGAGGGAGGGGTATAGGGATGCTTGGGTGTGGGCCTGGTATGGGGGCAGAAGGGGGAGGATTAGTGTGGGGAGGGAGGGGGCCCTTTTGCTTCCGGTGTTTTCGCATTGTCCCGTTCGTTCAATTGTGGGGGGGGGGGAGGAGAGGGTATGATTGTCATTGAGATGGGGAGGGCCGATTTGCCCCTTGGCCAGTTCTTGGGCGCCCAACGTCGTTATCAGGGAACATGACTGTTCTGGTCCAGATCCCAAGACTTTAGATAGGTCATAAAGGGTGACCAGTCGGTTCTGTTCAGCCTCGTCCCTTCTGTTTCACTCGTGTAGTAGGACAACTTGTCCATGCTCATAATGTCTTGGACCTTGTGCACCCAATCTTCAAGGCGTGGTATGTCTTTAGACTTCCACTTTTTCGCATACACCATCCTCGCTGCCGTGGAAAGGAACAGGAACAGCCGCTCAGCGTTCTCGTCTAGGAGTTCTTTCTCATCCACTATTCCCAGGAGACAAGCCTCTGGTGTCATCTCCAGCGTGGTTCGTAGAGCCTTTTGTATGTGGATATGGACTGTTTTCCAGAATTTTGAGGCTTCCTGACAGGACCACCACATGTGGTAAAAGGTGCCTGTCTGTGACCGCATTTCCAGCATTTAGTCTGGGCGTTCTTGTACATCAGACCAAGTTTATGAGGAGTCATGTACCACCTGAAGAACAGTTTGTACCAGTTCTCCTTCAGATCAATGGCATAGGTGATTTTTATTTTCCTCCGCCAGATCCTCTCCCACTCTTGCATAGTGATTGTGCGGCCGATGTTTTGCGCCCATTTTATCATGCAGGTTTTTACCTGTTCGGCCTCTGTTGACCATTCCAGGAGTCGCATATAAGCCTTGGAGATGAGCTTCTTCTCCTTGACCAGAAAGTTGCTCCAGAACTGCTCTCCTTCCGCGAAGCCTGTCCGTTCGTCCCTCTGGAAGCATGCCATGATCTGTAGATGGTGGAGCCAGTTGAGAGAATTACACTGTTGCTGTAACCGTGTCCTGGATTTTAGACTTCTCCTCGTCCCCACTTTAACTGTCATGTCCTCGTAGGTTGGCCATTTGTCCCAGCCCAGCAGGTGTCGTTGGTCGGCCTCTATGGGTGACACCCACAGGGGGTCTTCTGATAAAATCTCCCTTATAGGTCTCCCATATTTTCATCAGGGCTGCTCTTATTGGATGTCTCTTGAAGCATTCATTTGTTCTTGGCCTACCATACCACAGGTGCCCGTGCCATCCTGTGAGGAGGTCAAAGCCCTCCAGGGCTAGTAGCTCTTTATTTTTCAAACTTATCCATTCTCTTATGTGGACCAGGCCGCAGGCCTCATAGTAGAGCTTTAGGTCTGGTAAATCCAGCCCTCCCCGTATCCTTCTATCCGTGAGCACCGTGTATTTAATTCTCGCTCTTTTTGCGTCCCAAAGGAACCTGAGGATGTCCTTCTTCCAGGTATCAAAGATGGTGTTGGTTTTGATAATAGGCAAGGTTTGAAAGAGATACAGTAGCCTGGGCAGGACGTTCATTTTAATCACCGCTATCTTGCCCATGAGCGACAGGTTGGCGCTTTTCCAATTGAGCAGGTCTTTCTGAATCTTCTTCCACAATGCTTCATAATTGTTTTTTTGCAACTGACAGTTCTGCGCCGTTATGTGGATGCCAGATATTTAATAGATTGGAAGACTCGCATGCCTGAGGCCCTTTCTAACTGTTCTCGCCAAGTATGAGATATATTCTTTGTCAGGATCATCGTTTTTTCCTTATTGATCTTCAGCCCCGCCATTGATCCGAATCTTTCTATTTCAGCTATCCAGGCCTGGATCGTGGTTACTGGCCTTTCAACGAAGCAAATTATGTCATCCGCGAAAGCTTTGACTTTAGGTGTGTGGCTACCTATTGAAGGGCCCTTGAGTTGGTCGTTTGCCCTGATGGATCTGAGTAGCACCTCCAGGGACATGATGAATATCAGCGGGGAGAGTGGGCAACCCTGCCGCGTCCCCTTTTGTATTGCAAAGTTACCCGTTGGTCGGCCGTTGACCCAGACTCTCGCAGTTTGGTCTCTGTATATTGCCCTGATGGCATTTTGAAAGAGCGGGCCCATATCCATTTTTGACATGAGCAGGCGGAAGAAGTCCCAGCTCAAGTTGTCAAAGGCCTTCTCCGCGTCAAAGAGCAAGAAAGGCGATTTCTTTGTGGGGATGCATTTCGTAATAGTGGATCAAATCCACTACCGTTCTGGTGTTGTCCTTGGTCTGTCTTCCAGGAGAAACCATTTTGGTCAGGTGTTATCCAGACGCTAAGCCAGGGCTTCAGCCTTTCGGCTAGAATGTTTGCCAGAAACTTGTAATCCATGTTCAGAAGTGATATGGGCCTGTAATTGGCCACATTTGTGCCATCTGTTCCCTCTTTGTGGATTACAACTATATTTGCTTCTCTCCAGGAGTCTGGTGTTACCCCCTCTGTAAGCACCCTGTTGTAGATCTTTTTCAGGAAGGGGGTGAGTTCACATGATATCATTTTGTAGAACCTGGCCGTTAGCCCGTCTGGCCCTGGGGCTTTATTTGCGTCCAGCCTCCTTATTGCTTGTTCTATATCGAGTTCTGAGATTTCTTCATTCAATGCCTCCCTGTAGCGCGCCGGTACCTTGCCCAGTGGTTGCGTCTCCAGGTACTGTTCGATGTCCTCTTTTTTGGTTGCGTCCCTGGTGTATAGCGTTGAGTAGAAGGTCTGGAACATGTCTTGTATGCCTTCTTCTCCCAGGACCATTTTGTCACCGGATCTAAGCTTGGTTATGTATCCCATTTGTTTCTTCTTTTTGATCCTTCTCGCCAGCCACCTGCCCGGCTTGTTAGCGTTCTGGAAGTGTCTTTGCTTTAAGAATTTTAGATCCTTGGAGATTTGTTCGATCTCTATGTGATGTTTCTGTTTATTCAATGAGGACAGCTTGGCGACCATGGCCCGGTTCTTTGGGTGTTCTTTCAGAGACGCTTCCTCCAGTTCGATTTGGATTTGTAGATCTTGGAGCGCCTTTCGTTTCGCTTTGTTTCTGCCTGCGTTATGTTGGATAAAATGTCCTCTAAGCACTGCCTTGCAAGCGTCCCAAACCACCTCCGGACTTGTTTCCGGTATGTCATTGATCTTAAAGTAGTCCGCCGTCAACTTTCTATATTTCTGTATGTCCTCCTCTTTCTTTAGCAGGTTGTCATTAAGCCTCCAGCGCCTCGCTGGTGGCCTGTGGTTTAACTCCAATGTGATCGGGCAATGGTCCGACATGTCTCTCGGGTGTATTTGTATTCGTGATACTCTCGGAACCATCGACGTGGACATCCAGACCATGTCTATTCTGGACCAGCTCTGGTGCCTGTGTGAATAGTATGTGTAGTCCTTTTCCCTTTGGTTATGGAGGCGCCAGACATCTTCCAGAGCGAGATCGGACATCAGGTGTGTTAGAGTCTTTGGTAGGATACCGGAGGGGCCTTGCAATGCTTTCTTAGACTTCGCAGTTGGCTGTGTTCTGTCTAGGCGGGGGTTTACTATTCCATTAAAATCGCCCAGCACAATCAGCCCATCATATTCCTGGCCATCTATAAGATTCGCGAGGTTCTTGGTAAACTCAGATTTGGGGCCATTTGGTGCGTAAATATTGCAGATCAGAAGCCGAGACACTCCCGCTTCAATCATCACTCCCACTATTAATTTTGTTATTTCTTTATTCCAGATCTTAAATATTTTTTGACTTCTAATTATGGGTAAATTTTGAAAAAGATATAGTAATTTGGGGAGAATGTTCATCTTGAAGGGCTGTGTCTTGTATCCTGTATCCTATACGGACTAACTTCGCTGCTGCCGCCCGCACCACGTGTGATGTGGTTTAAAATCCTTTGAGCTACTGTGAGTGCCAGATGCTGACTGCCTGCAAGAATGGGGTATGGTATGGAGGGGGGGTGGAAGGTGGGATGTTTGCAGGGGTTACGTTGTGTAATTGTTCCCCTGCATTAGCTACTGCTCTGAACTTTTGGCTTGCCTCCTCCCTCTGTTGACCCGGTATCCATGACTATGCCTGATGCTCAACCCTTAGGACTGCCCATCCGTGACAACCCAGGACTCCATTTCAACTCTGCATTTGATCTTGTTCCTTTGTGTTTATTGATGCTCACAAATACTGTTTTATGTCAAATTAGGCTATTCTATTTTGAGCTAATTCACACTGACTTGCAAGTATCTTTAGTTTTTTAAGTGCTTTCTAAGCACGGTCCTTTGTGGACAATAAACTCTTTTTCACACCTACTTGTGACTGGCTGTTTAAGTGGCATCTGTCTCTAACAAGCACGGTCTAGCTGCTATATTCATTAGCAACATGGCATTGAATATGGCATAGAGCAGGGCTGTCCAACTGGCGGCCCGGGGGGGCCGTATAAGGCCCCCCAGCCCCTTCCCTCCGGCCCCCTAAGCTTTTTAATAAAAAATAAAAATTGAAAAATAAAATAAATATTAAAAATTAAAAAAAATACCTACTTCCGGGTTGGAATTAAATATATTTAATATTAAATTAAAATAAGGGGAGAGGGGAGGATGGAATTAAATATATTTAATATTAAATTAAAATAAGGGAGAGGGGAGGATGGAATTAAATATATTTAATATTAAATTAAAATAAGGGGGGAGGGGAGGATGGAATTAAAAATATTTAATATTAAATTAAAATAATATAATATCTTATCCCTGCATTTTATCTCACTAAAAGATTATATTTGACTGTATGGATGCCCCTTTTGAATTCCCACCCTGCATTTAATGTTAGTAAAAGATTATATTTGACTGTATGCATGCAGGGGCAAGGGTGGGGTGGGGGCGGAGCCGGGGAGAGGGCGGAGCCAGGGGAGGGGGCGGAGCCGGGGGCAGACCCTACGGCCCCCCAGGTCATCAGTGACCGGAATTCAGGCCCCTGGGCCGGTAGAAGTTGGACAGCCCTGGCATAGAGCATTGCAACCTGCAAGTAGAAAGCATTCCTTTCATTTTCCATTGATTTTTAGGCATGAACACAATCTAAAGTGGGAAAACTACAAGAAACACTCCCCCACCCTCATCTGACAACAGCTTCGAAAATCCACATTTTTTGGTTTCATTTGTAGGCAGAGAATCAGCCTAATTTGTTTCCCCCTTTGCTGATTAATGTACCACATTGCAACTTGACAATAATATTAGCATGCTCCTATGCAACTTCAATAAATTATAAAGCACTTCTCCATTCATCATCACACTGATGAAACCGATTCTCTTATCTGCTCACATGTAACATCCTTTTGATGAATCCATGGACTGTTGGTTTAATGTGTCTGAAAAAAGAAGAAGCATTACAGAATTGCAAGTACATCAGACATTGAAGGGGAAAGAAAAGAATCATATATTGAAGGGAAACAAATGGGTCTAAGGGGGAGGGAGGCGGTGCTAGCAATAGGAGTGGGAAATAGTTTGAGGGGAAGGTTTACCTCTATCAGGAATGTGTTCTCATATCTTCCAACACAGTTTGACAGGACAGTCCCAATTCATCCTTCATCATCCCATTTTTCAGCTACTTTTAAAATGCCCATATAAAATGCATTATATAGCAGTATAGATTGAATCCCAGTTTCTCTCTCCTCTATACGCTTTCCCTGCTTAGTTCAATTGCTGCAAACCAAGTTCAGATTATAAAGGTGGTTTGCATGGAATTTACTCAGTAAGGGAGGGCTCAGGCAAGAGGAAGCAGTCACAGCTTCTCTTAGCCCAGGGGTCCAGAACCTATGGCTCGGGAGCCAGATGTGGCTCTTTCAATGATTGCATCTGGTTTGACCAGAAGACGCCCTTCCTCTTCGTCGAGGGAAGGGGGTTCGTAGGACTTTTCCCTTCTCTCCCTCGGCAAAGATAGCACAGAGAGAGAGAGAGAGAGAGAGAGAGAGAGAGAGAGAGAGAGAGAGCGCAAGAGATCCGCTCCCTCGCAAAGGCAGCAGGGACACATACACACACAGAGCGGAGCCAGGGGCACGAGGGACTGCAGCAGGAAGCCAGGAAGGCGTTAAGCGGTGGAAGAGGCTCCACTTCCTGCTGCAGTCCCTCGTGCTCCTGGCTCCACTCTGTGTGTGTTTGTGTTCCTGCTGCCTTTGCGAGGGAGAGGATCTCTCTCTCACTCTCGGTCTCTCTGCTGCCTTTGCCGAGGGAGAGAAGGGAAGAGTCCTACGAACCCCCTCCCCTCGACAAAGAGGAAGGGCGCCTTCTGGGCAATGCAGTCCCAAGCAAGGAGGGAAGAAGGCAGGAAGGGATGGCGGCACCACGCATGGAATTTGAGGCGAAGGAGGGCGAAGGCGGCTCGGCCCCTCCTCCGCCTCGCTCGGCTCCTCAGAAGACAAGGAGCAGTCAACTCCTGGGAGAAAGATTGCTCACATTCTTGCACTTCCCAGGGATCTTGGCTGCACTCGGCCACAACAAAAGGCAGGCAAAATGGCCGAGATGGGAAAAGGCCTTCCTTCGCCCTCCTTGCCAAGCCACCTTCGCCCTCCTTGCGCCGCCGATGCGTGCACCCTCCATCCAAGATGGTGAGGGTGTTCTGGAAGGCAAGAATCCTTGCTGCCTCAGTACAGCCAGTGGCAGCCCCTGCTTCGAGGCACGGCCATGCCTCGCTGAACCCAACAAAGGGAGTTAGGAAACTACAGAGGCGCTGAAAGTGGTGCTGCTCCTCCTCCCCGTGCCCTCCTCCCTCCCTCCTCCCTCCCTCCTAAGGTAGTGGAATTTTATTCTTTTCTTTTAATTAATATTATTTTAATTTTATACCCGGCATATTAGACGACCCCCAACTTTTCTTAAGATTTTCCAGGGCTAAAAAGTCATATAGTACCCCACATTTAGTTGAATTCTGACATCACTGCCATCAATGTAATTTAATATGGATATGTTTACTAGTTCTACTTACCCTTGTCCTCTCTCAACTTTTATTCCAAGTAATTAATCAATTTTAAATCTTTTAAACAAGAGGTAGATAGGAGTGCGTTTAGCATGTTGGTATGTAGGTATGTTTCGTATTCACATTTGTATTTACTGTATGTATGTGTATGTTCTGTATGATTTGATATGGTCAAAATTGACTAATCAATAAAGAATTATGTTATGTTAGTTGAATTCAGTCTTAAAATATATTATATACATATTATATGGCTCTCACTGAAATAAATTTCCAAATATTTTGCTTTCATGGCTCTCTGAGTCAAAAAGGTTCCCGACTCCTGTCTTAGCCTGTCTGATTTCCCCCCCATTAATAACCTTTCCCATCTTGACAGCATTTTGATGGACCATATGTGTCCCAGTTTTCATCTGTGAAATGTTAGAAGATATATGTTCTCTGCAGTACTACATTCTCTATTTTTTTTCCTGTGAAAGAGAATGGGAAAAGGAAATTACTCCAGAATTTATTTCTTTCCAAGCCAAACTCATAGCATGCACCTGGTATGTATGGAAACTCAACATGGGGCCATTAAAACTTCTTTTATTTGCTGGGACTTCAAAAAGCAAATCAGGAGCTTGTCAAAACTGTAGTGGGCCCACAGCATATGGAGAGTAGGCAGGATTTGGCTGTGTGGCCAAGAAATTATACAGACCTGACTCTCATACACTGCAGGTGAAGTTAAACGGAGTAAAGTATAGAGTATGTTGAATTTTCTTATAATTTCTGTTGTCAAAATTAATGTAGTTTAAAGTTAGCTTAAAATATGGTTGCACTTATGTTCAGTTTTGCCTGTCATATTGTTTAAAGACAGGTTGTTGCTATTTTCTTCTAGTCAGTGAGAAAGTTCCAGTGTTATGTGCCAAGTTTAGATAAAACATTGTCTTAGGTTCATATTCTTATACTCTCGGTTGGTTCTCATGTGAGGAGATTTTTTGTTTGCTTTGCCAGGCACCTGTTATTATTCATATTATTATTCCCATGAAGTCCCGATGGATTGAAAGCCATAATAATGTTCTATGTTATGAGAGCAGGAGTATAGTTATCTAAATAAGAAATAATTAGTGGGTGTGGTTTCCACATTAATGATTCAACCCAGAATAGTGATGTAGAAGTAACACACTGATGACCATCCTATGACTTTGTCCAATAGAAAACTGTCATGTAAGTGAAGTTATTGTGCTGTAATTTCTATTATAAAAATATATGCCTTATGTTTTCCAATGCTTGCCTTGCAATCATGTAGCCTTTATTTTGTACTGCATAGTAGGGCTGGTTGATCCACACAAAAAATAGTTTCTAAACTCGGGGGGGGGAGGGGGGAATAGCCGCTGTTGTTTCAAAATAGAAAGTGTTCTGAAAATTTTGGGGAAAATTTAGAAATTGTTTCTTATTTAATAACAAAATTCGTTATTATTTCGTTATTGGTGCCACGCATGCGCAGTGCATAGGGGATGCCCGCCTCCACGCCCCCTCGCCAGCTCAGAATCAACCCGCGATATCTCTAACGCGGGTTGATTCTCAGCTGGCGAGGAGGGATGGTGTGCATGCCCTCCACACCCCCTCGCCAGCTGAGATCCAAGGCGGGTTATCTTTAACCCGCATTTGGGTGTCAGCTGGCAAGAGGAGGATGGAAGGTGCTGCCCTCCACTCTCCTCTCGCCAGCTGAGATCCAAGGCAGGTTATCTTTAACCCGCATTTGGGTGTCAGCTGGTAAGAGGAGGATGGAAGGTGCTGCCCTCCACTCTCCTCTTGCCAGCTGAGATCCAAGGCAGGTTATCTTTAACCCGCATTTGGATGTCAGCTGGTAAGAGGAGGATGGAAGGTGCTGCCCTCCACTCTCCTCTCGCCAGCTGAGATCCAAGGCAGGTTATCTTTAACCTGCATTTGGGTGTCAGATGGCAAGAGGAGGATGGAAGGTGCTGCCCTCCACTCTCCTCTCGCCAGCTGAGATCCAAGGCAGGTTATCTTTAACCCGCATTTGGGTGTCAGCTGGCAAGAGGAGGATGGAAGGTGCTGCCCTCCACTCTCCTCTCACCAGCTGAGATCCAAGGCAGGTTATCTTTAACCCGCATTTGGGTGTCAGATGGCAAGAGGAGGATGGAAGGTGCTGCTCTCCACTCTCCTCTTGCCAGCTGAGATCCAAGGCAGGTTATCTTTAACCCGCATTTGGGTGTCAGCTGGCAAGAGGAGGATGGAAGGTGCTGCCCTCCACTCTCCTCTCGCCAGCTGAGATCCAAGGCAGGTTATCTTTAACCCGCATTTGGGTGTCAGCTGGCAAGAGGAGGATGGAAGGTGCTGACCTCCACTCTCCTCTTGCCAGCTGAGATCCAAGGCAGGTCAACTTTAACCCGCATTTGGGTGTCAGCTGGCAAGAGGAGGATGGAAGGTGCTGCCCTCCACTCTCCTCTCGCCAGCTGAGATCCAAGGCGGGTTATCTTTAACCCGCATTTGGGTGTCAGCGGGCAAGAGGAGGATGGAAGGTGCTGCCCTCCACTCTCCTCTCGCCAGCTGAGATCCAAGGCAGGTTATCTTTAACCCGCATTTGGGTTTCAGCTGGCAAGAGGAGGATGGAAGGTGCTGTCCTCCACTCTCCTCTCGCCAGCTGAGATCCAAGGCAGGTTATCTTTAACCCGCATTTGGGTGTCAGCTGGCAAGAGGAGGATGGAAGGTGCTGTCCTCCACTCTCCTCTCGCCAGCTGACAACCAAGGTGGGTTAAAGATAAGAAAGGGCGGAAATAAAAACAACATAATAACGCGCCCTTTACGGAAATGGCTGACCCGGTTTCGATTTAGAAACGTCACTTCCAGGTTGCTGGTCATTTAGAATTTGGGTCTAAATTGATTTTAATACGAAATAATAATGGTTTTCTAAGGATAACGACCGGAGATATCCACTCCTAGCATGTAGCATGCATTTTTGTTCCTATATTATGGATTTGCTGTATTTATAGTCTTTATTTTAATAAATCATAAATGCTTTTATTTTTTGGGCTCTGATTCACTTTCCTGAACTGAGTGAATTCTCATTGATGCCATGTTTGAGCTAAGTTTTCTAGTTCTGATGTGTTTCCAGTGCTCTGCTGCTTATGGAACGTGGTTTATAAGTTTCATATGGGATCACAAAAACTGTTACTCTGCTGACAGAGAAGACGCTTCAAAATGAATTTAGTCAAGTTGTGGTCTCTTTGACTATTATTTAAAATGTGTGCCTATCTTGTGTTTCTACTACACACAAACGGGAACGTATACCTGAATAGGTTATTATAATATAAAGTAATACAACAGAAATATATATAATAACCAAAACCACGTAATAAGCATCAACAAATTACATCACCCTATGCAGAGTTCCTACCAGTGGATGGGGGTCCATATCACATATCAATATGTCATGTCCATGTGAACAATTACCAAAATTGCAAGTCCTGGACTCAGTTCAATCCTATATGTGTCCACACTGTTGACATTCTCTATTGAGTCCAAAGAAGTACGGAGGTCGTCCCAGGTAATTATCCACTTGGAAGGTCAAATGCAACCCAATTCAAATCTATCTATGAATATCGTTGTTGTAAACGTGTCTACGCCGCCCATTAACAACGCCGTGTATTCGTCAAATCAAATAGGTATAAATAGCATAGGAAAATAGAAAGATCAGTATACACACAAGGCACTGCTTAAAGGGTGTGGGCCATTACACAATTCACTCACCTAGATGGCAGTTAAAGGGTGAGGGGGACATCATATGGTCCAGAACATGGAGAGTCCGGTCTCAATAATTTGAGAGAGGCTACTCCAGCATTTCCCTTAGAGGTTGCTCAGTTTGCGTTATCAAGGGACCCAGATGTGTTGCCCTGAATAGCCAAGGGGTAGACCACTTAAGGACACTACCTCAGCTTCGCCATACCAAGTTCCATTGACACCTAAGTTTAGTTCAGTTGAAAAGTTAAATAGGTAACTTTCAATAAAAGTTGCCCAAATTTGAATACAAAGATATTGTTGTCTGGTCTCCTTATTTCGGGGGTTGGAAGGCAATTATTATCCTCATCCTTATTTTCCTGCTGTACAGTTTTTAAGTGTCTCAAAATTGCTTGATAAATGGAACATTTTGCAGCTCAACTTGAACATCATCTTGACAAAGCCAAAAAATGTAAAGATGCTGCCTCAGTCTTGTCTACTAAGAAGCAAGACCCATTGATTTCAATGAAATTTACTTCTAGGTATGTGTGAAGCCTGAATTTCTTCTGTGTACATCACACCTTTAGTCCTGGATAGATTGCTTTCCTGGATCTGTATCTTGCCTCTTGTGAACATTCATCCATTTAAATCAGTGATTCTCAAACATTTTTGGCCTACCGCTCCCTTTCTAGAAAAAAAATTACTCACCGCCCCACTAGAAATTATTTTTTGATTTTTTAAATAGCAATTAAACAGAAAGATACATGTGTCAGGCCGCTCCATGTTCAAAGAAGCATCACTCGGACAGCCACCAGTGGATCCAACTCTTTATTGGAGGTCACAGAACATTTGAAGCCAAGAGTGCTCCCCACCACCATATATTTATACCCCTCCCACCTGGTGTCATACTGCAGGCCCCTTGCATCACCCTGTGCAGCTGTTTGATGCCACCCTGTGGGCCCCTTGCATCATCCTGGGGAGCCTTGGGTCAGCTGCCGACAGCTGTGCTTTGTTTAGTCTAGGTCTGAAGCCGGATCTCGCCGTCCCTGTCCAAGGCCGCGGGCATCGGCTTCTGACATATGTATTAATGTTTCTACCTTTTTTGTAAAATTAAATGTTTTAATGTGTTTTAATTTTAATTTAAATGTTATTTTAATTGCATGTTGTTTTTATGACATTGAAAAGTTCCTCCCACTCTCCCCGCCCCACACCGGGCCCAGCAAGGTGCGCTTGCAAGGACGTCCCCATTGGAAGAAAGAGGCAATACACAGGACTGCACCGTGGGCGGGCTTGATGTGGTGTTTCAGCCTGGTGCTCATGTGCATGCTAGGGATGATGGGAATGTTCCTGAAAATGCTGATGATTGAATTGTTCCTGCAAATGCTGAAGATGGGATGCTTAGTGAGAATTCTGAGATGCAAAGTGACCTTTCAGATGAGGCTTGCTTTCCTGGGAACAGTTCTCTTCCCAGGGCTTCATTAGATGAGAATTATTGTGTTGAGGACTCTGAAGGCCTTGATGTTGATAACGGGACACCTGGGAATTTTAACGAGCTTACATTTAACCACCGAGATAGCATTCGGCAATCTAGGCAGGCTGCCAGCCTGCGACATAGCAGTCAGTTTGCAAACTGAAACTGAATTGTCTTTATATTAGATGGCTAGAGAAATTGTCTTCAGTTTCCAGGCTTCGTTTAGAATACCATGCCAGATCTTGTCTTGTCTCCAAGCTCTTGATTTTGCCTAGGCCTTTGTGCACGTTTCGCTCCTATAGCTGCCTTGTATTATTCATGGGATTTCATCAAGCATTTTACCTTTGCCTTTGGATTTTGGGACTATTTGAACTGTGTGTTTTACCTTGGATATATTCTACTATTGATCTTCTTTTAACCCTTTTGTTGGACACTATATTTGTTTCAATAAAAGCCTATTTATTCAGAGACTGTCTGTTGTGTGTGTGACTAGGAGGGGTGCTCCTTGTCTGAAGTGCAACAGTTGACGAGAAGGAGGAGGCGCGTGCTGCAGTTTCCACGGCAACGCCTGCCCAGGGATCGTGCGCTTGCGACTGTGTCCCTGAAAGTTGGAATCCACAGACAGGCATTGCCGTGGAAACCGCAGCATACGCCTCCTTCCTCTCATCAACCCCGTCCATGGCGCAGTCCGGTGTATCGCCTCTTTCTTCCAACGGGGATGTCCTCGCAAGCGTGTGACCCTGCAAGTGGCAAGCAAGCCTGGCTCATGCCACCGCCCCCTTACAGGGGTTCAGCATCCCCCAAATTCTCCTGAGCCTCCCAGCACCCCTTGGATTGCCCCACTGCCCACTAGGGGGTTGTACTGCCCACTTTGGGAACCACTGATTTAAATGCTAATTTGCTGCTATTCTCACTTGCCTGCTGTGACAGTCTTTCAACTGCTCCGATCAGCTTTTTAGGAATCTCTATATCATACTCTCTTGGTTAATATGTAATAGGCATCAGATATGAGATGCTATTCTTATTGCAAAGATTTTCTATATACAGTAAAATGGGTCACAATTCTCATTCTACGGAAATTGGAATATCGGGATCAAATGGGGTTGAAGTCCCTACCCATCAAGTAACTTCTTTCTTCCTGCCTCTTTCAGTTTTTTCACAGACATAATTTGCCATGTGTTGAAACTGTATCCTGAGGGAAACACAAAAATGTAGTTCAAAATGTATAAATAGGCATGCTATAGAATGTAATACAGCCAAGATTGCATTTAACAACGAGAAGGGGAAAGGCTTTCTCTTATTGTCTTTTTAAAAACTTGATGTTTAAAACTTTTTATTTTTCAATTACACTGCCTTTAAATTCTCTTGGAAGTTTAGCATAACAATATATATAAAATCTTCTATGCTTCCCTGTATAAATGGTCTGGTTAAAAATGAGCAAACAGGAAAGCAAATATATGAAATCAAACAATGTATGTGGTTAATCCTAATATGTAAATGGACTGAAAAATAAACAATAATTTTGAAAAGTAGGCATTGCATACATATTACATACTATGTATGCAGTGCCTATAGCCAAAATGCATATGCTGGAGGAATCACATTTTAATACAAGAGATGTAGATGCCTGCGGAGATTGTAAAAATAAAGCCTTAAAGTAGGAGCAGGCAATTAAATTGGGGAAGAGAACAATTTTCTCTATCCCCAGCAGGCCCACATTGACTGAAGTTTTATTTTGCTTTTATGTACAACCTATTTTTCAGGCTTTGTGGGAGGGAGAAAATAAAACTGGACTTTTGTGAACATTCGGGCTTTTTGGAGACATGCTTTCACATAACCCATTTTTGTAAAAATGGGGATACAGCGGTTTTGAGAATATAAAGGGGGGTCTTCTGTCCCCCAGGGTCTAAAAAAGGCTTTAAAGGTTGGACAAAACAAGCTTTGACCCTAGGGATAGAGTTACGGTCTTCCCACATGCAGGAAAGCCCTGGATCTCTATAAGAATGAGTGCTGGACTCAAAATAGGGTGAACCAAAAGGATTTATTGGTTTACAATCAGCAAAACCGATGGTCCAAAAGCTTCGTTGGTTGCAAAAGTCCTTTAAAGAAAAGGGAGTCTATCACTATGCCTAGTGTGCAAAGTGACGCTACCTTTGCTAGATCCAAGGTTTCCTGTTAGGGTTACCACTTTTGATATAAGAAATAAGGGACATTTACGGGATTTTTCACAAAAATAAGGGACACTTCATTAAAAGCTTGAAACTCAAACATTAGGTAGAAATAGTTTTATTAACAGAATAAGATAATGATTGAAACTCACAAAAGAAACTGACTTATACCCTCTAAACAGGACATGGTATGTTTCTGCATTCTTTGTCATGCAGAAAAAACATTATTAGAACTACCATATTTTCTCCATCTGTATTTAGTACTTGACTTTGCTGACTTTAAAAGTGCGCTGTCTAAACATTAAAATAAAATAAATTTTATAAGACAGTACATCTTCATGATTATTATGTCAATAATTAATGGTGTAGTATAGTATGGGATGCACAGCATTGTATAGTATTGGGATGCACAGCTAGGCCTACATTAAGAGTAACTCTCAAGCAACCAGAAACTATCTTTATCCAACATTCCCCTTGGGTAACGGTTAATTAGTCCACTGTACTTTGAAAAAGTCCTGTATCGCCTCTTCCTTCCAACGGGGACGCAGGCTGCCCTGCAAGTTGGAATCCCCGGGCAGGAATTGCCATGGAAACCACAGTGCACACCTTCCTCTGGTCAACCCCCGCCCAGTCCCATCCTGCTAGTCAAAAATAAGGGACAGGGCCTGAAAATAAGGGACACAAATTTTAGGGCCAAAATAAGGGACGTCCCTTAGAATAAGGGACATATGGCAGCCCTATTTCCTGTTGTCCTCTGGCTTGAAGGCACATGAAGTCCTGTATCAAGCCCCAAATCCACAGCCTTTGTTGAGAGCAGGCCCTCCTATATACTGAAGATTTGGTTGAAGATGAAGGTAGACCAGTAGATGAAATAAGGTTGCCCTTTCCCAGCAACCCAACTTCCAGCCTTGCTTGTCCTTGTGTCCTTTGGAAAATGAGGCCAGAGCGGATGTCCAGCCCCCAGGTAAACTCAGGTAAAGGGTGGAGTTGAGGGTGGGTCACCAGGTTTGGAGCCAGGATGCAGCCCCTCCCCTGAGTGAGCACATGGCAGAACAAAGAAGCACATGGTCAAACGAAGAAACAAAGACCTTTGCAGGTGAGGGCTGCAAGACACAAACTGCAGATGTAATTTCAGCCCCATGGGGGCGTAACAGGGGGTGCAAAAAGGGGTGGCTGTATCCCACAAATGTGGAGCTTGTTTCCAAAAAGTACCAAATCCAAAACAAAATTGAAAACTGAGTGATAGGTGAAAGCACATTATTGGCTACTGGACTTGGAAAATTGCATTCTATAACAAAGGAATGTACATCCTGAGTAAGTACCCCCTTCCTATAAAATATATCCAGATGGATTTGGTACCTTTTGGAAACAAGCTGCATAAATGGGGTCTACAGGCAGCACCTTCCACACCCCTCTACAAGAGTATATTCATAAAAATGTGCATGCATCGAATTATACAATTATACATGTGAGATATTTGAGAATAGTTATTTGAGAATCCTATTCTCAAATATCTCACATGGTTGTACCAGGACTGTGGTGCAGCTGGCTGGAAGTCAGCTGCATAAGATCTCTACTGACCAGTTAATGAGTTTGAGGCCTGCCCAGGTCAGGGTGAGCTCTCGACCAGATTGTGTAGATCGTTGTTGACCTATGCAACTCGAAAGACAGTTGCATCTGTCAAGTAGGAAATTTAGGTACCACTTTGTGTGGAGGCTAATTTAACTGATTTATGAGGCCATAAAATGTCCAGGAAGTATGAAAAAGAATGAAGGAATGTGATAGCTCCCCCTGGTGGCCAGAAGCTGGAATGTTAAATTGCCTCTGTTTTTCTATATATGTTGTATGTCAAAGGGCATTGAATGTTTGCTTGTATATGTCCATTGTGATCCGCCCTGAGTCCCCTGCAGAATATAAATAAATAAATAAATGGAGGATCGTGGCCATCTAGAATCCTGTCCTAGGGGAAAGGCAGAATATAAATAAAATAGTTCAATCAATCAATAAAATAATGGCACAAGATCGGATACAGCTTTAGAAAATAGAATTGTATCTCTCGGTCTCCTATAGCTTTTTCACAGTATTTTACATCAAAGACAGCCTACTTTTTTGTAATTTCTTTCCTCTGGATGCATGGTGAAATGAAAAATAATAATACATTTCAACAACAAAAAATCATGTTATCTTGGTTTTTAGGTTTGTTCCTGGGGCACTCCAGAACATTGCACAAATTAGACCACATCAGCTGTACCCTGTTAGTTACGGTTATCATGGTTTCCCATGGTGGGTAGATGAAGACTAGTATATGTCATATGTTCTATATCTCTATACAAGAGCTGATAGAGGAAGATTGGTGCCATTTTTGGAATCAACGTGTCAAATATACCCAGAAACAGAGCTAACATTTGAGGCACCGAAATGTGTATTGGTCAGTGATAATAGCAACCACCACATTTTTTGGTGCAGGGTTTCCTAGTATGAATAATATTGTTAATATTTACAATATTAAATATTGGGGCAAAATTAAGCTATCTTTAGAAGGATATCTCAGAGGCCTTAAGATAGGAATGGCCCTTCCTCTTTGCTAATGGGAAGCCCATTCTTATAAGACCTACCTTGCAGGCACAGAAATACCAACCTCCCATGCTGTTCCACCATCTGCGTTCTGACAGTGGGAAGAGCAAAAAAGGTGCACTCTTGCTGTGAATTGGGAGACACTTCGAATCCACCAGATCTCTTGTGACATGCCAGCAGATGGCACAGGGAGCATGCCAGCCCTTGTCCTGCTATATTTATTTTCCATTCCACTGGGACCAATTAATATTACTGAGACAGAAAGAAGGGGGAACCCATACTCCAAAGGAAGGGAAAATCCCCCATCTTTGTGCCAGCAAAAGATTTCAATTTGCAATGGCTTCACTTGGAATTCTTCCACTCCTACAGGAACACAACGTAACTTACTTCTATGTTAAACTGTGTCGAATTGTGCTACAACACAAAATCTGGATAAACAGAATCCCGATTACCACGTATTGTTTTTAAACTCTTTCTGCTTCCTTGATGTATTGTTCATTCCTTTCTTGAATGATTTAGGAAAGGATGTTGATTGCCTTCTTTGAAATACAAGAAACTGTCAAGGGAGCATGACCTCACACTTAAAAAATCATATTAGGAGACAAAGTCTAATGGGTCTGACTGTATTTTACCACAAATGTTATTTGAGAGAATTGTATGTTGAATTGTAGGGGGGAAATGCAAGTTCTCTTAAAGTTTATTTATTTATTTATTTATTCGTATTTGTTTGCCGCCCTTCCCGATGGCTCGGGGTGGCTCACAACATGTTCATAAACAACAATAAAAAACATAGTTAAAAAGTTAAAACCACGGACTCCGGCGGGCAAAGATGGCGGCAGGACGGACACTCTGAGGCTCCTCAGAGTGCCAACTGTCTCCTCGACCGGAGGGCGATTTGCGCCCCCTCCCAGAGACGAAGCCACGTCTAAAGGGATCGCGAAGCCGTAGGGAAGGTGCCGCCAACTCCAGGGATCGCCCTCTGCTCAAGAGGGGGAGATCGAGCGAGTCCGGCCTTCAGCCGTGGCGGCAAGCGGGTCGAGGGACGGGAAGCGGGGGACGACCCGCAGTAACTGCCAGCCCAGCCCAGCCCACCCCACCAAGATCGGGGCCAAAAGAGGAAGAAGAGATGGGCTCAAACAAATGTGAGTGCTGGGGAAGTCAGAGAGAGAGGGAAACCCCCCCCACAGGAAGACCTCACCGGGGGCAGCCAAATTCCTCAGGCAAAGCCAATTCGGGAGAGATAAAAGGACCCCAGAGGACCCAAAATGGCGGAGAAGCTGCCATAGATCCGAGAACAGGGAAGAAGAAGAGCTTTTGGCGGGAGCGCCATCTTGTGGGAGGGAAAAGGCGCACTTGTGATAGAGGGATCAGAGAAGTAGGAATTTCCAAGGCCTCCCTTATATGCAACAAGGATCCTTGCTGCCAAAGAGCAGAACAAATCCTCCAAGCGAATGGAATAACCGACAATAGAGTATGCCAACATTAAACGAATCAAACACAGAAATAACAGATCAAGAGAAAATGCAAGGAAGGTGGTCAGAGGAGGAAACAATAACCCTAAAGGACATCATTAATGAACTACGAAAATTAGGAGAAGCACAGGATGGGTGTCTACAGAAGATCGATCTAATGATGGCCCGACAAGAAAAGCAATTTGAACTCATCCAGCAACAGCCGCAATACGCAAGGCTAGATTCATCCAAAGAAGCGACCCCCACAAGGCTGGAGCCAACAATCACCTATGAGGATGGAAAAGAAACCCCTGAGGTCAAGGGAAAAACGAAGCAGTACATGAAGATCTAGAGAAGAGAGTAGAGGGGGTCACTAAATGGCAGAAAGCATCAGGAGAAAGAGAACTTTATTGCAAAGAAAGGGTGGAAGTCACACTGGGAGTCACTCAAATGACTAATAAGAACCCGAAGCCTCTACTCCCCAAAACAAAAATAGGAAAAGAATCAGGAGGTTGATTCATTGTCCAAAAGACCCCCTCGGGGTACAAATACGAATAAAGCCAAAAGGAGTGGGGGGAAGAAGGTCTAAAAGGATCCTAAAAATTAAGAGAGGAAGACAGCAGACTGACTGCCCTGCAAGAAGGCGCCTGACGGGCAAACTGATCCATTCAACAATGTAAAACTGAGAGGGGCTCAACATAGGTCCGGGAAGAAACTACAACGGAGAAAGGAGAGCACACACCCAACTACACCCGACCAACACCAGAAGAGAAAGGACTTTGGGCTCCCTAGAGACTGCTTTCAACCCCTCTCACACTCGCCTGGGTCCCCCCACAACACCCACCCTTCCCCCGAACCCACCCAGGTCCTGGCTCCATCCTGACCCCCCAGCCTTCCTTCCCAGATACCTGTTCTTCCTCGCCCATCCCCTCCCTCCCCACACAACTTTACCCCCTCCAATACCTGTGAAACCTCAATAAAAATATTTTTTTAAAAAAGTTAAAACCACAATTCAAACAGCAGATAAAACTCACAATAGGCCGCACACTACACCAGTTGCGGCGACAAAAGATAATACAAGATGGCAATACATAAAGGATGACTGCAATTCATCCGGCTCTGAAAGCCTGCTGAAATAACAGGGTCTTGCCGGCTTTCCTGAATGGAAGGAGACTCTGGGTAGCGTGAACGTCGGCGGGCAATGAGTTCCAAAGTATTGGAGCCACGATCGAAAAAGCCTGGCGATGGGTTGCAGTTAGACGATATGTCTTAGAGCTAGGAACGACCAGGAGATTTTGCTCTTCAGAGCGTAGATGTCTAGTGGGATGATATGGGATGAGGCGGTCCCGCGGGTACACTGGCCCTAGACCACGTAAGGCCTTAAAAGTCAAGACTAACACTTTAAAGGTAATTCGGCATTCTATGGGTAGCCAGTGCAGTTCGCGCAGAATTGGCGTGATGTGACAGCTAGCCGAGACCCCCGCAAGGAATCGGGCTGCAGCGTTCTGCACCAGCTTGAGTTTCCGGATCACCGACAAAGGAAGGCCAATGTGCAGAGCATTACAGTAGTCTAGCCTCGAGATGACCGTAGCTTGGAGCACTATGGCCAGCTCGCACCGGGACAAGTAGGGGGCCAGCTTCCTCGCCTGTCGAAGATGGAAAAACACCACTCTGCTGATGGTGGAGACATGAGCCTCCATCAACAACAGAGGGTCCAAGGTTACCCCAAGGCTCTTCACAGAAGATGACGGACATAGTGTCACGCCGTCCAGGGTCGGAAGCTGAACATCCCGACAGCCCGGGCGACCATGCCACAGGATCTCCGTCTTAGCCAGATTCACCTTCAACCTACTGGCTCGCAGCCATCTAGTAACGGCCTCAAGGCAGTGATGAAAATTATCGGGTACGGATTCGGGCCGGCCATCCATCCTCAGGATGAGCTGGGTGTCATCAGCGTACAAGTTGATGAACTTGAATTCAAACAAACCTAAGGAAAATGCTCAGGATTTAGTATGATGTCTACACTGAAATCCCATGGTTGAATCCTTCTTGTAAAATTTGCATAAATCTATATATAAAAAAAGAGACGGTCCGTTTTTGACGCTTATGCACGGGAAAACTATAGGCCCCCCAACCACAAAACCCACCCAACACATTCCCCCAGACCACAGGGTACAATCGTGGCACAAAAACCCACCTCCCTACCTTTCAACCCCCCCAAAAACGCCCCCCAAAAACCGCCCATTGCATCCCATTCTGCACTGGCCGCGAGCACAGGAGAGAGGAAAGCAATCGTGCAGGCGCACTCAGACCCCACCCACCAACCCATCCCGTCGCCCTCTCTCCTCACTCACCGGGACCTTCGCAGCCCACCTCCCTACCTTTAAACCCCCCCAAAAACGGCCCCCAAAAACCTCACGGAGCCGGGTCGTGTGGCCGCCACCATTCCTGCCTCCTCTGCTGCCTCGCCTCCTCCATCGCCTTCTAGGGGTTTACGGACCCGCCGCTCCTCCGCCCCGGGTGCTCCGCCGGTGTTGTCGCCCCTCCTCCTTTGCCTCCTTGGCCTCATCGCCCGTCTCCCTGCCATTCCCGGCCCGCTTGGGCGCCACCGGGACCACCTGGGAAGCAAGCGAGGAGGCCGCGGAACAGCCGCCCACAACACCGCACACACCACCCGGGTCCAGCCGCGGCCCCCGGGTCCGCCAGCCCCTCTGCTGGAGGACGCCTAAGAGCAAGCGCAGGAGGCAGGAACGGCGCCACCCGCACGTCCCCCGTCCCGGAGCATCTCTGGGGTGCCGAACTACACTTCCCAGAAACCTCTGTGGGCGGAAATAGCCCTGCATGGGCCTTCTGGGAAGTGTAGTCCCATGGAGCACTTCTCCCCAGGTGAGGCGGAACTTCGAAGGAGAGTGAGAGAGGGGGGAGAGAGAGAGAGAGGCGGGAGAGGGAGAGAGGGCAAGAGTGAGAGAGTGAGAGAGGGGGGAGTGAGAGAGAGAGAGTGAGAGAGAGAGAAAGAGGGGGAGTGAGAGAGAGGGAGGAGTGAGAGACTGAGAGAGAGTGAGAGAGGGGGAGTGAGAGAGTGAGAGAGAGAGGGGGAGTAAGAGAGAGAGACGGGGGAGAGAGAGGGAGAGGGCAGGAGTGAGAGAGAGAGGGAGGGAGGGAGTGACAGATAGGAATAGAGAGAGAGTGAGTGGTAGATAGAGAGAGATTGGGTGATACACACAGAGTGAGTACACAGACATAGAGAGACACACAGAGAGCGATTGATAGAGAGAGTGTGTGATGGAGAATAATATATGCAGAGAGACAGTGATAGATAAAGATAGGGATAGATAGAGAGAGAGAGACAGACAGACACAGGAAGTTATAGAGAGAGAGAGATAGGTAGATAGGGAGAGAGAGAGACAGAGACTGAGAGAGACACAGAGAGAGAGAGAGACATGGCACAGCAACGCGTGCTGGGTTCAGCTAGTATAAATATATTTATTTATTTATTATTTCAGTTTCTATACCACTCTGGGCGGTTCACAAAATCTAAAGGCATATACATTAAAAAAACAATATATATAAAAACGAAGATTCTATGAGTTTTAAGAGGGGCCGCTAAGATTGAATGCTTGCCGGAAAAGGGTAGTCTTACAAGCCCTCCAGAAAGGGGCCAGTTTTCTAATTGATCAAACTTCATCCGGTAAAGCGTTCCATAGAGTCGGAGCCACCACTGAGAAGGCTCTTTGCCTGGTAGCTGATGAGTAGTAAGTTCGGATAGAAGGGGACATCAAGGAGGTTTTGTTCCTTGGACCGTAGTGATCTCTGGGGAATATGTGCCTTCAGGTACACCGGCCCTAGACCATACAAGGCCTTAAAGGTTAGAACCAGCACTTTGAATGCAATCTGGTACTCTATTGGGAGCCAGTGCGATTGCTGCAAAATGTGGGTGATATGGCATCTCACCGGCACTCTGGCGAGCACTCAAGCTGCAGCATTTTGCACTAGCTTAAATTTCCGGATCACAGACAAAGGAAGGCCCATGTAGAGGGTGTTACAGTAGTCTAATCTCGATATGACCGTCGCTTGGATCACTGTAGCTAGGTCACTCCTGGATAGGTAAGGTGACAACCGCCTAGCCTGTCGCAGATGGGAAAATATGGATCTGCTCACAGTGGAGACCTGGACCTCCATTGTCAGCAGTGAGTCCAACTGGACTCCCAGACTTTTTACTGAAGACGACGGGCGTAATGCCTCGTCATGCAGGGTAGGCAGCTGGCATTCGCCCCCACCCAGGCAACCCAGCTATAGGATCTCCGTCTTCGATGGATTCACCCTCAACCGGCTAGCTCGTAGCCATCCAGTCACGGCATTAGGAAGGTTGAGAACCACTGCATACAGTGTGTGTGTGTGTGTGTATTAGGCATGGTTTCGAACCCAAAAATCGTGATTCTAAAATCAAATGGGGGGTTATTAGTAATAGAAAGACTTACAAAAATTTCCAAAAATTTCTAAATGTAACTTAATTACTAACGAAATTCGTTAGTAGTTCGTATCTGCCAGCGCATGCGCATTCAGATGGTTTTGGCCTACAACTCCCAGAACCCTAACAGCTGGTAAATTGCTGGGATTTCTGGGAGTTGTAGGCCAAACTTGAATAAATCACACTGAATTCTAGATGGGACTCTCCAACAGGAAGGAGGGAGGGAGGGTATTCTATTCTTGGAAGCAGCAAAAAGGGAGGAGCCCCTCGCTCCTCGCAGCACCCTCCTCTCACCCCGATCCTGAGGGAGCGAGGGCCCAAGTTTGCCCAGGCTGAGAGGAAAAGGAAGAGGCCTGAGGCTGTGAGGAATGGTGGGAGTTGAAATCCAAAACACCTGAGGGCTGAAGTTGGCCCCTCATGAAGCCTCTTCAGGCTTTAGATCCTGGCAGGCAGAAGGGGCAGGAGAGCCGTCCACTCCTCCTGCCCTGCCAGGATCTAAAGCATCAAAGAGTATTGGGGTGAGAAACCAACCTAATGTATAATAGAATGAATGCTACTGTAAGTGCCTAATATTATAAGTAATCCATCTGGTCATATACCTACATTCCATGCACATGCAATAATACAGCAGTAATAACAATGGGTATAAGAAGAGGTAAAATTCAAACCAAAGTATTCTGACTGTGGTCCCTCCTCAAACTGCAAAAGGCTCTTCTCTATGAGCCCGGGAAAAGCCAAAACCCCGGGCACAGCGTTTGCTGCCTGGGTGCACACACATACATATTATTTGGGGGGATTTGCTAAATAACCACCTCATCACACGGGCAACTCAATAGAGAGAGAAGTCAGAGGAGAACAACGCAACAAAAAAGAATAAACACGCAAAGAAAACCATCCTTACTTTCCAGGGATGTTCACAAAATATGACCCCCAAGTTGTGACGATCCAGAGGCGGATGAAGAAGGTCTAAAATCTCCCAAAGAGTACGGCTAGAAAGGAGGCCATGGCAGATGAAAGGGACAAGGAACGGACACCAGAAATGGACACTTACCAAAGATTTGAAGGATCCTAAAATTAAGAGAGGAAGACAGCAGACTGACTGCCCTGCAAGAAGGCGCCTGACGGGCAAACTGATCCATTCAACAATGTAACACTGCGAGGGGCTCAGCATAGGTCCGGGAAGAAACCCCCACCGAGAAAGGAGAGCTCCCACCCAACTACACCCGACCAACCCCAGAAGAGAAAGGACTTTGGGCTCTCCTAGAGACTGCTTTCAACCCCCCTCTCACACTCGCCCGGTTGGGTCCCCCCCCACAGCACCCACCCTTCCCCCGAACCCACCCAGGTCCTGGCTCCATCCTGACCCCCCCCAGCCTTCCTTCCCAGATACCTGTTCTTCCCTCGCCCCATCCCCTCCCCCCCCACAACTTTACCCCCTCCAATACCTGTGAAAACCTCAATAAAAATATTTTTTTTAAAAAAAAGTTAAAACCACAATTCATACAGCAGATAAAACTCACAATAGGCCGCACACTAAACCAGTTGCGGCGACAAAAGATAATACAAGATGGCAATACATAAAGGATGACTGCAATTCATCCGGCTCCGAAAGCCTGCTGAAATAACAGGGTCTTGCAGGCTTTCCTGAATGGAAATTTGCATAAATCTATATATATAAAAAGAGATGGTCCGTTTTTGACGCTTATGCACGGGAAAACTATAGGCCCCCCAACCACAAAACCCACCCAACACATTCCCCCAGACCACAGGGTACAATCGTGGCACAAAAACCCACCTCCCTACCTTTCAACCCCCCCAAAAACGACCCCCAAAAACCGCCCATTGCATCCCATTCTGCACTGGCCGCGACACAGGAGAGAGGGAGAGCAATCGCACAGGCGCACTCAGACCCCCCCCCAACCCACCAACCCATCCCGTCGCCCTCTCTCCTCACTCACCGGGACCTTCGCAGCACACCTCCCTACCTTTAAACCCCCCAAAAAACGGCCCCCAAAAACCTCACGGAGCCGGGTCGCGTGGCCGCCGCCATTCCCGCCTCCTCTGCTGCCTTCTCGCCCTCCTCCGTCGCCTTCCAGGGGTTTACTGACCCGCGCGCCGCTCCTCCGCCCGGGTGCTCCGCCCGGTGTTGTCGCCCCCTCCTCCTCTGCCTCCTTGGCCTCCTCGCCCGTCTCCCTGCCGTTCCCGGCCCGCTCGGGCGCCACCGGGACCACATACATATATACATACATACACACATACATATTCTTTGGGGGAATTGCTGCAGAATCCTGGGCTCATAGAGAAGATTCTGCAGCAAATCCCCCCCCCCCCCAAGAATATGTATGTGTGTGCACCCAGGCAGCAAACGCTGTGCCCGGGGTTTTGGCTTTTCCAGGGCTCATAGAGAAGAGCCTTGTGCAGTTTGAGGAGGGACCACAGTCAGAATACTTCAGTTTGAATTTTACCTCTTCTTATACCCATTGTTATTACTGCTGTATTATTGCATGTGCATGGAATGTAAGTATATGACCAGTTGGATTACTTATAATATTAGGCACTTACAGTAGCATTCATTCTATTATACATTAGGTTGGTTTCTCACCCCAATACTCTTTGATGCTTTAGATCCTGGCAGGCAGGAGAGGCAGGAAGCCTGGAAAAATGTAAACAGAGAGGTTTACTCGAAGTAAATCCACAAAGGAGGGCACTTCATCCAAAGTGCCCTCCTTTGTGGATTTACTTCTGAGTAAACCTCTCTGTTTACATTTTTTCCAGGTTTCCAGCCGAAAGAAGGAGCGAGTTTAGGGCTTGCCTTGCCATAATACTTATTGGCAAGGGAGGCGGGGAGGGTGGTGAGAGAAGGAGGGTGCCCCCTTACGACCTAATAACGACACTTAAGAAAATCCTGGCCCCGAAGTTCTATAAAGAAAGTCCACTTCCTGGTTGGCGTTCCAGGTGCGGAAATACTCAAAAGTAGCATTTCTTACGAATTTCTTATGAATGATTTCATTTTCATAACTTTTTTTCTCATGCCTAATATATATATATATATATATATATATATATATATATATATATATGTTTAATTGCTATTAAATTTTTAAAAAAAATTTCTAGGGGAGCTGTGAGTACATTTTTTTTCTGGAAAGGGGGAGGTAGTCCAAAAAAGTTTGGGAACCACTGATTTAAAGGAACCTCAGAGACTAATGCGTTGAAAAGAAAAAACAGCTAGGCACAGCTCAGTTTAACATCCAGAGAGGAATGATTTAATCCTCCTATACATTTTTATGGACAAAATAGCTACTATTTGTCAAGCTGTCCTCCCCTTCTACTGCTATTTGGAGTAAATAGTACCTTTGGGGACAATACCAGCTTTGGAAGATTGTTTTGTCAGGAAACCAGCATAGCCAGATAAAGAAAATGTCTTAAAATCCAAATCTGGACACACACAGTTGATTTTCCCAGGAAGTTAAATTTTTGAAAATCTGCAACTAAACTATCATATTTTAAGCTCCTGCTATAAAGACTAGGCAATAAAGTGTCATAGATTTTCAAAGGGAGCAGATATTATGGTTGTCTGCCTTTGATTTGTGACTGGAACAACCAGTTAACACAGGAACAGTCTCAAATTGAACCAAAACTCAGGTTGGCAAGGCGATGCGTGACCAAAATGCTCAACATCATATTAACTCTCCTCTGTTCCATGCAAGATAATGAAAAGCCTGGCAAAGCAACAAGTGGGCCCCTTGTACCAGCATTTGCACCTATATCTCTCTCTGACTTTATGTGCTGTTTCCTCCATGTAACAAATTTAGACCACTGGTTAGTCATCCAATTTGACAAACATCTGCTCCATCTTCCAGCTCTTTTATTAGTTATCTGAAATCTCAAATTGTCCTGTTCTATGGATCATGCACTAGAGAAAAACATCCACTTAAAACCCGGTTTCTGCAGAATTCTGGGGTTTGAAGTTTAGGGATGAGCTTTTAACAGCCTCACTAAACTACAAATCCCAGAATTCTGCAGGGGGAAGAAACCAGAATTTAAGTGGATTTTTTTCTCTCTAATGTGAAGTAGTAGTGATGCCGTGACAGATGGAATCCAACTGCAGGGAGTTCCACAGTTCTTTTCTTCCATCTTGGGCCAGGTAGCCCAAGGACAGAGACCAGTAAAATGGCCCCTTTCCTTCTCTTTCTCTCTGCCTCTGCCTCTGCTCCATTCTTTCCTGACTCATTGAAGCCACTGCAAAAGCACCCATTTCCTGTCTCAACATCAGTTTCCCCCTAAGGCAGGGGTGCTCATTACGGTGATCGGGAGCACCTAGGTGATCTTCGACCCTCTTCCAGGTGATCTTTGGGCCTCACCAGCCGGATGGCACACACATGGATAGGATGCGAGGCTGTGGGAGGGATGGAGGGAATGTGTGTGTGTGTGTGTGTGTGTGTGTGTGTGTGTGTGTGAGAGAGAGAGAGAGAGAGAGAGCCAAGGAGAGAAGAAAGAAATCCGGAGAACTTTTTCGGATCCTATTGGCAGGCAGGCGGGCGGGCGCTGGAAGGAGAGAGGGAGAGAGAGAGAGCGAAAGAGGCGAAGGAGGCCAGGCAAAGTGGGGCAAAGCCAAGCAAGCCCCGCAGCAAACCCTGCTGCTGCTCTCGGGACTCCCATTCCAAGCCGAGACCTGGGCGGGCGAGCTGTGTGGGGCTGCTTCCTTTCCTTGGTTGGGGGCGAGGAGGGAGGGCTCCACCGTGTTCCTGGGGCTGCGGGGATGGAGACTCCACTTGCTGCTGCTGCTGCTTGTGCCCTCGCCGCCTTTCTCCGCCTCGCCCTCCCTCGCCCTCGAAGGAGAAAGGCGGCGAGGGCCCACGAGAGAGAGAGAGAGAGAGAGAGAGAGAGAGAGAGAGAGAGAGAGAGAAAGAGGGTGGCTCTTCAGAGCCGGCTAGGAAGAGCCACCCCCCTCTCTCTCTGCTGTGGGCATGGCCTCCACCAGTGGGTGGGTCCTCCTTCCTGCCAGCCGTCCACTTGGGTGTCCTTTCTGAGTGACACCCTCGAAAGGAAGGAAGGAAGGGCGCCCCCCCGCTGCATCTGTCACTTTGGGAAGCACCTCTTCCACTCTTCCTTCTGCCCAGGTAAGGAAGCCTCGAGGGAGGAGGGAGGGGGGGAGGCTGCTGTGGGGAGACTCCAGCCTCACGTGGGTCCCTCTCTCGGTTGAGTTTCCCGGCCCAGGCAGCAGCCAGGCGGCCCCTCTTTCCAGCCCTGCGCCTTCCGAGCCACCGCTGAAGCCATATCTGGCAGGAGCGCTGGTGGGTGCGCCTATAAATACCCTCCTGCTGCGTGTGTGGGAGGGGCCTGCTGTGCACGCAAGAAGCAGGACGGGATGGGGACTTCCTGCTTCGCAAAAGCACGCAGCAGGAAGGAGGAAGGCAACAAAGACATTAAGAGAGAGCGCACACGCAGGCAAGAAGGATCCCCTTCCCGAGTGCGCGCGGTGGCGAGTTCGTGGGCAGGCAAGAACGAAGCCCCGCACGGACGGAAGGTGATCTTTTCAACTTGATTGTTCATATAGTAGCTCGCATGATGAAAAAGTGTGGGCACCCCTGCCCTAAGGGCACACATGCATCACCTGCCTTCTGCCACATTGCACAAAACAAAGGTGGGGGGCCACGAGTGACCTTTTACCCAGTCATCATGAGGAGGATTTCCCCACAGTTACCAGTTTGGGAGACCTAGTTTCCTCAAGTACAATGACCCCTTTTGCCCCTTTTGATCGTTTCTTTCTCCTGGACTGTTTCTGAAACTTCTCCCTGGTTGCCTTTTGGCTTGGGAGAAGCAGTTCACCAAGGACCTCATATAACCTGGACTTTCTTGCTGTTTCTCTGAGATGGCCCTGTATAAGCGGGCTGGCAGAGGATTGGTGCATAAAAACCTTCCCCTGCTTTGTGGACTTATAGTTTCCCCAAGGACTTTCCCAGTTGGGTTATTCCCAGCCTTTTTCCCCTTTCAGCCTCATGGACTCTCAAGGACTTTGCCACCCTATTGCACTCCAGGAAACAACTGTGCCCCTCAAGACCCTGCAGTTTCCAAGGACAGTGATTACATCTAAGGAACCATAACTCCCAGAAGGAAAGCAGCATTCTGCTGGTTGTTTAAAAGATCATTTCTCTGGGAAGTGGGCTGCATGGGGATAATTTGGGATGATTGATGGGGTATATTCATTTGTCTTGTCAAATCATACCCTTTATGTGTTCTCCCTGTATTACTGTATGTTTAAGAAAATGCCTCTCAGCAGAGAGTGCCAACGACTAACACAGTAACATTTCTGCTATCCGTTTTCCCTTGCACAAATAATATTTTTGGAAGATGCTGAGCTCTTTCATAGGGGCTGTCCTGTAACCTATACTCGGGTCCTCCTGCACATAATTCTACTAACGTCGGAGCTTGGCCATTGATGGAATTACCGTATATGCCTGGACACATAGCCATATTCCCAAAATATGGTTGTTTCATTGTGAGATTCGGAACCTTACAAGCCAACCAAAATAGACATTTTTCAGGACCATTTTAAACTGAGAAACAGTTATGGTATAAATCGCAAAAAGAAGGAGGTTTAGCACTCCCTAACATTAAAAAATATTATGAAGCGAGTAGATTGAGACTGGTTATAGAAGGACTTATTTAAAAAGATGGGGTAGAATGGCTAAGAAATTACTCAGGAAAAGTGGAAGAAGAAATATGGAATATATTTTTTAAACAATTCACGAGGAAAGAAATTAGGGAAATTAGAAATCCAATGTTGAGTAATATATTAGAAGTATGGAATAAATATAGGAGAATGTTAATAACGGATGGATCAGTAATAACCCCAATTGTAATGGAAAAGAAATTTCCAAAGAATTTAAAACAAATAATAATTATTATTATTATTATTATTATTCGGGTTTCTATGCCGCCGACTCCCTGAGGCTCGCGGCGGCTCACAGGAACCGAAGGTACAACTACACACAAGCAATGCGATAAAACATCTAAGACAAACAGTTAAAACAGCAAAATACAAAACCCCCAGGTACGGTTCAGAAATTAGATAGCGTGACACCCCAGGACAGCGGCTAAAGCGGAACATGGGCAGGACCTACTCACCGAAGGCCTGCTTAAACAAATAAGTTTTGCAGGCGCGTCTAAACGGGAGCAGGTCCTTTATAGCCAGCGTTCCAGCCGGGAGGGCGTTCCACAGTGTAGGAGCTATAACGGAGAACGCCCTCCGGCGAATAGATGACAGTTTAGCCGATTTCGCCGAGGGTATCTCTAACAAATTAGCATCCTCGGAGCGTAGTGATCTCGGGGACAGTGTGGGGTGAGTCGGTTCCTCAAGTACGCTGGCCCCAGGCCATGCAAGGCCTTAAAGGTAAGAACCAACACCTTGAAGGAGATCCGTGCTCGATTGGGAGCCAGTGCAGATCCTGCAAAACAGGTGTGATGTGGCGGCCTGCTGGGGTTCCAGACAGGAGCCGGGCGGCAGTGTTCTGCACCAGCTTGAGCTTCCGGTCGCCGACAAAGGAAGGCCAACATAAAGCGCGTTACAGTAATCCAGCCTTGAGATGACCGTAGCTTGGATCACCGTGGCCAGGTCATTCCGGGAGATATAGGGGGCCAGCCTCCGAGCCTGTCGCAGATGAAAAAAGCAACCTTGCTGACCGCGGAGACCTGGGCCTCCATGGTCAGCTGGGAGTCCAGATGGACTCCCAGGCTCTTAACGGAAGGCGATGGGCATAGCGCCACACCGTCCAGGGTCGGAAGCTGGACATCTACACCACCCGAGCGGCCCGACCACAAGATCTCCGTCTTCGCCGGATTCACCCTCAACCTACTGGCACGCAGCCATCCAGTAACGGCCTCGAGGCAGCGTTGGAAATTATCGGGGATGGATCCCGGCCTGTCCTCCATCCTCAGAATGAGCTGGGTGTCGTCAGCGTACTGGTGGCACTCCAGCCCATAACTCCACACTTTTTTAATGGATAAAAAGTTAAGGGAATTTTTTTTAGATAAAATGGGGGATTGGATAAAAGTAGGAACGAAGAAGGAAATGATTATGGAAGAATTTAGAGAAATAAAATTGACATGGTTCCATTGTATACAATTAGAACAATGGTTTAAAAATTGGCTAAAAAACAATAAAAAAGGAAGTAAGGTTAACCAATTTGAACAAATAATACAAAATGGGAGGGATGTAGAAGAGCACGAAAACTTGAAAGGAATAACTAGTAAAATATATAAGATAATAATTGAAATAAAGGAGGGAAAAACACACAAGAACACCCTTTAGGAGGTCTGGGAGGAAGATTTAGGGAGAAAAATAAAGGAAACAGAGTGGCAACAATTGTGGAGACAAAGACATCTTAAAAATTTATCAATAAGGATTAAAGAAAATTATTATAAATTAATATGGAAATGGTACCTTACACCAGTAAGAATGGCAAATATAAATAAAAACTACTCGAAAAACTGTTGGAGAGGATGCCAAGAAACAGGAACATACATACATATGTGGTGGCAATGTAAATATGTAAGCAAATTTTGGGCGAAAGTATTTAAAGAAATAGAAGATATAATGGTAGGTTACATACCTGTGACCATCTTTCTTTCGAGTGAAGCTCTGTGAATCCACACTTATGAAGTTTTGCGCCAGCCGGGCTTCCCAACGGAAACTTTCCAGTTTGAAACTTTTTGGCGGTAGCTCCGCCCAGCCAACCCGGAGGGCATAAAGGCGCCTCCAGCGCCCACGCCATTCCTTACGCCACATTAGCAACAAGGAAAGGGTGGTTTGAGAAAGAGGGATGGCCGGGCGGGTCGTGTGGATTCACAGAGCTTCACTCGAAGAAAGATGGTCACAGGTATGTAACCTACCATTCTTCTTCGAGAGCTCTGTGAATGCACACTTATGAAGATTTACCGAGCTAAGGTAAAGGAGGTGGGAACAAACCAGCCAGATTGTAGAAAAAAAATGAACAGGTTTATTGCAACCAGCAACCTGAATAAATAACACGTTAAACACATAATATATGAGTGGGAGGCAGGCTCCACTTGTAAACACAGTGCAACAAGCACCATTCATGTCAGGCACGCAGGCCTCAAACATAAGTGCAATATTAGCAGGAGTGCAACAAGCACCATTCATGTCAGGCACGTAGGCCTCATAACAGTGAGTGCAACAAGCACAACCTGAGAACAAAGGGTGCACCACTGGTGCAACCTACCCTTAAACGGGTAAAGCGCTTTAACCGGTAGACTGTGCCCCTACCTGGGGCACGGCACATACTTAACATTGACAGTGCAATGAACAGGAGGGGTTCGAACGACGCAACTGTCGATCGACTAGTGCAAAAAAACAAGGAGAACTGGGGCTGACTACTCTGCAGCACCCAATGGGGTCTTTGGGTTCAGAATCGACCGACCAAAGGCCGCCTCCCTCCCAAACAGGGTGTCTACCCGGTAATGAGATATAAAGGTAGAGGGTTGGCCCAGATGGCCGCCCTACAAATTTGGTCCAGGGGAATCCCTTGGAGGAACGCAGTTGGCGTGGCCACTGCCCTAGTCGAGCGTCCCTTGACCTTAGATGGGCACGGTTGACGGGCTATCTGATAGCACAGTTCAACCAGGGAAGCTACCCAATTAGAAAGTCTCTGTGCTGACACCGGCAAGCCCAGCTTGTCGGTGGCGTCGATACAAACAGTCGGGTCGATCGCGGAAATCCGCCGACCGGTTCTTGTAGGTCAGAAGGGCCCTTCTGACGCCGAGAGCCGTTGCCCGAGTCCGTGTTCCCGGTTTGGGCCAGTCCCAAGTCCGGAAGCACGATGTCCGTGTTCAGGTGGAGAACGGAGACACCACCTTCGGCAGAAAGGTGATGTCCGTCCGCAGGATGGCCCTATCTGCTAAAAACAGCAGGTAGGGTTCGTCGACACGGAGCGCCGCCAGCTCGGAAGGGCGACAGCGCCAAGCAATGGCGACTAAGAAGGCCACCTTCCAGGATAGGAGCCGCAGGTCGATGGATGACAGCGGCTCAAACGGTGGGGATGTCAGGCAGGACAGCACCAGGTCAGTTCCACCGGTGTAGGTGGATGCACCGGGGACGAGTGTTGTTAACACCCTCAGGAACCTCTTGACCATCGGGTACTGGAACAGCGAGGACCGCCCCTCTGCTGGTTCTGCCAGGTGAGGGCCGCCAAATGGGTCTTCACCGAGGACATGGATAGACCCCTGTCGACCAGTTGTGCCAGGAACTCCAAGACCGATGAGACTACCAGCGGGGAAGACGGTGGTAGATCGGGAAGCCTGGAACCTCTCGTAGCGGGCGATGCAAGCCGCGCGACGCCTTTGACGTGGCCGGCTTGTGGCTGCTGCCAGGATCGCTGCTACAGCGGGAGAGACCTCTGGTTCACGAATCCTCACGCAGTCAAGTGTAGGACTGAAGGTCGGGTGGAGGAGCATCCCGTTCTCCCGAGTCAGTAGGTCTGGTCGGTGAGGGAGTGGCATGTAGTCCTGACCCGCTAGGTGCAGGGTCGGGAACCAGACCTGTCTCGGCCAGTAGGGAGCGATGAGGATGCAATCGGTCCCTGCGAGCTGGATCCTCTCGACGATCCGAAGGAGGAGCGGGAACGGCGGGAATAGATAGAAGAACCCCGTCGTCCAGTCGAGCAGAAGGGCGTCCCCAAGGCATCCCCGGTGTGCATCCGGGCAAGCCTTGCACCGAAAACTGGCAGTTGGTTGTTTTTTCCGGCGATGCGAAGAGATCTGCGTCGGGAACCCCCACCGCTGAAACACACGGTGGAGCTCGTCCGGATGCAGCATCCATTCGTGGGCGACCAGCTGGTCCTGCTGAGGCAATCTGCTTCCTCGTTCTCGACACCCGGGAGATGGACCGCCCTGGGAGTTACTTGATGGTGGCACCACTCCCACAGGTTCTGGGCTAGGGCCAGGAGTTTCCTCAAGCCCGTCCCGCCCTGCTTGTTCACGTAGTACATGGCCACGATGTTGTCTGTCCTGACCAGTACTACTTTCCCAGTGACGAGGGGCGAAGGCCGGAGAGTCTTGGTGATGGCCAGAAGCTCCAGATAGTTGATGTGATGAAGCTTCTCCACCGCCGACCACTGTCCGTTGACCGACAGGGTGCCCGTGTGGCCTCCCCATGCCTGTAATGACGCGTCGGTCGTCACTGTGATGGCTGGGTCACGGTGTGGAAGGGGACTCCCCTGCACACGTTGCTCTTGGCGCCCACCACCGGAGGGAGTCCTTGACCGCCTTTCTGTCGCAGCTGTGTATCTCGCGTCGAAGAGCCTGGAATCTGACGTCTGGCAGATAGGCGAGCTGATCGACGGAGTTGAATATCGTGCCGATGAACTTGATGGTCATCGTAGGGACCAGCTGGGACTTTTCCTCGTTGAGGCGCAGACCCAATGAGGAGAGTAGTTGTAGGGTCGTAGAGACCTGTTGATTCAAGTTCTGGAGACTGGGCCGCCAGCAGCCAGTCGTCCAGATCTGGAAAAATCGGATTTTCTGCCTCCTCAAGTGGCAGCCACGACCGACATGCACTTTGAGAATGTTCGAGGTGCTGTCCCGAGGCGAACGGGAGGGGCGTTGAACTGGTCGCCCTCCCCGCCACCTTGAAGCTCAAGAAGCGTCGATGAGCAGGTCGAATCGAGACGTGGAAATATGCGTCTCGAAGGTCGATCGACGCGAAGTGGTCGTTGGACCGGAGAAGTGGGAGAATGGACGACACTGACACCATCCTGAATTTCCTCGGCGAAACGTTCGCGTGTAAGTCTCTGAGGTCCAGGATGCGTCGCAGCGAACCTTCTGGCCGGCACGGTGAAATACCGCGGAGAAGAATGCCCTCTTTCCTTGCTCTTGGGGAGCTGTGAAATCGCTCCCTTTTGAAGCAACGCGTCGACCTCCTCCAAGATCACCCTGGACGGCTGTGTCTCGACGATGAACCCCGTGGGTGGAAGTTCGTCGAACTCCAAGGCATAGCCGTCTTCGACAATCCGGAGAACCCATGCATCTGGTGATGCGTCGCCAGGCATCGATGTAGCGGGCCAGGCGATCTCCGAATGGCGGGGGTGTGGTGGTGGAGGTCGAAGGATGGGAGGAGGCATGGTGGTGGCAGCGGTACTTTGCGACAAGGCGGTGTCGTCCAGCGCCCCGTCAAATGCGATGGTTGGATTGTCCATTGCCATTGCCATGGCGAGGTCGGGACTTGTTTCCCTGTCGGGGTCTGTTGGACTGTTGTTGCTGCCTCGGCTGCTGCTGTTGTTGCTGCTGAGGCGCCGAGTACCTCGGGGCTTGGCGGTACTGCTGCTTGGGCTGAAACTTGGCCCGTTGGTAGTACTTGGCCTAGGTTGTGGTTGAGGCCGGTCCAATTTTGCTGTCAAGACTCTAAAGTCATGAGTGGCCTTGAGTCTGTCGTCCGTTGCAAAAGAAAAGTCCTGGGCATCGAACGGCAGATCCTCGATCGTCTTCCTCGAATTCGTGGAAAGGCCAGAGGATTTGAGCCACGCGTGTCTCCGGATGGCGACACCGTGGGCCAGCAGCTTCCCCGAAGTGTCCGCTGTGTGGCGGGCCATAAGGATCTGATGGTGTGCTAGCGACTCTGCCTCCTGGGAAATGGAGAGAAGCGCCGTCTGCTGCTCGAGAAAGATCCTGGAAAAAGGGTTGAGCCCTTTCCCAGAGGATCTGGTGATACGCTGCCATACAAGCGCCGTAGTTGGCCATCTTGGTCAACAGGAGCCGGCCTTGTAAATCTTTCGACCCGTTGTGTGAATCTCCTTCCCCTCCTGATCTGAGGCGCCGCAGATTCTCGGCCCGAGGTTTGGGCGGAGGTGACGATCATCGAGTTCGGCACTGGATGGTCGTGGAGCCAGCTCCTCTCCCTCTCGTCTATCTTATACCATGCCTCGATGCGACTTGGCGTAGGAGGGATGGTAGACGGAGTTGCCCATGATGCCTTGACCGCCTCCTCCAGCGGTTCTAGCATAGGAAGGTGCGGTTGGGCCGCATCTTCGATCTGCACCCGTCTGAACACTGGGCAAGCGCTGGACCTCGTGGGGACATAGGTTTGCATCCCCAGGGATCTCGCCATCCGGCCCATCTGCTCACCGAAGGCCTTCACGTTGTCCGTCGGCGAAGAGGAGGTTCGGCGTCACAGCCCGTATGGGAGGGCGTTCTGTCCATGTTGTGGGACAGGATGGATCCTGATCTTAGCGATCGAGGGACCTCACCCTCCTCCATCTCGTCTCCCGCCCAAGGCTGGACCGTATCTGGGCTCACCGGCGGGGGTGATTGTGGGGGCGACCTGGGCGTCGACGGGATGTTTGGCATCTCTGACGACACAGGAGGAGGGTGTTCGCTTGGCCGGGGCCAGGGCGAGCCTCGTGGTCTGCCTGCCCTTGTCTGGCGAAGTTATAAAGTTGTCGAACCGAGGTCTGTCCCGGAGGGGGGACTGACGGTCTGGGCAGAGTTCTCTGGCGACACATGATGCTCTACCCCTGTCTCCACAGCGAGAACAGGGACAGGCGAAGAGTCGGGCAGGAGACTGAAGACGATGACGTCAGCGTCCTGCGCTTTTCGGTGAGGGAGGTCTCGAGGCAGCGGCCTCAGAGACTTTGCCTGGAGTCACAGGAACCAGGCCTCTGGTCTGGGCTCTACGGGCTTCTTCCTTTCGACCTCCGGAAAGCTATCTCCATAGCCAGCGATCGGAGGAGTCCTCGAGATGGCTGAGCCTGGGAGAGGCCCGACGCCATTGAGCTTGTCGATGCTCTTCGAGGAGGAGGCAGCTGGACCGTTTCGGTGGTTACGGTGCAGGGCCTCTTCGACACCGAAGTCTTCGAAGTCTTCGAGGAGACAGACTTGGTGGTATTCTTCTCCTTGTGCGGACGCTTCCCAGCCGGGCGAGCGGTCGACGCACTTGGGGACCGAAGCAGCCGCCTCGGATCCCAAGGAGGCAGATGGGACAGCCGTCGCCATCTGTGGAGGGCAGAGAGCACGCTCCGTGGTAGGCCTGAAGCCTGCGGGCTCGCTCTTCGAGTGGCGATCGAGAAGGCCTGGCAGTGCCGGCAGGCAGGAACGACGTGTCCTCCCTGAGACACCGAAGGCACTTCGAGTGACCGTCACAGTCCGGGATCTTGCTACCGCAGGACAAGCACCTTTTGAAACTGGTTGTGGACATGCTATGCTCACACAACCAGCCGTATTTCCGATGTTGCCCAAGTGGCGGAAAACAAAGGAATGGCGTGGGGCGCTGGAGGCGCCTTTTATGCCCTCCGGGTTGGCTGGGCGGAGCTACCGCCAAAAAGTTTCAAACTGGAAAAGTTTCCGTTAAGGAAGCCAGCTGGCGCGCAAACTTCATAAGTGTGCATTCACAGAGCTCTCGAAGAAGAATGAATATTAAAATAGAAAGAAGTCCTAGTATAGCTTTATTATCATTATATAATAGTATACAATTGGAAAAAAAGGGATAAAGATGTAAACTGAGAAACCACATTTCCCGCTCAGCCGAAAACTTCCAAACAAAGGAAGTTTCGGCTATGGACAAAAGGATCTATTGAGAAATTCAAATGGACAATAGACCGGATGGGCTAGAAGCTCCCAACGGACGCTCGCCCACCCCAAGGCATTAATTTTAACATAGGAAACTTCCTCTTCACCCAGCCGTTCCTTTGTGCCTTTTCCCGCCTCATGCAGCCCCGGCCTGATTGGCTAATTCAAAGAAGCACGCTATTCTCTGATTCGCTGAGAAGTCCCACCCGGCTTCCTGCTCAGCTGTTTTTGACATCTCAGCCTATCAGCTGTTAGCTCACGAAGGCAAGCAGGGCACGGAATTCAAATGTAAATGTACTTCTCCCTATAAAAATGCCTGTACTTCACATTAAAGACATGTTAGCCATTTTGGAACTCGGGTGTCCGGCTCTCATCCTTCATCAGCTGATTAAGACTCTTCTCTCGGTTTCTGGCGTGCTTCCGGTCTGGGTGAGCCTAATATTGGGGTTTTTTGTGGGATTTATAGTTCAAAGGGATCACCTAGATTTCGGCCGTGATCCTCGCATTTTAGAGGCGGCCAGGGCTCTGTCCCCTTATGGGAAGTGCCCCCTATATTGTTCGACAACAGTAGTAAGTACGAGGGCGGGTCAATAAGTCAGTGACTTCTTGAATGAAACACAGGTTTTTGGATTAAAAAATCATTTTATTTTTCAACGTAGTCTCATTTGAGCTCTATACATTTTGTCCAACGTTTCTCCAATTTTTTTTATCCTCTTCCGAAAAATAAGATTTGTCGAGGTCATCAAAATAGGTATTTTTTTATGAGATGATTTCATTGTTGGAGTCAAATCTCTTTCCGCCGAGCCATTTCTTCATGTTTGGAAACAAGAAATAGTCACTCGGGTCTAAATCCGGAGAATAGGTCGGGTGAGGGAGCAATTCGTATCCCAATTCATGGATTTTGCCATGGAAACTGTACATGTGTGCACTCTTGCGTTTGTGGTCAATTGTGAGCAAACATGTCACCCATCGGAAAGCTTTCTCATACCTAAGTCATAATTTAAAATTGAAACCACTGAGCCATATGAGATGCCTATGGCTTCCACAATCTCTCACACTTTCAATCTCCGATCGGCTAACACCATATCGTGAATTTTTTCAGGTGTAGAGACCTCAACTGGGCGTCCAGAACGTTCGGCATCTTCCGTGCTTCCGTTACACAACAAAATTCAGTAAACCACATTTTTACCATTGAAATGGATGGTGCAGAGTCACCATAGTATTTCTCAAGCTTAGCCTTGGTTTGAGTGATGGGTTTTTTCTGCAAAAAAATGCTTAATGAGCACACAGAATTCATTTTTTTCCATTTTTTCCTCAAATCACGCGGTAGTCTGCTATCAAACTAAATGACGCAACTTGTTCAAATTTTGACAGGAGTCAACTGACAGATGCCTGTTGTCAGGAGCAGTGTTGCCCTTTCAGTTAAGAGGCAGGAAATTCAAAAAGTCACAGACTTATTGACCCGCCCTCGTACAATTGTTACTCTCGACTAGAACAGACGTTTTGAATGATGCAGTTGTGTAAAAACGGTGTGTATTGATTCATTGAGCAAATTTTGCTTAATTGCTTCATAATTAGATACAGGTTTGTGTTTTATAACTGCCATTCTTTTCTTCATTTTATTCTTAGTCTCCTTGAGCCCTATACTTAAGGGAAAAGGCTGAATAGAAACCAAAGATTAAAAAAATAACATTTTTCAAATGCATACACTGTTGAATTCCACGAAGTTCAGCTGAAATCATTCATATTCCTCCATCTTCTGTGATGCAAAGCAGAAGGGACACAACAGCCTCAAGATAGAAAATTATCTTCCTTACAAGTCCACCGTATCACAGGTTTCCCAAACCAAGACTCCCTGAGGCCCCTTCCACACAGCTGAATAAAATCCCACATTTTCTTATTTGAACTGGAATATATGCTAGTGTGGACTCAGATAATCCAGTACAAAGCAGATATTGTGGGATTTTCTGTCTTGATATTCTGAGTTATATTTATTATTTATTTATTTATTATTTCGCATTTGTCTGTCGCCCCCCCCCCCCCCAACGGCTCGGGGCGACTTACAACAGTTATGTAATTTACAATTGTCAGATAACTCATAAACCACAGTAATACCATTAAGATGGAATTACAATGAGAACAGTTGAAGCAAAAAATGGAGTCGCAGTGGGCTGACAGCTAGGGCGGTGCGAGCTACAGTTTAGCTAACTCCGAAGGCTTGCTGGAACAGCAGTGTCTTAACTGCTCTCCTGAACGGGAGGAGGCCCTGGGTGGCATGGATGCTGGCGGGCAGTGCGTTCCACATGGTAGGGGCTGCAACAGAGAAAGCCCGGCGGCGGGTTGCGGACAGATGGTAGGTCCTCACATTTGGGATGACCAGGAGGTTTAGCTCTTCGGAGCGCAGTGATCTGGTGGGATGATATGGGACAAGGCGGTCCCATATATGACTGTGTGGAAGGGAGTCCCAAGAGAGACTATAGTTATTAGGCTTGTTTGATCAAGGGAAAAAAGGTTCAAAACTCATTTTGGATGTAGGGGGTGTTGGCGATTAGATTCCTTTTTTTCCCCGAATATAATTTTTATTCAAACAATAACACAACAAGACACAACATAACACAGCATAACACAACCTAACCGACACTACAAGACAGTGACATCCATCCCCATATCCATACATAACACTCCGACCCATCCTGTTTCTCTGTCATAAAATCCCTCCACCCCCGCCCTTAACCTTCCCTCCCTCCCTTCACCAACATCACACCCCCCCCTTCCCTACACGTAATTTCCCCTGCTGTCTTCCTATCCGGTTGTCAGTTGCTCAAAAGATGTCTCGTAGTTCTTCCCGAGAGGGGGTGCTTCCGTAGTTGCTTCCCCGTCTCGCTCTTCAAACATTAATTGATCCCTGTTTTCTTATTTTGTTCCAATCAGAGCTTATAGGAACTTATATAAATTTGTACCTTATAGTTTATAATACTTTATACTTAATCCTCTTGAGGTAGTCAACATACTTGCTCCAATTGGTTCTATTTTCGTATGCTCTATTTATTGCAACTTTCTGCGTCAGCAGATCCATATTCATAATATCATATGCCTTTTTTAACCAGTCTTCTGCGGTTGGTACTTAGATTAGATTCCTAAGTGATTTCCGAAATTTTCCAAAAAAAAGTCAGAATTTTCCGAAATCCCCCCCAAGTCAGAATTTTTCGAAATTTCCGAATTGCTTCATTAATGTGCTTGGCCGACTTACTGGCCGAGCGGGTTGCAGGGCGGGGTTGCCCTTGCCGCCATCTTGAGGAGATATGCAGGGGCTTCTCCTTCCCAGAAGCCCCTGGGGTGGCGGGAAGGTTCCCGCCACCAAATGCCGGCCGGCCAATGACAGGGCTGGCCCCGCCCTGCCCCTTCTTTGTACCGGCTGGCCTGCACTTCTGCCTGGGCAGCCTATTTAAGGCCGCTCGGGGCTGCCCACGCTGCACGTGGGGGCCAGTGCTGTTTTAATGGCAGGCATGATTGTGATGGGCATGATTAATGGTGGACATGATTAATGGCGGGCATGATTGTGCAATGTGTGAAAAACTGCAAACGGAACAGTTAAAACTTTGGGGATTCCCTTTCCCTCATTTTTAGACTGCTACTGACATAAGTTGTCACACTGGTAGAAATTATTAGCAGATTATAGGAGATTTCTTGTTTCCAAAAGTACAACGTGTAACCCCAAGCAGAGAAAGGGGGCTCCAAAGTTGTATGGTGTGGTTCCCCAAGGGAATGATTAGATTAGGAGATTTCTAGTTTCCAAAAGTACACCGTGTAACCCAAAGCAGGAAAGGGGGCTCCAAAGTTTTCCCAAAGAAAGTATTAGCAGGTTATAGGTGATTTCTAGTTTCCAAAGCAGACAAAGGGGGCTCCAAAGTGGTATTTTGTGTTTCCCCAAGGAAATGATTAGATTAAGAGATTTCTAGTTTCCAAAAGTACAACATGAAACCCAAAGCAGACAAAGGGGGCTCCAAAGTGGTATGGCGTGGTTCCCCAAGGAAATTATTAGCAGAAAATGGGCCTTCCAAAGTCCAAAGGGACTTTCTGGGATCCCAAAATCCAAAGTGTAACCCAAAGGGGGATTGAGGTCTATTGAAAGTTAAAAATCACTATTTCAAAAAGGAAAATTGGAAGTGGCAGGCAAGAGAAGAACACTTCTCCCAGCTGCCCTGCCCTTCTTCCCTCCGCACACACAAGGAAGCCTTTCAGGCAAGGAGCCTGCTTCCAGCTGGTTTCCTCAATTTATTCCCAACTCTGTTGTTTTCCAGCAAAGCGGTGGTGTGGTACCTTCCCCACCCAATCTTCCTAGTCCCTTCCCATTCGCGTCCCCAGCTCGCAATGAGCCCGCAAAGCATACGCGGGCCTTTTAAAAGGGCAATGGCTAGCATGCCGAAACCCCACCACATGGTTTCCCCTCATTGGCTAGAGGGGAAGCATCCCAGAATGCAAGCAGCAGCTTGCCTCCAAATGCTGGGTCTTTTCCAATTCACTTCATGAGTCGGAACAAAGATGGCGACAGTGGCTTCGAAATGGCAAGGATACTTCCGGGTTCCCAAATCACTTTGAAATCACTTCAAAAAGGAATTGGATCCGAATTTAATCTGAATTACGAAGATTTCAACTGGACCTAACCATGCCTAATAGATATATGAGATTGCAGGAGGTATCTGTAATGTCATTGCTGCCCCAAGGGGTGGACAAACTTTGGGCGATGCCATCCGGCCTGCGGCTTTCTTCTGGAAAAGAGGGGAGGGAGGGAACAGAGTGCCTCTTCCTGTCCGTCGCTTCGGCTCCTGAAGAATGTCCTGCTCAATGCCGCCTGTGACTGACATGGTGGAATCCCCCTCCGACGCTGTCGCCCTCCTGGCCCTTGGTCAAGACCTCCCTTGATAAACCACAGAGACCAGCTAAGGTACAACAGGTTTATTGAGAATATAGTTTATAGGAAAGAAGTTGGAAGCAATACTATAGCTTCCAATAGCAGCAAATCTCAGGAACAAAGCATTGAGTAAATAGTCCCGTGGTAAACCAGGAATCAAGCTGGATACAATCAGGAACAAAGGACAGGAACTTAGCAAGGAACATATACTTCACCCAAATGGGCAGAAATCAAGGCAACCAAAGCTGACTGGCAAAGTCTTTCAGGAAGGCCCAGTGGCCTCTCTCACAGGAGCATCATCCCAAATGCAGCATTGGCACGAGATCCCGTTTCGGGCCAACTCTACATGGTTATACTGTCTCAACCCTTTGATCTAAGTGACGTAGGTCTGCGTCAGACGTCAAAGTGGCTTGATGGATGGCAGCTGTTGTTTAAGCTAGCTCAGTTCCTCAAGAATGTAAACCTCATTAGCATCTCCAGATGTAAAGGGGAGTCAAGCCTGACTCCGGCTTGGGCCTCCCCGCTTATCTTCCAGGCCTGCTTTGCTAACCTTGACCAGTTCAGCCCACATTCTTGGTGCCAGGCTCTCACGTGAAAAACAGGCAGGCAGATCTTTGTGAGTGAGACAGGCTGGCCTGGAAGGGACCTTAAATCTATCATGGCTAGGGTATTGTTCATGGGAAGCAAGGGCTTGTGGGGCTTGTGACGTGACAGAACCCGACGCCTGAGAGTTAGTTCTCCCGGCTCGATTCTCGCCCGCTGGAGCCAGGCAGCAGTGGAGCACGACTGCCTCAGCCTCCTTCCCAAGGAAACCCTCCGCCAGGCAGGCTCCCTCCCTCCCTCGCTCTCTCGCTTCTGGACTTCAGGTGCTGCTCCCCCATTTCCAGCACAAGGTAAGCCCCGCCGCCTCTTCCTCCCTTGCCTTGGTTGATTATTCCTTGCATCTAAAAGGCAAGCAGCACCCGAAGTCCAGAGGTGAGAGAGCGAGGGAGAGAGGAAGCCTGCCTGGCGGAGGGTTTCCTTGGGAAGGAGGCAGGGGGAAAAGCAGAGGCTGGCTGCGTTTTCTCATGGGGAGGGCTCCGTGGCCTTTTGGATGCAAGGAATAATCAACCAAGCCCTCCCCACGAGAAAACACAGCCAGCTTTTCCCAGGAACTTGTGGAGTTTCCCAAAGAGCTTGAGTATGCCTGCCTCTGCTTTTCCCCCTGCCTTCCTAATTCAGATTGTTTTTGTTTTGAGTGGAAACTCCAAGGGGGAACCGGAGCCAGAGGTGGGTAGAAGTCAGGAACCGGGTGCCCTCTTCCTCTTGGCCTTTTTGGGGGGGGGGCCTGATTATTCCTTGCATCCATCTGGGCTGGGTCCATTGGGCCATTCCATCTTGGGATCCTTCCTCTCATGAGGATGTCAGCCTCCACCTTGGTTTGCACCTTGTCTTCTTGAATTTCATTTCATTTTATTTTAGTGGTTTTTATTATTATTTTATAATAATTTTATTATAATAATATAATAAATAATATAATATAATGTTATATTATATTATAATTTCTATATATTATAATTTCTATATATATATATATATCTACTATGATATAATAATTATGATATTAATACTAATAATATCTGAATATTTCTTGATATATTAATATGTTAATATTAATGATGTGTAATATATAGAAAATATAGTAAATAAATAAAAATTGTAGATTAGAATGTAGTTCAGCCTTTAGGTACGGCCCTCCATAATATTTTTTGGCTCTCGTGTGGTCCCTTGGAAAAAATAATTGCCCACCCCTGGCTTCCACTCATCCTAAGATGGCTTCTAGTAAACAAGTTTTTCATATTTTATTTTATTTTATTTATTTATTTGGTAGAGCTTCATAGACTTGCCAAATCTTTTCCTCTAGAAGCAAGCATGGCATGGGAGAAATCTGTGCCTACATCATAGGTCATCACAATGATCCTATCATACCCCTTTCAGCTCTTGTGAACCATTGTCTGTCCCCAACCCTAGATTCAAACTGATGCAAAAAGAAATCTACTATATAAAGGGGTTCCCGTCATGGACCGACCATCCCAAACAGAGAAACCTTACAACGCAGAAACACCAAACTTGCCAACAGAAATAGGCCTCAAGCAAGGTATGTTTGTAGCAAAGAAACTCCCCCCCCAAAACCTAAAAGGCCCCCAAAACAACGAGTAAAAAAACTACATTTCCCAGCATCCTCAGGGGCTGCCAATGACTCTCCCAGCCTCTACATTCTGACAACATGATTGGCTGCCAATAAGGGCGGATTTGCATAACTCCTGTACTGGCCAGCCAACATGAACATTCCGACCCATAATAAACTGTCAGAGGAGGATAAGGCAAAGGGCTGAGGCACAAACACAAACACCCAATTCACTTCCCACAGAAAATACAAATCACAGACCAGGCCCAAAATTGACAGTAAGGTTTCATTAACTTAATTTCCCTGACTAGGCCTCACTTAATGGAATGCTGTTTACGCTCTGAATTGACAGTAAGGCTTCATTAACTTGATTCTCCTGACTACGCCTCAGCTCACTGGACATTGTGTATGGCCTGAATTGACAGTAAGGCTTCATTAACTTGCTGTTCCTGACTAGGCCTCAGCTCATGGGACATTGTGTATGGCCTGAATTTACAGTAACCTACCTTGGCACACAGAGCCCCTATGACCCACGCTACATTCTACTACAGTTTGGAGGAGGGTGGACTATGGATTATGGGACTTGAAGTACCTCCATGGATAATGGGATTTGTACTACTTCAAAACCCATCATTCCCCACAGACCACTGTGGCCCAGAACCAAGACCGATAAAGACCAAACTTGGCACATAATGCCCCCCATGAGCCACACTCCATCCGACTGCAGTTCAGAAGAGTAACATCAATTCCAACCCTTACATACTCAGACTTTCTCGCATCTCCTAAATAGGGCACAGCAACGCGTGCCGGGTACAGCTAGTGTAATATAAATGGAGTCTATCCTAAACAATGCATGAAGTTCATATACAGTCATTTCTGGTTTGATTCCCCCTTTTTTTGGTCTTCTAAAAATACATTATTCATGGCTCCTCTCATGAAGTCCCTTGCAATGAAAAGAAAGACGCTCACAGCTGCCAGAGAGGCAAGCTTTGACATTAATTGGGGTAGTGATGAGGTTCACAAGCCCTTCAGCTGAAATGTGGGTAAAAGCAAAATATTCATCATTCCCAGCTCCTTGTTTTCTTCAGTTCTCTCATAACAGGACAACAGACTGTCGTTGTTAAAGAGTCAAGACAAGCTGAGTTACAATATCTTGAAACATGTAAAAATTAGTAAACGCCATATCCCACATTGAGCAGTTCATGCAGATTTCTGCTTTCTCCATCAATCTCAAGTCCAATTCGCTTTTTGGGGGAAATGTAGAAATATGCTTATAATGAAAGGTGGCTGTAAAAAAACCACCTTTTATATTTTGCAGTATAACATAGTTGCTTATGATAGTCACTTCCGAAGTCAAACGAGATAGAGAATTCTGTACAGGAGCATGCGAAGGCAATATATAACTAGTAGGCATGGTTTCGAACCCAAAAATGGTGATTCTAAAATCAAATGGGGGGTGGGGGGTTTGATTAGTAAAAGAAAGACTTACAAAAATTTTTCCAAAAATTTCTAAAATGTAACTTAATTACTAACGAAATTCGTTAGTAGTTCGTATGCCAGAGCATGCGCATTCCAGATGGTTTTTGGCCTACAACTCCCAGAAATCCTAACAGCTGGTAAATTGGCTGGGATTTCTGGGAGTTGTAGGCCAAAACTTGAATAAATCACACTGAATTCTAGATGGGACTCTCCAAATAGGAAGGAGGGAGGGAGGGAGCGGGTATTCTATTCTTGGAAGCAGCAAAAAAAGGAGGAGCCCCCCCTCGCTCCTCGCTGCCTCTCTCACCCCGATCCTGAGGGAGCGAGGGCCCAAGTTTGCCCAGGCTGAGAGGAAAAGGAAGAGGCCTGAGGCTGTGAGGAATGGTGGGAGTTGAAGTCCAAAACACCTACCTGGAGGGCTGAAGTTGGCCCCTGCGATGGGCAAGGCAGAGCAACGGGGAAGAGAAGGGGGAGGGGGAGAAGCATCTGAGAGCGCAGGGAGAGAGTGGAGGAGAAGCGTGTGTGTGTGTGTTTGAGAAGTTGGCCCCTGCGATGGGGCAAGGCAGAGCAACGGGGAAGAGAGGGGGGAGAAGCATCTGAGAGAGCGCAGGGAGAGAGAGGAGGAGAAGTGTGTGTGTGTGTGAGAGAGAGAAGTTGGCCCCTGCGATGGGACAAGGCAGAGCAACGGGGAAGAGAAGGGAGGGGGAGAAGCATCTGAGAGAGCGCAGGGAGAGAGAGGAGAAGAAGTGTGTGTGTGTGAGAGAGAGAAGTTGGCCCCTGCGATGGGGCAAGGCAGAGCAACGGGGAAGAGAAGGAGGGGGGGGAAGCGTGGAGGACTACACTTTCCAGAATGCATTGCCTAGCAGCAGCGTCACTTCCAGTTCCCCATAGAAATGCGGGAAAAAGAGGAAGCTGAATGAAGGCGGGAAGGAAATGAGGGGGAGAAGACAGGGAGAAGTGAGTACGTAGTACAATAATTAAGAATTTATTACGATCATAACGCAAATTGTTGGCCTCAAGGACCGTAAAAGGAAGTCTACTTCCTGGTTAGCTGCCGTGATGCGTATAAACTAGAAAGTCCCATTACATACGAATCACTTACGATTTCTTTTGATTTCATAACTTTTTTCTCATGCCTAATAACTAGTCAAAAGTCAATTAACACAGTACATAAGTTGCTTTATCTCATTTTGTTCACTCTCCCTGAAGACGCAGGTTCACAGCTTGGGAGTGATCCTGGATTCATCACTGAGCTTGGAACCTCAGGTCTCAGCGGTGGCCGGGAGAGCTTTTGCACAGTTAAAGCTTGTACGACAGCTGCGCCCGTACCTTGGGAAGTCTGATCTGGCCACGGTAGTCCACGCTCTGGTTACATCCCGAATAGATTACTGCAACGTGCTCTACGTGGGGCTGCCTTTGAAAACTGTTCGGAAACTTAAATTAGTCCAACGGGCAGCAGCCAGATTGCTCACTGGAGCATCATACATACCACCCCCTTGTTACGTCAACTCCACTGGCTGCTGGTCTATTTCCGAGCACAATTCAAAGTGCTGGTCTTGGCCTAGAAAGCCCTATATGACTCCGGCCCAGCTTACTTGTCCGAACATATCTCCCTCTGCGTTCTGCCTCGTAGCTTAAGATCTGCCGGGGAGACCTTGCTCTCGGTCCCACCAGCTTCGCAAACATGGCTGGTGGAGACGAGGGACAGGGCCTTCTCGGTGGTGACCCCCGGCCTATGGAACTCACTCCCCAGTGAAATCAGATCGGCATCCTCCCTCCTTTCTTTCAGAAGAAAACTAAAGATGTGGTTGTGGAACCAGGCGTTTGGCTAATGGATATAATGGCACTGAACATTGAATCTGACCTTGTGATTGTTGTAATGCAGTGTTTCTCAACCTGGGGGTCGGGACCCCTGGAGGAGTCACGAGGGGGTGTCAGAGGGGTCGCCAAAGACCATCAGTAAATACAGTATTTTCTGTTTGTCATGGGGGTTCTGTGTGGGAAGTTTGGCCCAATTCTATCATTGCCGGGGTTCGGAATGCTCTTTGATTGTAGGTGAACTATACATCCCAGCAACTACAACTCCCAAATGACAAAATCAATCCCTGCCCCCCCCCCCAATCCCACCAGTATGCATATCTATGTGTAATGGGTATTTATGCCAAATTTGGTCCAGTGAATGAAAAGACATCCTGCATATCAGATATTTACATTACGATTCATAACTGCAGCAAAATTACAGTTATTAAGTAGCAATGAAAATAATGTTATTGTTGGGGGTCACCAAAACATGAGGACTTGTATTAAGGGGTCACAGCATTAGGAAGGTTGAGAACCACTGTTGTAATGGAAAAGGCTTATGATTGTGTAACTAATGCTGTTTTAATCTAAGGTATTTGTATGTTTTTATCTTCTTATCATATTGTATTTTACTGTGGCATCAAATCGTTGCCATTGTTAGCCGTTCTGAGTCCCCCTGCGTGGGTGAGAAGAGCAGGGTAAAAATGATATAAATAAAAATAAATAAATATATAACTGGAAACATTTTGATGATAGTGTGTGAGAGAGAACTCATTCTAAATGTGTTTGCATTGCTTAGATGTACTCCTTGTTGCCAAACATATGCCTTACATCTCCAGAGAAAGTTAGTAATACAGGTTAGCCATCTCTCATCCGGAATTCCAAAATAGTGCAGAATCCAAAAGTGTCCACATTAATGACTGATATAATGATCTCTTTGCTTTCTGATGATTCAATGCACATAAATTGGTTTCATTCACACAATTATTAATAGTATTATATAAAATTACCTTCAGGCTATATATACAGTGCATATGAAACATGAATGGGTTGCATATTTAGACCTAGGTCCCATCTAAAAATGTCTCATAATGTACACATGGGCAAATACCGATAACCCAAAATCGGGGTGATCTGAATTCCAAAACAGTTCTGCTCCCAAGAGTTTTGGATAAAGGATACTCAACCTGTACATAGATTTACAGATACTCACTAGCTCTAATCTCTTATTTACAAAGCAAGTTGAATCAATGCTCAAAGAGAACAGCCATTCAGAGTTCCATTGCTTCCGTTCACATGGTAAACAAGCAATGGATTTGAATAGAACTCCCCTAAACATGGGCACTCTCCATAATGTTAAGGACTCCTAAATATTCCGGATTTTCAATTATGTGGTGGACACTCATATATAGACAGTTTTTCTGTTTCAGAAATGTTGCCCTCCATACAAGGCCCTAGCCAGGATTTTGATTCGGGGGGCTGAGTTTGATTCAAGAGGGGCTGAGTCTTAGTGAGTGAGGGTCTACCCTACCAAACCTTTTGTATTGTTATCTTAATACCCCCATGAATATGAGATATATTAAGCATGGTGATCAGATCATGATATGAATAAACACAACAGTTTAAATAATGTACCAGTAAGGCCTTCTCGTGGACCACCCCGAGAATTTGGGGGTTGAAACCCCAGCCTCCCCCGGCTACAGGCCGGCCTCCATATGAAGAGAGTAATGGAGCTGGAGATAGAAGAGGTAGGGCTAGTTTGATCTCCTTTTGGCCCCAGGGGGCCATTCTCTCCCCTCTGTTATTTAACATCTACATGCAGCCGCTTGCACAGCTGGTGCGGAGTTATGGGCTGGAGTGTCACCAGTACGCTGACGACACCCAGCTCATTCTGAGGATGGAGGGCAGGCCGGGTTCTGTCCCCGATAATTTCCAACACTGCCTCGAAGCCGTTACTGGATGGCTGCGAGCCAGTAGGTTGAGGGTGAATCCGGCGAAGACGGAGATCTTGTGGCTGGGTCGCCCGGGTGATGTTAATGTCCAGCTTCCGAGCCTGGACGGTGCGGTGTTATGCCCATCGCCTTCCGTAAAGAGCCTGGGGGTCCATTTGGACTCCCAGCTGACCATGGAGGCCCAGGTCTCTGCGGTCAGCAAGATCGCTTTTTTTCATCTGCGACAGGCAAGGAGGCTGGCCCCTATCTCTTCCGGAACGATCTGGCCACGGTGATCCAAGCCACAGTCATCTCAAGGCTGGATTACTGCAACGCGCTCACGTTGGCCTTCCTCTGTCGGTGACCCGGAAGCTCAGGCTAGTGCAGAACACTGCCGCCCAGCTCCTGTCTGGCACGCCAGCTGGCGCCCACATAACACCTGTTTTGCAGGATCTGCACTGGCTGCCAATTGAGCACCGGATCACCTTCAAAGTGTTGGTCCTCACCTTTAAGGCCTTACACGGCCTGGGGCCAGCGTATTTGAGGGACCGTCTCACCCCATATTGCCCTCCGAGATCACTTTGGTCTGAGGACTCCAATCTCCTGGAGATACCTTCAGCTAAACTCGCAAGGCTGACTGCTACCCGCTGGAGGGCGTTCTCTGTCATAGCACCTACGCTGTGGAACGCCCTCCTGGCTATGAAGGACTTGCTCCCGTTTAGACGGGCCTGTAAAACATACCTGTTTAAGCAGGCCTTTGGTGAGTAAGTCCTGCCCATGCCCCGCCATCTATTCGTTCTTCTGAGGATGATGTGCTGTTCATTGTTTTAACTGTGTTATTAATTACTGTACTGCTGTTGTTTTTAATTGTTTTTAACTGCTTATTGCCTATATTTTACTGTGCCCTTCGGCTCCTGTAAGCCGCCGCGAGCCTCAGGGAGTCGGCGGCATAGAAGCCCGAATAATAAAATAAATAAAATAAATATTGATCCATCCCATCTTGTAAACAAGTGACTAGAATCATAAAAAAATCATAAATGGCTCAAGGCCTTGGGAATGTTGGTGTAGTTCCTAAAATAGGTTAAAGAAAGATATGACATTTGCTTCCCATTTTTTCCCTTTTCCTTTCTTGCAGTCATTTGTTTTAGGATATAAGCCCACTTTGAGGCGTTTCTCATAGCACTGAACATAACTCAAGAAGGGACCCAAAACACTCCAGAGGCAGAGTGGTAGCTTTTGGCTCCCATATGAGAGGATCACAGAATCCAGTCCATGTGTTCTTCTAGGCCAGGCATGGGCAAACTTTTTTTGCCTTGGGGCTGCATTGCAGGCCTGGCCAGAAGGGCTAGGCTGGGAGGAAGTGGAGCTGTTTGCATGCTGGGTGGGCATGGGTCTGTAAAGGGTTCTTCTTGGCTTTACTTATTTATTTATTATTATTTATTATTTATTAAATTCGACTTGCTATACCGCTCTCTCTGGAGCCCAGAGCGGTTTACAAAAAGTGAAGCAAACATAGAGGTACATTAAAAATACAGTTAAAAATACATTAAAACGCATTAAAAATGCGTTTGCGAACAAAGATTCAGGAAGGACTCATCCCATGCTTTCCATCGGAACTTGGATGTGCCCTTCGAGCCTGTGCAGTGGATTTTTCTGGTGGAGCGCAGCGTGCACAGAACTGGCCTCACCCTTTAAACCAAAGGTTTATCTGCCGGGGCCTAGCAAGCTTGGACGGTGGCAGCTAGGTCCTCAGGTCGTAGGTTTGATTAGAGTTTCCTTCTCTTAGATGGTTGACCTTACAGGGTTAGATGAGCACCATCTCCCCGGGTTTGAAATTAGAGTTTTCCTTCTCCTAGGATGGTTGCCAAAAGGCTAGAGAGCCCATCCTTCCCGTTGACCCTCTTTGTCTGACCCTTCGTTTGTGACCTGTCTGGCATGGGAGGCCCAACCAGTGGCTATTTTGCCACCGCCAACATAGCTCACAACTTCATTAGGGTACACAAGCCTCCTCCTCACAAGAAGGTGGCACCAATGGAGGGTAAGGGTAAGGCCAGGTAAAGGGTAAGGCCAGGAAAAAGGCAGGGCCAAGTGGGGGCAGGGCAGGGCCTGTCATCCTCAGGTTGTCATCACAGCATAAGGGCGGGCCTGCTTAACCCATCTTTATGCCAGGAGGAAGGGGGGAAAGGTGGTGACTGCCCTGATCCTACTTCCCTGATCCTCAGGCTGTCCTCTTGGTATTATGCAAGGAAGAAGGTGAGACAGGCATTGGCGGAGAGTGTTCCAGAGGGTTCTCAGCCACCACGAGCCTCCCTTGAGCAGTATTCCCAGCATAAGGATGGGGCATTCACATTGTCCTTATGGCTGAGAGCACTCCAGATGGCTCTCAGCTGCTGCGTGCCACCATATCCTTATGCCAAGAGGACAGGGAAATGAAAAGGGCCTAAGGTAAACACCATAATACAGGGGTGCTCATTAGGTAGATCGCGATCTACTGGTAGATCGCGTAGGGCATCCTGGTAGATCGCAGGCAGGGCGAGAAGGAGGCTCAGTCCTGCCCCGCAGGCTCCCGCCGCCGCCCAAGTGCTGCTGGCTCTGGGTTATCTGAGGTCCTTTCCACACAGTTGAATAAAATCCCATGTTATCTGCTTTGAATCAGATTATATGGCAGTGTGGACTCAGAAAACCCAGTTCAAAGCAGATATTGTGTTCTATGTTTCACATTTTTGTAGTGGGTAGGTAGATCATTTTGACTTAGTTGTTTTATAAGTAGCTCGCATGCTGAAAAAGTGTGAGCACCCCTGCCATAATATATTCAGCACCATAACATAGTTTCTTCAAAGTTAGCTGGAACCTTGGGCAGATTACTCTTTACATTAATTTATTCTTGCAACGAAGTCCCAGTGAAAATAATATCAACTTTTTAAACTTGTTAAAACTTGTGTGGGAAAAAAAAACAAGCTGAGAAGTGTGAAATTCAGCACAAAGGGTGGCCTATCTGTGTAACTGTGATGTAAAGAAATCACAAAGAGTGGCCATACATAATGCTCTGATGTGATGGAAGTACCAGTTTTCAAAAATTGGTACTATTTCATGAAGCAAAATCATTAGTGGACTCAGGTTATTTTTTCAAAAAACAATAATTTTTATTGATATATTTCCCATGAAAGTTGTGGAGTGGGTATGGGGAGGGAAAGGGATAAGAGACAAGGAGAGGTAGTGAGAGGGTAGGGAAGCGGGGCAAGAAGGGGGGAGATGGGGGGACACGAGAGAGGGAGAGAAAAAAGGGGGGTATATTTTTAAAAATTAAAAAAGAAAACAGTTTTTAAAAAATTGAGTTGTAGATTAAAAAGAGAAAAAAGGAAAAAATCTATTTAGAACATCCTTTCTTCTTTGTAATGGGATGGATAAGAAATTTAAAAAATTAAGAATTGTCCGTTGTGTTTGTCTTGAACGGTATTATAGCCCATTCCATTTTCTCACAATTATTAGATTAAAATCTTTAGGTTTTTTTCTTTCATCCAGTCTTTAAACGGAGTCCAGTCATTCCTGTTTCTGGTTTTTCCCTGGGTTTTGGCAACCATAGAGGTCAGTTTGTCCATATTCATAATGTCATAATGTCCAACATCTTCTCAGTCCATTCTTCTTTCATAGGTGTATGTTCCTGCTTCCAGCTTCTTGCATAGATTATTCTTGCTGCAGTAGTGATATATGTGAAGAGTTTCTCCGTGTTTGTGGGCCAATCTATATTTGTTAAACCTAGCAAAAACCATTCTGGTCTTAGGGGGATTTTTGTCTTTAAATTTTTCTGGCTTAGATCAATACTGTTTGGCTTTGTCACATGTCCACCAAAGATGATGGAAGTTGCCTTCTATTTTGCCACATTTCCAGCAGTTGCTGTTTAGATTCTTCGCAATTTTTGCCAGCTTGTATAGGGTTATATGCCATTGATGTGTCATCTGATCAGGTTTTCTTTCAATTGTATGAGTATGTGTAGTTCATCTTCCTTTTCAAAATTGTCACCCATTCCCCTAAAGAAATCCTTCTTCCTATATTTCTCACCCAAATTATCATTCACTGCGCAGGGAATGTGGCGCAGCTGGCTGGGTGTCAGCTGCATAAGATCTCTACTGACCAGAAGACTATTGTGTAACCTGTTGTCGACCTTTGCAACCCGAAAGACAGTTGTATCTGTCAAGTAGGAATTTAAGGTACCACTTAGTGGGGAGGCTAAATTTAACTGATTTACGAGGCCATAAGAAAGATCTCCAGAAAACACGCTGAGGAATGAAGGAGTGTGACAACTCCCCCTGGTGGCCAGATGTTAAATTGCCTCTGTCTGTCTTGTATGTTTGTGTGTCTAAATGTAATGTGTACATTGTAATCCGCCTAATACAACAGCAGAATAAATAATATTATAATCACTGACATGAAATATTATATCTTCCAATCAAATAAAAGGGTCTCAAATGTCCCAACTCAGTCCTGTGTGTAATGTTATACAAGTCTTATACCACGGAAGTTCCGTATAACTCACTGTAGCGATGTATCTCCATTTGTTCGGTGAGGGGAGTATCAAGAGTGAAGATTTATAGTTTCCAATGGTACGTTCAAATGTCTGTCCAGTTTATACACCCAAATTTCCCCAAACAGGTGTTGTAAATCCATTGAGTTAGTATGGGATAAACAATTTTCTTTTAATCTGGGTTATATCCACAAAGTAGGGAAGATATCTGAGTCGTAGTATTCAATTTAACCTCAATAATCACAGCAGTGATAGTCCACATGTAGTTTCCAATTTTTTAGAACATGTACAGTATATAGTCATTTATTTCAAGAAGACGTCGTTTGGTCATCCATCTAGTCAAATCGCAATTCAGCCAACAAATCAGTTGAGTATCAAACAGATCTTTCCGTTTCGTCTCGTGAGAGACTTTATCAAGGCTGCAATGTGGAAGGTTTCTAATATCGACCAACATCGTATTCAATTATTTTATACCATAATAACGCAGGTGCGTCTACACATTGTAATCCGCCCCGAGTCCCCTGCGGGGTGAGAAAGATGGAATAGAAATAAAGTAAATAAAAATAAAAATAATTTTTTTGGTATTCCATTTGAGTAGTATCTTATATATCCTTGTTATAATTTTCTTTCCTTTATTATCATATCCCAAGGAGTTGTGTCTGCTGAGAACCCCACCTGACTCTGCAGGTTATTGAGAACCAGCAGTGTGGAGCTACATTTAAAAACTAAATAAATGTATTTTATTCTAATTTTTGAAGGTTTCTTCACTAGATGTGGTACATTTTCATGGGATTTCAGAGAACGGTGTCTGTTTCCAAGATTCCTGATCCATTTGCTAATTCACCAATAAAAACAAAGTGATAAGCTTGTCTCAGTACCGTCTTAAAAAGGATTGATGATGCAACTGGACTTCAAAAGCAGAGCACGGTAATGTGTTTTATTTCATGATAGAGTGATTTGCTTTGAAAATCTTGGTGATGCAAGAGTACAGAAATATGAGTAAAATTAAATCAAATCACATAATACAAAGCAACACAATAGAAAAATTATTCTTAAAGGATATTTGTTGCAACTGGGTGATTCAGTAATGGAAACCAAACATGCTCTGCTGGTAGTGTTTGGACTCTGATGAACATGGCATTTAACCTCTCCAAGAGTTCAACTTAGAATATTCAAAAAGCACTATATAAAAATGATATGTATTACCGCTACATCTTAACTTAGAATACAATTAACATTTATTTATAATTTGGATATAAGAAGCAAACAGGATGTTCAACAAAATATTGTGCAATTCTGAACACAGGGACTGGGGAATATTTGATCCCCCAAATGTTTCTGGACTTCAATTCCAATCATTCCTCTCCATTAGCTTTTACTATGAGGGCATACAGTCCACATCCCTAAAATATTATGTATTTTAATCTACTTGTATTTTAATATTTTATTGCACCGGGAATGTGGCGCAGCTGGCTGTGAGTCAGCTGCATAAGATCTCTACTGACCAGAAGGTCATGAGTTCAAGGCCTGCCCGGGTCGGGGTGAGCTCTCGACCAATTGTGTAGCTCATTGTCTGTCTATATATGTTGTATGTCTATGGCATTGAATGTTTGCCTGTATATGTGCGTTGTGATCCGCCCTGAGTCCCCTGCGGGGTGAGAAGGGCGGAATATAAATGAAGCAAATAATAAATAAATAAATTGTTTTTATGATGCTTTAAATGTAATTTGGCATTGAATCCTTGCTGTTAACCGGACTGAGTCCCTCTGTGGAGGTTGAGAAGATTGGTATAGAAAAGTTTTAAATAAATAAATAAATATCAAACATATTTGTTGTAATATAATAGTTTTTTTAAAAAAAAAAAAAAAGAAATGAAAGCAGGCTGAAATGGAAATTATTTGGCGGAAAACACAGATTGGTGATCAAGGCAACTTAAACAGGTGCCCATTCACACTGCATAATTATAGTGCTATATGTCCCCTTAAACTCCCATGGCAACATCCTATGGGGCTGTGGTATTTGCAGGTTGGTGATGCACTAGAGTTCAGTGGCTGAGAATTCTGAATATCCCTTCCTAAACCACAAATTCTAGGGATCCATCGAGTGTTGCTACAGCAGTTTAAGTGGAATATAAAACTATAATTGCTTAGCACCGGGAATGTGGCGCAGCTGGCTGAGTGTCAGCTGCACAAGATCTCTACTGACCATAACGCCAGGAGTTCGAGGCCTACCCGGGTTGGGGTGAGTGCTCGACCAATTTGTGTAGCTCATTGTCGACCTTTGCAACCTGAAAGACAGTTGCATCTGTCAACTAGGAAATTTAAGTACCACGTCGTGGGGAGGCTAAATTTAACTGATTTACGAGGCCATAAAACAATCACCAGGAAGTACACAAGGAAGAATGGAGGAATGCGACAGCTCCCCCTAGTGGCCAGAAGCCAGAAGCTGGAAATGTTAAATTGCCTCTATTTCTGGCCAGAAAGCTGTAAATGCCTGTCTGTCTATATGTCAGGGGTGGGCAATTACTGGCCCTCCAGGTGTTTTGGACTTCAACTCCCAGAAATCCTAGCCAGTTTACCAGCTGTTCAGATTTCTGGGAGTTGAAGTCCAAAACACCTGGAGGGCCGGTAATTGCCCACCCTTGCTATATGTGTTGTATGTCAATGGCATTGAATGTTTGCCTGTATGTGTGCATTGTGATCCGCCCTGAGTCCCCAGCGGGGTGAGAAGGGTGGAATATAAATGTTGTAAATAAATAATAAATAAAATAATAGTGTGAGAGTCTTCAGAACAGTATATTCATAGCTGTCATTGATATCCCAAGTGCTCACAAAATCAACGTCTCCTTGGAGTATGACTTTGACGTAACCCCATTCCTGCTAAACACAGGAGAAGTAATAACCCTATAAATGCTATCGACTGTTGTGGGTTGAGACACCAACTGCATAGCTGAAAGAAGGAAACGGCATGGTAAACACATAACCTTTTTGGGCCAGGCTCCTTGGCTGCAATGACAAATAGTTCAGGAAGAAGAATGAGAAGGTGACACGTGGTGGGTAAATCAGACATGGAGGCCAAATATACATAGACAACAAGCTTTCTAGGTAGGAGACAGAGATCGGCCAACTTAAACAGGGCTATGAACTACTTCACATGAACACCTACCCCTGACAAATGTACAAATATCATAATGTACTCTAGAACATATGGAGAAACTTTGGTGTGAATTGGCTGGTTGAACAATGATGATCATTTCCATGCTTGTGTCTGCCTTTTTGCAAGCACAAGACACAATGAACAAATCTAGCCAACCAGCCATATATTGTGGCCTACTAGAATAACTCCCATCTTCAAGCATTCCAAGGCAGACAGAAAATATTGGTAGCCTATCATACTCCCAATGGCCCACTATAAATGCCATGTGGGCTTTCTACAGCTTGGTTGATTCTTCATGGTGTAGGTCTGTCTAAGTCTTCCCTATACAGATATATTTTAATGATCATGATATTTAATTCTGTTTTAATATTTAATATTTAGATTTTTAAACTGTATAGTTTTTTAAAGGTTATGAACCACTTTGGGGTATCAGTTCCTGAGATAAAAGTGAATATACAATAGAATAATAATAATAATAATATAATGTGGCCAAATAAAAGATCGATGTGATAGAGATTTGATTTTTTTTAAAGGTGGAGAATCTCTAATGCAATCCTTATCAAAAGCTTGGAAGTTCGGGGATAGAGAAGGGCAGGTTATAAATGAAATAAATAAATAAATAAACAAACAAACAAATAAAATAAGTTATGGGGAGGCATGTCAGTCCATGGTCAGGCCCGGATTAACTGTTTGTGGTGCCCTAGGCCACACTTTAGAAGCCCCACCCCTGGGGGCGGGGGCGCTTCTGCACATGCGCATCCGCGGCTTCCTTCAACATCTTCCTCCTCCTCGCCGTGCCCGGAGGAGGCAGAGAGGCCATGACGCACACAAAGAGGCGCCGCGGCTTCCCTCTGCGGCTTCCTCCTCCTCGCCGCGCCTAAGGATCTTCGCGAGCGCCGCAGCCTCTCTGCCTCCTCCGGCAGGTTCCTGGGTGCCGCAGCGGCCGCCCGGGAACTTCCCTTCCTTCCTCCTCCTCGGAGAAGGAAGAGGAAAGAAAGGAAGCCCCCAGGCGGCCGCTGTGGCACCCAGGAACATGGTGGAGGGCACAGAGGCCACGGCGCTCATGAAGGGGCGCCGCGGCTTCCCTCCGCCTTTTCCTCCTTGCCCTCGCTGCCGCGCCCGACATCATCTAGCCCCGCAGGTTGGTTGTGGGAGAGGCGCGCCATTGGCCACCGAAAAGGGGCGGGCGCCGCACAGGACGCCGGGGCGCCCTCCCCACCCCCACCCCCCGTGGCGGCCTCGCCCCCTCTCAGGTGTGGGTGAAGGAATGAAAGAGAGGGAAGGAAGGAAGGAGGTGCCACAGCCTAAGGGAAGAAGAGAAAGGGTTGTTTTTTGGGGGTTTTTTGGTCCGTGATTTGGCACCCTTCTAGGCCTACGCCCATAGGCCATGGCCTTGTTGGCCTTATGGGTAATCCGGGCCTGTCCATGGTGTTGCCCCATTTTTTAAACTCCATGATACTTGCCTATCTGTTTGAAGCAGTGCTCCTGAAACCATTACAGTTGACTTGAATACTAAGAGAAACTACTCTGAAAAACCACACAGGTAGTTTGTCTACTTCCTAACCAAGAAATATCTTATGTTAATTTCAAAGGACAACTGGAAACAAAAGCTGACAGTGTTGTTATTCACTTCCTTTTCAAAAATGGGAATCATGGAAAACACAGGTTTCGAACTACAGTAGTCCTATAATAGTTGTCCAACAATATTTCCTCCTATCAATTATTGCCTATAATATAAACACATTTAAAATTGAACTCCCAAAAATGTGGGTTTGATTTGTTGTAAAATACATTGTATGGGAGCCAATTTGCTGTGACCTGGTGCACACATAGTGCCACAGAAAATATATAGTTTCTCACTGTGTGTATTACTATAGTATTACCAAAGACCACAGGAAGGAATGCCAATGACACTGTAGTATTATATTAACGGGCACTAAACTAGTATAGCTAATTCTCACCTAATCAGAAATATCAGCCCAATACTGTTTCAGTCTTTTATATACTCACGCCAAAATGGACTAGAACAGGGCTGCCCAGGAAGTCGATCACAATCGACCAGTCAATCGCGGGTCTAAAGGAGGTCGATCCCAGCACATGGGGCACCTTGCTTGCGCGCACCTTCCACGAGGCATTGTGGAAATGACCGAGTGCGAGGCGGGGCCTTGGAAGGTCTGCAATGCCCCGGAGGGAGGAGCGATGGGTGGGAACGAGGGAGCATGAGGCGGGGCCTTCCAAGACCCCGCCTTGCACTCCGTCGTTCCCGCAATGCCCCGGCGGGAAGAGCGGTGGGCGGGAACAAGGGAGCACAAGGCGGGGTCTTCCAAGGCCCCGACTCGTACTCCGTCGTTCCCGCAATACCCTGGTGGGAGGAGCCGGTAGACAGGAACAAGGGAGCATGAGGCGGGGTCTTCCAAGGCCCCACCTCACACCCCGTCATTCCCGCAATGCCCCGGCGGGAGGAGCGGTGGGCGGGAATGAGGGAGCGCGAAGCGGGGTCTTCCAAGGCCCCGCCTCGCACTTCGTCGTTCCTGCAATGCCCTGGCGGAAGGAGTGGTGGGCGGGAGGAGGGGCGGTGCATGGGAGGAGTGGCGCACAGGAGGAGTGGCGCGCAGATGGTGCGTGCACGCAAGGTAGATCTTCTTCACTTGGTTTTCAAAAAAGTAGCTCGCATGCTGAAAAAGTGTGGGCACCCCTGGACTAGAATGAATTGGAATTGTCATTTTATGCAAACTATATGTATGGCAAAGAAACAAAAAAAACCAATCCAATTGTTTTGGCACTTGTTGACTATAATGTCATAGTTAAAGGGTAAATATTGAGCAACCTTGAAACAAACATGGCAAAAACATACGGATAACTGTTTTAAAAAGGTTTACAGAATTCATACATGAAATTCAGGATGATATTCCTAGCAGGTTGGTCTCAGTAAGAGGAGGTCTGGTTAGACAGACAATAAATCCAGCCTAAGTGAAGTGCTTTTCTGTCCCACTTATATGAATGGGGTAGATTTGGAGAGTTTCATTTTGGGTAGGTTGCATCCCAAATATACCAGAAAAAAGGAGTCTGTCCAAGTGATGTAAACATTTCTTAAGAACCACTCATCCTTCGCAGAGCCTAGAAAGGCAAAACAATCACATTCCTTTACAATTTCTCTTTACATCATTCTCGTCACAAAATTCAAACTTACACATTCCTTGAGAACAATCGTTTCCCCCCTCCCCTAAGGCTTCCTATCAGATAGTGCAGTGTTTCCCAACCGGTGTGCCATGAGCAATCATCAGGTGGGAAATTACAGTGTAGAGAGAGAGAGCCTAGCAGGAAACTTCAGGCAGCAGAAATGAGGCTTTCCTGGCCGAAGCAGCAATACCAGCCAGGCTGGCTGCAGTCAGGGAGAGCCCTCAGCGTCCAGAGCTTTCCTCCCTCCCTCCTCTCTCTCTCCTTCCCTTCCTTCCTTCACTCCCTCTGTGCACCAAGGGCTACCTGGCCGGGCTGTGGCTCCTCCTGCTTCCTGTCCCCTGGGCACTCTTCTGCCCTCCTCCTCTCCGGCAGCAAGGAGGAGGAGAGGGAGGAGGAGTCCACAGGAGCTGCCCCGGTCCTGGAGGCTCAAGGTGAGGCTTTCAGCCCTCTAGCCCCTCTGTGCCAGGGAAGGGGAGCAACCCCTCATCTCCTGGCCTCTCCTGGCTGGGCTCCAGGTTCGCTGCAGAGCAGAGCAGAGGCCGGGATGCGCAGCTCCACAGCCCAGCTTGGTTCCTTCCCGATCTGGCCCCAAGGTGACAACAGGGAAGCCGAAGGGACGCGCAGGGGGGAGGCACTCCTGGAGGGGCTGAACCCCTTTGGAAAGGAGAGCTGGGGGTGATGACGGCTGCAACCCTCTGCCGCAGTTTGTCCCGAGGCTCGGAGCCACCCCGTGTGCTCAATTCCTATTCGTCCTGCTCAGCCGAGCCCGCGTGTGCTTCGGCCACTCAGTGCAGCCCTCCCCCGTGGGACAGTGACAGGCCTCTTGCGCATGGGCCTCCCGGGTGGACCGAGAGGGGGAGTTGGTGGAAGCAGCGCCGTCACGAGGGGAAAGGGTGACAGTTAGTAAAATGACAGTTAGAGTGTCATTTTGTGTCATTTTGGTTGGTGTGCCCTAGGATTTTGTAAATGTAAAAAATGTGCCGCGGCTCAAAAAAGGTTGAAAATCACTGAGATAGTGCATTCCTCCCTCACCCTGTCCCCACCGCTGCAATCCTATACTCACTTACCTTGAAGCAATCCCCGAAGTGTGAACTCCGAGGGGACTACTTTTGAGTAGACATGTATAGGATTGCATTGCCAATCTGTTTTTCTTTCTTTTCTTATCTGTTTTGTAAAGTCGTTTACCAACAAGGCTGAAGTCATTTCCACAGAACTGCCACTGTGCTTACATTGGAGCGTAACAATGCGGAAACGGGCTCCATGTGCTCATCTGGAAAAGCCAGGTTGTGTGTTGCATATCTATATGCCACTGCAGTTTATTTGCATCCCATCCCAATCCTTCCCAATAACACGGGAGTATTTTTTATTTAATATAACACCATTTTGGGAAGGTCCAAAGAGGTCGGTTGTAGCCCCTCCCCCCCCTTTGCTTAATTATTTTATCTAATAATATCTGCCCTTTACCATGGGAAAACGAGCACAGACCTTTGTTTAAAAAATAATCCTTAAAGGTTTCTTTTTCAAAAAATAGTTTTAAAAGAAGAAACTCTGCATCCAAACATGTTTAGAATAAACTGCAGAAAATACTACTACATAGCAGCAAGACTACATTAGACTTTTTGATTTCTCCATGGTGTCCTTGGATAGATAGACCACCCAGTAGACCATGTTAAATGCTCCAAAAGTGACCGGAAACAAAATGCGTGCATATTTGTCTATCTTACTGGTGCCAGAGCTTAATGGGAGGGGAGCAGGAGGAGGACTAACAGTAGAAGACTTTGCCGCTGTTCCCAAAGTATTAGCTGTCGTTTGAATCTGCTCCAGTCTAGATCCAAGTAAATGGTGAATGGAGGGAGAACCAGACGTGGCTTGTTGGGCTACGTATCCCGTTAAAACGGGAGTAGAGGGAGGTGCAGAAGGAGTTGCTCTCGCTGAAGCCAATGTTTCTGATAGGCTTATACGGCTGAACGGGTTTGGGCTTGATGCTGAAGGAGATCGGGGCATAATGTCTGAAAGCCCCTGAGTTACTGTAGAAGGTAGCACTGAACTGTTTCTGGTGTCAATTTTCTTCACGCTCTCAGATTCCGGTTGCAGTGTGGCATTGATTCTTTTCCTCACGTTGGAATTTGAGTCTGTACTCTGCAATATTGAAAGAAGAACATTAGTGGTTTTTGAAAGAAATGTTACCATCTTCACCTTAGGGCAGGGGTAGGGAACCTATGGGTTGGGAGCCAGATGTGGCTCTTTTCATTTTTTAAAAAAAGAATTTTATTGAGTTTTCATATAAACATAAAATATCCTATCTAAGGGGTACTGGACCAGGGAGTATTAAGGAAGGTTGGGAGATTGGGAAGGGGATTTGGAAAGGAAAGGGTAAAATAAGGAAAAATTGGGTAGGGAAGGGGTCTGTGACTTCCAAATCATCATTCTTGCGTTTTTTGTCCATTTTACCCCTTTTAATTCTCTCATACTTGACTTCTCCACTTGACTTCGTTTGTCATTCCTTCTTTGTGTTTAATCACTTAGGAAATGCTTTTCTCTATCACATAATTTTATCTAATTATAGTTTTTCTTAAATTCTTCATACAAATTCCAGTCTGTGTTTTTTATAGGTCTTCCGTACGATCTCTTTAGAGCAAATGTTAATTTGTCTATTTCTCTTATGTCTTCTATCTTGGCAAGCCTTTCTTCTATTGTTGCCATTTCATTCAATTTCCACTCTTTTCATGATTGCATCTGGCTCTCCAGAGCAGCCCGAGCATCAATTTCCCAGCATGCAGTGGGGAGGAGTGACGCAAATGTGCCTCCTCCCCCTTCCTTCCTTCCTTCCTTTCTTTTTCCCTCTCTTTTTCTTTCATTCTTTTTCCTCCCTCTCTCCCTACCTTTTTCCTCCCTCCCTCTTCATTCCTTCCTTCCTCTTCCATTCTTTCCTTCTCTCCTTCCTTTTCCCTCCCACTATCCCCGTCCTTCTTTCCTCCATTCTCCCTCTTCCTTCCTTCCTCTTCCTTTCTTTCTCCCCTTTCAACCTTTCCTTCTCTTTCCCTTCTTCCTTTTCCTTCCCCCTCTTGCCTTCCTTCTTTCCTCCATTCTCCCTCCCCCTCCCTCCCTCCCTCCCTCTTCTATTCTTTCCCCCCAAGTCTTCCATTCCCTCTGCTTCCTTTCTTTTCACTTCCCTCTCTCTCCCCTTCTTTCTTTTCTTCTTTTCTCTTCATTATTTTACTCTTTCCTCACTCCCCTTCCTTTCTTTTTCCCACCCTTTCCTTTCCTTCCTTCCCATTTCCTTCTTTCTTTTCCCCTCCATGTCTCTCTCCTGCTTTTCTTTTCTTCCTTTTCCATAGTTCGCTCTTCTTTTCTTTCTTGCTCTCCCCTTGATTTTTTTATATCATCTGTCTTTCTTCCTTTTTTCTTTTCCCCTTCCTTCTATCTTCTCTTCCTTCCCAGAGTCCTGAGCATGCCTTTTGCAGAGCCATTTCTGAAATGTCCCATCATTCTGCCTGGGAAATCCTTTTCTCATAGCATGTACGTATATACTCATATTTTGTTTAATTCTCTCTCTCTCTCTCTCTCTCTCTATATATATATATATATATATATATATATATATATATATATATGGCTCTCACTGAAATAAATTTCCAAATATTTTGCTTTTATGGCTCTCTGAGTCAAAAAGTTTCCTGACCCCTGCCTTGGGGCAAAATACAGTATTCCTTAATGGAAAACCCAGCACTATCCTGAAATGTAGTGATGTGGTTAGTGTCTTAAGTGCATACTCATTGGATCAATTATTCTCTTCAATCATGGGAAGAAAGAATCAAAGAGCAAGTTAGAAATTGTCTGTTATCTTTTATAGCCTTTAAAGATTCAATTTTTGCAAATTTTGGTGACAATGTTGGCATCTGCCTGCTGTATTAAGTACGAGATATACTAATAATTGAAAGTTATTCTGCATGTTATAGAGAAAAGAGTACAGATCAAGTATCACTTATCTAGAAATCTAAAAATCAACACATCTTCACTTGCTGATAAGTCATTGTACACAAACTTTGTTTTGTGCACAAAATTGCCAATATATGATATATACTATTACATTCAGAGTATGTGTGTAAATAAATAATAATAATAATAAACTTTATTTGTACCCTGCCCCCATCTCCCCAATGGGGACTCGGGGTGGCTCACATGAGGCCAAGCCCAAACAACAAATTATAATAAAATAAAATCAAAACATCAGCAATAAGCACAACAAAATACATACAAATACTGTAAAAATAACATTTTGCAGCCGGAGGTGGGAGGCTCCGCCCCGGCTGCAAAATGTTCCTCTGTCCTTTTTATCCAGAAGCGCTCGGTCCCAATAGTGCATACGCGAAACTAGCTGTTTGCGCACATGCGTGCTTCGGCGCCATCATCACCACACTGAAGACCCAGGGGGTGCCAAAAAAAGGTTGGCTTACTATAATTTTTTACCTTCGTCCGGTCCTGTATAGAGGGATACCTCATGCCCAACGATTTTGTATTTGTTGGTCCGAGGAAAGAGAAGATCTAATACACTTATCTGTTACATTGCCCTTTGTATAATTACCCTTGAAACAATCTTCTTGGAGACCTTTTATAAGAAAGGGCAGCGTTGCAACGGTCAGCACTTATATGTGACTTGTTAGCAGATTATTCCAAAAATATAACATTAAAGGTTGCCACATTTGCAATCGTAGCCCAAAAAATCCAAGCTAAATTAGTAAAGTCCACAGTGGAGGCTAGAAATAACTACTAGTTACCACAAGATAAAAGTTGCAGTTTTACTCATCTCTTGCTTTGGGGTTTTCCATAAGCAACTGGTTGGGCACTATGGGAACAGAATGCTGCTCTAGATAGACTTTTGGTTTGACCCCAAATAGGTCTTTTCATGTAATACCCATTGTATCTTCCTTCTACATAAGACACATTATCAGGCACAGAAATAACCCTGATAACTCAGGAACGACCAAGCACAACCCTTGCCAGTTTTTTTTAATGACAAAAAGAAGTGTTTGGCATCTTGTGCCCCATATAGTTAAAGTAGACTACATTTCAAAACTGGACGTAAGGCCTGGTTCATAAAAATTGTCTCATGAAGATCCCTCACTCTGTCAGTGGCTAAATGCTTATCCCAGTGTGAAATGATACAGAGTGACTGACCTTAATATTCACAGTGATGGCTAAACAGCTCAAATTTGAATGTCAGTGATCAGGTTTTTGGAGGAACAGGGGAATGAACAAGCTCCCCTACTTAATTGAATAAATACCAACAAAATGGCTCATTTGAGTGTTTCTTCTGCCTGATAAAATAAATGTTGATCTAAGAAAACCATCTCTCTTACGCAGTACCAAGTAACGTATGAAGTTGATGGCACGCAACACAGAGATACACTTGACTTACTCAGTAAATACTAGGGTTGGATATCCCCGGTTTTAAATTATTTGAAATTGGTTTAATTTTGTATATAAAATTAATTTCATAGTTTTTTGACCCAACTGTTCCAACCCGGAAGTGTAATTTCTATACCGAACCTGGGGGGTGCCATTTTTCTTAATTTTTGTAATTAGATCGTATTTTCCCATTTCAGTTCTCATCTTGCGAGAGGAGACTGGAGTGCAGTAGCACCCTTTCTCCTCTCGCGAGCTGAGAGCTGAGACGAATCTGCCCTCCTCCTTCCCTGGATGGGAAAAACGTGGGTTATCCCCATCCAGGGGAGGAGGGGGGCAGGTTCGTCTTCCCTCCTCCTTCCCTTGATGGGAATAACTTGCGCACAATGCCTGTCAGCTGGGAGGGGCAAGGAGGAAAGAAGGGAGAGCAAGCCCTCCATCCTAGCCTCCCAGCTGGCATAATGAATAAAAATGAAAATTCGTTATTAATAACGTTTCAATCACGAAATTTATTTTAAAATGTTTGTATTAATTTCTATAACGAACCAAAAAATGAATCCCTCCCAACTGAGTTTAGAATCATTTTTTTCATGGATCAACCAACCCTAGTAAATACTATAAAGAATGGCTTATAATGCTATTTTACGCTGATGGTTATTTATTGTTTCCATGTCAGACTGATGGTAGAAAAAATAATGAGTCCTATGGCAATTTTAGTACTAATTTATTTAGTGTAGGATAATGTAAAGGCAGTGTGGTGTAGTGGTTTAAGCTTTAGACTACAACCCTTTAGACTACAACTCTGAAGAGCAGGGTTCCAATCCCTGCTCAGCCATGGAAACCCACTTTGCGACTTCAGGCAAGTCAAGTGCTCTCAGCTTCCAAGGAAAGCAACGGCAAACCTGTTCTGAACAAATCTTTCCAAGAAAACCTTGTGACTGTTTTTCTTTAGGGATGCCATTAGTCAGAAATGACTTGAAGGCACACAATAACGAGGTTTAAAAAACACCTTAAAACCTGGCTTTTCTGTGGTGCCTTCGGAGATTAGTCATTTAATTTTTACCGTTTCTCTCCTCAATGTCCCCGCTCTTTTTGGAGTCCATTCCCCCTTGTTTACATGTGCTCTCTTTCACAAAGAAGCTACTCCACTTATCTCACCCGAGTTTTTAACATTTTATATTTGTGCATGCGGCCCATGTTGTCATTTGTGATTTTAAATATCTATTTGTATATTGTTTTCTTATTTATTGTGTTTACTGTTGATGTTTTGATTTTTTGTTTTGTTGGAATTTGTTGCCTGGTCTTGGCCTCATGTAAGCCACCCCGAGTCCTCATTGGGGAGATGGTGGCGGGATATAAATATAGATTATTATTATTGTTATTATTATTTGTGAATTAGAGTGCATTTTACCAGATATATAGGGATAGAGGACACACACCCTATCAGTCATTGCAGGATTGAAATTCCCAGCAGCTTCCATCAATGTCTGATGAGAGCTGCAATCCAACCATATCTGAAGAGCCTCCACTGGGGGTCTTGGAACCAAATCCCAGTGGACACCAGGGACCACTGTAGCTGACTACAGAGTTGTGCTGGAGGAGCTAGAGAAAAAAAATTAATCAATTCTGCTAATTATCATATTCACAGAAGTCAAACCCATAAATGTGGTGGGCCAACTGTACTTAACTAAGTAGCTGATCTAGAATTTAAGCTACTGCTTATAACCTCTGAACAGACAAGTACAAATTTAGCATCTTAAATACATTGCATTAATGTGCAAAGTAGTGTGCATTCATGCATGTGGGGCTTTGGGCATAGCAATGTCTATAAAGCATTTAGTCAAGTATAAAGCACAATGTCTTACTCTTAGCTGGTTGGTATTGAATGCCATTACACTTAGAATTGCTCTTCTTAAATAAACCATGTGACTCCAGATTTTTCTTATGCAGACACCCTATGGCAGTGTTTTCCAACCAGTGTGCCGTGAGCGAGCAGCAGGTGTGCCGTGGGAAATTGGCACTCTTCCCCCTCCTAGCAGCTCTTTCTCCCTCTTTCCCTCCCAAAGATCCTCCCCGAAGCAAAGGAAGGGCTCCGCCAAATGCCGGAAGCTCCACGTTGGTGAATTGGGCAGTGAGCAAACCTGGGAGCATCAGGAGGCTGAAGCATTCACAGGTTTCCAAGAAACAAATTGAGCCTCTCCGCTTGGAAATGGGGTTTTTTTTACTATTTTACTGGATTTTTGAGAGTTTCCCCCAGGAACTGTTTATAACAGTTTCATGACTTCCATAGTTATCTGGAAGCAAGTTTCACTCAGGATGAAATTTCATAAGGGTCTGGAGAACAAGCCTTATGAGGAGTGGCTTGAAGGGCTGGGCATGTTTAGCCTGAAGAAGAGAAGGCTGAGAGAAGACATGATAGTCATGTATAAGTATGTGAGAGGAAGTCATATATATGTTGTGTTCATCGAAACAGGCCCAGGTTTCACACCGAGTGTATAAATACATTTAAAAACATATCAACTATATGTATTACTGTGTTAGAGTGTCATTTTGTATCATTTTGTGGTGGTGTGCCCCAGGATTTTGTAAATGTAAAAAATGTGACATGGCTCAAAAAAGGTTGAAAAACACTGCCCTACGGTGCCCTTTTTCAATGCCACTTTATGTGGTTGAAATTAAATGTTAAGAAAACCCAATTGATATTCTTAATGTTTAATGATAGAATTTGGGAGTTGTTATAAGAACATAAGAACATAAGAAGAGCCATGCTGAATCAGGTCTCAGCCCATCTAGTCCAGCATTCTGTGTCACACAGTGGCCCACTAGTTGTACACAGGGATCTCTAGCAGAAAGGAGGGCAAAACCCTCACCTGCTCCCGACCCCCCACAACCAGTACCCGGGGAAAATCCTGCCTGCCTCCATCAACACAGAGGTGGCACTTGGATGTCCATTTCAGTAACTACTGATTCCCTTGGTATCCATGAATCTGTCTAATCCTGCCTTGAAGCTGTCCAGGCTGACAGCTGTCACAACCTCCTCTGGAAGTGAGTTCCATAACCCAATGACCCTCTGGGTGAAGAAATATTTCCCTTTATTAGTCCTAACTTTCCTACCTTGGAGCTTTAGGAGTGCCCCTAGTCCTAGTGTTGTGTGACAGAGAAAATATTTTTTCTTTATTCACCTTTTCTATCCCATGCATGATTTTATACACTTCGATCAAGTCACCTCTTTTTTTTTATCAAGTAGATTTTTATTGTTTTCACAGTATATAAAAACAGATAAAGTGGGGGAACAATCATAGAGTTATAGGAAAGTTGGAAAAACATATAACTACCTATGACATAAACAGTGCCTTTGCGGGAGTCCATCATTCCAACAAAGGTGAAAAGAGGAAAAGGAAGAAAAAGAAGATAGTGAAGTAAAGAATCAGTAGTGTTAAAATAAAGAGAATTTTGACTTCCATCCATCTTGTTTCGTCTAGTCCATTTTTAATTCTTTCTGTTCTCTTTTTTCTTTCAATCTTTCCGTAATGTTTAGCGCTCATGCTTTCCTTTGAGACATCTCGTCCTCCATACTTGTCTACTAATGCCTGTCTCTATTTGTCTTGTTCTGGGTGGCTGTGTTTCCTTATCGATATATTCTTGTACTCCTCCCAGTTTGTTCTTTTCACACCTTTCCGGTCATTCCTTTTCAGCCAAAAGGTTAGCTCATCCATATCTTTTATCTCCATAACTTTCTGTAGCCATTGTATTCTTGTTGGTATTTGATTTCCTTCCAGTATCTTGCGAATGTCATTCTCGCGCTGTCGAGAGAAATATAAATAGTTTCTGTGTATTTTCTTGGTCAAATATATTTTCATCTAGCAGTCCGAGTAGGTAATACCTCGGTTTCATTGGATAAGTCAAGCCTAAAATCTGCTTGCATTCTCTGTGTATCATTTGCCAGAATTGTTTTAGTGGGCACGTCCACCACATATGATAGAATGACCCTTCATGAGCTTTGCATTTCCAGCATTTGTTGTCCATATTTTTGTACATTAAACCTATTTTTTTGGAGTCATATACCACCTGTGTAGCATCTTAAGATAATTTTCTTTTTAAATCCGAGGCATACAGTATTTCAGTCTTAGTGTCCATACTGTTCCCATTCATGTAATTTTATGAAATGCCAAACATGCCCATCTGGTCATGGAGTGCGTTATTTCCTCCTTTTCCGTTGCCCATATTAGCAACATGTTGTAAATCTTAGTGATAACTTTTGATCAAGTCACCTCTTAGACGCCGTCTTTCAAGGCTGAAAAGACCAAGGCGTTGCAACCTGATTTCATAAGGGAGCCGCTCCATCCCTTGGATCATTTTTGTTGCCCTTCTTTGTACCTTTTCCAGTTGTTGTGTTAATGTAAAGGAAAATGAGGGAATGAAAAATGATTTGTTTCCAGGAAGACTCATTTATATTTGAAGAGGGATCCCAAGCTAGAAACGTGATTTTGTGTATCCTCATACCACACACACATATCCACTTCCCTGATTGCAAAATTAACATTATAATAAATTTAAAAGAAACAATTCTCTGTCATTTCTTGTTGAAATGGAACAGGAAATGGGAGACATTCTCCCAACAAGTGCATGGGCGTTATACATCTACCCCACCATATCCAATTGCCAAGGAAAAACTCACACACAAGGTATTTGGGATAAACACTGGCCACAACTCATTTATTGATAACAGGAACAAGGGTTGGCAGCCATGCATGGGTCCTGGATCAAGATCAGGCAGCCCACTGTTGTCCGATACTAGTAAACACGCCCAGCGTACCGCCGGCACAATACCGGGCCAACGTACTCAGCACACCTGAGATCACCAGATGTTCCCCCCTACCACTAGGGTAGGATACCAAGCCAGATCCAGGGCCCATGCCCCATGCAAACTGGAAGTTGTGACGAAAAACACAAAAGACAATCAACAATAACAAGATAACCAGGACACGCTAACAAAACAATCTAACTGTAAACCAAGACATGACCGCATGCAGGGTGAGTGGGATGGATCAGCTGATTCAGGCACAATGCCTGACCGGGAGCTTGGGGCAGCTTTAAATGCTGCCCAAGAGGAAGGAGAGGCCAGTGCCAGCCTCTCTGGTGGTGAGGCATGGCCAGCTGCTCTTTGGCCATCCGGCCGTACGGCGGGAAACTTTCCCCTGAGGCAGGAAATGGCAGTGGCGAACACCCTGCACCGCAATGTCTCTGGCCCGATAAGTCGGGCCATGCTTTAAACCACAATGCTGGAACCCCCGAAGCAGCTTTGACACTACTTAATGGTAGGGCCAGTCATGAAGTCAACCTGGCATTTGGTTTCAAAGAGACTGTAACTTGTATCATGAGAAAAATGTGCTCTATCACATTCATCTGCAAAAGATCACTCCTTCCTGTGTTACAAATGATAATGATAATTAAATATTTATTAGATATTGTCTGGCACTTGGGGTGAGGATTGTGATTTTTGACAGCCAAAAATGATCAGTGTTGTTGCTGTCGTTGTTGTTTTGCTTCTTTACTTGCTATTTTAATTCTGTGAACCGCTCTGGACTCCAGAGAGAGCGGTATAGTAAGTTGAACTAATAAATAAATAAGCAAATAAATCAATAAATCTCAAGGACTCAGAAAACATACTGTTTTGCTGTGTTCCGACTAAAAAAAAATGTATCAACTGCATTTGGCTCAACGCTAGGCTAACCAGACAAACTTCCTTACAGGAATGTATAAATATTGTAATTAATTCCACAGCCAAATCTTTCCAAATGGAAGCACATTTAATGGACCGTGTGTAATGCAACGGAGTATGCCTTTGGCATAATTTACTGCAAACCTGTCTAAACTATTGTTACACATTATGGTAGTTCTGTTCAATAAGACTGCGTCTCTTACCTCATACTGCAAAGTCAAACATGATACAAGAAGAGGAGAGAAAAGAGGCATTACTAATCCCTCTATTCAAAACAATCGGTGACAGGTCCATCTCATGTTCCTAACTCACCATCCAAACTCTCCGGGTACAATTGCCACAACGCAAAACGATGCTCAAGTACAAGTCAATCCTAGCTGTTCAATTTTTAACAAGGTTTGCCCATTAGGAACAGCTGTTCACGTGCAGTGCAAATTTTGAAGAAGAAAAAAAAAGCCCACTGAGCTTTCATAATCCTCCACTTGAGACAAAAAGGAAGTATCAGATTGTTTTGTATGTATTACTGGCTTATGACAAGCAAGCCAATTTTGCACTACAGTGAAGTCGAGATTTACAGCAGCCAATTCACCAGCATGTAAATCAGCAGCACAAAAAAGACAAATGTGAGTCATATAATTATATAACAATGGGAACAAGCAAACAAGCAAAATTGTACTTTATGTTACAGTATAGATCGACAGATGACAGGCAGGCAGAATGCCATGAAAATGGCTAGTCCAAAACCCTTCCTGTCAAAGAGCAGCGAACCTTTTACAGGCTAGTAACCAAACATTCAACAGTCTGGGGGCACTGTAGTATGTGCTTTTCTTGAAACTATTTAAAGTAAAATGGCATAATGTGATCTTAAATTGATGACTAAATCTCTGATCCTTATTGTTTTGGAGATGATGGTGATGATTTAGCATTTAAAAACTAAACACTACGCTCAAACAATAAGGCAACCCTGTTCATAGCCTTTGAAAGTATCTTTAGGTGGACTCCACTGAAACACAGATAAATACCTCAACCTAATAATAAATTCCAGAATCCAAAGCATGGAGCCATAGACATTAAAGTGTAGTATAGTCACTTGGCTTTTCTTTGCGAACGAAGATTCAGGAAGGACTCATCCCACGCTTTCTACAAGCATGTTGATGACGAAGAAGGCCAATCCGAGATAGGCAAGTCTGGTTGCAGAAAGCACAGCAGAAAGTCTCCTTGAGTGATGTTGTTTCCAAGTTGCGGTTCTTTCTGCGTTGTCATTTCTCTTTGAGACCCATTCGGCGTGACTTCTCGAAAGAGGCCGCAGCACTGTGGATAGTGCATCTCCACGCCTCCCGAGTCCTGAACCGCCTGCATGCAGGGTTGGGTCTGCGGCTTCCAGTGCGTCTTTACACCTGCCGTTTCGTCCCTCACCTATTGCTACAGGGCTTTTTCAGAAGTTGGATGTGTCCTTCGAGTCTGTGCAAAGGATTCTGGGGGAGCGCAGCGTGCACAGAACTGGCCTCACCTTTAAACCAAAGGTTGTCTGCCAGGGGCCTAGCAAGCTGGGATGGTGGCAGCAAGGTTCTCAGGTCATAGGTTTGATTTGAGTTTCATTCTCTTAGATCAGTGTTTCCCAACCTTTTTTGAGCCGTGGCACACTTTTTACATTTGCAAAATCCTAAGGCACACCACCAACCAAAATGACACTCTAACACAGTAATACATATAGTTAATATGTTTTAGATATATTTAAACACTCAGTGTGAAACCTGGGCCTGTTTCGATGAACACAACATAGATATCCTGGCAGGAATGGCAGAAAGACACAAACTTCCCACACAGAACTCCCATAACCAAGAGAAAATACTATAAGAGTTTGGTGGGCATTGACCTTGGGTTTTGGAGTTGTAGTTCACCTATATCCAGAGGGACTCAAAGAATGTTGGATCAGGACCAAACTTGGCATGAATACTCAATATGCCCAAATATGAACGCAGATGGAGTTCAGGGGAAATAGACCTTGACATTTGGGAGTTGGAGTTGCTGGGATTTATAGTTCCCATACAATCAAAGTGCATTCTGAATCTCACCAATGATAGAACTGGGCCAAACCTCCCACACAGAACTCCCAGGAAGCAAAAAGAGGTCTCTACTTGGGGAAAGGGAGGCGGGCCTTCCCAATGCATGGAGAGGGAGAGACCAAGTAGACAACGGGTGAGGAGGGGGGTGTTTGTAATTTTCTGCCTTTATCGAGGTAGGTTTCTTAGGGTTTTTATACTTCAACACACTAGACTCTCCCCCCTCCCCTCCTGGAGGTTCCAATTTCCCACGGCACACCTGATGATCGCTCACGGCACACTAGTGTGCCCCGGCACACTGGTTGGGAAACACTGTCTTAGATGGTTGACCTTACAGGGCTAGACAAGCACCATCTGCCTGGGTTTGAATTTAGAGTTTTCCTTCTCTTAGGATGGTTTCCAAAAGGCTAGAGAGCCCTTCCTGCCCATTGACGATCTTTGTCAGACCCTTCGGAGGCAGCAAGACCTGTCTGGCATGGGAGGCCCTACCGGTGGCTATTATGCCACCGCCAGCATAGCTCACAACTTCATTGGGGTACGCAAGCCTCTCCCCCATGGCAAGGGGGCGCCAATGGAGAGGGTAGTATAGTAGCTGTGTAGTATAGTTAGTCATTCCAAACCTAATGATAAAATCTCTTGCTCCTCAGAGGCATGTAAGGCCGAGACCGCATTTGAACTATCCTGTTAGAAAAAGCAAAGCTCTTTTGATTGTTCCCCAAGTAAGTAACTTTACTTGCAAACCTAAGAAAGAAAGTTTGTCTTGGTCTTCATCGCTCTTCACAACATTGAGCCTAACTCTTCCATGGGGCTTATTCAGTAGCTTCTACACACTGAATTCATAGCCTTGCCATCTCTTTAACATCACCATCATCTTCCAATACAACATAATCTGGAGCAAGTCCGGGCAGCATCTGCTATCCCCGCGTAACCTTGCACATGAGCATAATATGTGAATATTCAAATTAAAAAGGAGGGGAGCATATGCCAATGGCTCTGAGATGAGAGGGAATCCTTGAGAGCTGGGTTTTCATTCATCACACTTCCCTGTGGACAGAAGTCCTATTTCTGTTCCCACTGATCATTTAGGGCATTCCTTTTCCTGCAGCAGCCAGCCATGGATGCTCCTAAATAGGTCATGGAGATAGTTCCTCAAACATCTAGTATTCATGAGTATACTTCTTAAGTGTAAGGAAAGGTTGGTCATTAATCATGTTGGTTGTAAGGATACTGGGACAAGGAAAGATGGGTTGAGCCATTTTAAACAGGCTTCCCCCCATGTGATGAGGTAGGGGAAGTCAGGACGGTGTAGGGTGCCAGGTGCCAGGAGGCAGCAAGACAGGACAATTCTGGCAGCGACTATGACAAAGTCCTTAGGTATTGCAAAAAAAAATATTACGGGTTGATTATCCCTTACCTGAAATGCTTGGGATCAGAAGTGTTTTGTATTTTGTATTCTATTTTATTTTTGGTTTTATTATTATTATTATTATTATTATACTTTATTTATATCCCACCACCAACTCCCAAAAGGGACTCGGGGCGGCTTACATGTATATTTTGTATATTTGCATATTTATTTATTTTATTTACAACATTTATATGCCATCCTTCTCACCCCAAAGGGGATTCAGAGTGCCTTACAAGTAAAATGTAAATCCACTATATTTTGCCATAGCACAATATTAATATTATATATTACATTGTACTATAACATTATACTATAATATCATTAGTAATGTTACATGTAATATAAAATATATAATTATAATATCATATTAGTAGTATTATTATATTGTATTACATTATAATATTAATATACGTACATATTAATATATGGCTTCACAGACCAGCTCCGCTGCCAATTGGATCAAGGGGGATCAGCGCTGCTCGTGTTATTGGACCTCACACAGCTTTTGATACGGTAGACCACGCATTGTTAACCCACCACCTAGCCATGACGGGAGTTAGGGGGACTGCCCTTAAATGGGTGTCCTCCTTTCTCCATGACAGGGGACAGCGAGTGGAGAGGGGAGGCATGGTTTCCGAGAGGCTTCCCTTAAATTGTGGGGTGCTTCAGGGAGCCATTCTTTCCCCTTTATTATTTAACATCTACATGCGACCACTTGCCAAGTTGGTTTGGAGCTTTGGTCTGGAGTCTGGAGTGCCATCAGTATGCTGATGACACCCAGCTGGTGCTGAGGATGGATGGCCGACCAGACTCTGTAGCCGATTGTTTCCAACAATGCCTTGAAGCCGTGACTGGTTGGCTACGAGCCAGTTGGCTGAGAGTGAATCCATCTAAGACGGAGATCCTATGGTTGGGTCATCCAGGTGGGTGTGGGCTCCAGCTCCCTACTCTGGACGGCGAGGCACTACGCCCATCGCACCTAGTAAAGAGTCTGGGGGTCCAGTTAGAACCGCTGCTGACAATGGAGACTCAGGTCTCCGCTGTCAGCAGGTCCGCCTTCTTCCATCTGCGGCAGGCTAGGCAGCTGGTGCCCGATCTCACTGGGAATGACCTAGCCACGGTGATCCAAGCTACGGTCATCTCGAGGCTAGACTACTGTAATGCCCTTTACATTGGCCTTCCTTTGTCGGTCATCCGGAAGCTTAAACTGGTGCAGAACGCAGCAGCGAGGTTCCTGGCTGAAGTGCCAGCCAGGGTGCACATCACTCCAACTCTGCAGCGACTGCACTGGTTGCCAATTGAGCACCGGATCATCTTCAAAGTGTTGGTTTTAACCTTTAAGGCCTTGCATGGTCTGGGGCCAGTGTACTTGAGGGACCGCCTACTCCCATATGTTCCCCAGAGATCTCTCTGTTCTGAAGACCTCAATCTCCTGCAGATTCCCTCCCTGCGAACCATCCACCTGTTGTCAACTAGACACAGAGCTTTCTCTGTGGCGGCACCTCAATTGTGGAACAGTTTGCCACCGGAAGTTCGAGCAGTCAATGAGCTACCGGCCTTCCGGAAAGCTTGTAAAACAGCATTGTTCCGGTGTGCATTCAACGTAAGAATAACCACTCCTGGTTATAATTGAATATTGTTAAATTGATTTTATTGTCTGCTTTTATGTTGCTTTGTTGGTTGTGATGTGATTTATGATGAAGTCGATATGCTGTAAACCGTCCTGAGCCAGTTGGAAAGGACGGTATACAAATCGAAATAATAAATAAATAAATAATGAAATATCTTGGAAAGGGGACCCAAGTCTAGACATGATGTTGTAAATGAGCCTCCAGTTACTACAGATAGTAGCATGGAGGAAGGTGCTGAGGCAGTAACATCAAGCAGTAGCTCAGTTCAGGGCGCGGCTCTGGATGATCAGGCTCCTACAGCTGGGGTAAAGAGAGTGGCTAGTGCCTCAAGCCTTGACTCAGACAGAGAACAGAGGAGAAAGATTCAGCATCTACTTAGGGAACCTTCTGAGTCTGATACATTTGAAGGGTTTCCAGGGAATGCAGAATTACAGTCAGAAGAAAGTGATATAGACCTAGATTCAGCATTGGTGCAGGAAGTGAGAGATGTATGCAATGTGGACTCGGGGGACAGTATATTTCTGGGGTTTCAGATGGATCAGGACTGGCCATCTTCTCATTCAGAAACTGAGTGGGGCCCTTTAAGTCAAGAAGAGCTGTGGCTGGCTTGGAGATCTGGACATGGTACAACAGCTGCAGGGAATGGGAATGCTGCTGCTTTGGAGCAGGGTGGGTTCTCTGATGACTCTGATTGATAGTGCTATATAAGAAGTGAGTATTTGGCTTGACCCTCAAGGTGGTCAAGGAGTTGCTATTCTGGTTCGTGTATCCTGTGTTCCTGTGTCTTGGTTCCTGGTATCCAGATTACTCCTGCTGCCGTGTACCTCTTGACCTTCACTGTGACTGCTCTCCTGTTGACTCTGGAACGTCTCCTCCTTTTCTGTATGCTATTCTCCTGTCCCATGAACCCCGGATTGATGTTTGACTACGCCTTATGGACATCCCTTTGACTGAACACTGCAGAAGGACGTCTGCTGTTTGTTTTTTAGTTCTTTTCTTCTCAGCATTTTTGGTTTTGGGTTTCCTGGGATTATTGGGGTTTTTGTACAGCCGAATATAGGCTATTTTTTGTTATTCCAACTTCCATTTGATGTGTAAATAAACTTTTGTTATCTTTTAACTCCTGGACTCAGCCACTGCCGTCTCTGTACCACAACACATGACATTCATTTATGTTACATACACACCTTATAAACACAAGGATATATATATATATATATATATATATATATATATATCCTTCATGTATGAAACAAAGGCTATACACTGATCCATCAGAAAGCAACAACGTTACTATCTCAGCTGCCCATGTGAACAATTTTGAATTGTGGAGCATTTCGGTATAAGGGGTACTCACTCAACCACCAGTAATTATAAATAACACATTACTTCAAGCTCCAATGACAATAATAGAAATGAGCTTACATTCAGTCCTCACAAGCAATACACAAGCGAGATGCTTGATTCAAAGGCATTATGGCACCTGCTTCTTTTACTAGGCATGATCCAGGAAGCTGGATAGAGATTCACACACCTCTCTCAGCATCCACTTTAGCCTCAAGAGTGGCTGCAATCAAATCTGCGATTCTATTCTTCACGCTCCTGGGTTTGGTTCTGCTTATTTTTACACCAATAAATTCTATTTTAAATATGTACATTTAATCAGAATTTGGTGATGAAGAGTTTCATTGAGAATCAGGGTCACAGCAAAACGTTCCTTTTCTGATAATCTCCTAATCTTTATTAGCACAATATTTAACCCTTGTCACACACCCTTGGGAGAGCAATGGCTTAGAAAGTAGGTCAGCTCCAAGCAAGCTTTCTTCTCCCATTCCGTGTGTGCTTTGAATTAAATTAGATATTTTCGAAACCCAAAAGTTATATGATTCAAACGGCCTCACTTTCTTTGATTATTTAGGTCTGTCACTCATATAGTACAAAGCCGTTCAAATACCACTTCGGAATTCACCCCCAGGTGACCTTCAGATATGCTGGACTAAAAATCGTATCATTGTCAGATAAGACCTTACACAACAGAGGGCATTCAAGTTCCCATAATCCAGGATTTCTCTTCTTCTGCCAAGTATTCTTTTCTCAATAATTGCCTTGCAATCATGTTTTCCACTTTTATCCTCTGCAACATTTGGTTACTTTACAGTGGTTCTCAAACTTTTTTGGCCTACCGCCCCCTTTCCAGAAAAATAATTTCTAGGGGGGCAGTGAGCAAATTTTTTTCTGGAAAGGGGACAATAGGCTCACCGCCCCCCTAGAAATTTTTTTTAAAATACTTTTTATTAAGGTTTTTCAATACAATATATATAAAAGATAGAAAGAAGGGAGTTGGGGAAGGAAAGTCTCGGGAAACTTGGAAGGAATGGAGGGGTAATGGAAAAAGGGGGAGAGGAATAGTGATGGGGATTGGGTAGATTCAGGTATCTAGTAGGGTTGGTTTAGAATCCTAAAATCGGGATTCTAAAATCAAATGGGGGGGGGGATTTTTTTTGATTAGTATATCAAAGACTTACAAAAATTTTTCCAAAAAGTGCTAAAATGTAACTTAAGTACTAACGAAATTCTAAAGTGGTTCTAAAGTAGGAAAAGCAGGGAAACAGTTAAAAATCAAGGGGGGACATTCCCTTCACCTCTGCAGTGCAATTAAGTGGAGCTGTAATGTATAACATAAATATAAGAGGTAGTAGCTACTAGCTACTAGCTCTCAGGACACCAGAAAGTGAAGTACGATTCTCCCCCGCCCTTATTATTTCCCTTTCCCTCCTTTCTTCCTTCTCTACCCTCTTCTTTCATTCCTTCCTTTGCTCTTTGGTTCCCCATCCCTTCTTTTCTCTTCTTCGCCCCTCTTCCCCCTGCGCCGCCGGTGCCCTCGCTCACCCCCTCGCCTCTCTCTAGCCTCGATCCATGGATGGAGGCTAGAGAGAGGCAGAGAGGCGAGGCTTCTTTCCAGCTAAAATACCCAAGCCTGGGTGGCTTACCCAAGCCTGGGTCTGCTTCTCTCTAGCTATTTTCCAGCTGAAAGCCTGGTCGCGCCGCCTCTCTCTAGCCTGGATCCAGGCTAGAGAGAAGCAGAGGGGCGCACGGGGCCCTTTCCAGCTAAAAATAAGCCGACCCAAGCCTGGGTCGGCTTATATTTTAGCTGAAAAGCGCCCCGCGCCTCTCCGCCTCTCTAGCCTGGATCCAGGCTAGAGAGAAGCAGAGGGTGCGCGGAGCGCCTTTCCAGCTAAAAATATAAGCCGACCCAAGCCTGGGTCGGCTTATCCGCTCTCTCTAGCCTTAGCTGGAGGGTGCGGCGCCTCTCCGCCTCTCTCTAGCCTGGATCCAGGCTAGAGAGAAGCAGGGTCTTGCGGAGCGCTTCCAGCTAAAATATAAGCCGACCCAAGCCTGGGTCGGCTTATATTTTAGCTGAAAGGCGCTCACAAGCACTTCTCTGCTTCTCTCTAGCCTGGATCGAGGCCAGAGAGAGGCAGAGAGGCGCGCAGGGCCTTTCTCCTCAGCCAATGACCAAACACGCTCAAAAAGGGCAACGAAGCCATACGAATGCTTTACGGCCCAGATACAAAAATGGCGCCGCGAAGTGCCGTAAAAGGAAGTCTACTTCCGGGTTCACGACAGCGAGCCGTAAAACAACAAAAGTCCCATTAATTACGAATTTCTAATGAATCAATTAGATTTCCGTTTCAATTTTAGCATGCCTAGTATCTAGAAAGGAGCATAAGGGGTTAGATAGTGAGAAAAGATAGAAAAAGGGGGATTCTAATGACTTCCATCTTCTTTCTTCAGTGGTTAGTTCTAAAAGTAAATTGATTTTGTCCTTATATATTCCACTTAGTTGTGGTCACTTCATATCTTCAGTCCATAATTCTTTATCTTCGTAGTTTGCTTATTGGTTCATAATAATTATCAAGGGGTTTTTTGGGTCTCCATGTAATCCAAAAATAATGTTCAGTCTGTTCTTTTTACTGCTTTACCCTCTACATCTTTCAGATAGAAGGTAAGCTTGTCCATATCCATTATTTCCCAGACTTTACTCTCCCATTCATCTAGGCCAGGGGTCTCTTTGTCTTTCCATTTTCTTGCATATACAATTCTTGCGGCGGTCGTCATAAATATAAATAACTTTTCCAAGTTCTCGTCTGGGATTACCTCTTCATTTATTAACCCTAATAAGTAGTATTCTGGTTTCATGTCAATGGCCGTATGGAGTATTTTATAGATACTGTCGTGTATTGCTTTCCAGTATTTCCTTGCATCTTGGCACGTCCACCACATATGGAAAAAGGTTCCGGTTTGGGTTTCACACTTCCAACACTTATTTTGAGTTTCTTTATACATTAAACCTATTTTTTGCGGTGTCATATACATCTTGTACCAATTTTCTCTCAGATCAGTTGCATATGTGTATTTTATTTTCTTTCTCCAGATTCCTTCCCATTCTTTTAAGTGTATTGGTCGGCCTATGTTCCTGGCCCATTTAGTCATGCAATTCTTCACCAATTCTGCCTCTGTTGACCATTCCAGCAATTTCAGATAAACTTTTGAAATTTGTTTCTTTTCGCTCTTCGTTACAACTTTCCAGAAGTCCTCTTTTTCAGTCTTAAAATAAAATGATTCCTGTAAATGTCTTTTCCCTTTTTCTCTTTGTATGTTGGCCACTCTTTTCAGTCTTCTTCTTCTATGGGTGATACCCATATGGAAAAAGGTTTGTATTTCTCCCAAATTCTTATTAAAGCTGCTCTTATAAAATGATTCCTAAATTTTTTCTCCACTTTTCTCTTCCCGTACCAAAGGTACCCATGCCAGCCTGTTCTTAGTGTGAGGCCCGGTAGGCCTGTAAATATAGCACACTCACTCAGGTAGTTAACAAGAGGAATTGAGCTTTATTTAGCATTACTCCGTAGCAGGTAAAAACCAGACTGAATGCTTTCCCCGCCCATCTGTATCCTTCAAGCTTCCTGGCCCGCCTCCTCCTCCAGGACCCTTTTCCCCATTGGTTCTTCTTCCCGCCGTTTCTTCCCATTGGCTCTTCTTCCCACTCTTTGCCAATGCCAAGATGGCGGCGACGTCAGAGTCTTTAGGCAACAAAGGACTCAGGCCAAGATGGCGGCGACGTCAGAGTCATTCGGCAACAAAGGACTCAGGTGGCGCTGACACTTAGATCAAAGCCCTCCAGTGTCAACAATTCTTCCTTCTTTAATTCTATCCAATCCTTCAACCAAACCAATCCACAAGCTTCGAAATATAGTTTTACATCTGGTAGGCCTAATCCTCCTCTTTCTTTTACATCTGTTAAGATTTTATATTTAATTCTTGGTTTCTTCTTTTCCCATATGAATCTTAGAATGTCCTTATTCCAATTTTCAAAAAAATTGTTTGTCTTAATGATTGGTATATTCTGAAACAGATATAGCAATCTTGGTATTTTTATTATTTTTAAATGGAACAGAACCTTTTAGGGATTAGAACTCTATTACCTATTTGAATTGCATCAAGGGTATAATATTATACTATTCTATTTACATAGACAGGCTCTCTCATTGCCCTCTGTTGTTTGCTTGTGTTTTGGCAAGGTTGCCCAGTGGTTTTCTCCATGAATCAATTAAGGCCAGCTAACACCTCCCAACAAAAGATCCCCCCAGGCAATCACCAGCCAGGCACTGAAGCTGCAAGGCCACTCAATGCTAATCAAGGTGGCCAATTTCAACATTCACACTTGCCTCAAGCAAACTAGACTTCTTTCTCCTACCCTGGACTTGCCTAGTTTCCAAAAAACTTCACAACCTCTGAGGATGTCTGCCGTAGATGTAGGGGTGAAAGGTCACAAGCGTGCGAGTGTGCGCGCCTGCAAGTTGCAACAGGGCTGTATGGTGTGGGAGGAGTTCAGGAGAGGAAGGGGCGGGCTCTGTGCAAGGTCTGCCCACCTCCTCTCCGGAGCTTCGCCCACGCCAAAGAGCTCTATGGCGTGGGTGGAGTTCAGGAAAGGAGGAGGGCAGGCTCTGCACAAGGTCTGCCCCTCTCCTCTCCGGAGCTCAGCCCACGCCAATGGAGCTCTATGGCGTGGGTGGAGATCAGGAAAGGAGGAGGCTCTGTGCAACCAAACGCCAGGGCAACACTACCACCCCCTTTTCTAGGCTTCAGTGCCCCCCAATTACATCAAAGGCTTCTACCGCCCCCCTGAAACATGTGACTGCCCACCGGGGCGGCAACACCCACTTTGAGAATCGCCGCTTTATACCATTACAAATGTAACCAGTAAGTGAACCAAATATGATGGCATGGCTTGGGCATTGGGCTATGACACTGGAGACCAGGGTTTGAATCACTGGTAAAACATGGGAACCCACTGGGGTGACCATGAGCAAGTTACACTCTCTCAGCCTCAGGTGAAGGCATGCCCGAATTACCCATAAGGCCAACGAGGCCATGGCCTCGGGGCACAAGTCGAGGGGGGGCCGAAAATCACGAACCAAAAAAACCCCTGGTCTGTGCCCCTCTTTCCCCCTTCCTCATGCCCCTCCTCGCTCCTCATCCCGGCAAAGTCTCTGCTCCGTCCCCTCCGTCTCTTGCTCTCTCACACGCTCTGTCTCTTGCTCTCTCATGCTCTCTCTCATGCACGCCTTTGGAGCGAGTTTGCACCCGCTGTGCTCGCCCCAAACCTCCCAACTCCCGAGAAGACCTTCAGAGCACAGCGGAGCTTTCCAGCCGGTGGGAATGGGGACCTTGGAGGTGGCAGGAGGTTGGCTTAAAGGGGGTGTAATTTCAAAGTGTGGCCTTGGGTGCAAAAAAGTGTTAATCCGGGCCTGGGTGAAGGATGCTCTTTCAAAAATCTTGCCAAGAAAACCTTGCATTATATTCACCTTAGGGTTGCCATAACTCGGAAACAACTTGAAAGTGAAAGAAAGAAGTGTGTGTGTGTGTGTACAAGAGAGAGGGTAGAGAAGAGGAAGCTGTGTGGAAGTGTGTGCAAAAACAGACATAAAATATGTAAAGTGAAAACGACCACTTTCCAAAAATTGTTGTGAACTCCTTTTGTTTTATATAATTGAATGCTTGGATTTATATTGTGTCTTTTAAAGAATGGCACTCAAGATGGTTGGCATAATGAATAATGAAGTCAAATGAGTGCAAAACAATATAAAGCTAAAACACAACTCAAAGAGTATTGATAATAGAAGGAACAAAAACCCAAGGGGTAAAAGACTGTTACAACTATGTAAATCTCTGTTTGAAGATGAATCACAAATGCAGAAGAATACACATATATCTAAAGTACACAGCAATCATACACCTATAGTAGAAAATACACTATCTAAATATATTCAAAGTATATTGGTGTATAACATGAAAAAACGGGGTAAATATTCACTCACAATACAGTTCCCATGCACAACGATGCTCTATAGCAGTGTTTCTCAACCTGAGGGTCGAGACCCCTGCGGGGGTCGCGAGGGGGTGTCAGGGGGGTCACCAGAGGTTATAAGAAAACATGTTGGTCATGGGGATTCTGTGTGGGAAGTTTGACCCAATTCTATTATTGGTGGGGTTCAAAATGCTCTTTGATTGCAGGTGAACTATAAATCCCAGCAACTACAACTCCCAAATGTCAAGGTCTATTTTGCCCAAACTCCACCAGTGTTCACATTTGGGCATATTGAGTATTTGTGCCAAGTTTGGTCCAGAACCATCATTGTTTGAGTCCATAGTACTTCTAGATGTAGATAAACTACAGTTCCAAAATCCAAGGTCAGTGCCCACCAAACTCTTCCAATATTTACTGTTAGTCATGAGAGTTCTGTGTGCCAAGTTTGGTTCAATTCCATCATTGGTGGAGTTCAGAATGCTCTTTGATTGTAGGTGAACTATCAATCCGAGCAACTACAACTCCCAAGTAACAAAATCAATCCCATTCCCAACTCCACCAGTATTCAAATTTGGGCGTATCAGGTATTTGTGTCATATTTGGCCAGTGAACGAAAGTACATCCATATTTACATTACGATTCATAATAGTAGCAAAATTACAGTAATGAAGTAGCAACAGAAGTAGTTTTATGGTTGGGGGTCACCATAACATGAGGAACTGTACTAAGGGGTTGCAGCATTCGGAAGGTTGAGAACCACTGCTCTATAGTGTGACCATAGTCCAGACTCTCACTATGCATAGTTGTAACTGTCTTTTACCCTTTGGGTTTTTGGTTTCTGCTAGTAGCCTACCCTAGTTTTTGCTTAATAGAAGGAACAACCAGTTAAAAGCTACCTCGAAAATAAGGGAGTTCCAACTGCCTGATTAAGAATGCCTTGGAATGCTGGCAGAAGGACATGGCTCTTAATGAGACATGCCACATTATCATGGGATGTCTACACCACTGGAGAAATTATACCAGTTAGCTCGTATTGAACCACCTGACATCCATCAGGAAGTAACAGCCTGTAATTAAAGGTTTATAAGGCTCTCTTGTTGTACATAAGGGGGAATCTGTGAACTGCCATATAACACCAATACTGCAGGACCTACACTGGCTGCCAATTGAACACCGGATCACTTTCAAGGTGTTAGTTCTTACTTTCAAGGCCTTATATCAGGGGTGGGCAAACTGCGGCCCGGGGGCCGGATGCGGCCCTTTGGCTGATTCTATCCGGCCCGCCTAAGGGCCCCTGGCTTGCCTCCCCTGCCTGGCCTCTGCATAAAAATCTCCAGAGAAGGGGACTATAAGGAAGCATTATTTTATTTTAGTGGTTTTTATTATTATTGTATAATAATTTTATAACAATAATAAAATAATATAATAAATAATATAATATAATGTTATATGATATATTATAATTTCAATATATTATGTTTATATATATATACTATAATATAATAATTATGATATTAATACTAATAATATATGAATATTTCTTGATATATTAATATGTTAATATTAATGATGTGTAATATACAGTAAATATAGTAAGTGAATAAATAAATAAATTATGTAGATTAGCATGTAGTTCCGCCTTTAGGTGCGGCCCTCCATAATATTTTTTGGCTCTCATGTGGCCCCTTGGAAAAAATAGTTGCCCACCCCTGCCTTATATGGTCTGGGGCCAGTGTACCTACAGGATCGGCTGGTTCCATATAACCCTCTGAGATCACTACAGTCAGAAGACCAGAACCTTTTAGACATCCCCAGTGTGAAGTCCTTTCACCTGACAACAACTTGGCGAAGGGCCTTCTCTATCATTGCCCCGGTACTGTGGAATGCTCTGCCACGAGAGACGCGGCCTCTGCGAAATTTGAATACCTTTCGCAGAGCGTGCAAGACACACCTGTTCCGGCAGGCCTTTGGATGTTTTTATATTTTAATCTGTGTTTTATCTGTGTTTTATCCACTATTGTATTTTTATAATTCTGTTGTAAACTGCCCCGAGCCTCCGGGAGTGGAGGAGTAAAAGTCCAATAAATAAATAAATAAATAAATAAATAATATTTCCCTATTGTATGGATTTTTGTATATGATTGACCAAATTTTCCCCATTGATTAAAGTAGGGATTTGGAGGGCATTTTCCTGATCCAGCATATGCTCAAGGGCAACATGCCTAATGGATAGAGCTAACTTCATTTTGAAATGAAAGAGGCCATAAAAATACACTATATTTTAATGCATATGTTTTTAAAATGTCCTTATTACCAAATCCTCTCCATTGGCGCCCCCTTGTCATGGGGGAAAGGCTTGCGTACCCTAATGAAGTTGTGAGCTATGCTGGTAGTAGAATAATAGTCACCGGTAGGACCTCCCATGCCAGACAGGTCACAACCGAAGGGCCTGACAAAGAGCATCAATGGGCAGGATGGGCTCTCTAGCCTTTTGGCAACCATCCTAAGAGTAAGAAAACTCTCAATTCAAACCCGGCCAGATGGTGCTCGTCTAACCCTGTAAGGCCAACCATCTAAGACAGTGTTTCTCAACCTTCCGAATGCCGCGACCCCTTAGACAGCTCCTCATGTTGCGGTGACCCCCAACTATAAAATTATTTTTGTTGCTACTTCATAACTGTAATTTTGCTACTGTTATGAATCGTTATGTAAATATCTGATATGCAGGATGTATATTCCGTACCAAATTTGGCCCAAATACCCGATACACCCAAATTTGAATACTGGTGAGGTGGTGGTGGTGGGGGGGGATTGATATTGTCATTTGGGAGTTGTAGTTGCTGAGAGTTATAGTTCACCTACAATCAGAGAGCATTCCGAACTCCACCCATGGGGGAATTGAACCAATCTTGGCACACATGACCAACAGAAAATACTGTAAGGGTTTAGTGGGCATTGACCTTGAGTTTTTGGAGTTGTAGTTCACCTACATACAGAGAGCGCTGTGGACTCAAACAATGATGGATCTGGACCAAACTTGGCACGAATATTAAATGTGCCCAAATGTGAACACTGGTGGAATTTCAGGAAAATAGACATTGACATTTGGGAGTTCTAATTGCTGGGATTTATAGTTCACCTACAATCAAAGAGCACTCTGAACCCCACCACTGATAGAATTGGGTCAAACTTCCCACACAGAACCACCATGAACAACAAAAAATACTATGTTTTCTGATAGTAATTGGCGACCCCTCTGACACCCCCTCACGACCCCCCGAGGGGTCCCGACCCCCAGGTTGAGAAACACTGATCTAAGAGAAGGTAACTCTAATCAAACCTATGACCTGAGGACCTCGCTACCACCGTCCAAGCTTGCTAGGCCCCGGCAGACAAACCTTTGGTTTAAAGGGTGAGGCCAGTTCTGTGCACGCTGCGCTCCACCAGAAAAATCCATTGCATAGCCTCGAAGGACACATCCAACTTTTGCCTATCTCAGATTTGCCTTTTTAGCCATCAACACGCTTGTAGAAAGCATGGGATGGGTCCTTCCTGAATCTTCGTTCACGAAGAGAAGCCAAGATTACCAAATAAAATTCCTCCACTCACCCTTGAGGCACAACATAGTTAATATGCATGGCCAGCATGACTGCAGGCAGCATCTTTAGATCTACCTGGAGAAACATTTGGAGAGACATATCTAGGAGAACTCCCAAGTTGTGAACATATACTTTTGGTTTCATGGAAAGAACCACAGAAAATGGAAGAGGAGAGCCCATTAATGTTGCATGGTTTTTCAGCCTGTAGGAACTAATTATTCTCTAGCAGCATAAAAAACAATTGGTTTAAAATCCTCCAATGATTTTGGCAGATCAAGGACAGCACAACATTGTTTTGATGTCATTATTTTATGGGAAGCTGAGGACAAATTTTTAAAAAGAGAGAATATGAAAGGGGAAAAAATGCAAGAGAAGGCTATTGTGCTCTGTGGTGACCGTAAAGAAGAAGCTAATAAAGCCTGCCTAAAGATAGCATCAGTAGTACAGCTTAATAATGTTACCAGATTTAAATTAACTTACAAGGGTATGTGAAAACTGTAGCCTTTGGAGGCCTGTTAGCAAAAGTTATTATATTGGCTGACTATGAAAAGGTTTAAACTGTTTATGCCTCTGGCAACATGTTGGTATGTGCACGGGAGATAAAGGAAGGAGGTATATGTTTAATTAAAAGTACATATCAAAAGCAGCAAGAAAATTTCAGAGACTTTAGAAACAAAGGCCTACTATGTGTTTGTGCTAAAAGTGTTTAATATCCCATGGGAGTGGCCGCAGATGGTTTAAATTTAAACATGGCTTTCCAGGTCACTGACGATATCTGCATCTGGTAACTACAAAGACAGGTCATCCTCGAGTAAGCTCCTAGAGCAGTACTCACTAGATGTTTTGGACTTTAATTCCCAGGATTCATTACTCTTAGCCCTGATTGTTGGCATTCTTATGTTCGAGACATCTATAAAGAAGGCCATTGTTTTCTATATGATTTTTATATCGCTGTATACTATGAATTTATTATTTCATACACTTGTACCCCACCCTTCTCACCCCCAAGGGGAGACTCAAAGCGGCCTCACCGCAAGCACCATTCGGTTCCATGACAATCAAAGTTCGGGTCATGTGGTGTTCCAGCCTAGTCAGCCCAGTGGTCAGAGTCAGGCACCGGAGGTCCCAGCTGATCAGGGTCAGCTTGGAGATGATGAATGGCCAGATGGGTATGGGTCTCCAAACGAGAGTTTGCAATGGGATGATGAATGGCTAGAGGAATATAGGACTGCAGATGAGTTTACTGAGGATTCCATGGAAGCTGATTCTGAATCAGACTATGAGAGGCCCGGTGGCCTTGGTTCCCATGAGAGAGTTTCTACTCCCTTTCCAGATGAGCATTCTGGAAAAAGGGAGTTTCCTGCTTCTCACTCTGATAGTAATGCACCTGGGTTTGCTAATGAGATGGAATTTGACCGAAGGGCTAGTATCAGGGATTCTAGGAAAACATGGAGCTTGAGGAAGGGGGTGCGATGGGCACATCGAAACTAGTCCTCCTTATTAGCTTCTGCCCAGAGGATTCTAGTCAGACCTGAAGCTACATTCAGCTTGATCAAGTCTCACGTTCAAGTCTCCAAGCTCAAGCCGACCGCCGGAGCAGTACGGACTCAAGTTCATGTTGACCGTCGTTGTGGTTTGCCTCAAGTACCACGTTTGACTGCTGGAGTGGTTTGCCTTGCTTTGGAACTTTGCTTTCCTTGGGATTTAAGCCGCTTGGGCTTGCATCTACAGAACTTTATTGGACTATTTTTGATTGCTTTATTCTAACTGCCTTGGACTATTCTTTATCCTTTATTCTAAATAAAAGTACATTTATTGCATCCACCTGTGTGTGTGTGATCTAGGGGGGCTGTCCACGATCTGAGGTGCAACAGGTCCATTCATTGTCACTTCGAATTGCTTTGTTTTTTTCTCACTTGCCGCTATTCAATTATCAAATGCTTGGGCCCACAACTAATTCTTGAGTTTCCTTCTAAAGGACAGGAGGGAGGTGGCCAATCTGATGTCCCTAGGGAGGGAATTCCACAGATGGAGGACCACTGTTGAGACGGCCCTGTCCCTCATCCCCACCAATCATGTTTGCGACGGCGGTGAGATCGAGAGCAGGGTCTCTCCAGATGATCTTAAACTTCATGATGGTTCATAACAGGATATACATTCGGACAGGTAGTCAGCGCCAGAACTATTTAGGGCTTTAAAGATTAAAACCAGCACTTTGAATTGTGCTCAGTAGCAGGTCGGCAGCCAGTGTAGCTGGGGTAACAGAGGAGTTGTATGCTCCCTGTACGCCATTCTGGTGAGCAACCTTGCTTCTAGACTAGTCCAGAATCAGTTGAGGCTTTGTGAAGAAAATATCAAAATTCAATTCTATAATAATAATAATAATAATACTTTATTTGTACCCCACCCCCATCTCCCCAATGGGGACTCGGGGTGGCTCCCACGAGGCCAAGCCCAAACAACAAATTACAATAAAATAAAATCAAAACACCAGCAATGAACACAATAAAAAGATACATTCATATAAATAAAAACAATAAATGTAGCAACCCAGTTCTCTTTCGTGCCTGGGGGGCAGGGGGCGGCCCCAGGGGTCCCGATTGCATTAGGGCCCATTGCAGCTGAGGTGGACATGGAGGAAGGGGATGATGAGGTAGCTGGGCCTTCTTCTCCCACTGAGAGCTTGGAATGGGATGATGGCTGGCCCAATGGGTATGAAAGCTGGGAAAGTCAGGCTGACACTGAAAGTGCTGATTCTGATAATCAGTATGAGAAACCAGGTGGTTTCGGGTCGCAGGAAAGGGTCAGGGAGATAGCGGAGGATGAGCCCATGGAAGCTGAAAGGGAGTCTGGCTCTCATGAAGATAGCGACCCAGGTGCTGGGAGGCAAGGACGGAGCTTTGATAGGAGACAGAGCATTGAGTCCAGCAAGAGGGAATGGCACCGAAGCCTAGAGTGCCAGAGGAGCGCTAGGTCCCGTAGTACAGATTGGCGCCAAAGCCTAGAGCGTCAGGGGTCTCACCAAGGGAATTAAGTATAGGATCCGTGGGAACGGATCCTCAGTTGCTCGGCCACTTCTGATTTGAAGGGAGTGAAGCGAGTGAAGATCCACGGAGCCAGGATTTTGGCTCGTGCCTTGCCAAGAAGTTTCTTGGGCCTTGTTTCCTGAACTTTGCCTTGTTGTTTTGCCACGGACCAAGTGCTTGATCCGCATTGCTTTGCGGAGCCTTTGCCAAGTTTTGCTTTTGGATTTACCTACGAACTCCTTACCTTTTTGATTGAACTTTTGATACCTTATGGACAATTTACCTTTTCACCTGTTTTCTATTATTCAATAAATAGTTAGCTGATTACTGTCTGTGTGTGTGTGATTAAGGGGCTGGGCCGAGACCCTGCATTGTGACAATATACAACTAGATATCTAAAATCACAAAGACAGGGTGGACTACAAGTACATATATACAGTAAAATGTTAAAACTCAGGGTGGGATACTCGAAATAGCATCCTTTCAAGGGAAAAAAATTCTATAAACTTTATTGAAATTTACTATTTAATTATGAGCAATAGGGTGAAATAAAATAATAATGTATCAAGTAGAAATGGACACAGTGGAAACTCTGGCACCATATTGGGAGGAAAGTGGGATATGAATCAAAGTCTGATTGTAGATAATCTTGCAAACTGACAATGGGACAACCAGATGAAAAATAATCACTGTTATTCTTATATTACCTGAAAATAGAAATGTCTGGATTTTCTGGAAGAATAATGCAGTGGAAATGTGTGCAGTTTCTACTTATTATTTCCACATCCCAAAATGTTTCAGAAGATTATGTGCAAAAATACTCGTATTTTTTTGCACCGACATTATGGGGATTTGTGCAAAAGCTAGTGTTACTATAAATTCATATGCTTTTTCTGCAAGCTTTTTGTGTGATAACGGAAATCTTGCACAAACACTTGTGGTTGTCAGGAAAAAATGAAATGCACAAATATAACACAAAATTCACATGTAATTCTGTGCACAATAGTTTCCTGAAACACGAGAATGTGTGAACACTAGGTGAGGATTGTGTCAAAATACCTGTTTTCTCTGTGGTGCAGGGAAAAAATGTGAAAATTATTTAACTTCACTTGTGAGGATGAAATAATTGAATGTTAACATCCTAAATTTTTATGACCCCATTGTGTTAATATTCTAGAGTTCATTATTGTTAGTTTTACTAATTTTCTGGTGTTTCATCTCTGCAAAGTCATGAGCCATGTCGAATATAGTTGCATCCACATTTTAAAATAAATAATTAATATAAATCATAGTCATTTTGATATCTTATCATCACTGAGGCTGGGGATAGGGAATTTGAATCGAAGTCAAAATGATGCAGCATTAGCCTTGCAGGTGTCTGAAGCTGTTGGCTCCTGTCCTGCATCCTTTTGCATGTGCTCTGCTAAAGTGCGTGCATGTGCACAAAATGAGTTAAATATGGGAAATCAAGACTATCTAAATTAGAAACCACTCTCTTTCTCTTCATAACCCTTTGGCTCAGACAGCTGCAGTGTCTCTAGGCCTTGCTGCATACCCATCTGCATGGGGAGACAACATATGTGGTATACCATGATTCTACCTTCCTGTGGTTTTTATCTGAATTATTTTTAATACTAAAGATGTTTAATACTGTTTTAATATTTGTATATTTGTATGTTTTAAATTGTATTGTAATGCTTTTAATATTAGCCTGAGCCTCTTTGAGTCTCTTTATGGAAAAAAATCAGGATAAATTTATTTATTTTATTTTTTATTTTATTTATTTACCATATTTATTTACCACCCTTCTCAACCCCAAAAGGGGGGCTCAGAGTGGCTTACATTTAACCTATTTCAGGGCTGTCCAACTGGCGGCCCGGGGGCCGTACACGCCCCCCAGCCTGTTGGGCACGGCCCCCGCTATTCCCCCGGCCGCCATTTTTAATTTTTTTTAAAAAAAATCTAATTTTTTTTTTAAATGGCGGCTGAGGGGAGGCGGGCAGGGAGGAGGAAGTGAGCCAGCTCCTCCTCCCTGCACCACCCCCTCCGTCCCTCTCTCTGCGCCGCCGATTGCATCGGCGCCGGTGAGAGAGGGACAAGGGGTGGTACAAGGAGGGGAGGAAGAGGGCTAGCTCCTCCTCCCTGCACCACCCTCTTCTTCCTCTCTCACCGGCGCCGATGCCTTGCAAAAGAGGGGTCCCGGCGGGCCTCCGTCCCTGCAAGGCATCCGGCAGCGGCTGAGCCAGCGCCGGCTTCAGCTGCTGCTGCGATCCCTTGCAAGAGGGGGGTCCCGGCGGGGCCTCCGTGCCGGGATGCCTTGCAAGGGACGGAGGCCCGCCTGGGACCCCTCTCTTGCAAGGGATCGCAGCAGTGGCTGAAGCCGGCGCTGGCTTCAGCTGCTGCCGGGATGCCTTGCAAGGGACGGAGGCCCCGCCGGGACCCTCTTTGCAAGGCATCGGCGCCGTGAGAGAGGGAAGAAGAGGGTGGTGCAGGGAGGAGGAGCTAGGCCTCCGTGCCTTGCAGGGATCGCAGCGGCTGAAGCCATCGCCGGCTTCAGCCGCTGCACGATCCCCTGCAAGAGGGGGTCCCGGCGGGCCTCCGTCCCTTGCAGGCATCCCGGCAGCGGCTGAAGCCAGCGCCGGCTTCAGCTGCTGCTGCGATCCCTTGCAAGAGAGGGGGGGTCCCCCGGCGGGGCCTCCGTCCCTTGCAAGGCATCCCGGCAGCGGCTGAAGCCAGAGCCGGCTTCAGCCGCTGCTGCGATCCCTTGCAAGAGAGGGGGGTCCCCCGGCGGGGCCTCTGTCCCTTGCAAGGCATCCCGGCAGTGGCTGAAGCCAGCACCAGCTTCAGCCGCTGCTGCGATCCCTTGCAAGAGAGGGGGGTCCCGCGGCGGGGCCTCCGTGCCTTGCAAGGGATCGCCGCAGCGGCTGCAGCCTGCGCCGGCTCATCAGCCGCTGCTGCGATCCCTTGCAAGGGAGGGTCCCAGCGGGGCCTCCGTGCCTTGCAAGGGATCCTGGCAGCAGCTGAAGCCGGCGAAACCGCCAGCTTCAGCTGCGGCTAGGATGCCTTGGAAGGGAGGGGGGTTCCGCGTGGCTCCTCCCTGTCTCCCAAAGCTTCCCAGCAGCCGGGGGCGGGGCTGGGGGCGGGGGCGGGGGTGGGGCCGGGCGCCCCCCCAGGTCATCAGTGACCTGGAATCCGGCCCTTGGCCGGTTAGATGTTGGACAGCACTGACCTATTTTATCAATACAATAAAATCACAGCATAAACATAACATGATAAAACAACATAATTAAAACTATTAAAGTCATCATTAAACATTAAAACCAGCCTCATCAGTCTTCATGCCAATCCAGTTCGTCCCTTAAGGTGCTGATTGCATTTATTGATCAAACGCCTATTCCCACAGCCATGCCTTTTGCTTTCTTTCAGAAAGCAAGGAGGGAGGAGATCGATCTTATCTCGGTTGGGAGTGTGTTCCATAGGCGGGGAGCCACCGCCGAGAAGGACCTGTCCCTCGTCCCCGCCAGGTGCATTTGAGCTGTAGACAGGAGCGAGAGCAGGGCCTCCCTGGATGATCTTAGATTTCAAGGTGGGACGTAGGGGTGGATGCATTTGAACAAGTAAGCTGGGCCAGAACTGTTTAGAGCTTTAAAGGTCAAAACCAGCACTTTGAATTGGGCTCGGAGATGGACCGGCAGCCAGTGGAGCTGACATAAAGGGGGGTGGTATGTTCCCTGTATGCTGCTCCCATTAATAATCTGGCTGCTGACAGTTGGAGTCTCCGAACCATCTTCAAAGGCAGCCCCACGTAGAGTGCATTGCAGTAATCTATACAGGATGTAACCAGAGTGTGGGCTACCCAAGCATGGGCGCAGCTGGCACACAAGTCTAAGTTGTGCAAGAGCTCCTCTGGCTCCCGCCACGACCTGGGGTCCCAGGCTCAGTGATGAATCCAGGATCACTCCCAAACTGTGAACCTGTGTCTTCAGGGGGAGTGTAACCCCATCCAACACAGTTTGTAACCCTATGTCCTGTTCAGCCTTGGAACTGACCAGGAGTACCTCTGTCTTGTCTAGATTCAATTTCAATTTGCTAGCCCTCATCCAGTCCGACACAGCAGCCAAGTACCAGTTCAAGGTCTGGACAGCCTCCTTAGTGACAGGTGGGAAGGAGTGACAGATCTGGAAGGAAGCAGGGAGGAGGAGGCACCGCCATGTTGTCATCCCTGACTGCTCGTTTGGGGCCTTTCGTGCCTTACTTGGCAGCAGCTGCTCACGCCGTGCCGGGCCCGCTCAAGAACCTCGTGCCGGTCTTGGCCCTGGCCGCTGCTAAGTTGCTGCCTCTGGACCTGTAGCAGCCTCTGCTGCTGTGCTGGGAGTCGCTGCATGGCCAGGCCGCCCGAAGAGGCCTCGTCGCCTCAGGCAGCTTCAAGGCTTCTGTTAGTGTCCGTTTCCTCCACAATGATGTTACTGTGCCCGACTTCTCTGACTACCGTCGTCATGAGGTGTTAGGTGACAGATCTGGATGTCATCTGCATACAGATAACACCTTACTCCAAAACTATGAATGATCTCCCCCAGCGGCTTCATGTAGATGTTAAATAACATTGGGGACAGTACTGAACTCTGAGGGACTCCACATGACAATGGTTGTGGAGCCGAAAAGGAGTCACCCAGTAACACCTTCTGAGACCGACCCTCCAGGAAGGTCTGAAGCCACTGCAAAACAGTACCTCCAAGTCCCGTCTCTGTGCGGCATCTCATAAGGATACCATGGTCAACAGCATCGAAGGCCCTTAGAGGTCCAGCAGAACCAACAGGGACATACTCCCCCTGTCGAGCTCCTGGCATAGATCATCCATTAAGGTGACCAAAAGCAGTTTCAGTACCATGTCCCAGTCTAAAGCCATTCAGAGATAAAAGGTGCAAAGAAGTTCTTTTATATCCAACTGCAATGGGATGAGAATTATGTCTATTTAATTTCTTTCTTTGGCTTCTCATTATTTAAGTCAATCATAAAGATAAAATGGGTGAGTTGTCTGAAAAATCCTCCTGGACATTACTGGAAACACCTGGGGCTTTATACGAGATAAATTATCTCGTAGGGAGATAAGAAAACAGTGGGAGTGGTATAAGTGAGATATTTTGGCTGCAAACACATCTGTAGACAAAGAAGGGCAATCAAGAAAATGAATCAATATATTGTCAATCTCACACAGCACCCTAACAAACACAACAAATGAATTCACACAATTGTACTTTAAAGAACTATCAAGAAATGTTCAGTCATGAAAATTATGGCCTCGTGGGATGATTCCACATTGATGGTGTGGATTGATATCAAAATCAGCCTGAATGAATATGACTGTCCTTTTATAGCATTCCTTCCCATTTGGAATTATTTTTCAAACAATGATTTAAAGTAATGTAATTTCCTGTTGACTAATCAGGAAAAAAACACAACCTTGAGAATTCTTTATTTATTTCATGACACTCTTGTTTCAGGGAGCGTTCTTGCCCCATCAAAGTTTAACATTTACACAAATGATCAGCCACTGTCAGAAGGAACAGCGAGTTTCATCTATGCTGATGCTCGTGCCATCACCACTCAAGCAGGGAGTTTTTTTTGAAATGGTTGAACAGAAGCTCTCCAAAGCTATAGGTGCTCTTACTGCTTATTACAGAGAAAACCAGCTAATTCCTAATTCATCTAAAATGCAGGCATGTTTTATTTATTTATTTACTTTATTTCTATTCCGCTTTTCTCACCCTGCAGGGGACTCAGGATGGATTACAATGTACACATTACATTTAGACACACAAACACACAAGACAGAGGCAATTTAACATCTGGCCACCAGGGGGAGCTGTCGCACTCCTTCACTCCTCAGCGTGTTTCCTGGAGATCTTTCTAATGGCCTCATAAATCAGTTAAATTTAGCCTCCCCACTAAGTGGTACCTTAATTTCCTACTTGACAGATGCAACTGTCTTTCGGGTAGCAAAGGTCGACAACAGGCCACACAATAGGTCGAGAGCCCACCTCGACCCGGGCAGGCCTCAAACTCATGACCTTCTGGTTAGTAGAGATCTTATGCTGCTGACACCCAGCCAGCTGCACCACATTCCCGGTGCTCATGTGCTTTTCATTTTAAGAACAGACAAGCATCTCAAGCTCTGAGGATTACCTGGGAAGGAATCCCACGGAAGCATTGCAGCACACCCAAATACCTAGGAGTCACTTTGGGCCATGCTCTGATTTACAAGAAGCACTGCTTGAATATCAAGCAAAAAAGTGGGTGCTAGAAATAATACCATATGAAAGCTGACTGGCACAACCTGAGGATCTCAACTAGACACAGTGAAGACATCTGCCCTTGCATTTTATTACTTTGCTGCTGAATATGCATCCCTAGTGTGGAATACATTTCTCGACATTAAAACAGTGCATGTGGCTCTTAATGACACATGACACATTATCACAGGATGTCTATGCCCTACACTGCTGAAGAAATTACAGCTAATATCCATCAGGAAGTAGCAGCCAATAATGAAAGCACCAAGGCATTGACATCTCTGGCCCCTCTCTGTTTAGATATCAGCCAGCACACCGACATCTTAAATCAAGAAACAGCTTTCTAAGACATGCAGAGATACTCGCAGGAACACGTCAGCAAGCAAGAGTTGAAGAGTGGCAAGTTAAAGCCCGGAATCCCAATCCATGGCTGATACCGGATGAGAAACTTCACCCTGGGCACACAGAAGACTTGGAAGGCTCTGAACATATGGTGCTTTGGCACCACAAGATGCTAATCTTAAGAAATAGTATAATGCCATTTCTTAAGATTATCATCTTGTGGTGCCAAAGCGCCCTCTGTTCAGAGCCTTCCGAGTCTTCTGTGTATAATATAATATAATATAATATAATATAATATAATATAATATAATATAATATAATATAATATAATATAATATAATATAATATAATATAATATAAGAAATAGTATAATGCCCTTCTTCATTGGCGCCCCCTTGTTGTGAGGAAGAGGCTTGTGTACCCTAATGAAGTTGTGAGCTATGCTGGCGGTGGCAAAATAGCCACCGGTAGGGCCTCCCATGCCAGACAGGTCACAAACGAAGGGTCTGATACAGAGCGTCAATGGGCAGGATGGGCTCTCTAGCCTTTTGGCAACCATCCTAGGAGAAGGAAAACACTAATTTCAAACCCGGGCAGATGGTCCTCGTCTAACCCTGTAAGGTCAACCATCTAGAGAAGGAAACCTACGACCTGAGGACCTCGCTGCCACCGTCCAAGCTTGCCAGGCCCCAGCAGACAAACCTTTGGTTTAAAGGGTGAAGCCAGTTCTGTGCACGCTGTGCTCCACCAGAAAAATCCATTGCACAGGCTCGAAGGACACATCCAACTTCCGAAATAGTCATCAACGCGCTTGTAAAAATCTTCGTTCGCGAAATAATGCCAGAGAGGAGTATAATGCCAAATTTTTCATTTTGTGTTTTTTTAAAGACATTATAACTGTACCCTCAATTTCCTTCTGATACGATAAATAAATAAAATCACACTCTTAGAACTTGTTGCAATGTAGAATCAACCCACCTCTGTCTGTAGTGTCCAATACACTTAGTCAGGGCCGTAGCCAGGATTTTGATTCGGGGCTGAGTTTGGTTGGGGGGGCTGAGACTGGGTGGAAGAGGGTCTACCCTAGCAAACCTTTTGTATTGTTATCCCAATAACCCCATTAATGTGGGATATAATGAGCATGGTGATCAGATCATGATATGAATAAACATACCAGTTTAAATAAGGTACCAGCACGGCCTTTTCGCGGACCACCCTGAGAATTTTGGGGGGGGGCTGAACCCCCCTTAGCCCCCCCCCCTGGCTACATGCCTGCACTTAGTGTAGGTTGGACTCATTTAAGAAGGAAAGTATCTTACAATGAAGAAACTTGAAACACAGGTTCTTAAAAGATTTCTCAATATGTTATTAACATACACTGTTCACCACTTTGAAATGTTTAATGTGAGAAGTTTGTTTCTTGCTTTGAATGTGCATGTCCAAAAACAGAAAATATATAATCTGTGGCCCTGAAGATACTGTTGAACATGAGCTCCCATTGCCCCCTGCCAGCATGGAGAATAATGCTGGGGGTTCTACTCCAGCAACATTGCCCACCCCTTGTTGAAAAGTAGAAGTATTGGTAAACTCCTCATTTGGCATATTGAAACGTGAGTTTATTAACTCCTATGTGATTTCTTGACTACAGGGCAAGAATGAGATAAGTACTTTTTTATTTGACATTTCCACAGTTCACACAAAATGCCTCTGCACATGATTGTCTTGCCCGGGGGGGAGTAGCAAAAAAGGACTGCCTGGTTGATCAAAAAGACACAACCAACTAGTTTTTTTAAAGGTAGCAGCTGTTTCAAGTCAAGCTATGCAATCTGCACAATGATCTTTCCCCAAAATACAGAAACTCTCTTGAGATAGTAGTAAACACCTTGTCTTTGCATAAGTGCAAAGAAAATAATGGTAGTCGTGTTCTCAAGAAACATACTCAAAAATATCCTTGATATATACCTGCTTCAGTCATGATTGTCAGATATACAAGAGCAACAAGAACCAAGCTCAAAGCAAACAAGAATTCTTCACAGAATTAAAGATAGCCTCCACATTACCTTTCCTGTATTGTTTCAGTCTTGAGAGCAAGTCTCTGCTTTTAACAAACTGCCCATTGAGTCTACACACAGAGATATATACATGCATGTGTGTGTGCCTATAATTAACAACATGGGCAATTTTAAGTTGCCATTCTACACCAAACCAATAATAATAATAGTAGTAGTAATAATAATAATAATAAATCATAATGGTTAAAAATATAGGACAGGGATCTGGTTGGCACAGTATGTTTATTTGTCACGTTTCTATACCGCCCCTCTCAGCCCGAAGGCGACTCGGGACGGTTTACACAAGGCAGTCTCTGCCCTCAATATAACACAAGCAAACAAACCAAAAAATAACCATATAACAACAAATTAACAGTTAAAAACATACAATTGCAGTTTCAGCGTCATGTTGACATAACTGTACTGGTGAGTGCCAAAAGGAAACAAGCAATAGGTTAACAGCAATGAAGGAAGGAAGGTATTGGAACAGGTTGCTCACACTTAGCAATTCTGCCTGCCAAGGAATTCTCTTTGAATTCCTGTGCTATATGGGAGGAAAGTGCTACTAATTGTATGTAGCCATACAATTTAGTGTACAGAATGTATACCAGGATCAAACAGAATCTGGTTGAAAATCCAAGTTTTAAGTATGACTGAGGTCCATTTTTTTCCTTCTCCAGTTGCTAAAAATATCTGCAATGGCAGATGACATCCAACAACATCTGGAAATCTGTCTCTTTCCAGGTCCTTTTTTTAGAGCCACTTTACACCATATACTTGTAGAATTATGATTTTACCTTAAGTGCCATGGCTGCATCCTGTTGAGTTGCAAGGTTTGTACAATTGGTGAGTCACTAGAGCAGGGCTGCCCAGGAAGTCAATCGCGATCGACCAGTCAATCCCAGGACCGAATGAGGTCGATCCCAGATGGATGAGTCACTTCTCAGAGGGGGCGGAGCCAGGATGCGCCAAGCCCCGCCCCCTCCCCCAGCTTCGGCACTCCCAGCAGCTTCTCCAGGCTTGAGAATGGCAATGCCAAGCCAGTGGTGGCATAGCTAGCACAAGGCTGGCTTGGCACTGCCATCCTCAAGCCTGGAGAAGCTGCTGGTAGAGTGGAAGCCAGAGGGGGCGGAGACAGGCCGCACCAAGCCCCGCCCCTACCCCTCCCCTCTCCAGCCTTGAGGAGGTAGGTAGATCTTTCTGACTTGGTTTTATTATAAGTAGTTCACATGCCGAAAAAGTGTGGGCACCCCTGCACTAGAGCTTTCTAGCTGAGAATTCTAAACACCCCACTCTAAATTGCAAATCCCAGAATTCCATAGGTTGTTGTCAGGCAGTAGGCTTGGGCATAAATCAGTTTGAATGAAAATTATCTGTAATATTCGGTGGTCCGTTTCATATAATCTCCAAAAACAGAATGGGTAAGAGGGAAGTGAAAAGCTTGGCAAAACAGATTAAGAGAGCAGGATTTTATCAAATACTGGAGAGGATTGAGTTAAGTCTGCAATATAACTGAGGCAGGGGTTTGCTATGGGGCTCCTGGAGAAGATGTGATTATTGCAGCGTCTTTTTCTCCCCCCTCAGCAGCAGCATCCATCCATTTCTTTTTGGAAAGTTTCCTAGGCTCCTCCTCTATAGAGGACCCTGCTGGAAACTCACTTTCCCAGGAGCACTTGCATGGGGTGGACATTGAAAAGTCTCAGAGTTCCTCTTGGAGCATGATGGGAGTTGAAGTTTTGCTCTCTCTCTCTCTCTGTTTCTCAGCCAGTAAAAAGCTTGGTTGTGTCCATGCTCTGATTGGCTGAGGATGGACATAACTGTCGACGACAATTCCCAGAACCCTCTCTTGCAGTTTGTCTTGTTTCTTAAAATGTTATGGTTAAAATTTAAAATCATTCTTAAAAAATCAATAGATTGGTGAATTGTTCTGAAACTTGGCGGGCCTGCAGTTATAAATGGGGTCTAAAATAGGTAGGTTTCATGCAGATAGGTCTCAAAATGGCGGAGGATTGGGCCTTGAAAGTTTCCCATTCTAGCCAATGGGCCAAAACTTTTCTGAATGAAAATGGCAACATCCCTCCCAATTCAAGTAACTTCTCTGTAAACAGAATGAGGGGTTAGCCAAAAATGTACCCTGAAATGGCATGCCTATAGGCTGAATTGCACACCTCTACAAGGTCTGCCAAAGTGGAATCATGACATTAAAACTATATAGTATGAAAGGGCCTTGAGACAGAAAGACAATTTCTTTCCTTTTTTAGAAGCTACCAAGAGTTTTAATATTATAGTTGCAATAAACCATAGTCCAGGGCTGTCCAACTGGTGGCCCAGGGGCCATACAAGGCCCCCAGCCCCTTCCCTGCGGCCCCCTAAGCTTTTTAATATATTTTTTAAAAAAATTAAATAATAATATTTTTAAAAATTACCCACTTCCAGGTTCCGGAGCAAGTATTGCGAGACTACGGAAGCCACACGGGATTTCGCTCTCAACGCGAGATCACGCCTGCATTGAGAGCGAAATCCCGTGTGGTTTCCGTAGTCTCGCGATACTCCTGTTGCCGAAATCTCGGCTACTTAATCCCTGCGGCCCACGCAGACGCGATTTGGACCTTCTCGGCTGCTGCCTCGGTCGGTCGTCGCCTCTAGTTGTGGTCTGGCTACTCCTGGATCCTGCGCGTTTGGGAAGGTAGGCTAACCTTTATGTTATTATTATGTAATTGTGTATGGATGCCCCTTATGTATTCCCTCCCTGCATTTCCCCTTAGTAAAAGATTATATTTGATTGTATGGATGCCTCTTATGAATTGTAAGTAAATTGGAGCTGGGGGAGGGGCAGAGCCGGGGCGGGGGCAGACCCTTCGGCCCCCCAGGTCACCAGTGACCGGAATTCAGGCCCCTGGGCCAGTAGAAGTTGGACAGCCCTGCCATAGTCTATTGCACTTATTATTAACACACACCAACGTATGTATAAGTATACTTCTTGAGCTTGACTCCAGTTAAAATGCAGTGCCAGAGTAGGTAACCGAGGCGCCTGTCTGTCCTATCTTATGGGATTCTTTTCATTTTGTTCAGCCGGATGACGTGGAGGGGATCCTTGGGCCTGTGAGAACCACCACTTGCACTCTGGATCCTTGCCCTTCTTGGCTAGTTAAATTGGCCAGAGAATGGTTGTTGGACTGGTTTGTTACCATAATAAATGCTTCTTTGGGCCAGGGGAAAATTACTGTCTTGTCTTAAGCAGGTGGTGGTAAAACCATTATTAAAAAAGACTTCCCTTGACCCAACCATATGTAAGGTTCTGGAGCGGGTGGTCGCCTCGCAGCTCCAGGGATTCCTCAATGACACTGATTTTCTGGATCGTTTGCAGTCTGGCTTCAGACGTGGACACAGTATCGAGATGGCTTCAGTTGCCTTGGTGGATGACCTCCACAGGGAACTGGACAGGGGGAGTGTGACCTTGCTGGTTCTCTTGGACATCTCAGTGGCTTTCAATACCATCGATCATGGTATCCTTCTGGGGAGACTCACTGGGATGGGACTTGGGGAAACGGTTTTACTGTGACTCTGGTCATTCCTGGAGGGTCGTTCCCAGTTGGTGAAGCTAGGGAACACCTGCTCGGACCCCTGGCCATTGACCTGTGGGGTCCCACAAAGATCTATTTTGTCCCCCACCGCTGGGAGAGGTCATCCAGAGTTTTGGAGTACGGTGCCACCTCTACATAGATGACACCCAACTCCACTACTCTTTTCCACTTGAATTCAAGGAAGCCCCTCGGATACTGGACCAGTGCCTAGCCACTGTGATGATCTGGATGAGGACGAACAAGCTGAAGATCAATCCTGAGAAGACAGAGGTCCTCCAGGTCAGTTGCTCGCCTGACTATGGTATTGGGTGGCAACCAGTGTTGGACAGGGTTGCCCTCTCCCTGAAGTCATAGATTCGCAGTTTGGGGTTTGATGTGCAGGTATCGGCGGTGGCTGGGAGGGCCTTCGCACAGTTAAAACTTGTGCGCCAACTGCAACCATACCTTGTGAAGTTGGACTTGACCACAGTAGTCCATGCTTTAATTACCTCTAGATTTGACTACTGTAATGTGCTCTACGTGGGGCTTCCCTTGAAGATGGCCCAGAAACTAAAACTTGTTCAATGCTTAGTGGCCAGATTAATAATGGGGGCGAATCACAGGGGGCGGACAACCCCCCTATTTAAGGAGCTCCATTGGCTGCTGTTTATTTTCCGGTCCCAATTCAAGGTACAGGTCATCACCTATAAAGCCCTAAATGGTTTGGGACCCGCCTACCTTCATGACTGTATCTCCCTCCATGAACTTGCCCGATCTCTCCAATCTTCAGGGGAGGCTCTCCTTTCGCCCCTGCCGTTATCTCAGGTCCACCTTGTGGGAACAAGGGAGAGAGCTTTCTCTTCAGTGCCCCCCTCCCAACTTTGGAATATAATGCCCGGTGAGATTAGGTGAGCCCCCACTTTAGAAAGTTTTAAGAAGAATCTCTGGCTCTTATATTGCACTTTTGGTGATTAACCATACAATCTGATATTGCTGCTACGCCTCAACATTTGTCCTTAGAGTACACTTCCTCCTCTCCTGTACGAAGACCCTTCCCGACCCCACTCTTGAATAGTTTCTCCCTCACAAATAATCTGCTCCATCCCTGTTACTGTTATTGTGTTATGAATGTTTTTTAAAAAATTATATTGTTTGCTATATTTTTATGTTTTATGTAATTTATCATGTTATTGTTTGTGTTTTGACTTCATTTATTGTACTGTGTTGTTGGGCTTGGCCTCATGTAAGCCGCCCCGAGTCCCCATCAAGGAGATGGTGTTGAGGTATAAATAATAGGGGTGGATATCTCCGGTTTAAAATACTTTGAAATCCGTTATTTTTCGTATTTGAAATTAATTTCAAAGTATATTGACCCTCGGGGCCTAACCCGGAAGCAGAATTTCTATATCGACCCCGGGACGGCCATTTTTGTATTTGGCACGTAATAGTTTCGTATGCGTTTTGCCCTCAGTTGAAGCATTTTCCAATTGGCTAATGGAGACTAGGTGGTAGTATGAAGCCACCTGCTTCCCTTTAGCCAATCAGAGTCGAGTCCCCTCTTCCTTCTCTGACGCTCCTGCCCCTCCCCTGCCAAAGGAAATAAACTGGGGCAGCCAATTAATAACAAAATTCATTATTAATTACATTTCAATTACAAAAATTATTTTAAAAATTTCAGATTGATTTCTATAACGAACCAGCAATGGAAATTCCCCCGCACACGAGTTTAGAATCAAATTTTTCATGGATCAACCACCCCTAATAAATAAGGATTATTATTATTATTATAAATAAGATTAACTAAAGCCATAATATTTTAATACCATTCATAGGTGTGTACACACACACACAAACTTCACATATTTTATTTTGTAAATCACATGTTTTTTAAAACTTTTACTATTTTTAATAATAAATGTAAAACACGAATCCCCATACTTAATGTGAGATATCTTTGTTTGCCTAGCCAATGGCACTCCTAGGAGAAGGAGTGCCATTGTATATGACAATGCTTCATATACAGTACTTCTCCTTTGCATACATGGTTGGAGGGAATAGTCACAGCAGCGGAAGATGGAAGGAAAAACACAAAAAAGACATCTTAGGCAGCAAACAAGAATGATGCCCTCACACCTAACCTTCAGCTTTTCTATTATGATCTGGTTGTCCAGTGGGAAAAAATATAGTGGATTAGAACGAACCCTAGTCTAATCCAGCAAGACTATTTCTCGGGTTCTTGGGAAAGCCCCAAGGGAAGCTAGATGCCAGGCAAAAGCAGGATGGCCTAAATAAATCGAAATGGACTTTTGGTGTCTTAATCCTTTTTGCTAGTTCTGCCTATAACCAATTTGTTAAATCAATAGCGGAATGGTAAAATAATTATCCCATTGATTTAATTGACCCACTCTAGTTAAAAATAATAAAAGGATTAAGACCTGGGTATCCAACTCAACTTTGACCCATATGTATGACCATTTTTTCAATAGATACTCTTTATATATTTTGCTATTAACCTTCGAAAAGTGTATTAAATCAATACCGTGGGTGCTTCCTCTGCACAATTTTCCTTCTGGTTGGGAGATGCTGGAAGATCAGAGACAGCTTTCACAGCTTTCTTTTTTGCTTTTTCCGTTTGAATGTTAGTAAAATAGTTGACAGCAGCAAATTCAATGAGCGCAGAGAATACGAAGGCAAAGCACACCGCGATGAACCAGTCCATGGCCGTGGCATAGGAAACTTTGGGCAAGGAATGCCTAGCGCTGATGCTCAGTGTTGTCATGGTCAAGACGGTGGTGATTCCTTGAAAACAGAAGAAAAAAATGGTTGCTGTATGTAATTCAGAATCAGATTAATTTTAACTTTCCTATATGTCCAGATGGTATAACCAATGTTCATGAAGAAACAATGGGCACAAACCTATATCACAGGGGGGGGGGGATTCTCTGCCAGCACCATTCTGTGAGAGTACCCCATGCCATTTTCTATGGGTGGTAGTTTTCAAGCACCAAGCATATCCCCATAGCTATTTACAGTCAATCTTCCACATTTATTGGGGTTAGGTGTACAGGACCCTAATGAAAGTAAAAACCTATGAGCAAAGATGTTATTTTTTAACCTGAGAAAACACTTCTCTACAAATGCTTTGATCTTCCAGCCAGACTGATAGAATTATAGAATAATAGAGTTCGAAGAGACCGCTTGGGCCATCTAGTCCAACTCCCTGCCATGCAGGGAAAGCACAATCAATCTACCCCTGGTAGATGGCCATCCAGCCTCCCATGCCAGACAGGTCACAACTGAAGGGTCTGACAAAGAGTGTCAATGGGCAGAGAGGGCTCTCTAGCCTTTTGGCAACCATCCTAAGAGAAGGAAAACTCTAAATTCAAACCCAGGGAGATGGTGCTCATCTAACCCTGTAAGGTCAACCATCTAAGACAGGGGTCAGGAACGTATGGCTCGGGAGCCAGATATGGCTTTTTTGATGATTGCATCTGGCTCGCTCAGAAGGTGTCCTTCCTCGGCAAAGACAGCAGAGAGAGAGAGAGAGAGAGAGATGCTCTCTCACACAAAGGCAGCAGGGAGACATACACACATAGAGCAGAGCCAGGGGCATGAGGGACTGCAACAGGAAGCCAGGAAGGCATTAAGCAGTGGAAGAGGCTCTACTTCCTGCTGCAGTCCCTCGTGCTCCTGGCTCCGCTCTGTGTGTGTATGTGTCCCTGCTGCCTTTCGAGGGAGAAGGTCTCGCTCTCCCTCTCCCTGCTGCCTTTGCGGAGGAAGAGAAGGGAAGAGTCCTACGAACCCCCTCCCCTCGACGAAGAGGAAGGGTGCCTTCTGGGCAATGCAATCCCAAGCAAGGAGGGAAGAAGGCAGGAAAGGATGTCAGCAGCACGTGTGGAATTTGAGGCGAAGGAGGGCAAAGGTGGCTCAGCCCCTCCTCCGCCTCGCTCGGCCCCTCAGAATACAAGGAGCAGTCAACTCCTGGGAGAAAGATTGCTCACATTCTTGCACTTCCCAGGAATCTTAGCTGCACTCGGCCACAACAAAAGGCAGGCAAATCACCTGAGATGGGAAAAGGAGGGGCCAAGTCACCTGTGCCCTTGTATTGTTATCCCAATAACCCCATGAAGGTGGGCCGACGTGTGCATTGTCCATCCAAGATGGCGAGGGTGTTCTAGAAGGCAGGAATCCTTGCTGCCTCAGTGCAGCCGGCGGCAGCCCCTGCTTCGAGGCACGGCCATGCCTCGCTGAACCCAACAGTCAGGAAACTACGGAGGCGCAGAAAGCAGTGTTGCTCCTCCTTCCCATGCCCTCCTCCCTCCCTCCCTTCCTCCTAAGATAGTGGAATTTTATTCTTTTGTTTTAATTACTATTATTTTAATTTTATACCCAGCGTACTAGACATCCCCAACTTTTCTTAAGTTTTTCCAGGGCTAAAACGTCATCTAGTACCCCACATTTTGTTGAATTCAGTCTTAAAATATATTTTATATATATTATATGGCTCTGACTGAAATAAATTTCCAAATATTTTGCTCTCATGGCTCTCTGAGTCAAAAAGGTTCCCGACCCCTGATCTAAGAGAAAGAAACACAGGCTTGAAGGACACATCCAACTTCCAATGCGCTTGTAAAAAGTATGGGATGAGTCCTTCCTAAGGATTTTCGTTTGCGAAGTAATGCCAGAGAGACATAGCTATCATGTCTCTTCTCAATCTTCTCTCCTGCAAGCTAAACATATCCATCTCTTTAAGATGCCCCTCTTATGGCTTGTTCTCCAATCTCTTAATCATTTCAGTCGCCCTTCCAGCTTGTGGTGCCCAGAATTGGACACAGTATTCCAGATGAGGTCTAACCAAAGCAAAATAGAGAGGCATAATGACTTCCCTCAATCTAGATACTATACACTATTTTTCCATGTAGCCCATTGGCTTTTTAAAATGCTGCATCACACCGTTGGCTCATGTTCAACTTGTTATCCACGAAGATTCGAAGATCTTTTCCATTAGAAGCTGACCACAAAACAGTGTGATTGCACAAAGCTGACCATAAAGTCAAACCCGATTAAAGAGACAAATTGGGAACTTTTCCAAAACTATGAAAAATCATTAAGAGAAAATAAATAACAAATAAGGAATGGAAATCTTATTTACAAAGAAATATAAGTAATGTAAGCTTGGAATGAAAGTCAAAGGTTTTTGTTTTTTCTTTTTTCCTAGTTTTCTTTTTCTTTTTTTCTTTTTTCACTCAACATTTTTGAATTTTTATCTTTTTAAAGGGTATTTTCTTCACTTTAAAAATTGCTCTTTATTACTCTTGTTTTTCCTACTTTTCTATCACCTTCATTGTTCTCCCTCTTCCCATGTATTAATAGTATTTAAATAATCAATAAAAAAATTTTTAAAAAAAAGTCAAACTGAGGAGTTAGCAATTCATAAAGACAACATTTTAGAGCCATCCGGGAATTAATGCCATTCCGCAGAGCCGTAAAAACCTGGCTATTTAGACAGGCATTTGGCCCATAACTAATGCGTATTATCAGCATCCTGTTGTGCCGCTGCCAGCATATTTCTACTGCCATCGCAGTTTGCTGGAATTGATTTTAACTGGGGGTTTTAAATTGGTCTTATTGTATTTTAATGAATTTTATGTGTTTTATCTATTAACTCTGTAAACTGCTCTGGGCTCCAGAGAGAGCGGTATATTAAGTCGAACCAATAAATAAATAAATAAATAAATAAATCAAAACTGTGAATAATCAAATTTGCAAAAGTCAAAAACGAGGGATGTTTGTAAAAGCTGTTGAGCACCTGATCAATGTTCAGCTACAGTCCTGCCGCAAAACGAAAGGGCAGACATTGTCCATCAAGATATCCAGCAAATCTGCTGTCCTCACTAGAGATCTGGGAGAGTGGTGGCTGTTTGCTGCAGCCAGATGATATCTAGAAGACCCCCCACAATCCCCTAGATCAAAATTCCTATGGCTGCGGAATAAAACTTTGGTACTTGCAAGCTGCCTTTTGTGGGGAAGGACACACTATGTAAGGAGAAACTGAATGCCTCCTTTCACAATGTTTCCAAAATTTCACATGCTAGGATAAACACAGATTATTGCAGAACATGTCACTAATAGAATCCCAGCTAATGTTCCTGGGGTCAAAGTGCTGAGATTTTTGTTTAGAAGGAACAATGGTGTCATCCTTCATCCCCCGAGGCATCCTTATTCCTTATGTAATCCTCACAGTAGTGGGGGGTGGCTCTTCTCCACGATCCTTGTTACAGTACAAAGCATTTTGAGATGTCATGGTCTTGAATCTGTAATTAACATTAGGTTTTTAAAAAGTTCTGCTCCAGGGAGAACTGAAAGACTGCTCGAATTGGATTACTAATATGACTCAACACACCTGCCTGATTTTTTAAAAAATGGATTTTGGGGTGTGATTGTGGCTGTGTGTGGGTTGTTTTGATGATGTCTTGCACTTCAAAATATACCATAATACCACTAGACATCAATGGTCCTCAAATGGCACAACATGAAATACGGTTTGCCTAAGTAAATAAAGTAAGCTGAGGTCAATGGCCTAGAACAGGGGTGCCCACACTTTTTCAGCATGCGAGCTACTTCTTAAAAAACCAAGTCTGAAAGATCTACCAGGGCAGAGCAGGGGGAAGGGGGAGGGGCTTTGCACAGCCTGGCTCCACCCCCTTCCCCTCTGGCTTTAGCGTTTCCACAGCTTCTGGAGGCAAGAGGTGGGGGAATGCCAAGGCAGTAGTGGCTATCTATGCCACTACTGCCTTGGCATCCCCCCCCTCTTCCCTTCAGAAGCTGTGGAAGCGCTCAAGCCAAGGGGAAGGGGGCGGGGCTTCACACAGCCTGGCTCCGCCCCCTTCCCCTCTGGTATTAGCATTTCCATAGCTTCTGGAGGCAGGGGGGGGGGGAATGCCAAGCCAGTAGTGGCTATCTATGCCACTACTGCCTTGGCATTTCCCCCATTCCTCCAGAGGCTGCGGAAGTGCTAAAGTCCGGGGGAAGGGGGCGGGGCTTTGCGCTGCTTGGCACCTCCCCCTCAGAAGTGCCCCATCCAGCTGGGATCGACCTCCTTCGGTCCTGGAATCGATCAGTCGATCGCGATCTACCTAATGAGCACCCCTGGCCTAGAAGTTTTAAAGTAGCTATCCAATGTGCTGAAACTGGATGTGCAAGGAAAGGATTCAGCACTGTGGACAACTCCTTTAAAGGGCCACTGACACAGATGGCTCTAGCCAATAGTGGTGAAATATATCATTGACTAAGCTTGTTGTTCTAGCTACCAGGGAGTAACCTAGTGGCCCTTATTTCTAAATTGGCATACATACGATTTCAATGTAAATTACTTCAGTGTTGTAAAAAAAATAGTTTAACTTGAGCATTTAAATTGGGTGAAACTACAGGTTCTTTTTTAAAATAAAAGCAATCCATGTTTTGAATTCAGGCAAATGTGAAGGATCACATGTCCTCATGGATATTATTAATGAATAATCATTACAAACACCAAAATGATCACCACTATAAATGGGGGGTTGTTTACTAGGCATGGTTTCGAACCCAAAAATGGCGATTCTAAAATCTAATGGGGGGGAGGGGATTTTTTTTTTTATTAGTAAAAGAAAGACTTACAAAAAATTTTCCAAAAATTTCTAAAATGTAACTTAATTACTAACGAAATTCGTTCGTAGTTCGTATGCCAGCGCATGCGCATTCCAGATGGTTTTGGCCTACAACTCCCAGAAATCCTAACAGCTGGTAAATTGGCTGGGATTTCTGGGAGTTGTAGGCCAAAACTTGAATAAACCACACTGAATTCTAGATGGGACTCTCCAAATAGGAAGGAGGGAGGGAAGGAGGGAGGGAAGGGGTATTCTATTCTTGGAAGCAGCAAAAAAGGAGGAGGAGCCCCCTCGCCTCCTCGCTGCCTCTCTCTCACCCCGATCCTGAGGGAGCGAGGGCCCAAGTTTGCCCAGGCTGAGAGGAAAAGGAAGAGGCCTGAGGCTGTGAGGAATGGTGTGAGTTGAAGTCCAAAACACCTGAGGGCTGAAGTTGGCCCTCATGAAGCCTCTTCAAGGCTTTAGATCCTGGCAGGCAGAAGGGGCAGGGAGAGCCATCCACTCCTCCTGCCCTGCCAGGATCTAAAGCATCAGAGTATTGGGGTGAGAAACCAACCTAATGTATAATAGAATGAATGCTACTGTAAGTGCCTAATATTATAAGTAATCCAACTGGTCATATACCTACATTCCATGCACATGCAATAATACAGCAGTAATAACAATGGGTATAAGAAGAGGTAAAATTCAAACCGAAGTATTCAGACTGTGGTCCCTCCTCAGCGGTGCAAACTGCAAAGGCTCTTCTCTCTGAGCCCGGAAAAGGCAAAACCCGGGCACAGCGTTTGCTGCCTGGGTGCACACACATACATATTCTTGGGGGAGACTTGCTGCAGAATCCCGGGCTCATAGAGAAGATTCTGCAGCAAACGTCCTCCCCATAATATGTATGTGTGTGCACCCAGGCAGCAACGCTGTGGCTGTGCCCGGGTTTTGCCTTTCCAGGCTCAGAGAAGAGCCTTTGCAGTTTGAGGAGGGACCAGTCAGAATACTTCGGTTTGAATTTTACCTCTTCTTATACCCATTGTTATTACTGCTGTATTATTGCATGGAATGTAGGTATGACCAGTTGGATTACTTATAATATTGCACTTACAGTAGCATTCATTCTATTATACATTAGGCTGGTTTCTCACCCCAATACTCTTTGATGCTTTAGATCCTGGCAGGCAGGAGAGGAAGCCTGAAAAATGTAAACAGAGGTTTGCTCAGAAGTAAATCCACAAGGAGGGCACTTCATCCAAAGTGCCCTCCTTTGCAGATTTACTTCTGAGTAATCCTCTCTGTTTACATTTTTCCAGGCTTCCAGCCGAAAGAAGGAGCGAGTTTAGGGCTTGCCTTGCCATAATACTTATTGGCAAGGGAGGCGGGAGGGTGGTGAGAGAGAAGGAGGGTGCCCCCCCCCCTTACGACCTAATAACGACACTTAAGAAAATCCTGGCCCCCGAAGTTCTATAAAGAAAGGCCACTTCCTGGTTGGCGTTCCAGGTGCGGAAATACTCAAAAGTAGCATTTCTTACGAATTTCTTACGAATCATTTCATTTTCATAACTTTTTTTCTCATGACTAGTGTTTACCTATTGAGTTCTAAGATGTAATTATTTGTGCTTTTATTTCTATCTGTTTACCTGTGCTATGAGCTGCCATGGGGATCTGTTTCTCAGCGAAGGCAGGATGCGAATCAAATAAAGAAATATAATAAAAATGAGTAAAATTAAAATCAGCATGGTGCAGTGATATGATCATTGAACAATGACTCTGGAAACCAGGGTTTCAATCCCCACTTAGCCATGGAAACCAATTGGGTGACCTTGGTGAAGTCACTCTCTCTCAACTGCAGATGAAAGCAAATCTACTCTTAGGAAATCTAGCCAAGTAAATTCAATGATAAGGTGTTGTGTGGTTTTTGGGGTGTATGGCTGTGTTCTCGCAGCATTTTCTCCTGACTCAATTATATGTTTGCCTTATAATCTGCATAAGTCTAAATGACTTGAAGATATGCAACAACAAAACTTTGTCCAGCCAGTTCTTTGGGCTTCAGCCTACATCAGCATTGTTCAATGTTGACAATGGCAAATGAATAGGAAACTGAAGTCTAAATCAACTGAAGTCTCTGAATTTTCTCAATCCATCTGTAAAAAACAATCCATATGCCTAATTAATATTTTTACATTCTACTACTGGCATTACATTGATTAAAGAATGTTTAACACTGCACTGGTTTGTGAACAGTATCATATTTTGTTGTTCAACTATGGTCCGCCAACTGAAGCACCACCTTATTTAAATGAGGGGGGGGGGGCTTAAAAAGTCATGTAACTCAAAATTACAATACCATCCAATATGTTTCTTGACAGTTTCACACTTGCAAATTCAAACACTTTTTTAAAAACTAGGATTCTATAGAATAGTGAGTCCACTACACATTTTATTTACAGCCTTCTGGAGGTGATAATCATCATCTTCATTTATTATTTTATTAGTCGCCCTCCATCGGAAGTGCTCTGGGTGACTTACATAAAAACAAGGTAAAAACAGAGTAAGCTTACACAATGGGTATTAAGCTTAGATTACAGGTTAAATGCTCTACTAAAGAGCCAGGTCTTAAGTGCTTGAATAAAAGACCGTAGGTCACACATGGCTCTTATGTAAGGTGGCAACGAATTCCATAGAGCTGGAGCAGAGATTGAAAATACCTTATGCCTTGTAGTTTTGAGGCATACTTCTCTGGGACCCGGTATATAAAGCAGATTTTCTTGGGAGGGTCGTGGCGACCACTGGTGGTGAAAGGGAGAAAGGCGGTCTCTAAGGTACGTCGGCCCCTGACCATACAAGGCCTTAAAGGTCAGGAACAGCACCTTATAAGAAACCCGGTATTCAGTTGGCAGCCAATGTAGATGCTGTAGAATTGGTGTTATATGGCATCTCATAGGGGTTTTCGTAAGTAGCCTGGAGGCCGCATTTTGGACAATACAAATCTTCTGGGTCACTGATATAGGAAGGTCAACGTACAGTGCATTACAATAGTCCAGCCTAGAGGTGACCGTAGCATGAATTACTCTTGAAAAAGCCTCTCCCGAGAGGTAGGGTGCGAACTGTCTCACCTGGCAAAGATGGAAAAAGCAAAGGTATTGTTGCACCTTAGACCTGAAGTAAACCACTTGAGACTGGCCATGATTAAATGCTTTATTTAGAATAAGTAAAAAGGAGTAAAGAAGATAGAAATATAGTCCAATGATGCTCCCAAGCACCAGGACATTGCAAAGCAATAGTCCAAAGATAAAACAGGATCAAGAGGTAAAAATAGTCTTGTTGCCCCAATGGGCTAAATCCAGGATTCAGTTCTTGGCATGAAGACTTGGCAAATAGAGTCTAAAAACTGGAAGGCCCAATGGCCCAGGCAAAGGTCCGTAATGCTTGGCTTGAAGGCTAAATGTTGGCGAGAGATACCTAGAGCCAAAGGGTAGCAGCTTAAGTAGGTTTTTCCCTCTGAAGATGCAGGCTGCGTCAGAACTGCTTCTCAGGCTCCATTGCTGGGCTTGCCCCTCCAGGGCCCCCCGGTCGAGACTGGAATGTAAGCTTGTTAGTGAAGACACCTGGGCCTTTGGGAGGCACCGCCGTTTCGCGGTACCAGGCTTCCTTATCAATCTGGGAATTAGAAGGGTTGCATTTGTCCTTGAATGCTTGATGAACTAGAGGCATCTGCAGAAGCTTGTTTGCAGGCTTCTCTGAGGCCTGGGATTTAACATGGCGTTCGTCTTGCTTAGGGCCCAAAGCAGGCTGGGGCATGACAGGTATGGTATAGTAAACTAAGCAAAGGTATGCTATAGTCAAGGCCGTCAATCAATCTTATCCAAAATATATCATTTATAGGTTTACATGACAATCAATACGATATAAAATTTTATCAAATATATCAATACAAATAATGTTACACAATATACTGGAGGTACAAGATACTTAGCGTATTGAGGAACCCACGATGGATGTGACTCCGTAATCCAGGTTGGTAGGTGAAAAAAATGCAAAGTCCATCGTAATTATAATCCGGATTATTGGATATCGAATGAAAACAGTCACGGGATGAGTGGTTTTCGAATATAGTCCCCAACTCGATCCTGTGACCTGTATGTTAATTGTAATCCAATAGTATGTAGAAGAGGATCCAAATCCAAAGTTAATCCTATTGTGACCAGATCGCTGGATTGACTCCACGGTTCCAAGATGTAAGATGGGTCAATTGCTCTGTAAACTGGGATGGTACAGTTGTTCCGTGTGGATGGACTCCAAGAACGGGGGCATTGAGGAGAGCAATGAAATTAAATAGCTACTTTCCAAATTAAATAGCTACTTTAGAAATTAAAGAGAAATTAAATAGCTACTTTCCAAAGGCACAGCGGAAAAGCCAGGTTTTCAGGTGTTTTTTAAAGGTCTCCAATGTGGGGGCTTTCCTAAGCTCTCCGGGCAAGGAATTCCAGAGTCGGGGGGGGGGGGCACAAGGGAGAAGGCTCTCTCCCTTGTGCCCACCAGATGAGTCTGTGAGACTGGCAGGGGCGAAAGGAGGGCCTCCCCCAAGGAGTGGAGGGTTCGACGTGGTTCATGGAGGGAGATCCAGTCATGAAGGTAGGCGGGTCCTGAATCATTTGAGGTTTTATAGGTGATCACCTGTACCTTGAATTGGGATCGGAAAATAAAAGGCAGCCAGTGTAGTTATTTAAACAGGGGGGGTTGACCGCTCCCTGTAACTTGCCCCAGTTATTAATCTGGCTGCTGATAGCTGGACAAGTTGAAGTTTCTGGGCCATCTTCAAGGGTAGCCCCATGTAGAGTGCATTGCAGTAATCCAATCTAAAGGTAACCAAGGTGTGGACCACCATGGTCAAGACAGACTTCACGAGGTATGGTTGCAGTTGGCGCACGGGTTTTAACTGTGCGAAGGCCCTCCCAGCCACCGCCGATGCTTGAGCATCAAGTCTATCTACCAGGTATTTCTCATCATTGAGGCCCATTGGTTGATCTTGAGTTATGGGATTATTACATGAGACTGAGGAGTGGTCATATCTTAAAAGGAGAATACACATAGGTTGCTGTGGGTTTTCTGGACTCTTTGGCCATGTTCGAGAAGCATTCTCTCCTGATGTTTCACCCACATCTATGGAAGGCATCTTCAAAGGTTGTGAGGTGTACTGGAAACTAGGCAGGTGAGGTTTATATATCACATGCTTTGCATCCCCTAAGATCAATGTATTTCCAGTTGGGAGAGGGTACAAAGGGCCTGGAGAAGTCATTCCTAGCCAGGGTAGACGGCAGGGCCGTAGCCAGGATTTTGATTCGGGGTGCTGAGTTTGGTTCGGGGGGCTGAGACTGGGTAGAAGAGGGTCTACCCTACCAAACCTTTTGTATTGTTATCCCAATAACCCCATTAATGTGGGATATAATGAGCATGGTGATCAGATCATGATATGAATAAACATAACAGTTTAAATAAAGTACCACTAAGGCCTTTTCGCGGACCACCCTGAGAATTTCGGGGGGGGGCTGAAGCCCCCTTAGCCCCCCCCCCCTGGCTACATGCCTGGTAGACTGTACTAGGCTATGGAAAATCTGCAACACCTTCAGATATTGTTGAACATCCCTCACTGAATCCCATTGATCCTAAACAACACAGCTAATGACTAGGACTGGTTGATCCAAGAAGAAAACGTTTCGAAACTCATTTCGGATCTAATTGTAGCTATTGTTTCGGATTACATGGACTTCTGAAAAAATTCCAATAAATTTCGAAATTCATTCCGAAGTATTTCCAAAATTCGGGAAATCTTCGGAAATGGCGTCCGATTTCAAAAATGGGCAAAAAAATCAGCAGAAGAGAGAGTCAACTGTTAGCCATCAGCCAATGAGCAATCAGCAAGAAAATTCGGAAATGACATCTGAAATTCGGAATTCCAAAATTCCGAATTTCAGATTTCCTGTTGGGAGGTTGCTCTCGAAATTGCTTTTAAAAAGTCGGAAGTATCCAAAAAACTTCCGAAATTCGGGCATATCCGAAATTGTGGAACAGCCCTACTAATGACGAGGGGTGTTTGGATTTGTTGTCCAATAACATCTGAAGGGTCACACAATACCTGTAAGAAGCTTATTTTCTGGCTCAGTAGAATGGAACAGGGCATCTTTTTTTAGCAATGTGAATAATGCTGCAGTGTAGGCAAGAACTGCACCCTGCTGCAAGGCAATTGTTTTATTTGAGGCTCTGCACATTTTACTTGAAAGCAACCTTTCAGATTAATGTAGTAATTCCAAGTACATCACAATACATTTCCATTAATTCCTCTGACTCTCTCTGGGTATACACAGAGATGCTCAGCTGAGCAGTGCCCCTCAGATATTTCATTGTGTGCATTATCCTATAATGTATGCTATTAAAAACTCAAGTCTTTTCAAAGAGAGTATCAGATGGTCTAACCAGCATGCAAGTGCTAATATATTATGTCATAGCTCGAACTGTGATTTTTTTTTCTTCCTTATTCCGCATATTATCCAAACAGAAGAACTGGTGACATCTCTATTAAAGGAAACAATTCACTTTGGGCTGCTTATGAAAAACGGCAGGATTATCACTGGGCACTTTAAAAGGCAGCTATTTTATCTGTCAAAACCCTTCTGCTGGAAGTCTGCTACAGATGATATTCAACAGAGACTACTGTACAAAGAAGACAATTTGGCAGCAAGAATATATTCGGAAAGGTTTCAACTGAAACACTGCCCGACATACTAGTACAGTGTTTCCCAACCAGTGTAGCGTGGCACACTAGTGTGCCGTGAGCGATCATCAGATGTGCCGTGGGAAATTGGAACCTCCAAAACTCTTTCTTCCCCCTCCTGCTGAACACTTTTTCTTCTCCACTCGCACTCCTTCTTCCCAGCCTCGCTCTGCTCGCTTTGCCTCGATTTGCTCTGGGGCGAATCTGTGCAGTAGCACCCGCTCGGGTCACGTCTTCCTCCCTCCCCCCTCCTCTCCTGAATGCGTTCACGCTGCTCCCTCGGATCAAAATGGCGGCAGAAGCGGCAGTGTAGAAGAAAAAGTAAGTGTTCGGCAGGAGGGGGAAGAAAGGGCGTGAAGGGGGAGGAAGAGGTCTCTGTCAAAAGCTGGCATGAGCAAACCTGGACCATTCAGGTGTTTTGGACTCCAACTCCCACCATTCCTAGCAGCCTCAGGCTCTTTTCCTTTTTTCCACTTCAGCCATTTAAGCAGGAAAGGGCCTCAGGCTGTTAGGAATTGTGAGAATTGAAGTCCAAAGCACCCAGAGGGCCGAAGTTTTCCCACAGTGCTCTCTGGGTGTAGGTGAGCTACAACTTCCAAACTCAAGGTCAATTCCCAAGCAAACCCTTTCAGTACTTTCTGTTGGTAATGAAAGTTCAATATGCCAAGTTTGGTTCAATTCCATTGTTGCAAGAGTTCAGGATGCTCTTTGATTGTGTGTTAACTATAAATCCCAGCAACTACAACTCCCAAGTGTCAAGGTCTATTTTCCCCAAACTCCATCTGTGTTCACATTTGGGCATATTGAGTATTCATGCCAAGTTTGGTCCTGATCCAACATTTTTTCAGTCCACAGTGTTCTCTGGATATAGGTGAACTACAACTCCATAACCCAAGGTCAATGCCCACCAAACACTTATAGTATTTTCTCTTGGTTATGGGAGTTCTGTGTGGGAAGTTTGTGTCTTTCTGCCATTCCTGCCAGGATATCTATGTTGTGTTCATCGAAACAGGTCCAGGTTTCACACCGAGTGTATAAATACATTTAAAAACATATTAACTATATGTATTACTGTGTTAGAGTGTCATTTTGGTCAGTGGTGTGCCCCAGGATTTTGTAAATGTAAAAAATGTGCCACAACTCAAAAAAGGCTGAAAAACACTGTACTAGTATATTGTGCTTGCACAGTATATGTGTGCCCTCCTGTAGTTACATAGTAGTTTCATTTTGCCAGCCTTCTACCAATGGACTTACTCATTGTTCTGTTGCAAAATGAGGAATATGCAACAGCACTTTCTGTTATTCCGGTGAATCAAGTTGTGTTAGGTGCCATCCAAGACTGTGAAGCTGAATGGGCACTTAAACTTTTTTCAACTTTAGATATGGAACCATGAACAGAATACATTCATGGTGCAATGTTAAAAGATGTTGCTAGGGGACTCCTGCTCAGCCCTATGGCCATTTTCTGTGGGATCCCACAGGGTTCGGTACTGTTCCCTATGTTATTTAGCATATACATGAAGCCATTGGGGGAGATCATCCGGAGTTTCATCTGTATGCAGATGATGTCCAACTTTGTCACTCCTTCCCACCTGCTACTAAGGAGGCTGTTCAAGTCTTGAACCGGTGCTTGGCTGCTGTAACAGACTGGATGAGCGCAAACAAATTGAAACTTAATCCAGACAAGACAGAGGTACTCCTGGTCAGTCGCAAGGCCGAACAGGGCATAGGGTTACAGCCTGTGCCTGACGGGGTTACACTCCCCCTGAAGGCACAGGTTCGCAGTGATCCTGGACTCATCGCTGAGCCTGGAACCCTAGGTCTCGGCGGTGGCCAGGAGAGCTTTTGCACAGCTTAGGCCAGTGTTTCTCAACCAGTGTGCCATGGCACACCAGTGTGCCGTGAGCGATCATCAGGTGTGCCGTGAGAAAAGCTCTCTGCCCCCCTTCCTTCCCCCCTCCTCCTGCTGAACTCCTGCTGCTTGGGAGAGGAGGAGGGACAGGCGGCTGCAAAGAAAAAGAAGAAGGGGCCGGGGCGCCTCCTCCTTCAGCCGTTTCCCCAGCCAGCCTCCAATCCGCCATGACTCCCGCCACGACTCTCACCCCTCGCTCGCTGAAGCTGCGCGGAGGAGGAGCCCCGCCTACTGAAGCCCGTCCACTGCTCATGCTTCTCCTCTGTGGGAGAACTGAAGCTGGGGGGAGGGGGCAGGGCATGGCGCGGCCTGGCTCCCTCCCCGGCTTCAGCACTCCCACTGCTTTGCCAGCCTTGAGGGGCAGTGCCAAGCCAGCATTGTGCTGGCTCTGCCACCGCTGGCTTGGCACTGCCCCTCAAGGCTGGCAAAGCTGTGGGAGAACTGAAGCCACGTGGAGGGGGCGGGGCATGGCGCGGCTTGGCTCCTCCCCCTCCCCCAGCTTTGGCACTCCCAGCAGGTTACCATCCCCCAGCCGTTCTTTACTGTGTTAGAGTGTCATTTTGTGTCATTTTGGTTGGTGGTGTGCCCCCGGATTTTTTTAATGTTAAAAGTGTGCCGCAGCTCAAAAAAGGTTGGGAAACACTGGCTTAGGCTTGTGCGTCAGCTGCGCCCGTACCTTGGGAAGTCTGACTTGGCCACGGTAGTCCATGCTCTGGTTACATCCCGAATAGACTACTTCAATGCTCTCTACGTGGGGTTGCCTCTGAAGACGGCTCGGAAACTGCAATTAGTTCAATGCTCAGCAGTGTCACACACCACCAAGAACCAGGGCCCTTTAAATATTCACACAACCACGGCTGGAAATAACCGTCTATTTATTGAAGTAAACAATGTGCAAAATAATATCAGTAAACATGAAAATAGCCAAGGCAAAAAGCATTTGAGAAAATCCCAGGAAATGTTCCCAAAGCCTCAGGCTAATTGAGTTGTAAGGTCTCTGAATATAAATCCACTAAGAAGCAACAGAACTTAAGACTTGGATAGTCCCAAAAAGGCAAGCTCAAGTTCTGTCATGAATGACCAAAAATCATGAAATCAGGAGTTCATGGAACTGCTTGCAGTAGAATCGAAAGTTGACCAGGAACTGAATTTCAGCCTTTACAGGGCTAATAACAAGATCTCAACATTCTAACATTTCCCTCCCTTTTCCCTGGGAAAGTAACAGCTGCGGCTAGAATCAGCAAGCCAGGTGTCTCAATTCCCGCCCACTGGACTCTCAGAAAAACGAAATTCCCTTAACTGCTTTTCCAGAGTTTCATCAACTTGGCCCTGCACTGAAAATCACACAGATCCCTGCACACCACCACAGCCCACGAAGCCACAGGCCCAACAGGCAGCCAGGTTACTAACAGGAGCAGGGTACAGGGAGCACATAACTCCCTTGTTGCGCCAGCTCCACTGGATGCCGATTAGCTTCCGAGCACAATTCAAAGTGCTGGTTTTAACCTATAAATCCCTATACAATTCCGGCCCAGTTTACCTGTCCGAACATGTTCTCCCAAACGAACCATCAAGGACGCTGAGATCTTCCAGAGAGGACCTGCTCTCGGTCCCGCCACCTTTGCAAGCGCGCCTGGTGGGAACGAGAGACAGGATCTTCTCTGTGGTGGCCCTTCGGTTATGGAACTCTCTCCCGAGCGAGATCAGATCTGCCCCCTCTCTCCTGTCCTTCGGGAGGCTAGTGAAATCCTGTCTTTGGAAGGAAGCATTCCCAGAATAAGGACCGAGACTGTTTTTAGACAAAAGTTAATGACCACGTTATTACTATTATTATTATTATTATTATTATTATTATTTAGACGAAAGTTAATGACCACATTATATAGTTAAGACATTGAGTTGAATGTGATTTTATCTGGCAATTTGGCTCTAATGTATTATATTTATATGTTTTTATCTATATGTATTTTAACTTAGTATTGTTGTATGATGCTTTTAATTTGTATCAATTGCATTGAATTCTTGCTGTAAGGCCAGTTTGAGTCCCTCTTAGGAAGTGAGAAGATCGGGATACAAAAGTTTTAAATAAATAAATAATAATAAAGTACAACCATGTGCATAGATGCACCCGACACTAACGGGATTCCTTCCAATCACTTATCAATATAATCATCTGTTTCTAGTATTCTGTCTGATTTTCTACAGCAGTGATTCCCAAACATGGATCTTCCAGTTGTTTTCTTCCAGATGATGTAAAGGGCGTTACAGTAGTCTAGCCTCGAGATGACCATTGCCTGGATTACCGTGGCTAGGTCACGTCCGGTGAGATAGGGAGCCAGCCGTCTAACTTGCCATAGGCAGAAAAAGGCAGATCTACTGACAGCGGAGACCTGAGTCTCCATTGACAGTAGCGGGTCCAATTGGACCCCCAATCTCTTTACTAAGGACGATGGGCTTAGTGTCTCACCGTCCAGCATAGGTAGCTGACACCCAGCCCCACCTGGGCGACCCAGCCAAAGGATGGGTCTTCGATGGATTCACTCTCAATCGACTGGCTCGCAGCCAACCAGTCACAGCTTCAAGGCATAGTTGAAAACAATCGGGTACAGACTCCGGCCGGCCATCCATCCTCAGCACAAGCTGGGTGTCATCAGCATATTGATGACACTCCAGACCAAAACTCTGCACCAAATTGGCAAGTGGTCACATATAGATGTTGAATAATAAAGGGGAGAGAATGGCTCCCTGAGGAACCCCACAATTTAGGGGGAGCCTCTCGGAAACCATATCTCCTTTCTCCACTCGCTGTCCCCGATTTAGGAGAAAAGAGGACACCCATTTAAGAGCAGCCCCCCTAACCCCTGTCATGGCTAAGCGGTGGGTTAACAATGCGTGATCTACTGTATAAAAAGCTGTGTCACTGTACCCAGCATATATACAAGAGCTTTCTATAAGAAATCATTCTAGAAAAAAATAAGAGATAGGAAACACTTCCTGGCTGCCTGAACATGAAGAAATGTAATAGGCAGACTGTGTCTTGCTTCTTCATAACCAGCATGGAGCTCTAGACCTATGGCGGCTGCTCCACGGGAGAGCAGAAAGCCAGCAGGAGCAGCAAACAAGCAAGCACTCCAGTATATGTAAATGATAGGATTTTCCAAATTTAGCTAAAGGCTGCTGCCTGGATAATTTCCATAGAAACTAGACCATTTTTGTAGCGTTTATATTTTAAAGCTACAAAAGCAGACAAAAAAATTACAGTAAACCCTCTGTATCCACAGGTTCTGAATCCATGGACTCAACCGACCACAACTTGAAAATCTATTACATATAATAAAAGTCAATGTTTGCGGCCGAGTGACTGGAGGAATATGTGCCAGCATTTCGATTGGCTGCCATTGTGGGATTATTTGCATAACGGGCTCTAACTGGCCAGCCTCAGAACTCCAACATTCTATGGCCCCAGACAGAGGGGATTGGTTGCCACTGAAATGGAATTTGCATAACTGCCTCCAAATGGCCAACCACATTCAAAAATTCTAAAGTGGCTCAGAGGGAAAGGGAAAGGCCTCAGGCAGTCAGCCACTGAGGCCCTCAGCACTGACAGATCAGGACCAAACTTGGCAATTGATGGGATTTGCAGTACCTTCATGTCATTCACTTCCCAAACAACACTAAAGCCCCTATAAAACACAAACCAGCCCCAAAATTGACAGAAAGGCTTCCTTAACCTCCTTCCTCCACCAGCGGTCTCAGCGTGTGAGGAGGGGCGAGGTGGTCTCCGAGGGCTCCTCATTAGTTTGTGGAGTTCCGCAAGGGGCCATTCTCTCCCCTCTGTTATTCAACATCTACATGCAGCCGCTTGCACAGCTGGTGCGGAGTTATGGGCTGGAGTGCCACCAGTACGCTGACGACACCCAGCTCATTCTGAGGATGGAGGACAGGCCGGGATCCATCCCCAATAATTTCCAACACTGCCTCGAGGCCGTAACTGGATGGCTGCGTGCCAGTAGGTTGAGGGTGAATCCGGCGAAGACGGAGATCTTGTGGTCGGGCCGCTCGGGTGGTGTAGATGTCCAGCTTCCGACCCTGGACGGTGTGGCGCTATGCCCATCACCTTCCGTTAAGAGCCTGGGGGTCCATCTGGACTCCCAGCTGACCATGGAGGCCCAGGTCTCCGCGGTCAGCAAGGTTGCTTTTTTTCATCTGCGACAGGCTCGGAGGCTGGCCCCCTATATCTCCCGGAATGACCTGGCCACGGTGATCCAAGCTACGGTCATCTCAAGGCTGGATTACTGTAACGCGCTTACGATGGCCTACCTTTGTCGGCGACCGGAAGCTCAAGCTGGTGCAGAACACTGCCGCCCGGCTCCTGTCTGGAACCCCAGCAGGCCGCCACATCACACCTGTTTTGCAGGATCTGCACTGGCTCCCAATCGAGCACCGGATCTCCTTCAAGGTGTTGGTTCTTACCTTTAAGGCCTTGCATGGCCTGGGGCCAGCTTACTTTGAGGGACCGACTCACCCCACACTGTCCCCGAGATCACTACGCTCCGAGGATGCTAATTTGTTAGAGATACCCTCGCGAAATCGGCTAAACTGACATCTACTCGCCGGAGGGCGTTCTCCGTTATAGCTCCTACACTGTGGAACGCCCTCCCGGCTGGAACGCGGGCTATAAAGGACCTGCTCCCGTTTAGACGCGCCTGCAAAACTTATTTGTTTAAGCAGGCCTTTGGTGAGTAGGTCCTGCCCATGTTCCGCTTAGCCGCTGTCCTGGGGTGTCACGCTATCTAATTTCTGAACTGTACCTGGGGGTTTTGTATTTTGCTGTTTTAACTGTTTAATTGTCTTAGATGTTTTATCGCATTGCTTGTGTGTAGTTGTACCTTTGGTTCCTGTGAGCCGCCGCGAGCCTCAGGGAGTCGGCGGCATAGAAACCCAAATAATAATAATAATAATAATAATAATAATAATAACTTGATTTTCCTGACTAGGCCTCAGCTCATGGGATATTGTTAGGCTTCCTTAACTTGATTTTCCTGACTAGGCCCCCGGGACTCGCAGTACCTTCACTAAGTTCCTGAGACCACTGCAAGCCACATAAACATCTAATAGGAACCAACTTTTTCTCATCACATAACTAGCACTACACTCAGATGCAGGCATACTCTACTGTAGTCTTCCACACTTTCATGGATCCCCAGGCTCTCTCCTGAACTTGTTTGAGATGCTTGCCACTTTAATATGCCATTTATGGGATTTGAGTATCCATGGATTTTGGTATCTACATGGGGGGGGGTCTGGAACCAGAGCCCAGCAGTTACTGAGGGCCCACTACATTCCCTTTTTATCACTGTGACCGCCAAAGTCAACCCCCAAATATTGGGCAGGTAGTCACCCCAGGTAACAGATTTGAGGTATCTTGAGGGGGCAGCAATTTTATTTAGCTACTTAAACTGTTATCACTGCATTTTAAGGCAACAGTGTCTTCTCTTCGCCCCCGCCCCAGCCAGCTGTCCATCCAGCAGCAGGTTAAAACCTTTTTATTCAGACAGCCTTAAAGAAAAAGGTTCTGAAGATCAGCTCAGGGGGTGCTGTGGGTGGGATTGGGGGGAATGTTGTTGTTGTTGTTGTTGTTCCGCTTTATCTCTCCCAAGGGAGACTCAAAGCCACTTGACATAAAAGCATTAGCATATATTTAAAAAATATACAAATATGCAAACTCTAATATGACTTTTAAATGCCATTTTAGTATATTTACTGTACCTTAATTTTGTTTTTCCCACAGTTCTACTATTTAATTGGTTTTTTTTTAATTTTTGCATTGCACTTTTTAAACTTTCCTAGTGTGGAGTGTTGACCACCTTGAGGCCCCACAGGGAGAAAAGCAGGATATAAATAAAGACAACAACAACAACAACAATAATAATAGGTATTTCCAGCCTCACATGCCTAAGTAACTTGGCTGTCCTTTGGAAGCTATGTACCTGGAAATGGTAGAAAGAGGAGGGCACCATTTGCTGTTTTGCCTTAAGAAGTAAAATATCTTCAACTCCCTTTTTGTGGGGGAGAGGCTTGCATACCCTAATGAAGTTGTGAGCTATACTGGCGGTGGCATAATAGCCACCGGTAGGGCCTCCCATGCCAGACAGGTCACAACCGAAGGGTCTGACAAAGAGCGTCAAAGGGCAGGGTGGGCTCTCTAGCCTTTTGGCAACCATCCTAGGAAAAGGAAAACTCTAATTTCAAACCCGGGCAGATGGTGCTCATTTAACCCTGTAAGGTCAACCATCTAGAGAAGAAAACTCGAACCAAACCTACGACCATCGTCCCAGCTTGCTAGGCCCGGTAGCTGAATCTTTGGTTTAAAGGGTGAGGCCAGTTCTGTGCACACTGCACTCCACCATTGCACAGGCTCGAAGGACACATCCAACCTCCGAATCATCAACACACTTGTAGAAAGTGTGGGATGAGTCCTTCCTGAATCTTCATTCACAAAGAAAAGCCAAGAAGATCTTCAACCATCCTTGACCAGGATAATTGAATATGTCAACTCACCATATCTTGGTGTAGGTTCACCTCCTAGTTCTAGCCTGTTGGTCCTACACCTTCTACTGTTACCTTTAAATAGTTTCTCACTTATGACAACCCCAAGATAATCCCATCACATGTTTTCTTGGCAAGATTCATTTACAGGTGGGATGAGAGAATATGACCTTCTCAGGATCAACCAGTAGGTTTCCAAGGCCAAGCAAGGATTTAAACCTCCTAGAGTCCAAGTTCAGCCGTTACTGGATGGCTGCGAGCTAGCAGGCTGAAGGTGAATCCAGCGAAGACGAAAATCCTGTGGCTGGGCCATCCGGGCGATAGGGATATCCAACTGCCGACCCTGGACGGCGAGGCACTATGCCTGTCGTCATTAGTAAAAAGCCTGGGTGTCCTCTTGGACCCTCTGCTGTCAATGGAGGCTCAAATCTCCACTGTCCGCGGAATTGCCTTCTTCCACCTGTGACAGGTTAGGCGTCTGGCTCCCTATCTGTCCCAAAACGACCTAACCACGGTGATCCAGGCCACGGTCATCTCAAGATGTGACTACTGTAATGCTCTTTACATTGGCCTACCCTTGACAGTGATCTGGAAACTTAAACTAGTGCAGAACGCTGCGTCCCAACTGCTCATAGGGGAATCTGCGAGTTGTCATACTACACCGGTTCTCCAGGGTCTGCACTGGTTACCTATTGAACACCGGACTACTTTCAAGGTGTTAGTTTTGACTTTCAAGGCCTTGGATAGTCTGGGGCCAGTGTACTTAAGGGATTGTCTGTTCCCATATAATCCCCCGAGATCCCTACGGTCAGAGGATCAGAACCTCTGAGATATCCCCAGTGTAAAATCCTTCCGCTTGACAACAACTCGCCGAAGGGCTTTTTCCATCATTGCTCCGGTATTATGGAACGCTTTGTCGCCTGAGACGCGGGCATTGCGAAGTTTGAGCACCTTCCGCAAAGCATGTAAAACCTACCTATTCAGGCAGGTAGATTGGCCCCCTCCCTCCTGATGTTTCGCAAGAAAGTCAAGACCTGGTTATTTGAGCAGGCATTTGTTGATGAAATATAAGGCTTAATTGGATATAAGGAATGACGACGATGTGATGGAAACTGATTTCAACATGACGCTGAGGCTGCAATTGTATGTTTTTAATTGTTAAATTGTTATTATATGGTTTGTGGGGGGGTTGACTTGTTGCTGTGTTGTTTTGAGGGCAGAGACTGCCTGTGTAAACCGTCCCGAGTCGCCTTCGGGCTGAGAGGGGCGGTATAGAAACGTGACAAATAAATAAATTTGAGTCCTGAATTTTAAATTTTAAATTAGTTGTTTTATTAGTCATTGTTTTATATAAAGTGTATCTTTAAACTGCCCCGAGCCACCAGGAGTGGCGGTTTAGAAAGCCAAGAAATAAATAAATAAACTGTAGTCTACACCAGTCTTTCTCAACCAGTGTGCCGTGGCACACTAGTGTGCCGTGACGGACCTCCTGCTGTGCCACGAGAAAAGCTCTCTGCCCCCTTCCTCCCCCCTCCTGCTGAACTCCTGCTGCTTGGGGGAGGAGGAAGGGCCAGGCAGTGGCGAAGAAAAAGAAGAAGGTACCGGGGCGCCGCCTCCTTCAGCCGTTTCCTCAGCCAGTCTCCAATCTGCCATGACTCCCACCATGACTCTTGCCCCTTGCTCGCTGAAGCCGCGTGGAGGAGGAGCCCGCCCACTGAAGCCCGTCCACTGCTCATGCTCCTCCTCTGTAGGAGAGCTGAAGCTGGGGAGGGGCGGGTATGGCGTGGCCTGTAGAAGAACTGAAGCTGGGGGAGGGGGCGGGGCATGGCGTGGCTTGGCTCTGCCCCTCCCTGGCCCGGCACTCCCAGCAGCTGCTCCAGCCTTGAGGGGACAGTGCCAAGCCAACATTGTGCTGGCTCTGGCACCGCTGGCTTGGCACTGCCCCCTCAAGGCTGGAGCAGCTGCTGGGAGAGGTGAAGCCGGGGGTAGGGGGCAGGGCATGGCGCAGCTTGGCTCCAACCCCTCCCGGCTTTGGCACTCCCAGCAGCTGCTCCCAGCAGGCCACCAACCCCCAGCCGTTCTTTACTGTGTTAGAGTGTCATTTTGTGTCATTTTGGTTGGTGGTGTGCCCCCGGATTCTTTTAATGTTAAAAGTGTGCCGCGGCTCAAAAAAGGTTGGGAAACACTGGTCTACACAAACGACAACACTGTACTGCCACTCTTCACCCATAATAAGAAACCACTACACCAGTTGGAGACGCCAAATTTGTCCAACAATGATTTTTGGTCAGTTTGCGCAGGTTTTAGGGAGAAAAAAACTTCCCCCAAAACCCTTATTGAAATAACAGTAGAGGAGAGAAGTTATTTATACCCTTCTCTGGGTATAATGCCCAACAAATTCATCTTACATCTGGAGTATATTTCTTCTGTGAAGATGTCCATCCCAAAGAACAACAAACACATTTTGTTATCTCAAAGTGAGGAGGGGAGGAGGAACTTAAAAAAAACCCTATTATTTCGAGTCTAACTGTGAAAAGACACCCTTGAGACTCAAACATCTTCTTCAGCAATATTGCATTAGGATGTAATGGAGGGAGCCGAGCACTGTGTAATGCATACATATTCAGTTTTCTCATTCCAATGAAAACTCTGCCCCTTCCATTCCTATCCAGGCTCAATTTTAACCTTGTTCATTAGTCTCTTAAAACTGTTCCATTAAATAGGTCATTCAGCTCAATGGTCCCCACTTGATTAATCCTTATCCAATGCATGATAAAGCAGAGGTTCAGAAAGGTATCTTCTTTCGAAAATTGCTTTAGCCACATCTGTATTCTCTGCTCCTTTGTCAGAAATCCAGACATCCCCCCCCCCGCTCTCTATATGTTGCCTCCGTGTGGTTTATCTCCTTCGTTTTCTATGTCCATTGTAGCATCCGCTTTCAAATTGCATTTTAATGTGTTTCACTCTAATATCCAGTAATCGATTTTCCTAATTGCTTTTTCTATTCACTATCAGCAAAGCAAAAGAAGATAGAATCAGCAAAGCCGACTACAGATTCAGGGCCTGGAGGCATGTTCTTTTACATGGGCAAAGCTCCCATTCACATTGGTTGGGCTCCTTTTTAAATATTCACACAAAAGATGAATTCCTAATCAGGTGGATTCCTGAGACATTCAAAGGAAGGGTGTGTTTCAATCATACCTAATGGGACAAGAATACAATATCTCCCTCAGTTTTTCTTCTTACACCTGAAGGCCTCACCAAACCCAGCCCTACCATTTAATGGATCATTTGGGGTGTCACTAAAAGGACAATTAATTCTTAGTTAATTAATTCATTATGAGTTTCTCTTTTTGAGTGCCAGGAGAGGTACTTTTGGAATGTGGCGCAGCTGGCTAGGTGTCAGCTGCCTAATATATGCGGATGACACCCAGCTCGTCCTGGGGATGGAAGGCCGACCCGACTCTGTACCCGATAATTTCCATTTATTTATTTATTTATTTATTTATTTATTTATTTATTATTGGGGCTTTTATGCCGCCGACTCCCAGGGGCTCGCGGCGGCTCACAAGAGCCAATGCATACAACAAAAGATTAAAACGTACAGATTAAAACAGCAGTAATAGCATTAAAACAACAGCATTAAAACAATACAGCAACAAATGCAGCAGCATGATGCAGAAGGACGTACGGGCCTACTCACCGAAGGCCTGCCTAAACAGGTTTTGCAGGCCCGTCTAAACGGGAGTAGGTCCCTCAGGGCCCTGGTTTCGGCTGGGAGGGCGTTCCATAGCGTGGGGGCTACAACAGAGAACGCCCTCCGGCGGGTAGATGTCAGGTACGCCGACTTTATTGATGGTACTACCAAAAGGTTGGCATCCTCAGACCGTAGTGATCTCGATGGGCAATATGGAGTGAGACGGTCCCTCAGGTATGCTGGCCCTAGGCCGTATAAGGCCTTAAAGGTGAGAACCAACACTTTGAAGGCGATCCGGTGCTCAATAGGCAGCCAGTGCAGGTCCTGCAAGATTGGTGTTATACGGCAGCCTGCTGGAGCCCCAGACAGGAGCCGGGCGGCAGTGTTCTGCACCAGCCTGAGCTTCCGGATCGACGACATAGGAAGGCCAACGTAAAGCGCGTTACAGTAATCTAGCCTCGAGATGACCGTGGCTTGGATCACCGTGGCTAGGTCGCTCCAGGAGAGGTAGGGGGCCAGCCTCCTTGCCTGGCGGAGGTGGAAAAAAGCAGCCTTGACCGCAGAGACCTGGGCCTCCATGGACAGCTGGGAGTCCAGATGGACACCCAGGCTCTTCACAGACGGCGCTGGGTGCAGCGCCGCCCCGTCCAGGGTCGGAAGCCGGACACCCACCCCGCCCGGTGCCCATTGTTGCCTAGAAGCCGTCACTGGATGGCTGCGAGCCAGTAGGTTGAAGGTGACTTGGGCTAAGACGGAGATCCTGTGGCTGGGCCGTCTGGGTGCGGGTGAGATCCAGCTTCCAACCCTGGACGGGGCGACTCTTCACCCGTCATCTTCGGTCAAAAGTCTAGGAGTCACGCTTGACTCCCATCTGACGATGGAGAAACGTATCTCCACCATCAGCGGAACAGCGTTCCATCATCTCCGGCAGGCGAGGAAGCTGGCTTCCTATTTGTCCCGTCACGACCTAGCCACAGTGGTCCAAGCCACGGTCATCTCAAGACTGGACTACTTAATGCTCTCTTCGTTGGCCTCCCTTTGTCGGTGATTCAGAAGCTTAAGCTGGTGCAGAACGCCGCAGCCCGGCTAGTGGCAGGCCTTCCATCTCGCTGCCACATTACGCCGGTCCTGCGGGAACTGCACTGGCTCCCAATAGAGCACCGAATCACCTTCAAAGTGCTGGTTTTAACTCAAGGCCTTGAACGGTCTGGGGCCGGTGTATCTAAGGGACCGCCTCTCCTCATATAGTCCTTTAAGACCACTGAGATCTGAATCATTGAACCTCTTGGCAGTTCCAAGTCATGCAGCCCTCCATTTGACCACAACCCGGAGGAGAACTTTTAGCATTATCGCTCCTGTGTTATGGAATGCTCTCCCTCCTGCCATTCGCACGATGCCCACTTTACTGGCCTTTCGAAAGGCCTGTAAAACCCACCTGTTCATACAGGCTTTTGGGTTGGAGCAATGCTAAGGCTCCACGATATGGCCAAGGGCTATGACTTTATGTAGCGGACAGGCCCCATTGTCTGCTCTAACTGTGGATGCATTCTTACATCCAACCATGTTTTAATATGTGCCATGTATTGTATTGTTTTTTACTGTGTTTTGCTGTGTTTTTATTGACTGTAACTGTTTTTAATGATTGTGAGTCGCCCCAAGCCACTTGGAAGGGGCGACCAAGAAATCCAAATAATAATAAATAAATAAATAAATAAGATCTCTACTGACCAGAAGGTCATGAGTTCGAGGCCTGCCCGGGTTGAGGTGGGCTCTCGACCTATTGTATAGCCTGTTGTCGACCTTTGAAACCCAAAAGACAGTTGCATCTGTCAAGTAGGAAATTAAGGTACCACTTAGTGGGGAGGTTTAATTTAACTGATTTACAAGGCCATTAAAAAGATCTCCAGAAAACACGCTGAGGAATGAAGGAGTGCGACAGCTCCCCCTGGTGGTCAGACGTTAAATTGCCTCTGTCTGTCTTGTGTGTTTGTGTGTCTAAATGTAATGTGTACATTGTAATCTGCCCTGAGTCCCCTGTGGGGTGAGAAGGGCGGAATATAAATGGAGTAAATAAATAATAAATAAATAATCTTCCACCCCAAGCTGAAATAACTTGGCCAATTTTGGATACAATGCACCTTCGCCTTGGAGAAGGGTGTCATGTGTTTTCAACCTAAGGCAGAAAAATATTTAGGTCTGGTCTTGTGACTAGTCCTACAATCCTTCTACCTAATTTTATCACAAAGTTCCCATTCTTCCAATAGAAACAGCAGATCTCTAGGAAGAAATAGGTAAACAAAAAGAAGCAGTATGAAAAGACAGTCCTCCCTCAGTCAAGAATTCCCTGAATATGCCACAATTCAGTAGACCCCTCTAGGGGTTACGAGGGGGTGTCAGAGGGGTCACCAAAGGCCATCAGAAAACACAGTATTTTCGATTGGTCATAGGGGTTCTGTTTGGGAAGTTTGACCCAATTCTATCAGTGGTGGGGTTCAGAATGCTCTTTGATTGTAGGTGAACTATAAATCCCAGCAACTACAAGTCCCAAATGTCAAGGTCTGTTTTCCCCAAACTCAACAAGTGTTCACATTTGGGAATATTTGAGTATCCGTGCCAAGTTTGGTCCAGATTCATCATTGGTTGAGTCCACAGTGCTCTTGGATTTAGACGAACTACAACTCCAAAACTCAAAGTCAATGCCCACCAAAACCTTCCTGTGTTTTCTGTTGGTCATGGGAGTTCTGTGTGCCAAGTTTGATTCAATTCTACCGTTGGTGGGGTTCAGAATGCTCTTTGTCTGTAGGCGAACTATAAATTTATTTATTTATTTACGATATTTATATGCCGCCCTTCTACCCAGCAACTACAACTCCCAAATGACAAAATCAATCCCCACTAACCCCACTAATATTCAAATGTGGGTGTATTGGGTATTTGTGCCAAATTTGTTCCAGTGAATGAAAATACATCCTGCATATATATGTACATTACAATTCATAACAGTAGCAAAATTACAGTTATAAAATAGGAACGAAAATAATTTTATGGTTGGGGGTCACCACAACATGAGAAACTGTATTAAGGGGTCGCAGCATTAGGAAGGTTGAGAACCAGTGCTCTAAGGGTTCAGATCTGTAGAAATTTACCTTGGAAGAAGTCCCACTGCAATCACCGGGGGTCACCCAAGAGTAAATATACGCAGGCATGTAGTGTTAACTATGCACAAGATGGTGCTGTGTAGGCTTGTATAAATATATTTGAACCAGACATTGTATCATTGAGCCAGACAAGTTTGTGCTGAACTAGAACATACACATATGAATAAGGTGTTCATATGCAGAAGGTATTAGAATTCCAGTATATTAAAATGTTGTGTAGAAGACACAATTGCAGCAGGTGTAGCTATGAAAGGGATAGAAGTGTTGCCCCCTTTGGCCACCACACATGTGAAATAGCACTATAGGCAATCTTGCCACTGGACGTATAGACAGAGGATATTGCATATTGCATAAATATTGCCTGTGCATATTTACTCTTGGGTGACCCCCGGTGATTGCAGTGGGACTTCTTCCAAGGTAAATTTCTACAGATCTGAACCCTTAGAGCACTGGTTCTCAACCTTCCTAATGCTGCGACCCCTTAATACAGTTTCTCATGTTGTGATGGCCCCCAACCATAACATTATTTTCGTTCCTGAACTTATCCTGAACTTATTAATATTTCTTTTGTGTGGAATTGTCCCAAATACAAGAAAATGCTACTTTCTCTGGTAGGATGATCTTTTCCAGACTATCCCAGTATTAAGAATTAAAATTACACTTAATGCGTGGCGAAAAGACATCATCAAGTTTACTTGAAAAAACAAGAAAGCACGAATTACTTTTCAGCACTAGAAGGATGAAACAAAAAGTTGGGGGGGGGGGTAGCCCTCCCAGACCTGCAGTTATATTATGAAAAAAAGAAAATATTGGTATTGGAGGGGGAAGACCTACAATGGGGATGGCATAGCTATCTCTGGAGGGAGAAACTAAAAGTGGAAAAGAAATTTAATAATCACTTTATCAGATCATCTATCTATGTATATAATAAAAGAGAATGTTTGCGGCGGGAGGTGTGGAGGGCGGGAGGTGCGGAGGAATTTGTGGCAGCATTTCGATTGGTTGCCAGTGTGGGATTATTTGCATAACGGCTCTGAATGGCCAGCCTCTCAACATTCCAACAATCCTAGGCAGCAGAGAAAGGAAAGGAAAGGGCCTGAGGCAGACACACAGAGCCCACCTGACCCATTCTACATCCTGGTGCAGTTTCAAATAGGACGAACCATGGATGATGGGATTTGAAGTACCTCCACCCACCTCCCGAGAACGCTGCCAGAGAGGGTAAAAGAAAGGGCCTGGCTAAATTAACACAAGATTTTTCTGGACTAGGCCTCAGTTACTCCATAAAGGGCCTGAAAGGGCCTGACTGAATTAACAGTCAGGCTTCCTAAACTTCATTTTTTGGACTAGGCCTCAGTTACTGGGCTACTATGCAAGGACTGAGTTAACAGTAAGGCTGCCTTAATTTGATACTCCAGATTAGGCCGCCAATCATGGGATCCTGTGTATGGCCTGAATTGACAGTACCACTTCCTCAACTAGATTATCATGAGTAGGCCAAAGTTACTGGGATACTGTGTAAGGACTGAAATAACAGTAAGGTTTCCAAAACTAGCTTTTCCTGACTAGGCCTCAGTTACTGTGATACTGTGTCAAGACAGATCCCGCTGCGACCCTCATCCAGTGTATGATCATGACCGCACTTGGCACACAAAGCCCGCCCATGATCCACTTTACATCCTGGTGCAGTTCGGAGGAGGGTGGACCACGGATGATGGGACTTGAAGTACCTCCATTCACTTCATAAGACCGCTGCCAACCTCATCCAAAGACTGATCAAGACCAAACTTGGCACACAGAGCCCCCATGACTCATTCTACATCCTGGTATAGTATTGAGGAGGATGGACCATGGATGGTGGGATTTGAAGTACCTCCACTCACATCCAATAACTGAGCAAGACAAAATTTGCCACACATAATCCCCATGACCCACTCTACATCCTGGTGCACTGTGGAGGAGGATGGACCATGGAAGATGGGACTCCCAGCACCTTCCCACACTTCCCAAGACCACTGCAAGCCACATAAACAACTGATAAGGACCAACCTTGGCACAAAATGCCTTTCTCAAATAACCCGGGCAGCGCCGGGTCCCCAAGCTAGTCACTGATAAAAACGTGGAACAAATACAAAGATAGATTTTACACAAAGACACCACTGAGGTTTTCCCCTAACGAGGCCAACCATAAAAGAGAAATCCCCAGTGAGAGATGGCTGACATATAATAAACTACTAAAAATCAAGAATCAAGATGTTAAGTTTAAATCTTTAGAAGAAATCCAGTTAATAGAGCCAAATACATCGGGGTTTCAATTCTGGCAAATTACAGAAAACTTTAAGATAGACAAAAACAAAGGATTTGAATTAAAAGAAACATTTTGGGACAGAATTATAAAGACAGATGTCAAGTTGATTAATTTTTTTTACCAACAGTTAATAATTTGGGCAACAGAAGAAGAGTCAATAAAAGAAGTGATTATAAGATGGGCTAAAGCAGTGTTTCTCAACCTGGGGGTCGGGACCCCTGGAGGGGTCACGAGAGGGTGTCAGAGGGGTCGCCAAAGACCATCAGAAAACACAGTATTTTCTATTGGTCATGGGGTTCTGTGTGGGAAGTTAGGCCCAATTCCATCGTTGGTGGGGTTCAGAATGCTCTTTGGTTGTAGGTGAAGCAACTACAGTTCCCAAATGTCAAGTATATTTTCTCCAAACTCCACCAGTGTTCACATTTGGGCTTCTTGAGTCTTCATGCCAAGTTTGGTTCGGATCCATCATTATTGGAGTCCTCTCTGGATGTAGGTGAACTACAACTCCAAAACTCAAGGTCAATGCCCACCAAATCCTTCCAGTATTTTCTGTTGGTCATGGGAGTTCCATCATTAGTGGAGTTCAGAATGCTCTTTGATTGTAGGTTAACGGTAGATCCCAGCAACTACAACTCCCAAATAACAAAATCTATCCACACACACCCCAACTACCCAAACCCCATCAGTATTCAAATTTGGGCTTATTGGGTATTTGTGCCAAATTTGGTCCAGTGAATGAAAATGCATCCTGCCTATCAGATATTTACATTATGACTCATAACAGTAGCAAAATTACTGTTATGAAGTAGCAACAAAAATTATTTTATGGTTGGGGGTCACCACAACATGAGGAACTGTATTGAGGGGTCATGGCACTAGGAACGTTGAGAATCACTGGGCTAAAGCAATAGGACATACAATCGATTTAGCAAAGTGGGAAGAAATATCTCTATCTCTATCTCTATACCTTTATAAAGCGGAATGTTTGTATGTATGTATGTTTGTATGTTTGTATGTGTCCGGAGGGCGGAAGGGCGGAAGGAAATGTGGCAGCTTTTGGATTGGCTCCCACTGTGGGGTTATTTGCATAAACAACTCCCACTGGCCAGCCAACACGAACATTCCGAGACTCAAAAGTGCCAGAGGGAGGTAAGGAAAAGGCCTGAGGCAGTCAGGCATGGTGGGAGTTTAAGTCCAATACACTTTGCAGCCCCCAACAATGAGACAACAAAACCAAACTTGGCACACAGAACCCCCAAGACCCACTTTACGTCTTGGTGCAGTTTGAGGGAGGATGGACCATGGATTGGCCAGCATTCCAACATCCCAAATCTCAAAGGAGGCAGACAGAGTTCTTTACAAAAACGCTTCCTTCGGCTGATTTTAAAAACTAGCCCTCAGCCTGAATTGACAGTAAGGCTCCCTCAACTTGATTCTCCTGACTAGGCCTCAGCCGGACCTGAACAACACTTGGCACACATAACCCCCATGATGCCCTTTACGTCCTGGTGCAGTTTGGGAAAGATGGACCACGGATTATGGGATTTGTAGTACTTCCAACCACTTTACTTCCCAAAGACCATTGTGGCCCCTAACAAAGACCGATAAATATCAAACTTGGCACACAGAGCCCCCATGACCCACTCTACATCCTGCTGCAGTTTGGAGGAGGGCAGACCATGGATGATGGGACTTGCAGTACCTTCCCTCACTTTCCAAGACTGTTGCAAACCTAATCCAATCACTGATCAACACCAAACCTGGCACACAGAGCCCTCATGACCCACTCAACATCCTGATGCAGTTCTGTGTGAGATGGACCACGGATGATGGGACTTGAAGTACCTTCACTCACTTCCTAAAAACAATACAACCCTCATCCATTCACCAATACAGATCAAACTTGGCGCACAGAGCCCCCATGACCCAATATACATCCTACTGCAATTTGGGGTGGTTGGACCTCAGATGATGGGACTTCCAGTACCTTCAGTAATTTCATGATACCGCTGTAACTCTCAATACTGATGGATCAAGACCAAACTTGGCACACAGGACCCCCCAGTGACCCACTCTACATCCTGCTGCACTTCTCAGCAGAATGGCACCGCCGGGTCACCAAGCTAGTGGACAATAAAACTCAAATATGCCTATGCCACAGAGATAAAAGAAAAGTGGTTTAAGGTATTTTACATGTGGTATCTCACACCAGAAAAGCTTGCGAAATACACTAAGGGAAAGATAAGTAGTAAGTGCTGGAAATGTGGGGAGAACACGGGTACATTCCTTCACATGTGGTGGGAATGCAAAATAGTAAAAAAAAGTTTTGGTGGGAAATATACAAAAAGATGAAAAACAAATTCTCCATCTGAATTTTGACTTCAAACCAGAATACTTTTTACTGGAGATTTTGGATTTTCAAATAGATAAAAATGACGATAAAAAAAATTTCTATCTCGCCACAGCCGCAAGAATTTGCATAGCAAGACTGTGGAAGGCTAAGGAAACAGCAACAGTGCATGAATGGATAAAAAAGGCACTATATGTTATGAATATGGACCTATTGACTCAATCCGTTGCCTAAAACTGGTCTTTTTCAAAAAAACAAAAAAACAAATTGGAATAAGTTTATCTATATATATAAAGGAGACACGGTCGTGCAAAGATTGATATAGACAAAGAAACTATAAGTCGCAGAAACACCAAACTCAACAGCTGACTGGCCCTGACCACGAGGTACAGACAACAGTAAAAACCGGACCTAGCTACCTCACAACACCCTAAAACACCCCCCCAATACCAACGGAAATCCCACCGGCCTCTGCACTGCCAGCACGAACGTTTAGAACGTTCGCACATCGCAGACAAGCTGAGGAGGAGCAAGGGTGCCGCCTCCCGTCCTCCCCTCAGCCCCTCCTCTTTCCGCCACCCCCCTGCCGCCTTTCCGACACCCCTCCCCTCTTCCCCAGCCCCTCCCACCTCCCCCCGCCCCCCCCAGCCGCTTTCCGGGAAGGAAAAGCGGCGGGGGCGTGGCAGGGGGGGACACCCTCCCTCTTCCCCAGCCCCTCCCAGCTCCTCCCGCCCCACCTCCTCCCCGCCCCTGCCGCTTCCGGTGAGGAAAAGCGGCGGGGCGTGGCAGGGGGGACACCCTCCCTCTTCCCCAGCCCCTCCCACCTCCTCCCCCCCTGCCGCTTCCGGTGAGGAAAAGCGGCGGGGGCGTGGCAGGGGCGGGACACCCCCCTCTTCCCCAGCCCCTCCCAGCTCCTCCCCCCCCTGCCGCTTTCCGGTGGAAAAGCGGCGGGGCTTGTGGCAGGGGGGGGACACCCCTCCCCTCTTCCCCAGCCCTCCCACCTCCTCCCGCCCCTGCCGCTTTCCGGTAAGGAAAGCGGCGGGGGCGTGGCAGGGGCGGGGACACCCCTCCCTCTTCCCCAGCCCCTCCCAGCTCCTCCGCCCCCCTGCCGCTCCGGTGGAAAGCGGCGGGGCGTGGCAGGGGCGGGGACACCCCTCCCCTCTTCCCCAGCCCCTCCCACCTCCTCCCAGCGGCATCCTCTCCTCTTGAGGATTTGGTGCTGCCCGGTGCTCCCTGGGCAGCCACTTCAGGTAAGGAGCCCTCCCCCCACCTTACCTTTCAGTCAGCCCCAATCCCCTTCCAAAGGCCTGGGCTAACTTGGGCCTTTCAGGGGTTTTTTGGACTTCAACTCCCACAGGCCCAAGTTTGCCCAGTTGTGGGAGTTGAAGTCCAAAACACCTGAAAGGACCAAGTTTGCACAGGCCTTGAAAGGGGCCTGAGGCTGTGAGGAATTGTGGGAGTTGAAGTCCCAAAACCCCTCAAAGGCCAAAGTTCTGGACTTCAAGCTCCCACATTCCTCACAGCCCCAATCCCCCTCCAAAGGCCTGGGCTAACTTGGGCCTTTCAGGGTTTTTGGACTTCAACTCCCACTGGCCCAAGTTTGCCCAGTTGTGGGAGTTGAAGTCCAAAAGACCTGAAAGGACCAAGTTTGCACAGGCCTTTGAAAGGGGGCCTGAGGCTGTGAGGAATTGTGGGAGTTGAAGTCCCAAAACCCCTCAAGGCCAAAGTTCTGGACTTCAACTCCCACAATTCCTCACAGCCCCAATCCCTTCCAAAGGCCTGGGCTAACTTGGGCCTTTCAGGGGTTTTTGGACTTCAACTCCCACAGGCCCAAGTTTGCCCAGTTGTGGGAGTTGAAGTCCAAAAGACCTGAAAGGACCAAGTTTGCACAGGCCTTTGAAAGGGGCCTGAGGCTGTGAGGAATTGTGGGAGTTGAAGTCCCAAAACCCCTCAAAGGCCAAAGTTCTGGACTTCAACTCCCACAATTCCTCACAGCCCCAATCCCCTTCCAAAGGCCTGGGCTAACTTGGGCCTTTCAGGGGTTTGGACTTCAACTCCCACAGGCCCAAGTTTGCCCAGTTGTGGGAGTTGAAGTCCAAAAGACCTGAAAGGACCAAGTTTGCACAGGCCTTTGAAAGGGGCCTGAGGCTGAGGAATTGTGGGAGTTGAAGTCCCAAAACCCCTCAAAGGCCAAAGTTCTGGACTTCAACTCCCACAATTCCTCACAGCCCCAATCCCTTCCAAAGGCCTGGGCTAACTTGGGCCTTTCAGGGGTTTTGGACTTCAACTCCCACAGGCCCAAGTTTGCCCAGTTGTGGGAGTTGAAGTCCAAAAGACCTGAAAGGACCAAGTTTGCACAGGCCTTTGAAAGGGGCCTGAGGCTGAGGAGGTGTGGGAGTTGAAGTCCCAAAAACCCCTCAAAGGCCAAAGTTCTGGACTTCAACTCCCAATTCCTCACAGCCCCAATCCCCTTCCAAAGGCCTGGGCTAACTTGGGCCTTTCAGGGGTTTTGGACTTCAACTCCCACAGGCCCAAGTTTGCCCAGTTGTGGGAGTTGAAGTCCAAAACACCTGAAAGGACCAAGTTTGCACAGGCCTTTGAAAGGCCTGAGGCTGTGAGGTGTGGAGTTGAAGTCCCAAAGCCCCTCAAAGGCCAAAGTTCTGGACTTCAACTCCCACAATTCCTCACAGCCCCAATCCCCTTCCAAAGGCCTGGGCTAACTTGGGCCTTTCAGGGGTTTTGGACTTCAACTCCCACAGGCCCAAGTTTGCCCAGTTGTGGGAGTTGAAGTCCAAAAGACCTGAAAGGACCAAGTTTGCACAGGCCTTGAAAGGGGCCTGAGGCTGTGAGGAATTGTGGAGCTGAAGTCCCAAAAAACCCCTCAAAGGCCAAAGTTCTGGACTTCAACTCCCACAATTCCTCACAGCCCCAATCCCTTCCAAAGGCCTGGGCTAACTTGGGCCTTTCAGGGGTTTTTGGACTTCAACTCCCACAGGCCCAAGTTTGCCCAGTTGTGGGAGTTGAAGTCCAAAACACCTGAAAGGACCAAGATTTCACAGGCCGATGAAAAGGGCCTGAGGCTGTGAGGAAATGTGGGAGGTGAAGTCCCAAAACCCCTCAAGGCCAAAGTTCTGGACTTCAACTCCCACAGTTTCCACAGCCCCAATCCCTTCCAAGGCCTGGGCTAACTTGGGCCTTTCAGGGTTTGGACTTCAACTCCCACAGGCCCAAGTTTGCCCAGTTGTGGGAGTTGAAGTCCAAAACACCTGAAAGGACCAAGTTTGCACAGGCCTTGAAAGGGGCCTGAGGCTGTGAGGGTGTGGAGTTGAAGTCCCAAAACCCTCAAGGCCAAAGTTCTGGACTTCAACTCCCACAATTCCTCACAGCCTCAGGCCCCTTTCAAAGGCCTGGGCTAACTTGGGCCTTTCAGGGGTTTTTGGACTTCAACTCCCACAGGCCCAAGTTTGCCCAGTTGTGGGAGTTGAAGTCCAAAACACCTGAAAGGACCAAGTTTGCACAGGCCTTTGAAAGGGGCCTGAGGCTGTGAGGAATTGTGGGAGTTGAAGTCCCAAAAACCCCTCAAAGGCCAAAGTTCTGGACTTCAACTCCCACAATTCCTCACAGCCCCAGTTCCCTTCCAAAGGCCTGGGCAAACTTGGCCCTATCAGGGGTTTTAAGCCACAGCAACGCGTGGCCGGGTACAGCTAGTTGATTTTATAAGAAGTAACAAATATAAGTATTTGTAAAATATTTGTAAAGGAGAAAGAAAAAATGGAAATAAGAATCCAAAGGACTAATGAGAGGGACTAACATTTAAGATATGTCTAAAGAATATCAAACACTATCGCAAAGCGATCTGGAAGTGAAGGGAACTTTCATGTTTGGTGTGGTGACGGGATTTTAGCTATATGTGTGCTATGTGTTTCACTAGTATTGTATTGTTTGTGAGTGAGTCTATAGCACGTCAACGTTTAGTGATTGGAGAGGGGTTGATGTATTAGTCTTGTATTTGCATTCGTATTTGTATACTGTATGTTTCAGTGGTTGTTTGCTTTCATGAATAAAAAACAAGTTAAAAAAAGAAAATGCAAAGACATTATTGCTCTTTCACGATGCTCGACATAATAATATGGAAAGCTGAAGCCTCTTCTAGCCTTATCATCTCTCCTCAGGCCATGACAATACTGAGCTATTCTCCAACTGCCATGCATCACAGTCAGCTTTCTAATTTCTTACGTTTGTTTGTTGGCATTCTAGATAGTCTTGCCTGTCTTCCTTCCTTTCTCCTCTAGTAGAAGGAGGATAAGAGAGACCAAGATGAACAAACACAGAAGCTCTGAAAGCCAATGATGTATAGGGGTAGATAGACTGTTACCACAGGCTGCATATGACATCTGGTCCCCAGTTTTGTGGCCATGAAGCAGGCCTGGATTATGTGATTGTGGCACCCTAGGCCACACTCTTGAAGCGCCGCCCCCGCTCCTGGGGGCGGGGCCGCTTGCGGGGGGTGGGGCCGCTTGCGGGGGTGCCCCCGCTGCTCACGCCGGCCCCGCCCCTCTTCCTTCACTGACTGAAGGAAGAGGGGCGGGGCCGGCGTGAGCAGCAGGGAGGGGGCGGCGCCGGGACTTCCCTCCGCCCCCTCCTCTCTCTCGCGTCAGGAGGGGGCAGAGGGAAGTCCTAGGCCCCCTCCCCGCTGCTCGCGCCGGCCCCGCCCCTCTTCCTTCACTGACTGAAAGAAGAGGGGCGGGGCTGGCGTGAGCAGCAGGAAGGGGCCGGCGCCGGGACTTCCCTCCGCCGCCTCCTCTCTTGCGCGTCAGGAGGGGGAGGAGGGAGGTCCTAGGCACCCTCCCCGCTGCTCGCACCGGCTGGCCCCGCCCCTCTTCCTTCACTGAATGAAGGAAGAGGGGGGCGGCGTGAGCAGCAGGGAGGCGGCGCTTCCGCCGCCGAGCGCATGCACACTTTTTTCCCCAAATTTTTTTTGAATTTTTTTTTGGAATTTTTTGGGGAATTTTTCAAAAACTTTTTTGGGGGGTCCGGATCTGCTGCCCCCCCAAAGGTGCCGCCCTAGGCCATGGCCTAGGGTGGCCTTATGGGTAATACGGGCCTGCCATGAAGTCCCCCATGAGTCCCCCAAAACACCTCAACCTCCATTTTTAAAAACTTTAACACACTTTCCAGACAATTTTGACTACAAACATATATAAAAAGCCTCTTGTGCAAAAAAATGCATGCATGCGTCCAAAGCTCTGTATTTACATACACTTTATTTTAAAACAAAAGAGAATTGCAATGCTGATAAAGCAAAATCTTCTTTCTCCCTAATGAAAAAAAACATTAACTTTATTTCCCTTCTCTAACTTCTCAATGCTACCCAGAATTAACCCTTAAGGCACATGGGTTCAACTCAAGACTCACAGGTCGAATCTGACCCTCCATGTGTCCCTCCAGATTACAATTCCTGTATTCATCACCATTAGACATCATAGCTAGAGCTGCAAGGCTACAGTTTGTTCTGTTTAGTCAGGATAGCGGGGTTTGAATGTAGATACAAGGCTTATAGATATGATGCTTGGCTTTAAAATGTCCTTCGACCTTATCCCAACCTCAGAGCCACAAGAGCTGTTGGGTTGCAATTCCCACTATTCCCAGTCTGCCTGGCAGATAATCAGGAGTGATGGGAGTTGTCATCCAGTAAAATCTGGGGACCCAAATTGGATAAAAACTAAAGAGCACTGACCACTATGTAATTGGAGTTGGTGTTCAGTAACATCTAGGGCAGTGTTTCCAAACCAGTGTGCCATGTGCCATTCGTGTGCCGTGAGCGATCATCAGGTGTGCCGTGGGAAATTGGCACTCTCCCCCCTCCTAGCAGCCCCCTCACAGGTTTCCAAGAAACAAATTGAGCCTCTCCACTTGGAAATGTTTTTTTTTACTATTTTACTGGATTTTTTGAGAGTTGCCTCCTCCCCAAGGAACTGTTTATAATAGCTTCATGACATCCATAGTTAACTGGAAGCAAGTTTCACTCAGGGTGAAATTTCACAAAGGTCTGGAGAACAAGCTCTATGAGGAGCGGCTTGAAGAGCTGGGCATGTTTAGCCTGAAGAAGAGAAGGCTGAGAGAAGACATGATAGCCATGTATAAATATGTGAGAGGAAGTCATATATATGTTGTGTTCATCGAAACAGACCCAGGTTTCACACTGAGTATATACATTAAAAAACATATTAACTAAATATATTACTGTGTTAGAGTGTCATTTTGTGTAATTTTGGTTGGTGGTCTGCCCCAGGATTTTGTAAATGTAAAAAATGTGCCACGGCTCAAAAAAGGTTGAAAAACACTGATCTAGGGACTCAAATTGGATATAAACTTTTAAAAAGCACCAACCACTATGTAAAAAAACTATACTTGGCCCTCTTTATCCATTGATTCTTTGTTTATGGATTCAACAACCCTTTAAAGACAGCTATAAGAGTCCCCTTGTGGGAGAAGGGCGGGGTAGAAATAAAGATAATAATAATAATAATAATAATACTGATGTGGCCCTCAATGAGATTCACACCTGCCTTCATCTGTATCTGTATACCTTTATAAAACGGAATGTTTGTATGTGGGTATGTGTGTGGGTATGTGTGTGTGTATGCGGAGGGCGGGAGGGCAGAAGGGCGGAAGCAGCCACTTTCACAGGCCAGGGCGGATATGGGGCAGCCACTTTCACAGGCCAGGGCGGATATGGGGCAGCCACTTTCACAGGCCAGGCCGGAAATGGGGCAGCCACTTTCACAGGCCAGGGCGGATATGGGGCAGCCACTTTCACAGGCCAGGGCGGATATGGGGCAGCCACTTTCACAGGCCAGGGCGGATATGGGGCAGCCACTTTCACAGGCCAGGGCGGATATGGGGCAGCCACTTTCACAGGCCAGGGCGGATATGGGGCAGCCACTTTCACAGGCCAGGGCGGATATGGGGCAGCCACTTTCACAGGCCAGGGCGGATATGGGGCAGCCACTTTCACAGGCCAGGGCGGATATGGGGCAGCCACTTTCACAGGCCAGGGCGGATATGGGGCAGCCACTTTCACAGGCCAGGGCGGATATGGGGCAGCCACTTTCACAGGCCAGGGCGGATATGGGGCAGCCACTTTCACAGGCCAGGGCGGATATGGGGCAGCCACTTTCACAGGCCAGGGCGGATATGGGGCAGCCACTTTCACAGGCCAGGGCGGTTATGGGGCAGCCACTTTCACAGGCCAGGGCGGTTATGGGGCAGCCACTTTCACAGGCCAGGGCGGATATGGGGCAGCCACTTTCACAGGCCAGGGCGGATATGGGGCAGCCACTTTCACAGGCCAGGGCGGATATGCGGCAGCCACTTTCACAGGCCAGGGCGGATATGGGGCAGCCACTTTCACAGGCCAGGGCGGATATGGGGCAGCCACTTTCACAGGCCAGGGCGGATATGGGGCAGCCACTTTCACAGGCCAGGGCGGATATGGGGCAGCCACTTTCACAGGCCAGGGCGGATATGGGGCAGCCACTTTCACAGGCCAGGGGCGGATATGGGGCAGCCACTTTCACAGGCCAGGGCGGATATGGGGCAGCCACTTTCACAGGCCAGGGCGGATATGGGGCAGCCACTTTCACAGGCCAGGGCGGATATGGGGCAGCAACTTTCACAGGCCAGGGCGGATATGGGGCAGCCACTTTCACAGGCCAGGGCGGATATGGGGCAGCCACTTTCACAGGCCAGGGCGGATATGGGGCAGCCACTTTCACAGGCCAGGGCGGATATGGGGCAGCCACTTTCACAGGCCAGGGGCGGATATGGGGCAGCCACTTTCACAGGCCAGGGCGGATATGGGGCAGCCACTTTCACAGGCCAGGCCGGATATGGGGCAGCCACTTTCACAGGCCAGGCCGGAAATGGGGCAGCCACTTTCACAGGCCAGGCCGGATATGGGGCAGCCACTTTCACAGGCCAGGCCGGATATGGGGCAGCCACTTTCACAGGCCAGGGCGGATATGGGGCAGCCACTTTCACAGGCCAGGGCGGATATGGGGCAGCCACTTTCACAGGCCAGGGCGGATATGGGGCAGCCACTTTCACAGGCCAGGGCGGATATGGGGCAGCCACTTTCACAGGCCAGGGCGGATATGGGGCAGCCACTTTCACAGGCAAGGGTGGATATGGGGCAGCCACTTTCACAGGCCAGGGCGGATATGGGGCAGCCACTTTCACAGGCCAGGGCGGATATGGGGCAGCCACTTTCACAGGCCACCGCGACCAGCGCGGGTGATGGACCTGCACCAAACTTGGTACACATAACCCCCTATGACATGACCCACGTGTTATGGGATTTGTAGTACTTTCCAAGACTTTGGTTCCCACAGACCACTGAGGCCAACAAAAAGGACCAATACAGACCACACTCAACACACAGCCCCCCATGACCCACTTCTACGTCCTGGTGCAGTTCGGAGGAGTGTGGACCATGGATGATGGGACTTGAAGTGCCTCTACTCACTTCCCAAGTCCGCTGCAACCCTCATCCAATCACTGATCGAGACCAAACTTGCCATACATAACCCCCATGACTGCCTTCACGTCCTGGTGAGGTTTGGGGGAGGACTGACAATGGATGATGGGATTTGTAGTACTTTTACACCCCTCTGTTCCCACAGACCACTGTGGCCCCCAACAAACACCGAGAAAGTCCACACTTGGCACACAGAGCCCCAGTGACCCACTCTACATCCTACTGAAGTTTGGAGGGGGACAGAACATGGATGATGGGACTTGCAGTACCTTCCCTCACTTCCCAATCCTGCTACAAACCTAATCCAATGACTGATCAACACCAAATCTGGCACACAGAGCCCTCATGACCCACTCTACAGCCTGGTGCAGTTTACTGTGAGACGGACCACGGATGATGGGACTTGAAGTACCTTCACTCACTTCCGAAAAACAATGCATCCTCATCCATTCACCAATACAGACCAAACTTAGCACACACAGCCCCCATGACCCAATCTACATCCTACTACACTTTGGGGGACGGACACACAGAGATGATGGGACTTGCACTACCTTCAGTAATTTCATGATACCACTGCAACTCCCAATAATGATGGATCAAGACTAAACTTGGCACACAGAGCCCCCATGACCCACTCTACATCCTGCTGCACTTCTCAAATGACCCGGGCAGGGCCGGGTCCCCAAGCTAGTGTTAAATAAATGCAATGAAAAGCTATCATTCAAGTCTGGAGGTAAGTGTGATATTGTATCTTGGGACAACTATGCAGTGTAAGTCACACCTGCTTCCCACCCCAGGTAGTCTTGACAATGGACTAAACATGACAGAATGCCATTACAGCATATAAAAAAAACTTTTCCCCAATACGGAACCTGCTTCTATGACTGCCTTTATTTATTTATTTATTTATTTATTTTAAAAGTCCTACAGTGCCTCCCAGTACCACAAAATGGAATATAATCTCCTCTACCCCCATTTGATCCTCAAAGCAGGATAACAAACCGCGGAGGTTGAGAGGCATCACCTTGCGCAAGGCAATGCTGGGAACCGTGGTGGAAGAGACTTCCCTCATCTTGAATTTAGATTATAATGATGCTATTGTAATCTAGAAACAGAACATATGGTTTTCATAATACCTTCAAAGGCAACAGTTGTACTTACCAAAAACGGTTCTGGCAGGAACGGATTCCTTGTTGATCCAAAATGAAACTTGGGAGAGGATCACAGTCATGATGCACGGAATGTATGTTTGTATCATAAAATAACCCATTTTTCGTCGGAGGTGGAAGTGAACGGTCATTACAATATATTCACCTTTTAAAAAAATGAGAAAAAAATTGACATACTGAAAGCATTTTTTAAAAGATGTTCAGATCACCTACCCAATCTCATTATTTCCGTTGCATTCAACTAGTTTAATTTTAAAGGCATGTGGTGCTATTCCATTGCAAATATGAGAGGTCACACTCTGGTTATGGCCTTGAAAGAAGACTGTCTGGAAAGTCTCAGTGCGTCACTCTAAGGCAGTGTTTCCCAACGTTTTTTGAGCTGCGGCACACTTTTTACCTTTGCAAAATCCTGGGGCACACCACCCACCAAAATGACACAAAATGACACTCTAACACAGTAATACATATAGTTAATATGTTTTAAAAATGTATTTATACACACAGCGTGAAACTTGGGCCTGTTTCGATGAACACAACATAAATATCCTGGCAGGAATGGCAGAAAGACACAAACTTCCCACACAGAACTCCCATAACCAAGAGAAAATGCTATAAGAGTTTGGTGGGCATTGACCTTGAGTTTTGGAGTTGTAGTTCACCTATATCCAGAGAGCACTGTGGACTCAAACAATGTTGGATCAGGACCAAACTTGGCAAGAATACTCAATATGCCCTAATGTGAGCACAGATGGAGTTTGGGGAAAATAGATCTTGACATTTGGGAGTTACAGTTTCTGGGATTTATAGTTAACACACAATCAAAGAGCATCCTGAACTCTTGCAACAATGGAATTGAACCAAACTTAGCATATTGAACTCTCATTACCAACAGAAAGTACTGAAAGGGTTTGCTTGGGAATTGACCTGGGCCAAACTTTCCACACAGAACCCCCAGGAGGCAAGAGGAGGTCTCTACTTGGGGAAAGGGAGGCGGGCCTTCCCAATGCATGGAGAGGAAGAGACCAAGTAGACAACGAGTGGGGAGGGGGGTGTTTATAATTTTGTGCCTTTATCGAGGTAGGTTTCTTAGGGTTTTTATACTTCAACACACTAGACTCCCCCCCGAGGTTCCAATTTCCCACGGCACACCTGATGATCGCTCATGGCACACAACATTGTTTGAGTCCACAGTTCTCTCTGGATATAGGTGAACTACAACTCCAAAACTCAAGGTCAATGCCCACCAAACTCTTATAGCATTTTCTCTTGGTTATGGGAGTTCTGTGTGGGAAGTTTGTGTCTTTCTGCCATTCCTGCCAGGATATCTATGTTGTGTTCATCGAAACAGGCCCAAGTTTCACGCTGTGTGTATAAATACATTTTTAAAACATATTAACCATTGGCCAATATAATCCGTTTCACCAGGCAATCATATAACTCGCTTTTTCAAGGCTTTTAAATGGTAATAATCCTCATCTTCATATTAAGTATCAGTAGCATAACTTCGCGTCCATGAGCGCAAGATGACCCAAAGGCGAAACGGATTATATTGGCCAATGGAAATCGTGATACTCTCACGCTGTTCCGTCGGCTTTTTGGTTTCCTTTGGGATTTCTACTCATTGATTGTGTTACGCCTGAGCCTCATCTGGCTCCTCCACGGACTTTGTATGAACTTCTAACCCTTTTGGAGTACCCCACTTTACCTTTCTTCCTTGGAACGTATCCCGGATTATTCGGACCATAACAAGAACATTTTCTTGCATCAGAACTTGTATGAACTATATTACTTCCCTGGTCTCTGACATCTACTTGACCTCGTAGGATCTTCTTGGATTATCTCTACAACCCACGTAATGTAATTCCCTACAAGAACTGAATTATATCCCGGGTTATACGACTCATCACGGACTTCCAAGGATCATATCATATGTTGGGTATTGTACTCCAATTGTTTGGTGCATATATTATAATATATATTTTCATATATTGAGCCTTAGTGCTTCTTTTTGGGTCTTCTGGCCACCCTTGCTCAGTTTGTTTACTATGGGATATATTGAGCATGGTGATCAGATCATGATATGAATAAGCGTAACAGTTTAAATAATGTACCAGTAAGGCCTTCTCGCAGGCCACCCTGAGAATTGGGGGGGAGGGCTGAAGCCCCTCACCCCCCCCTGCTACATGCCTGTTAGTCACGTATCACACCACAACACATTTCTACTTTCTTTTGTTTTTCAGATACCACCTAGACACTGACAGGAGTATGAAAGAAGACAAGAACTTCACAGGTAGTTAATAAGTTGTATTAAATAGATGAGAAGCTCATGGTTCTCCCCTCCCCTCAATCATTGAAAGGAACTTAAATAGGGAGTGTTGGGTTGGCTTGTTTTCTGAGCCCTTGGAGATTGCCGAGAAGCATTTGATTTGTTGGGACCCAAGTCTGGACAGCACGCAATCTTATCTTACTACCTACTTTGTCTTCATAACAATCCCCTTCCTTCTTCAAAAACAAAGCATGACAGAACTGCTTGATTAATTGTCATGCTTCCATCCATCTTCCCTTTCCACCCACGTAAAGGAAAGCTATAAACAACTTGTGGCCTTCTGGTGAAAAATTATTGTATGCACAAATCATTCTCCATGTTGGCTGCTTTGCAAACTTGACATTACAACAAAAGGGAGCTACTGTAAAGGCACCTGGGTGGGAAACCTATTCTTCACGGCACAATTTGATCAAAAAGTGCAGCACAGATTTATAATTTATAAAGTCCTCCTAAAAAAAGAGAACGACAAAACAAAGGACCAAAATAACAATCATATAAAGGAATGGTCTAGGAATATTGGCTTTAAAATTAAGCCAGAAACATGGAAAAGGATATGGACCAACAATGTAAACTCATCTTATTGCTACAAATTCAGGGAAAACTGGGTAAAGGTGCTATATAGATGGCACCTAACCCCAGCTAGATTGGCTAAAATTTATAAGAACACAAGCCCCAACTGCTGGTGCTGCAAAGGGTCGAATGCTACCTTCTTTCATATGTGGTGGCTATGCCCAAAGGCAAAGAGATACTGGGAAATGATAAACAGGGAAATGGAAAAGATCCTAGGCAAAAAGATATCAAAGACCCCCGAGAAACATTTATTGGGCATATTAGATACGGACATAGACGCAGATGAGAGAAGGTCATTCGTCCTTGCAACTACGGCTGCCAAAATGTTATTCGCAGCCCATTGGAAGTCCGGGAACTGCCCCCCTAAAGAGGACTGGCAAATGAAACTGATTGAATTGTGTCAGATGGAAAAATTAACAGAAGCTTTAAGGGAGAGAAATAGTAAGACGCCCGTTAATAATAAAAGGGACTGGACCCAACTAAATGATTACTGTAAAAGAGAGTGTAATGTAGAGCTGGAATTCTAGAGGTAGTTTCTAACGGCTGTAGTGAATGGAACTAACAGCCAATATAATTATTTAATCTTCACCACCATACATGATTACAGGCTCTCCTGTCCTAGGCAAAGTAAGAAAGAAGAAGATGACTGACAAGAGGAGATAAGTAATACCATTGGACTCAAACAGAACACCGAGAGCCCTGAAAATCACCCGAACCCGAGAAACCCACTAGGAGCACCGCTGACTTTTCAAGTGAATGCGACTTCGCATTCCACTCCCCCCTATCCCATGTAGACACTTTCTACAACCCGTCTTTCACCTTTTTTCTTGTTTCCCCTCTCCCACCCCCTTTCTTTTCTTATTTCTGTATTTTATCTTTTAACAAAAATTTAATAAAGATCTATTTTTAAAAAAAAAAAAAAAGTGCAGCACAGATTAGAGAATTGACCAAAATCGGGGAGCCTGTTTCCTTGGGAGCAGAGAAAGATCTTGGATAGATGTTTCGTGATAGATCAATGATGTCTCACTTACTCATAATACCCAATATATTAGGAAAATATTGCTTCATTTTGCTATCAATAATGCCACTCAGAAATCTGTCAGTTACATCTGTTCCCACTGTTGCTTAATTCTGTCATGATCCCTGCGGCAACCATTTTAACCACGCCAATAAGAGAATTTTTAATAATTGTATTTTGTAACAAACCATTAAAAAAAAAACAGAGAAAGAAGGAATGAAAGGGAGAAAAGCGACACCCACAGATCTTAAGCACCAGCAGTTCTCTTGCCGTCATTGCCTGTTGCTATTTTCTCACATCATGCGCTCCAAAAAAAAAATCAACTCAGCAGTAAGGGCTGCTATAATTTTCCTGTGTCTGTTCCAGCTGCCTTTTTAATATAGATGTATTTGGACGATCTGCATGCTGTTTGTAGTATAAGTCACAACTGCAGTTCAAGATTTACAACTGTATAGCTACCAAAAAAATTGTCAGTAGCAGCAAGCTGAACTTGTATTGGAGTGCATCTTCATCCATTTTCACTTCACTTTCGGATGGGAGACAGCATTGCAGCTTTAGTGTAAGCCTAAAGATAAACTGTCTGAGATCTGTCAGCTCCTTATGCTTCACAGACTGCCTACACTAAGATCTTCTAAATATCTTTGCTGGAAAGAAAATTACACCACTAATTCCACACTTCAAATTGATTATCAGCTACCAGATTCTTACCTGTAATGGATTTAACAGTGTCAGTCGATGCTGTATGCCCAAGGAGATCATACTGAACTAAACTGGAAGACTCTTCCGGGACTTCCACTGAATGCTGAGGTCCTTTTGTCCAAGTGTAAATCATTTCACTCTTTGGATATGCATCTGAATAACATATATGTAGAACACAGAGACAGTCATGGGTGAGACTAGGCTTAAGAATTGATCTGATCTTTCCTAAGGTCAACGAAAACATTCTTATTGATTTCAAATGACCAAAGCCAGGGCTGTCCAACTGGAGGCCCGGGGGCCGTATACGGCCCCCAGCCCCATCCCTACGACCCCCTAAGCTTTTTAATAAAAAATAAAAGTTGAAAAATAAAATAGATAATAATAAAAAATACCTACTTCCGGGTTCGGAGCAAGTATCGCGAGAATACGCAATCCACACGGGATTTTGCTGTCAACGCGAGATCACGCCGGCGTTGACAGCGAAATCCCGTGTGGATTGCGGATTCTCGCGATACTCTTCGGCTACTCTACTACTGGATCACTGAGGCCCACAGACGCGATTAGGACCTTCTTCAACTCAGTCGGTCGTCGCCTCTCTCGTCGTCCGGGTACTCCTGGATCCTGAGCGTTTGGAAAAGGTAGGCCGAAGCAGGGGGCTCCTCAGGGGGCTCCTCATTCCCTCCCCATCTCCCCTCATGTATTAAATATAAAATTAAATATATTTAAAGATGAAATAAGGGGAGGTGGGATACATTAAAATAAGGGGAGAGGGGAGGATGGAATTAAATATATTTAATATTAAATTAAAATAAGGGGAGATGGGAGGATGGAATTAAATATATTTAATATTAAATAAAAATAAGGGGAGAGGGCGCCAGGGAGGGGGCAGAGCCGGGGGCGGGGGTAGACCCTAAGGCCCCCCAGGTCATCAGTAACCGGAATTCAGGCCCCTGGGCCGGTAGAAGTTGGACAGCCCTGACCTAAGCATTCAATGATAATACATATGTAATATGTATAGCTATAATTTCATTATTTATTTATTTATTTATTTACTGTATTTCTATACCGCCTTTCTCACCACTTGGGGGGGGGGGGCTTCAAGGCAGTTTTCAACATCAAACAGAATTAGGAGGTCTCAACCACACGATGTGCAAAATATGCCCTGCAATGACATTTTTTTGTTCACTACCTGCTGCAATGACAACAATATTACTATAAAAATGAATTTTGCTTTGATGCTCCCCTCCACAAAAGAACTAAGGTCTGGTGCCTAGGGTTGGATATCTCCAGTTTTAAATTCTTTGAAATAGGTTTAATCTCGTATATAAAATAAATTTCATAGTTTTTTGACCCACCTGGTCCAACCCGGAAGTGTAATTTCTATACCGAACCTGGGGGCCGCCATTTTTCTTAAATTTTGTAATTAGGTCGTATTTTCCCCTTTCAGTTCTCATCTCACGAAAGGAGACTGGAAGGCAAGAGCACCCTTTCTCCTCTCGCGAGCTGAGAGCTGAGACGAACATGCCCTCCTCCTTCCCTGGATGGGAAAAAAGCGGGTTATCCCCATCCAGGGGAGGAGGGGGGCAGGTTCGTCTGTCCTCCTCCTTCCCTGGATGGGAAAAAAGCAGGTTATCCCCATCCAGGGAGGAGGGGGCAGGTTCTGTCTGCCCTCCTCCTTCCCGGATGGGAAAAACGCGGGTTATCCCCATCCAGGGGAGGGGGCAGGTCGTCTGCCCTCCTCCTTCCCGGATGGGAAAACGGGTTATCCCCATCCAGGGGAGGAGGGGGGCAGGTTCGTCTGCCCTCCTCCTTCCCCGGATGGGAAAAACGCGGGTTATCCCCATCCAGGGGAGGAGGGGGGCAGGTTCGTCTGCCCTCCTCCTTCCCCGGATGGGAAAAACGCGGTTATCCCCATCCAGGGAAGGAGGGGGCAGGTTAAATCTACCCTCCTCTTTCCCTGGATGGGAATAACTTGTGTTTTTCCCATCCAGGGGAGGTGGGGAGCACTCCCTTCTTCCTCCTTGCCCCTCCCAGCTGACAGGCATCACACGCGATGCCTGTCAGCTGGGAGGGGCAAGGAGGGAAGAAGGGAGAGCAAGCCCTCCATTCTAGCCTCCCAGCTGGCATAATGAATAAAAACGAAAATTTGTTATTAATAACGTTTTAATCACAAAATTTATTTTTTTTAATTGTATTAATTTCTATAACTAACCAAAACATGAACCCCCCCCCCCCCCAACCAAGTTTAGAATCATTTTTTTCATGGATCAACCAACCCTACTGGTGCCATCCACAGTTGAGATGAAATAGTGGCTTTTTTATTTGATGTTGCCAATCCCTTCTCTGTCACAATGTCAAATACAATAACAGCTACTTACAGCTCCCAAATTTGAGAGGACAGGCATGACCGTCCATTGGGAAATCCACCAATCTCATGGGGCATTCGGCACTTATGGTGAGCCTACAAAGAACAAGATGCAATTAGTTGTAGTGGGATTTTTTTCCCAGTAGTAGATATTAAGGGTGTGCAATATGTTTTGTTAGTCCTTGTAAGTCGGATCAAATTAGTTAAAGTCATATTTACAAGGCAATATCTGACACGTGGGCATGGCCCGTGTCAAAAACTTAAGAATTGAAACTTACCCAATACTTTTTCATTTGGATTTTGTAAAACTCAGAAGCCTCCTACAATCAGTTTCATTTTCAGCGCAAGGAAGTAAAACAAAGCCAAAGAGGCTGCCTTTCCTCTTTAAATTAATGGCCTCTCTCCATTAGGAGAGGGAAGCAGCAGAGAGAAAGCAGTGTTCACTGGCAAAGAAAGCACATAATTCTGGGAAATGTAGTTTGGAAAGGTGAGAACCCCTGTGGCAGAGAATTCAAAAGGCCCTGCCCTAAACTGTATTTCCAATAATTCTGCTCAGCATCTGAAAGCCCCAATCAGGAGTGGGGAGAGATTTGTCCCTCCGTAATAGCAGCCAGCCAGCGATCCAATAAATTGTTGAATCTGCAAAGAGAAGGACTGACTGATACTTCTAGGCTGGAAAGAAATCCCTAAATGGAACTTCTATTGGTTAATATGAGAGACATTCAGTGAGATAGCTGTTGGGGCTTTAAAAAATAAAGTTGTTGTCAAAACCTTTTTTAAATCCCTAAAATCAGTAGATGTATGAATTTTTCCGAAAATTGGTGAGAATGATCCCCTGTTATCTTGTGTTATTGTATAGAAAATTCAAGGAAATCGCTCTTGTAGTTTTTGTTTTTAAATTTTTGTTTATAAAACTTTGAAAATTCCTCAAAAATCTGTGGATAAGTGAAACGTTCTGGAATTTAATGGACTTAGAGTGGTAAATGTGTTCTACCATTGTAGCAAGTTACACCCCAATAACTGTAAAAATGGGGGAGAAAGGAGCCCTGAAGTTCTCCCAATTATCATAATTAGGCGCAATTGCTATGATGAAAAAGTAATGAAATGTTGTTATTCTCATTATAGTAACAACATTTTCACTAACTTTACTTTGGAAACACTTTATAAATGAAATGTCGGTGCCCCCTAAGTTTGTAATGAGTTTTGAAACATTTATTTATTTTTTTATTTAAAATTTTTGTACCCTGACTTTCTCACCTCCAAGGAGGGACTCAGACCAGCTTACAGCAATATTCAATGCCATACAAATTTAAAACATCTTAAAACAGCATATTAAAATACATAAAAACAGAGATACATAAAAACTACATTGCCATTAAAACCATATTCAACTCGGTCTATAAAAGTGGTCACCCATCTCAGCTTATTCTGGGAAGGCCTTGTTCCACATCCAAGTCTTTACCTGCCTCCTGAAGGACAACAGGGAGGGGGCAGATCTAACATCGCTTGGGAGGGAGTTCCACAGCCATGGGGCCACAACAGAGAAGGCCCTGTCTCTTGTCCCCACCAGATGCACTTGCGAAGATGGCGGGATCGAGAGCAGGGCCTCTCCGGAGGATCTTAATTTATTTATTTATTATTTATTTATTATTTCGCATTTGTCTGTCGCCCCCCCCCCCCCAACGGCTCCTTGTCCTTGAGGGTTCATTGGGGAGAATTCGTTCGGACAAGTAAGCTGGGCCGGAACCGTATAGGGTTTTGTAGGTTAAAACCAGCACTTTGAATTGTGCTCGGAAACTAATTGGCAGCCAGTGGAGCTGGCGCAACAAGGGAGTTGTATGCTCCCTGTACCTCGCTCCTGTTAGTAACCTGGCTGCCGAGCGTTGGACTAATTGCAGTTTCCGAACAGTCTTCAGAGGCAACCCCACATAGAGAGCGTTGCAGTAATCTATTCAAGATGTAACCAGAGCATGGACTACCGTGGCCAAGTCAGACTTCCCAAGGTATGGGCACAGCTGGCGCACAAGCTTTAACTGTGCAAAAGCTCTCCCGGCCACCGCTGAGACCTGGGGCTCCAGGCTCAGCGATGAGTCCAGGATCACTCCCAAGCTGAAAACTTGCGTCTTCAGGGGGAGTGTAACCCCATCAAGCACAGGCTGTAACCCTATACCCTGTTTGGCCTTGCGACTGACCAGGAGGACCTCTGTCTTTTCTGGATTAAGTTTCAATTTGTTCTCCCTCATCCAGTCCGTTACAGCGGCCAAGCACCAGTTCAGGACTTGAACATTTATTTTATTGATCGCACATGCTTAGTAGATATCTCATATAAAAAAATGTTATTGAAATATACATTGTATATGTACCTACCTCATTGTATACAAGATGGTGCCATTTCTCATTATTCGAAACAGTTTATTTGGAGCTGTCATATTATGTGCAACAGATTTTTTCCCATTCCGGAAGAAAGTGTCTGGTGTCCAGACTTTGGTAACCATTAAGTTATTTAGCCTTAGAATTTCAATTGGACCATCATATCTTAATCTCTTATCTACCCATGTCTGGCGGAAAAAAACATCCATTGTGTATTCCTATAGTAAATGGAAAGAAACACAAACTTAATATGTTTTAAACGCATAGCCCTTCAATGAAAATCCCTCAAGGACAAATTAGTCATTGCTAGCTGTACACTCCCTAAACATATTTCTGTCAATTAAATTGAAGTATCTCTACTCCTTAATGCTTTAATTTTCCACATTAGTCATATAAATACATTGCTATACATATTAAAGCAATCAAAAATAATGTCTATAATCTAATAGAATAGCAAGAAGCACACAATTAAACTTGTACTCTAGCACAACACTGGAAATAAAATAATTAATTTGCTAACATATATTAACGATGTTTATGTCCATGCTGTTTTTTAACAGATGGGCAGATTACATTATGTGCTATGAAGGCATACATCCTTCTATTAATAAAAGCCATATCATCTGATTTCAACAAACAAAGCACAAATGGGTAATCCGAAAGGACAACAGCCAGTTTTCTAATCTCGGATTCGACCATGACATGTACAAAAGTCTTTCCCTTTGTAGAAGGTCTTCACAGAATGGAAAATGTGTATATTATATGCTCATATGTCATATGTCATCAGATGCTTCCAAGCAGGCCCATAGCCAGGATTTTGATTCGGGGGGGGCGACTAAGTTTGATTCGGGGGCTGAGTCTGAGTGAGAGAGGGTCTACCCTAGCAAACCCTTTGTATCGTTATCCCAATGCCCCCATGCATATGGGATATATTGAGCATGGTGATCAGATCATGATATGAGTAAACATAACAGTTTAAAGTGCTGACCACCCAGAGAATTGGGGGGGGGGGGATGAAGCCCCTCAACCCCCCCCCCCCCGCTACATGCCTGCCTCCAAGGTCATATGGCCAGCCTGACTGTATGAAGCATTGGTACCTTCATGTAGAAGTGGTATCTATTGATCTACTCACATTTGCATGTTTTTGAACTGTTAGATAGGCAGAAGCTGGGGCTAACAGTGGGAACTCACTTGGCTCCCTGGATTTGAACTGCCAACCTTTCTGTCAGCAAGTTCAGCAGCTCAGCGGTTTAACTCGCTGTGCCACCAGGGGGCTCCTGGAACCCACTGTATCTGTTGGATATACATTTTGAGAAACTTGGGCTGGAAGTGTATTGTAAAATTTCACTGGAAGACCAAGGGCGTATTTACACTGAAAACGTAATGCAGCTTCACAACACTTTAACTGACATTGCTCAATGCTATGAAATCATGGGAGTTGTCGTTTTACATGGCCTTTAGTCTTCTCTGCCAAAGAGTGCTGGTGTCTCACCAAATTAGAACTCATCTGATTCCACAGCACTATGGCAGTCAAAGTGGTGCCAAACCGCATTAATTCTACAGTGTAGATGCACTCCCCCAAGAGGCCCTCAAAGACTTGTGGGGTTGGAGGATATTTTTGATGCATTGTTAAGTCAAACTGGATATGAAATCCATGAATTAAGGGGTCATACTGGATATGGACAATACTTGGAGAAAAAAATGAATAAATTTCTTATTTTCAACAGAATCCCTTAACCAACATGGCCAAAAACTTTGCTAACTGGAGGATTGGGTTGTGTCCCCAAAAAGAGAACTTATCCAAACTTCGTAAATGTCAGGGCCCTTCTGCACAGCCATATAACCCAGAATATCCAGGCAGATAACCCACAATATTTATTTATTTATGTATTTATTTACGACATTTATATACCGCCCTTCTCACCCCGAAGGGGACTCGGAGCGGCTTACAAGTAAAATGTAAATACAATATATTATATTATTGCCATAGCACAATACTAATATTATATATTACATTGTACTATAACATTATACTGTAATATTATTAGTAATATTACATGTAATATAAAAATATAATTGTAATATCTGCTTTGAACTGGATTATCTAATTCCACACTTCCGTATGGAATCCAGTTCAATGTGGATTTTAACAAACTGGAAGGGTATCAAGTAAGTACAATATATCAAATTTACTTATTCAATAAATTCACAATTCAATATCAACAACACAATATAATGGAATTCAAAGGTGGAACTGGCCATCGGGATGGAACTGGCTGTCCTCTATGCTTGATGCTTACTTAATTACTGATGTCTAATAACTGAGGATGACACAACGTAGATTCACTGCCCTGAGGAAGTCTCGAAAGAGTCAAAACAACCCGAATAAGACAGCTTCGGAGAGCGCTACAGCCGTCGGCAGCCTCTCTTTGTGGAGATCTGTTTTGGCACTTCCCACTGCTATTTCCCGATGCGGAATAACTTTGCCCGGAACCGAGTGGATTTACAAATCTTTATATTTTGGATATTTCTTCTGGAAACCACTGATCTATGGGCGTTGGTCGCTAGATGGTTATCCCGGACTTCATACCTCTGGCTTTAGATGAAGATTGACTATACTTGTACCTTTGAATTCCATTATATTGTGTTGCTGATATTGAATTGTAAATTTATTGAATAAGTAAATTTGATATATTGTACTTACTTGATACCCTTCCAGTTTGTTGAAAGTATTACTACTGTGATACCCCCTGTTGTAGTTCAATGTGGATTTTATACAGCTGTGTGAAAAGGGCCTCCGAGTCCATAAGCGGTTCCTGGGTGAGACTTCCAATGCCAACACACTTTTAATGTCCTGTACAGTCCCTTGACCCTCCTAAATACTTAAGGAAGCAGTATAAATTATACAAAAAAGACATCAGTCAAATGTGCTTAATTTACATAATTTGTACCGTTCGCTGTATTCAGCTTTTCTCAGTTCAGAATTTTATTTTTAGAACACATACTGTCGTCTTGATTTCAATAACGCACACTATCTATTTATGTCATATAAAAGCTTATTCAATGAGGTTGTGAATTATTTGGTGTTGGGTTGCTCATTATCCAAAGAAACGGCTGTATCCTTTCCAAAACAGGTTCTTGGGGGGGTTATCCGTGGTCTAAATCCAGTATGCACAAGAGGCCCAAAATCAGGGTTAACACATCTAATAATAGCCTGAAAATTAAGCTGCTGTTAATCTTCCCTACTTTGCCTGATTGACAGTCATGCTCAAAGATATATGAATTAGTTGTTCACTTATTACAGGGGTTCATATCCCCTCCCCAAACCCACAAAATAAAGAAAACAAGGAAATACGTACCATCTCTACATCAGAAACCGGCCCAAAACTGGTGACATAGATATCTGTTTTGACTTCAGTAACAGGACCTAATGTGTAAAAAGGAAGTGAGCAAGGAAAATCAAAATGTTTCAGGGTAAAAGGCAGAGAAAACTGTACCGGCAAGTAATGCCACATCTTATGCAATTGTCACTTTGACGATTCATTGGGCTAATCGGGAGGAAAATGCGCAGACAGCATGTTCTTCTAACCAAGTCTGCTGTACTTGGAGATTCTTGCATAATGTTGATTTTCATACAGTCCCCTTTGCTTACATAAGTATACTGGTGGAACTCGTATATGGTTTTGTAAGTCACTGCTTCCCATTGATACAGGTAAGAAAATGGATGCATATAAAAAAAAGGTGGGTGGCGGATGCTTCAAATTATCACCACCAGCTCAATATTAAACAAAGGGATGTGGAATCTGGCGTTCACAAAGGTTGGTTCATCCTAATGACATCAAACTATTTATTTATTTACTTACTTTATTTATATTCCGCTCTTCTCACCCCGAAGGGTACTCAGAGGAGATTACAGATACACATACTTTTAGTAGACAATTCCCTGCTATTTCACAAACACACATATAAACGAACAGAGGCAAACTCTGGCCACCAGGGGGAGCTGGCGCACTCCTTCATCTCTAAGCGTTTCCAGCGTCCCTTCTTGTTCTTCCGCATTCCTGGAGTTCTTAATGGCCTCATAATTCAGTCAAAATTTGCCTCCCCACTTAATGTGGTACCTTTATCACTTGACAGATGCAACTATCTTTTGGGCTGCAAAGGTCGACAGCAGGCTACACTTCAAGGTCGAGCACCCACCTTGTCCCGGGCAGGCCTCGAACTCATGACCTACTGGTCAGAGAGATCTTATGCAGCGGACACTTAGCCAGCTGCACCACATTCCCGGTGCTATACTTTGAAGCTTCACCTACTTCTTTCTCCATTTTCCTCAATGCTCTCCTCTCACATATTGCACTCAATTAGGTTGTGCTTACTAGTGTGTAATTGACCATGGCTCACAATAACTGCTAAATTAGCAAACCAGACTTACATTTTCCAGGTTCTGATCCTGTTTTACACAAATCACAATTTTCCTGACAGGGCAGTTTGCCACCAACCAAAAAGTACAACTTAACTGACAAGTGTGAGGAAAATAAGGTAATATCTATATGCAAAAAGAATGATTTATTCCTGGTAAATTCAGATAGAACTGATAATGCAAGCATGGAATTAAGCTATCATAAGTGAATATCTGCTAGTTTAAAAAATGGCATGGTGCTTTATTTGCGTTTGGCAATCCTGAAGCATTGTTGTTGTTTATTTGTTCATTTGCTTCCGATTCTTCATGACCTCATGGACCAGCCCACACGAGAGCTCCCTAAAACATACTTCCTGGTAAATTTATTTATTTATTATTTATTTAAAACTTTTGTATCCCGACCTTCTCACCTCCATAAAGGGACTCAGGCTGGCTTACAGCAAAATTCAATGCTATAATATTAAAAAAATCTTACAACATATTAAAATACATTTAAAAAGTCGAATACATAAAAACCAATCGCCATTAAAAAAAACAAATTCAACTCGGTCTGTAAACGTGGTCACTCATTTCAGACTATAATCCGCCTACTCTGGGAATGCTTCACTCCAAAGCCAGGTCTTCACCAGCCTCCTGAAGGACAAAAGAGAGGGGGCAGATCTAACATCATTTGGGAGAGAGTTCCATAGCTGAGGGGCCACCACAGAGAAGGCCCTGTCCCTTGTCCCCACCAGACGTGCTTGCGAAGATGGCGGGACCGAGAGCAGGGCCTCTCCGGAGGATCTTGATGTCCTTGATGGTTCATAGGGGAGAATCCATTCAGACAGGTAAACTGGGCAGGAACCGTATAGGGTTTTGTAAACCAGCTTTTATAACATTTCGCAACAAAATGGTGGTGTTAACATTTGACTATTTTAACTTCGGAAATGAATAAATTCCAATTTTCTCCACTCTGAGGGGGGAAATGAATATTTCTTTGGTGTATGGGACAATCACTTGATATTCACATACACCAAAATGTTTCTGGAAAGTATTTTGCACAGAAAAATACTCTCCATTTGGCCAGAGAATTGTGAATTTTCAAACAGCCAGGTACTTTTGCACAAAACATGTTTTCTATGCAAAAGCCAGCAATTTTGGACAACAAAATCTTTTGAACAGAAAGCAGCAGTTATGTACAACGAAACCATGGGGCTATTTTTGTGCAAAATAGCACCGGGAATGTGGCGCAGCTGGCTGGGTGTCAGCTGCATAAGATATCTACTGACCAGAAGGTCATGAGTTCGAGGCCTGCCCAGGTCGGGGTGAGCTCTCGACCAATTTGTGTAGCACATTTTCGACCTTTGCAACCCGAAAGACAGTTGCATCTGTTAGGTAGGAAATTTAGGTACCACTTTGTGGGGAGGCTAAATTTAACTGATTTCTGGAATGTTAAATTATCTCTATGTCTGTCTGTCTGTCTGTCTGTCTGTCTGTCTATATATATATATATATATATATATATATATATAATGTTGTATGTCAATGGCATTGAATGTTTGCCTGTATATGTGCATTGTGATCTACCCTGAGCCCCCTGCGGGGTGAGAAGGGCGGAATATAAATGACGTAAATAAATAAATAAATAAATAAATAATTTTAATTTTTGGAAGATTGTCAGGATACATTTCTGTCATTGAGGATAACATTTCCACCCTCCTTTCCTCCAATTAGCCAGTCTGTGACAATCAGAACCAGGACTCCTGTCTCAAGTCTTTGTTTCAGGCTCACTCATTGGCAGGGTTTGTCATCCTCCCTGCACCCCAATCAGAAGCTTAGTGGGCTTCCTTTGCCTAATCTGTTGACGGGCTTTTAAGCTGGGCAGTGCTGCCAGAGATGGGGAGGGTTGGGTCAGGAGATGTTATTACGGTAAATTAGAATTATAGAGTTGAAAGAGACCACATGGGACATCCAGTCCAACCCTCTGCCATGCAGGGAAAGTGTAATCAAAGCTCTCCCAACAGATGGCAATGCAGCCTCTTTTGAAAAGCCTCCAAAGAAGGATCTCCATCACACTCTGAGGCTGAGATTCCACTGTTGAACAGCTCTTGTGGTCAGGAAGTTCTTCCTAATGTTTTGGTGGAAGCTCCTTTCCTGTCATTTGAACCCATTGCTCCTGGTCGGGGAGATAGCACAGCGGTAACACAGCTGTGCTTGCAATCAGAAGGTTGCTAGTTCTAATCCCTGAGCTGGCTTGGACGACCAGCTATTTGAGCCTGTCCACTGCCCACCCAAGCAGTTCATCAGCCCAGCTGTGCCTAGCTGTGAATAAACAACAATTGGGGACCATGGGAAAAAGTGGTGAAGGATTTTAGCACAGACTTTACAACGTCTGAAAGTTCGGCTGTCAGGAGAAGGGAGATGCGGAAGTGGTGAAACAAGAGGCTCCCGTCATGAGGATGGAACAACAGCACCCCCTTGTGACGTGAAGGCAGCAATGACGCAAGGACATAACAACAATGATGTCGTAATGGAGCATTCACATCATATGACGCACACCCTGGTTACATCCCGTATAGATTACTGCAATGCTCTCTATGTGAGTTTGCCTTTGAAGACTGTTCGGAAGCTGCAACTAGTCCAACGAACAGCAGCCAGGTTGATAACAGGAGCAGCATTCAGAGAGCGTACAACTCCTCTGTTGTGCCAGCTCCACTGGCTGCCAGTTTGCTACCGGGCACAATTCAAAGTGCTGGCTTTAGCCTTTAAAGCCCTAAATGGTTCAGGTCCAACTTACCTGTCCGAACGCATCTCTCCCTATGAACCATCGAGATGTTTAAGATCATCTGGAGAGGCCCTGCTCTCGGTCTCGCCTTCTTCGCAGGCGCGACTGGCGGGGACGAGAGACAGAGCCTTTTCAGTGGTGGCTCCTCGGCTTTGGAACGCCCTCCCTAAAGACATCAGATCGGCCCCCTCCCTCCTGATGTTTCACAAGAAAGTCAAGACCTGGTTATTTGAGCAGGCATTTGTTGATGAAATGTAAGGCTTAATTGGATATAAGGAATGACAACGATGTGATGGAAACTGATTTCAACATGACGCTGAGGCTGCAACTGTATGTTTTTAATTGTTAAATTGTTATTATATGTTTTTTTCTGGGGGGGGTTGATTTGTTGCTGTGTTGTATTGAGGGCAGAGACTGCCTGTGTAAACCGTCCCGAGTCGCCTTCGGGCTGAGAGGGGCGGTATAGAAACGTGACAAATAAATAAGATAAAGTCCTTCTAAAATCTGCACTGTACTGTCTATGTGTAAATTGTATGTCTTCCGACAGGGACTGTCTGCCGTATGTGTATTGTAATCCGCACTGAGTCCCTTTCGAGGTGAAAAGAGCGGAATAGAAATAAACAGTATTAGTATTATTATTGGTCCTAGCCTCCAGGGCAGTAAAAAACAAGCCTGCTCCCTCTTCCTTGTGACATCCTTTCACATATTGTCTCCTCTCAACCTTCTCTTCTATGCAAACATAAACTAATCTAGGACTTCAGCAAGTTTTTTTTTCTGCAAAAGCCAACAGTTCTCTCTTTCTTAAAAAACAAACAAACCCCATACTGCTCTGCAGAATAATTTTCTGAAACACTTGAAGATGTATGAATCCTTGGTAAGAATGTCACGAGATTCCCTCTGCTGCATATTTTCATCCCGACTGTGTTTCTTCAGTTAACCCGTTCTTCAGTCAAAATAAATAACAGCAAATATTATTTCCATCCCAGCAACAACTTTCATATATTTCCCAGGAAATCATCTCATCCAAGGATTTTACTCAGCAAAACCTGCTTAGTAGGCATGAGAAAAAGTTATGAAAATGATTCGTTTCGTAAAGAAGTCGTAAGAAATGCTACTTTCGGTATTTCCGCACCTGGACGCTCAACCAGGAAGTGGACTTTCTTTTTCGACTTCGGGGCCAGGATTTTCTTAAGTGTCGTTATTAGGTCGTAAGGGGGGGGGGCACCCTCCTTCTCTCTCACCACCCTCCCGCCTCCCTTGCCAATAAGTATTATGGCAAGGCAAGCCCTAAACTCGCTCCTTCTTTCGGCTGGAAGCCTGGAAAAAATATAAACAGAGAGGTTTACTCAGAAGTAAATCTGCAAAGGAGGGCACTTTGGATGAAGTGCCCTCCTTTGTGGATTTACTTCTGAGTAAACCTCTCTGTTTACATTTTTTCCAGGCTTCCTTGCCTCTCCTGCCTGCCAGGATCTAAAGCATCAAAGAGTATTGGGGTGAGAAACCAACCTAATGTATAATAGAATGAATGCTACTGTAAGTGCCTAATATTATAAGTAATCCAACTGGTCATACCTACATTCCATGCACATGCAATAATACAGCAGTAATAACAATAACAAGAGGTAAAATTCAAACCGAAGTATTCTGACTGGTCTCTCCTCATGCGGTGCAAACGGGCTCTTCTCTTATTAGCCTGGGAAATTAGCCCGGGAAAAGCCAGCGTTTGCTGTGGGAGCACACACATACATATTCTTGGGGGATTTGCTGCAGAATCCGGGCTCATAGAGAAGATTCTGCAGCAAATCCCCCAAGAATATCACAGTCAGAATACTTCGGTTTGAATTTTACCTCTTCTTATACCCATTGTTATTACTGCTGTATTATTGCATGTGCATGGAATCTAGGTATATGACCAGCCTGGGCAAACTTGGGCCCTCGCTCCCTCGGGATCGGGGTGAGAGAGAGGCAGCGAGGAGCCAGGGGGCTCCTCCTCCTTTTCTTTTGCTGCTTCCAAGAATAGAATACCCCTCCCCTCCCTCCTTTGCTCCCTCCTTCCTATTTGGAGAGTCCCATCTAGAATTCAGTGTGATTTATTCAAGTTTTTGGCCTACAACTCCCAGAAATCCCAGCCAATTTACCAGCTGTTAGGATTTCTGGGAGTTGTTCTTAAAACCATCTGGAATGCGCATGCGCTGGCATACGAACTACTAACGAATTTCGTTAGTAATTAAGTTACATTTAGAAATTTTGGAAAATTTTTGTAAGTCTTCCTATTACTAATCAAAAAATCCCCCAATTAGATTTTCGATTTCCTATTTTTGGGTTCTAAACCATGCCTACTGCTTAGTTCCAGAATTTATTTTTGTTTAATTGCAAGCCACTTTACGTTTCTCTCCATTGAAGAAATGCAGACTATGAATTATTAATTGTCAAAAATCACATTGCACTTTGGAATGCAGAATCTGAGTACCTTCTAGGGTTCACTTCCTAAAAGTACCAAATTATAATTTAGCTCATCGAGTTACTTCTGTTTCTCCTAACACATTAGCCCTTGAACAACCCCTTTCTGCCCAATGTACTTTATGATGCCAGTGTTTTCTTCAGGTTCACGGGTTCAAGGTTAGAAAAAGAAATCCGAAGGAATCCAGAAAATATTCACGTTTTTCCTCACCCCTTCATCAAATGATTCTGTACAAACCAGGATGACCCATTTCAACAGAAACTGTGTCTACCATATTGCTGAAGGCAAGAACACAGTCAATGAATAACAATCTTACCTACAAAGCCCTGAACGGTTTGGGACCCGCCTACCTACTTGACCGCATCTCTGTTTACAAACCCAGGCGATCTCTTCAATCATCTGGAGAGACCCTACTCTCGCTCCCACCGGCCTCACAGGCACGTTTGGTGGGGACGAGGGAGAGGGCCTTCTCTGTAGTGGCACCTCGTCTCTGGAACACACTCCTCAAGGATATCAGACAAGCCCCCACTTTGGCAGTTTTTAGGAGGAGCCTGAAGACGTGGCTGTTCAAATGTGCCTTCCCTGAATAAAGTAATAACGCCCTGCTGTGTTTAATCCCCACAAAAGTCCTCAGTAGCACCTTAATTACTTGTTGGGTGGTCTGCCCCATATTGTCCTTGAAGCCTTCCTGCTAGCTCCAAACTACCTCTACCTGCACCCAGCATTTATTTATTTTAAAATTTTTAACATGTACATTTGGCCCACCAGAAATGGTTTTAAATTGTCTGTTATTGCTTGTGTTGAGTTTCATTGATTGTATTGGTTTTTATTTATTTATTTATTTATTTATTTTGATTTATTCGTCGCCACTCTTGTCAGGCTCGGGGCGACTTACAAGTGTTAAAAAGACCATAAAATACAGATAAAAACACAAGATTAAAACTATACAATTAAAATTATACAATAGTATAATTGCTTTGTGTTGTTATTATGTGTTGTTGGGCTTGGCCTCATGTAAGCTGCCCCGAGTTCCCTTGGAGAGATGGGAGCAGGGTATAAATAAAATTATTAATAATAATAATCTTAGATTTCTTCTTTAGATTTGTGGGACTTGGCTTTGAAAGCAGGTCATGATCAACAGGTTGCAAATTTCAGCTGATTTAATGACAGCAAATATTACACAATCCACTCTAAGGATGTTACTTTTAATTGGGCAAATTCTGATAAGTGCAGCCTGTTTAAATTGGTAGGTTATTACTTTGAAAATCTAATATATGGGCTTGGAAAGACACTGGTGGGCATTTTAATCCCAGTCTTAACATCTCCCCTTTCTCTTTCTCATTATTATTTATTTATTTAAAACTTTTATACCCCGGCCTTCTCACCTCCGAAGAGGGACTCAGACCGGCAAACAGCAAGTATTCAATGATAACATTTAAAATCTGAAAACATCATAAATTTGCAATAAAATTTACAATAAAATACAATACAGTAAACACATTTAAAAAGCCTTTCGCCAAAGTAAAATCAAGTCCAACTTAATCCGTATATTTGGTCCGTATCAAGTGGTTAGCGACTTTGGTCACTTCGCGATCTCCTCCTTCATTCTGCGAAGGCCTCATTGCACAGCCACGTTTTCACCCACTTCCTAAAAGTCAGGAGGGAGGGGGCGGATTTAATTTCATTTGGGAGGGATTTCCACAGCCAGGGGGCCACCACAGAAAAGGCCCTGTCCCTCGTCCCCACCAGACGTGCCTGCCAAGGTGGTTGGACCAAGAGCAGGGCCTCTCCAGACGATCTTAGCAGTCTTGACGGTTCATAGGGGAGAATATGTTCGGACAGATAAACTGGGCCGGAACCGTATAGGGTTTCCATGCTATCTCTACATAGTAACGCCCTTTTATATATTAATGGCATTTTCAGACTTCAAAAGTTATTTTGTCTTGAAGCTTAAGTATACAATCTTATTGACTTATGAACAAATAGATAAATCTTATACATATTGTTTTTGACCAACCTTACTTGCATGTACTCATAATTGGCATGACTGACTTACCGGTCAAGCTGGTTGCGGGGCAGCGTTGGCCCCGTGCCATCTATGCCTCAGGGGGGCTTCTCCCCCCCCCCGAAGCCTCCGTGGTGGCGGGAAGGTACCCGCCACCATGCCGGCCAGCCAATGAGGAGGCTGGCTCCGCCCCGCCCCCTCCCTGCTTCCAGCCATCCCACACTTCTGCCCGGGCAGCTTACTTAAAGCTATAGTAAATAAAGGACACAGGCGTCCCTGTTAAAACAACATACACACGTATTAGTCAGTCCCAAGTGGGATAACCGTTCATGGCAATGAAAGTCCAACCAATTGGGTGTAATCCAAAAGTATATATTGTTCCCTTTTAAGTCAGTCTTTATCATCAAAGGAGTGGTTATAATCCATTAACAATCATGTATTCTCAGTCAATATCAATCAAATAAATGGTTATAATCCATTAACGATATAGTTCAATGTTCCAAATGCGAAATCCAAAATAAAGTTAGGTGAACCAATCAATTGTGCAGGTAAATCTCCGGAATATGGTGAAGTCACAAAACCGAAATTATATCTTGCGATATTCCAGTGCAGCGGTTGCGGCAAAACACTTATTTACATTCCTGGGGTATACGCAGCCGACAAGCAATAATTAAACCGGAACTCCATAATTATTGCTCGTCGGCTGCGTATACCCAAGGAATGTAAATAAGTGTTTTGCCGCAACCGCTGCACTGGATTATCGCAAGATATAATTTCGGTTTTGTGACTTCACCATATTCCAGTGATTTACCTGCACAATTGATTGGTTCACCTAACTTTATTTTGGATTTCGCATTTGGAACATTGAACTATATCGTTAATGGATTATAACCATTTATTTGATTGATATTGACTGAGAATATGTGATTGTTAATGGATTATAACCACTCCTTTGATGATAAAGACTGACTTAAAAGGGAACAATATATACTTTTGGATTACACCCAATTGGTTGGACTTTCATTGCCATGAACGGTTATCCCACTTGGGACTGACTAATACGTGTGTATGTTGCTTTAACAGGGACGCCTGTGTCCTTTATTTACTATTGCGTTTGGGCACTCCCCCGTATTGTATTACTTAGCTTACTTAAGGCTGCCAGGGGACTGCCTCGCCACGTGTGGAAGCAGTCTTGTTTTTTCCTCCCACCCTCCCTACTCACTGCATAGCTTGTTGGTGAATTTTGTTACTCTGCACTTTATTGTTGCTCTGTTCTTGGTTCTACGTTTTGTTATGTTCTTTGTCGCAACTCTGTGTTCGGCGTGTGGCATGTGGCATGGCCCCTGGATCAGGCTGGCTTATCGCCCCTTGGTTGTAAGGAGGATAACGCCCAGGTCCCCTGGGGTGCTGAGTTTCCGTGGATGGCATTGGGCCGCTCGCACCCCAGGCTTGCAAACGCCTATGGACTTTCGTGGGGGCTGTCCTACCCTGATCCAGGATCCATGCGTGGCCGCCAACCCTATGTTCCTGTTTTTCAATAAATTGAGTTGTGGCCAATTTTATCCAACCAACTGTGTCTGCATGTTGTTCTTGGCGCGAGGGGCGTCACGCTTGCACACGCAATTGCTTTTTGCCAAGTCTGAACTTGGTAAAAGCTCTTTACTTAGATGAATGGAGCATATACCAGGAGCACCTGGGTCTGAACCAGATGGTAGCTTCCTTTTTAGAGATGCAGTAGGCATGGTTTAGAACCCAAAAAGCGCGATTCTAAAATCAAATGGGGGGTTGATTAGTAATAGAAAGACTTACAAAAAAATTTCCAAAAGTTCTAAAATGTAACGTAATTACTAACGAAATTCTAAATTGGTTCTAAAGTCTGAAAAGCAGGGAAACAGGACTGACACTGTTTTAAGCACAGGCAAATCAAGGGCAACATTTCCCTTGGTTTCCTTGCAGGGAGATATAAAGCATTAATATATTATTATTATTATTAGTATTATTAAATAAAAAAGTCAAGGCTTGCTTCTCCAGAGCATTTATTAGAATTAAATAATAAATTCTAATAGTAAGAATGTAGTAAGGGTGATAGTGACCTGGAGGGTATGAGGAACGTGCTTTTGGTAAACTAGAACAGGGCTGTCCAACTGGCCTGGGTCGGGTTATATCTTAGCAGGAAGGGCTGCCAAGACGGCCCTTTCCTGCTAAGATATAACCCGACCCAGGCTTGTCGGCTTATATCTTAGCGGGAAAGGGCTGCCGTGCGGCGGCCCTTTCCTGCTAAGATATAACCCAACCCAGGCTTAGGGTCGGCTTATATCTTAGCGAGGAAAGGGCTGCCGTGCGGGCGGCCCCTTTCCTGCTAAGATATAACCCGACCCAGACTTGGGTCGGCTTATATCTTAGCGGGGAAAGGGCTGCGTGCGGGCGGCCCTTTCCTGCTAAGATATAACCCGACCCAGGCTTGGGTCAGCTTATATCTTAGCGGGAAAGGGCTGCCGTGCGGGCGACCCCTTTCCTGCTAAGATATAACCCGACCAGGCTTGGGTCAGATTATATCTTAGCGGGAAAAGGGCTGCCGTGCGGGCGGCCCCTTTCCTGCTAAGAGATAACCCGACCCAGGCTTGGGTTGGCTTATATCTTAGCGGGAAAGGGCTGCGTGCGGGCGGCCCCTTTCCTGCTAAGATATAACCCGACCCAGGCTTGTCAGCTTATATCTTAGCGGGGAAAGGGCTGCCGTGCGGGCGGCCCCTTTCCTGCTAAGATATAACCCGACCCAGGCTTGGGTCGGCTTATATCTTAGCGGGGAAAGGGCTGCCGTGCGCGTGGCCCCTTCCCCGCTAAGAACTAACCCGACCCAGGCCTGGAAACAGGAGGAAACTCGGCCCGGGCTGCTTCCAAAGCACGCTTTGGAAGCAGCTCGGAACCCTGATCGAGGAATTTCCTCCTGTTTCCCAGGCTGTCTCTCAGAGCGGAGGGAGAGCCTGGAGAACAGGAGGAAATTCCTCCGGTGGGAACTCGCAGGGGTTAAGGGAGGCATCGATGCCACCCTTTGCTCCTGCGAGGTCCCAATCCAACCCGTGTTCCCCTTAATATGGGTTGGATTCTGACCTGGCAGGGGAAGGGAGACATCGATGCCACCCTTCCCCTGCGAGCTCATAATCCAACCCGTGTTAAGGGGAACACAGGGTTGATTGGGCTTCAGTCGGCTGATATCTCAGCCAAGAAGAGGCTGGCCGCAGCCAGCGTCTTCATGGCTGAGATATAAGCTGACCCAGGCAGGTCGGGTTATTTCTTAGCGGGGAAGGGCCGCCCACGGCAGCCCTTTCCCGCTAAGATATAAACTGACCCAAGCCTGGGTGGGTTATTTCTTAGCGGGGAAGGGGCTACCCGCACGGCAGCCCTTTCCAGGCTCCTTTCCCTGCAGTTTAAAGCGCTTTTTCCTGAGTCCTCCAGCCGCTCTAGGACTTCTGGTTTTGATCTCTCTATGGTTCTGGCTGGTTTTTCTCTTCCTGAAGGCAAGGCCTTTCAGTTAAAGTAGGCCTCGAGCATGGAAAGGCCCCATCTGACTGTGAGTAATGTCTGGGATTTTGGATTTTGGAGGGGGTAATAGGGAGCCTTCCGAAATATTTAGAATTCTAACGAAATTTTGGGCCCAGGGGGTTCAAAAAAGAAAGTCCACTTCCGGGATTGGCCTTGCGATCCGTAAAAACTTGAAAGTCCCATTACATATGAATCACTTACGAATTCTTTTGATTTTCATAACTTTTTTCCCATGCCTAAGATGCAGTGCAGTCATTATATAACTTGCTCTCAATTTTGAAGGAGCTATCCAAGGTGCTTAAGCTTCTGTGACAAAAGGGTTCAGCACCTTTCCTCCTTTAAAGTTTAGACTAAAAGGCACAGCAAATTAGTTGCCCAATTGCTATGGAAGTCACTGATCTAACACTCAGAAGTAGGCAGTACAATTCTAAGTAAAAAGATGTGCTCACTTGACAAGGAATGTGTATTATGCACAAGCTTCTTTTGCCGACAGAAATGCCCTTTTCCTGGCCCACTTCTGTCGGCCGATCATAGAGCTCTGTTGACAAAACAATATCCCAGCAGAACTGTTCCGTTGGCAAAAATGTAATAACAGCACAGTCAAAAGGAGAGAAATGAGCTACACCAGATCCAATCCATGGAAATACCCACAATGCTGGCACAAAGTTAGATCATAACTTACAAATGATATAGGCAATTTGCCATGCACCAAAGCTGGAAGGAATCTGGATGCAATACAACTTAAGCTAGCCTAGTATTGACTCAGTCACCTTTGGGTCATATTTGCCAATAAGGATTGCTCTCAAATCCAAGAATCAGGAATTAATGGTCATCCTGACATTATTGGATTGCAATTCCAGTTATTCTTCACCATTTGCTATCCTGGCTAGGGCTAATAAAAACTATATAGTGCAAAAATATTTGGAAGGTTGCATATACGTGGAGCTGCCTTTGAAGACAGTTCGAGAATTACAACTAGTCCAACGGGCGGCAGCCAGACTACTAACGGGAGCTACATACAGGGAGAATACCACCCCCCTGCTGTGTCAGCTCCACTGGCTGCCGATCCACTTCCGAGCTCAATTCAAAGTGCTGGTTTTGACCTTTAAAGCTCTTTACGGTTCTGGCCCAGCTTACTTGTCCAAACGCATCTGCCGTTACGTCTCACCTCGTACTTTAAGATCATCGAGGAGGCCCTGCTCTGCCCCGTCTGTGGAACGCGCTCCCTAGCGACATACGATCAATTCCATCCCTCCTGACATTCAGGAAAAAAGTAAAAGCTTGGCTTTGGGACCAGGCGTTTGCATATTAGCACAAGCAGCATTTTAGATAGGATTTTAATGGAAATGGATGAACAGGGCTCAATGCTTTTTATGGACGGAACACTGTTTTTAACATAAATGAATGCGTAGGATATGTTAATGTGATTGTATTTTAATTGTATTTTATTGTTGAATGTTGGGGGTTTTATTCTGTATTTTACTGTGTGGGCATCGAATTGTGCCTTTTTGGAAGCCGCTCTGAGTCCCGTCCGTCCCAGGTTGGGGCTGAGAAGAGCAGGGTAAAATGCCATAAATAAATAAATAAATAAATAAATAAATAAAAATATTTGGAAGGTTGCATATACCTGGGTTACATCATTATGGAGGTACTTAAGAAATTTTTGAGGGAAACTATTTCTAAGAGGTTTTATTGTTTTTTTATTAAAATCATTTTTTAAAAAATAATAAATTATATTTGTTACTTGCTTTGTTCAATATAGAACCAAATTAAAATGATATATAAAACATTTTTTAAAAAAAATTATACCTTAACTTTTCACTATAATCATCCAAGCCAGCTAACAGAAATAACTCCAAACAACTACAATATATAATGGCATGATTTAATTATTAGCATATCAGGTGAAATCATTTGATTAAAGCATCAACAAAGAGGTGACCAACAAGTCATCTTATTCCTTGCAGCCCAAACGCTTGACCAAGTAAAACCATTTTAAATTGATTTCATAAGAAGAGAAGGGCATTCTCCCAGCAAAAAGTGTTACATAATAAACAAAGTTTCCAAAAATATTATCACAATGCCTTTATAGAAATTGGTGCTCCAAAAATGCTCGGATACTGTGTATGGTTTAGTTGTTCCACTAAAAAGGATATTATGGAAAGATGCTAAAGGGAGGCAACATGTTTTAGGACAGGGGTGCTCATTATGGTGATCGGGAGCACCTAGGTGATCTGCAGCACTCTTCCAGGTGATGTTTGGGCCTCACCAGCCGGATGGCATGCTCCTGCCATGCGCAAGATGTAAGCTTCCGCCGCGCCGGCTGGGGCTTCTTTTGCCAAAATGAGGCTTTAGTGGGCGGGCCCAGGCGCTCGTCTTGCCACGCACGGTGTGGTGACATGACCGCCCATTGGTTGCTGCTGGGGGAGCAAGGGCACGCGCATGGATAGGATGCGAGGCTGTGGGAGGGATGGAGGAATGTGTGTGTGTGTGCGTGAGAGAGAGAGCCAAGGAGAGAAAGAAAGAAATCCGGAGAACTTTTTTGGATCCTTTTGGCAGGCAGGGCAGGCGGGTGCTGGAAGGGAGAGGGGAGAGAGAGAGAAAGAGGCTAAGGAGGCGTTCAAAGTGGGCAAAGCCAAGCAAGCCCCCCAAACTGTTGCTGCCCTCGGGACTCCCAATCCCAAACCGAGACTTGGGCGGCGAGCTGTGTGGGGCTGCTTTCTTTCCTTGGTTGGCGGTGAGGAGAGAGGCTTCGCCGTGTTCCTGGGGCTGAACCCGAGGGAGGGGGCTGCGGGGATGGAGACTCCACTTGCTGCTGCTGCTTGTGCCCGCCACCTTTCTCCGCCTTGCCCTCTCGCCCTTGAGGAGGAGAAGGCGCAGGGGCCCACAGGGAGAGAGAGAGTGGCTCTTCAGAGCCGGCTAAGAAGAGCCCCACCCCTCTCTCCCCCGTGGGCATGGACTGCCACCAGTGGGAGGGGTCCTCCTTCCTGCCAGCCGTCCACTTGGCGTCCTTTCTGAGTGACACCCTCGAAAGGAAGGGGAAGGGCCCCCCCGCTGCATCTGTCACTTGGGAAGCACCTCTTCCACTCTTCCTTCTCCTGCCCAGGTAAGGAAGCCTTGAGGAGGAGGGGGAGGCTGCCATGGGGAGGCTCCAGCCTCACGTGGGTCCCTCTCGGTTGAGTTTCCCGGCCCAGGCAGCAGTCAGGCGGCCCCTCTTCCCAGCCCCTGCGCTCCGAGCCGCCGCCGAACCCATATCTGGCCGGGCGCTGGCGGGTGTGCCTATAAATACCCTCCTGCTGCGTGCGTGGGGAGGGGCCTGCTGCACGCAAGAAGCAGGACGGGATGGGGACTTCCTGCTTCGCGAAAAGCACGCAGCAGGAAGGAGGAAGGCAACGAAGACATTAAGAGAGAGTGCGTGCGCAGGCAAGAAGGATCCCCTTCCCGGGTGCGCGCAGCGGCGAGTTCATGGGCAGGCAAGAAAGAAACTCCGTGCGGACGGAAGGCTGCAGTAGGAGCGTGCACGCGCACACGCGCGCACACTCACATGCACAACAGGTGATCTTTTCAACTTGATTGTTCATATAGTAGCTTGCATGATGAAAAAGTGTGGGCACCCATGTTTTAGGAGGTAGAGCAATGATCCTAGGGAAAAAAGGTTACAATTTTGGGCGTTGAATATATCTTGGAAATAAAATCCTAGAACAGGTTACCTTAAATTAGGGTCCCAAAACTAAGGCCCACAGGCCAGATGCAGATCTGCAAGGTCATTTACCCAACTCCCACCCAAAACATTAAACTTAGGGTCACCCCAGGGCCGTAGCCAGGATTTTGTTTCGGAAGGGGCTGAGTTTGGTTCGGGGGCTGAGACTGGGTGGAAGAGGTCTACCTAGCAAATCTTTTGTATTGTTATCCCAATAACCCCATTAATGTGGGATATAATGAGCATGGTGATCAGATCATGATATGAATAAACATAACAGTTTAAATAATGTACCAGTAAGGCCTTTTCGCGGACCACCCTGAGAATTTGGGGGGCTGGCCCCTTAGCCTGGCTACATGCCTGGGTCACCCTATATCTGAAATAACTTGAAGGCGCACAACAACAACAACCCTAATTAACTTGGCTATTGAAATAGCCAAAAGCAGGCCCACACTTCCCACTGAAATACTGATAATTTTTGGTTGGTTAAAATGATTTTCCATTTGAAATATTGTATTGATCTTTCATATTTTTGCATAAGAATTTGCTCAGGTTTTTTCCCCCAAACTATAATCCAGCCCCCCAACAGTCTGAAGGACCATGAACTGGCCTTCTGCTTAAAATATTTGAGTGCCCTTGCCTTAAATCAAAGTCAGCTTGAATACACAAAACAATAAAAAGGACAATTTCAATGACTACTATAGTCACAAGAGTCATATGTTACTACTAGTACCAGAAGTCTTCTCAATACCATCACTAGGGAATTTATCACACTTGGGGCTTTTGGCCCTTTCACCTCTTCAGTGTCATCTGCTGAGTGCCATCAGATGACACTGGCTTAGCCCAGCACCATTGATCCTCAAAGTGGTAAGGAAGCAATGCAAGATGCTTTCTCACCAATGACATGAAGTAGATTGAGCTACACATATTCCCCCTTTCCCCCCATATGACGGAGGAAAGGGCAACGCGGCAATGTACAATGCTGCCCTTTCCCTGTCATATGGGGACGGGGACAGGCACCAGCACACCTTGTCCCACTCCCTAGATGTGATGGTGGAAGGAGAGAGGGTGCATGGGTGCCACAATTTATTTATTTATTTATTTATTTATTGTTCATTTTTGTATTCCGCTCCTCCCAGCAGGCTCGGGGCGGATAACAGTGAGATATACGGGCCGCATGTCACACATGTCGACATGCGGCCCTACAATAAAACATAAAAACATTAAAACACATTAAAACACATTTACATCATCATACAGGGATGAGAGGACATACGGCATGGTTCTTGGTCCGGTGTGCCTAGTTAAAAGCTAAGCCAAAAGGGCCGTCTTGCAAGCCCTCCGGAAGGGGGCCAGTTCCGAGATAGCTCGAATACTGTCCGGGAGGGCATTCCAAAGCACCGGTGCCACTACGGAAAAGGTCCTTTGTCTGGTCGTCGATAGGTGGCAGGAGCGGACTGATGGTACTAGCAACAGATTCTGTTCATCTGAGCGCAGTGATCTCGGGGGAGAATACGGGGTAAGGCGGTCCCTCAGGTACGCAGGCCCTAGGCCGTGCAAGGCCTTGAAGGTCAGAACCAGCACCTTGAAGGCAATTCGGTACTCAATGGGAAGCCAGTGCAGTTGCCGAAGGGTGGGTGTAATGTGCTCCCTCACTGGCGATCCTGCCAGCAGGCGAGCAGCGGCATTCTGCACTAGCTTGAGTTTCCGGATTGTCGACAAGGGAAGGCCAACGTAGAGGGCATTACAGTAGTCTAATCTCGAGATGACAGTCGCTTGGATTACCGTGGCCAGGTCGTTCCTGGACAGGTAGGGTGCCAGTCGCCTAGCCAGTCGGAGGTGATAGAATGACGTCCTGCTGACCACGGAGACAAGGCAAAACAGAGCAAAATGGAGGTTAATGTGAAGAAAAATCAGAAATTGGATTGGCTACTGAGGAGAACAGGGTGCTAGATTAGATAGTTCTTGGGTTTGCTCCAGCATTGCTCTTCTATATTCTTCTGTTTTGAAATATATATTTGGATTCCAGCGTGGGCACTGCTTCTAAGATGGCCCTGCCTCCAGGCCCGGATTAACTCTTTTTGGCGCCCTAGGCCACACTTTGGAATTACGCCCCCAAACCAACCTCTACCGCATCCCCCCCACATTCCTTCTTTCCACTGTGAGGAGGCGGCTGAGGGAAGCCCCACCCCCAGGGCTGCTGCCAGGGACGGGGCTTCTTTCCGCCTCCTCCTCCTCACGCCCTTCTTCATTGAGTTGCGCGAGAAGGAGGCGGAGGGAAGCCCCGCCCCCGGCAGCGGCCCTGGGGGCGGCACTTCCTCTGCCTCCTCTTCCTTGTGCCCTTCTTCCTTGAGCCGTGCAAGGAGGAGGCGAAGGGGGGAAGCCCCACCCCCGGCAGCGGCCCTGGGGGTGGCGCTTCCCTCCGCCTCCTCTTCCTTGCTTCCTTCTTCCTTGACAAGGGGGCGGCGGGCAGGGGCAATAGCAAGGGGGGTGTCATTCCGTCCTCCATGAACTGTGCCCCCCTCGGCTTGCGCCCCTAGGCCATGGCCTAGGGTGGCCTTATGGGTAATCCAAGCCTGCCTGCCTCTGGTTGCTATCTATCAAAATTTGGATAGTGAATACCTCTGAAGCAAGAAGCCAGGCGAAGACCTCCCCAAAAGGCAAGGTGCTCATAGAACAGTGTTTCTCAACCTGGGGGTCGGGACCCGGGGGGGGGGTCATGAGAGGGTGTCAGAGGGGTCGCCAAAGACCATCAGAATACACAGTATTTTCTCTTGGTCATGGGGTTCTGTGTGGGAAGTTTAGCCCAATTCCATTGTTGGTGGGGTTAAGAATGCTCTGTGATTGTAGGTGAAGTATAAATCCCAGCAACTACAACTCCCAAATGTCAAGGTCTATTTTCCCCAAACTACACCAGCATTCACATCTGGGCATATTGAGTATTTGTGCCAAGTTTGGTCTATACCTATCATTGTTTGAGCCCACAGTGCTCTCTGGATGTAGGTGAACTACAACTCCTAAACTGAAGGTCAATGCCCACCAAGCCATTTGAGTATTTTCTGATGGTTGTGGGAGTTCTGTGTACCAAGTTTGGTTCAATTCCATAGTTGGTGGAGTTCAGAATGCTCTTTGATTGTAGGTGAACTATAAACTATAAATCCCAGCAACTACAACTCCCAAATGTCAAGGTCTATTTTCCCCCAAACTACACCAGCATTCACATCTGGGCATATTGAGTATTTGTGCCAAGTTTGGTCTATACCTATCATTGTTTGAGCCCACAGTGCTCTCTCTGGATGTAGGTGAACTACAACTCTTTAAACTGAAGATCAATGCTCACCAAGCCCTTTGAGTTTTTTCTGATGGTTGTGGGAGTTCTGTGTACCAAGTTTGGTTCAATTCCATAGTTGGTGGAGTTCAGAATGCTCTTTGATTGTAGGTGAACTATAAATCCCAGCAACTTCAACTCCCAAATGACACAATCAACCTCCCCCCAACCCCCACCAGTATTGAAATATGGGGGTATTGGGCATTTGCGCCAAATTTGGTCCAGTGAATGGAAATACATCTTGCGCGTCAGATATTTACATGACAATCCCTAACAGTAGCAAAATGACAGTTGTGAAGTGGCAACTGAAATAATGTTATGGTTAGGGGTCACCACAACATGAGGAATTGTATTAAGGGGGCGTGGTATTAGGAAGGTTGAGAGACACTGTCATAGAACAATTGAACGGGTCACCCTACTTCTCTGGAAGCAGGGTTAGGTCGGTCGAACCCCTTAATTGTAAATATGGGACACTATAATGCCATATAAACGCCTTGAAAAAGCCAAGCGGCGAAACGGTTTTACAGCGGCCGAAAACACAGCGAATGCTTGCCGTCGGCGTATCTTCAATACGATCTCTCTCGAGGAGACTGCCATCTCTGGTCTCCCGTGTCCTGGAATTTTTCCCTTTATCTCCACCATCATCCCGATCCTTTGAACATCTTTCCTATTTACCCATCTTTGGATTTACAAATGGATTCAAACCTAGCGGAACTGACTTTTGGCACCACAGGAACTGACTTACCTACGGGTTCGGAACTTTGGGACCTCCCCAGCGCGGGGCATACTGCCTGTATACATTTGAACTATATTTGGGAAGTTTCCCTTCTGCCTGGGTGCCTGGGATTTCTACCCATGATTGTCACACCCTAGGTGCACGTATGTACCATATTTTTCGGACCATAAGATGCAGTTTTTTTCCTCCCAAAGTAGGAAGAAAAATAAGCTGCGTCTTATGGAGCGAGCTCCACTGCATGGAGGGGGCTGGAGCAGGGGCCCGCGATGTTACGCTATATTCGCGCCCCTCCGCGGCGGCGGCTCCCCATGCCCCACTCTCGCCGCCGTCGCTGCAGCCAGCAGCAGCGGAGAGGCTGAAAGGGGCGGAAGAGAGGGGACTCGTGGGCGGGCTCGCCACTCACGGACCCGAGGAGGAGGAGGCCACGAGGGGCGGCCCCCACGGCGACAAGCAGCGGCAGCCGTAGCAGCAGCAGCAGCAGAGGAAGGGCCCGAAGCCAAGGCATCTTCATGGCGTCAGGAAGATGCCTCTGAGAAGGAAGGGAGGCGGCCGGCGCGTGCTGTAAGGAGGCCCGAAGAGAGGGGCGCAGGGGAGGAGGGAAGGAGGAAGAGTTCCCTCCCCCCGGCCTCTTTCCGGGCGTTCTTGCAGCGCACGGCTGCCTCCCCTTCCTCCTAGTCAGATAGGCGCGACAGTGACGTCAGGAAAAGCCTCCCCGAGAGGAGGAGGGCCTCGCCAGCCGCGCTGTAAAACGCTGGCGCGTGGCGGGCGAGGCCCTCCTCCTCATCAGAGCGGCTTCTTCCCTGACGTCGCCGTGTCGGCACCTCTGACGAGGAGGAAGGGAGGCGACCGCGCTACAGCATTCTTACAGCGCAGCGGCTGGCGAGGCCCTCCTCTCGTCAGAGGCGCTTTCTTCCTGATGTCACTTCATCGCGCCTCTGGCGAGGAGGAAAGGGGGAGGCGGCCGCGGCTGTAAGAACGCCCGGAAAGAGGGCCGGAGGGAGGAGGAACTCTTCCTCCTTCCTCCTCCCTGCGGCCTCTCTTTCGGGCCTCCTTACAGCGCGGCCGCCTCCCCTTCCTCCTCGGCAGAGGCGCATCTTCCTGACGCCACGAAGATGCCTCTGGCTTCGGGCCCTTCCTCTGCTGCTGCTTTGCGGCTGCTGCCACGGCTGCCGCTGCGCCGCCGTGGGGCCGCCCTCGTGGCCTCCCCCTCCTCCTCGGGTCCGTGAGTGGCGAGCCGCCCCACGAGTCCCCTCTTCCGCCCCGTTCCGCGCGCCGGCTGGCTGCAGCGACACGGCGGCGAGAGTATGGGCATGCGAGGAGCCGCTGGAGCCGCCGGAGGGGCGCGAATATAGCGTAAAGTACATCGCGCCCCCCTCTGCTCCAGCGCCTCCTCTCCATGTTAGTGTAACCAGCCCCCAATTTTTTCCCAATTTTCCACCTCAAAAATCAAGGTGCGTCTTATCAGCAGGTGCGCCTTATGGTGCGAAAAATACGGTATATATAATTTGAATTACACATTTATATATTTTCTACTAAGCCTTTGGCTTTTTTGTCTGCCTTTCCTGCTATAGAACAATGGTATGACATGATCATGGGATAACAATATGGGTTGAAAACAACAAATGTTTTGTCGAATTACATTGACAGACACTTTTCACATTCCCTACAAATGTTTATATGACAGTAATAGGATTGCCATCACATTGGATTACATCCATCACCTGTCCTACAAGAGCTTCAAAGTTCCCTATGGCTGACTTCAGTGGACTTTTTTTTTTTTAAAAAAAGTCTTAATTCCTAGCAGGGAAGGCAACAACACTCAAAAGATAAGGCATGTTTGCCTGGTGTCAAAAGGCAGAAAGCAAAATGGAATTATTATTTCTCATCATCCCAAAATGCAGTTTTCAAGCCGCTAACAGAATGCAAAGTAAAGGCTTGAAAAATTGGTCAGCTCCAGCTTATCAATTATGGTTAAAAGATCAACCAGAGAAGAAAATGAATGCAGTAATCACTATCAGTTTTTCCCAACAAAACAAAAATATGCAAGCTCACTTCATATCACTCCCACCTCCATCGGCTTCTTCAATTATCTAGCTCACAATAATCAACATCCTCTACTTTCTCTTCCATTTAGATTCGTCAGCCCTCGTAACAGTACAACTAATACTGAAAAAGCTCACATTTTCCTACTGAAATAAAGATTTTCCCAAACACTGCCATATTAACTTAAAGGTATTATTTGTGTGGGCTTTCACAGGGTTAGCATCGTCTCTAGGCAAAGTGCAGCCTATAGGGATCACTCAGCCCATCAAGACACAAAAGTGTGCCTCCTCCCAAGCCTCCGCAGCCCCACTTCAAAAAATCGAGAGACCCTGGCTACTTGAAATAGCTAGCATTGCATGCTGATAAGAACCTGATAAGAAGCAATCCTCTGCTTCCTGTGACCAGCAAGATGCTTCCACACCTTCCCAATCGACCAGGGGTGCCCACACCTTTTCAGCATGCGAGAAACTTATAATAAAACCAAGTCAGAAAGATCTACCGAGAGAGAAGCAGGGCGGAGCAGGGGAAGGGGGCGGGGCTTGGTGTGGCATGGCTCCGCCCCCTCTGGCTTTAGCTCTACCACACCTTCTCCAGGCTTGAGGAGGGTAGTGCCAAGCCAGTGGTGGCATAACTAGCCACTACTGGCTTAGCACTACCGTCCTCAATGCTGAAGAAGTTGTGGTAGCGCTGAAGCCGGGGAGGGGGGCGTGGCTTGGTGTAGCATGGCTCCGCCCCTCCCCTATGCCTTTAGCGCTACCACAGCTTCTCCAGGTTAGAGGAGGGTAGTGGCAAGCTAGTGGTGGCATAACTAGCCACTACCGCCTTGGCACTACCCTCCTCAAGGCTGAAGCTGTGGCACTGGACCTGGGGGGAGGCGGGACTTGGCATGGCTCCCCCCCATCCCCTCTGGCTTTTAGCGCTACCACAGCTTCTCCAGGCTAGAGGAGGTAGTGCCAAGCCAATGGTGGCATAACTAGCCACTACTGGCTTGGCACTACCTTTCTCAAAGCTGAAGAAGCTGTGGTAGCGCTGAAGCCGGGGGAGAGGGCGGGGCTTGATGCGGCATGGCTCTGCCCCCTCTCCCCTCTGGCTTTAACACTACCACAGCTTCTCTAGGCTAGAGGAGGGTAGTGCCAAGCCAGTGGTGGCATAACTAGCCACTACCGCCTTGGCACTACCCTCCTCAAGGCTGAAGAAGCTGTGGTAGCACTGGACCTGGGGAGAGGGCGGGGGCTTGGCATGGCATGGCACGGCCCCTTCCCCCTCCCCCTCTGGCTTTAGCGCTACCACAGCTTCTCCAGGCTAGAGGAGGGTAGTGCCAAGCCAATGGTGGCATAACTAGCCACTACTGGCTTGGCACTACCCTCCTCAAGGCTGAAGAAGCTGTGGTAGCACTGGACCTGGGGAGAAAGCGGGACTTGGCGTGGCATGGCTCCGCCCCATCCCCCTCTGGCTTTAGCGCTACCACAGCTTCTCCAGGCTAGAGGAGGGTAGTGCCAAGCCAATGGTGGCATAACTAGCCACTACTGGCTTGGCACTACCTTTCTCAAAGCTGAAGAAGCTGTGGTAGCGCTGGAGCCGGGGGAGTGGGCGGGGCTTGGTGCGGCATGGCTCTGCCCCCTCTCCCCTCTGGCTTTAACACTACCACAGCTTCTCTAGGCTAGAGGAGGGTAGTGCCAAGCCAGTGGTGGCATAACTAGCCACAACTGGCTTGGCACTACCCCTTGATCGTAGTAGGCCAAAATGGAAGGAAAGGGAACGAATCAATTTTGAAAAACCTGCTGAAAACTTTGGAAGTCTCTCAGATATGAGGCACCAGCACCCTCTACATCCGAAGCAAATTTTGAAGCTGTTTTTTCCGTGATAAAACAGGCCTACTTCCCACCCCTCACTGTAGTTCCTGATGAACTTCCACACTCAGCAATGTTGGTGATCCCTCCAAATATTCTCACTCTTACTTCCATTCCTGCTTTAAATCCTCTTTATTCAAACTACTTCAGCTCCCTGCTTTGAATCTTCATTGCTCGGTTCTCTTTAGAAGGAATCCTTCAAAATACTCCCACCACCTCTTCCATTCTCTCTTGCTTGAATCCCTGTTTTAAATACTCTTTGTTCAACCTGCTTTGACAGAAATCTTGTCAGTACCTCCACACAATTCCTGTTATCCTTTCTGAAAAGATAATAGACGATTATATCATTTTTAAAAGTATGACCTTTGTAACCCCCAGCTCCACTGCAGGTGCCTAGTAGGGCTGTTTTAAAATTTCTGATACTCCTGAATTTCAGAAGTTTTTTTGGATACTTCCAACTTTTTTTAGCAATTTCAAGAGCAGCCCTTCCAAAAGGATTTTTGAAATCCGAATTCCAAATTTTGGAATTCCGAATTTCGGAATTCGGAATTCCGAATTTCGGATGTCATTTCCGAATTTTCTTGCTGATTGCTCATTGGCTGATGGCTAACAGCTGACTCTCCCTTCTGCAAATTTTTTTGCCCATTTTTTGAAAGCGGAAGCCATTTTTGAAGTCTTCTGAAGACTTCCGAATTTCGGAAATACTTCCGAATCAATTTCGAAATTTATCGGAATTTTTTCGGAAGTCTAAATTATCCGAAATGCTATTTATGACTAGATCCGAAATGAGTTTTGAAACTTTTTATTTGGATCAAACAGCCCTAGTGCCTATCTTACCCCTAGATTCCTTCCACAAAGCTGCATAAAATCCACACTGTATTGGATTATATGGCAGTGTTGACTTGGATAATCCAGTTCAAATGAGATATTGCGTATTATCTGCCTTGATATTCTGGGTTATATGGCTGTGTGGAAGGGCCCCTATTCTACTGGGTTGAATGTTGGGCTAGGATTCTAAGAAATGAAGTTGGGGGCAGGATCGTCCTGTTCTCCCATTTTTTTTCCCACTCACCCTTGCACTAATTCAGAATGTAAAGGTTGTTAACTTTGTAAACCCAAACTTTACAGGAATTGCAAAGTTATTTGACAACATTGTTTTTTAAAAAAAATATTTGGAACAGTGGAACTGTGGGAGAGCAAAGTTAAGACTATAACTGGGGATAAGGTCCCAGGACTACATTTATTTATTATTTATTTACATCATCTATATTCCGCCCTTCTCACCCTGCAGGGGACTCAGGGCGGATCACAATGCACATATACAGGCAAACATGCCATGGCATTTGACATAAAAATATGTAAGACAAGACACCCAGAGGCAATTTACCATTTCGGCTTTTGGCCACCAGGGGGAGCTGTCTTACTCCTTTACTCCTTTTACACACTTCCTGGAGATTTATGGCCTCATAAATTAGATAAATTAGCCTCCCCACAATGTGGTACCTAAATTTCCTACTTGACAGATGCAACTGTGTTTCGGGTTGCAAAGGTCGACAATGAGCTACACAATGGTCAAGCGCTCACCCTGACCCGGGCAGGCCTTGAACTCATGACCTTCTGGTCAGTAGAGATCTTATGCAGTTGACTCCCAGCCAGCTGCGCCACATTCTGGGTGCAATATTGCCAAAGTGTCACAGTTGCATGTTGGATGGAGAGTTACACAATGAATGTGATAAATGGACACCCTCCATAGCTGCTGCTGTCTCTGATCTTGCAAATGCCACAGGATTGAGGTTTCATGCAATGAAATCCTAATTCTCATAATTTAGCAGAACATACTTTTGGCACATCTGGGCCAAATTCTATTTTGTAAAGGTTAAAGGAGTTGGATGTTTAGATGGCTTAGTTACAAGGTGACAAGATTTACATTTTCAACTAACTTCATTTCTGTGACATATATATAATGGAACATATTTGTTTTCTTTTGTTTCGGAGGATTATTATTATTATCATCATCTTCATATTAATTTTATTTATACCCCACTTTTTCTCTCCACAAGGAGACCCAAAGTAAATTACATTACAAGCATTTCAACACAATTTAAAAATGACAAATACACCAACATTAAAACAGAATTAAACATGATTGCTATTTAAAAATTCAGTTAAAATCCATAAAAACAGATACCTGATTTGATATTTAAAACCTTATTTTCTAAAAAGCCTGCTTAAATATAAAGGTTTTAACTTGGGGTCCTTCCACACAGCCCTATATACCAGAATATCAAGGCAGAAAATCCCACATTATCTGAGTGTGGACCCCAGTTCAAAGCAGATATTGTGGGATTTTCTGCGTTGATATTCTGGGATATAGGGCTATGTGGAAGGGACCCTGCTGCTAGAAAGACAGCAGGGGGGGGGGGGGAATTCTGGCCTCCCTGGCCAGGGAGTTCCAGAATCAAGGGGTAGCCACCAAGAAGACCTGCTCTCTCATTCCCACCAACCATTCCCACCGGGAATGTGGCGTAGCTGGCTGGAAGTCAGCTGCATAAGATCTCTAATGACCAGAAGGTCATGAGTTTGAGGCCTGTACGAGTCAGGGTGAGCTCTCGACCAATTGTGTAGCTCGTTGTCTGTCTATATATGTTGTATGTCTATGACAGTATTTTTCAACCTTTTTTGAGCCGCGGCACAATTTTTACATTTACAAAATCTTGGGGCACACCACCAACAAAATGACTCAAAATGACACTCTAACACAGTAATACATATAGTTAATATGTTTTTAAATGTATTTATACACTCAGTGTGAAACCTGGACCTGCTTCGATGAACACAACATAGATATCCTGGCAGAAATGGCAGAAAGACACAAAAATCCCACACAGAACTCCCATAACCAAGATAAAATACTATAACAGTTTGGTGGGCATTGACCTTGGGTTTTGGAGTTGTAGTTCACCTATATCCAGAGAGCACTGTAGACTGAAACAATATTGGATCAGGACCAAACTTGGCATGAATACTCAATATGCCCAAATGTGAACATGGGAAAAATAGACCTTGACATTAGGGAGTTACAGTTTTTGGGATTTATAGTTAACACACAATCAAAGAGCATCCTGAACTCTTGCAACAATGGAATTGAACCAAACTTGGCATATTGAACTCTCATTACCAACAGAAAGTACTGAAAGGGTTTGCTTGGGAATTGACCTTGAGTTTGGAAGTTGTAGTTCACCTACACCCAGAGAGCACTGTGGACTCAAACAATCTTATGTTATGTTGTTTTTTGTTTTCTATCCAGAATCACAATGTTGGAAGGAGGCTCACCACTTTAAGGTCCCTAAAACAGGCATGGGAAAACTTCGGCACTCTGGGTGCTTTGGACTTCAATTCCCACCATTCCTAACAGCCTGAGGCCCTTTCCTGCTTAAATGGCTGAGAGGGAAAAGGAAAAGAGCCTGAGGTTGCTAGGAATGGCGGGAGTTAGAGTCCAAAATACCTGGAAGATCCAAGTTTGCCCATGCCAACTTTCGACAAAGACCTCTTCCTCCCCCTTCCCCTTCGCGCCCTGTCTTCCCCCTCCTGCTGAACACTTACTTTTTCCGCCACTTCTGCCGCCATTATGATCCGAGGGGGCAGCGTGAGCGTGTTCAGGAGGGGAGGAGGGAGGGAGGGAGACGTGACCCGTGCGGGCGCTACTGCGCAGACTTGCCCCAGAGCAAAGCGAGGCAAAGCGAGCAGAGCAAGGCTGGGAAGAAGGGAGCCCGAGTGGAGAAGAAAAAGTGTTTGGCAGGAGAGGGGAAGAAAGGGTATTGGAGGTTTCAATTTCCCACGGCACACCTGATGATCGCTCTCGGCACACTAGTGTATCACGGCACACTGGTTGGGAAACACTGGTCTTTGGCATTGAAATATGTGCATTGTATATGTGCATTGTGATCCACCCTGAGTCCCCTGCAGGGTGAGAAGGGCGGAATATAAATTATGTAAATAAATAAATAAATAAACGAAGCATGCAATGGAGGTGGGACCAAAAGAAGGGCGTCTCCTGAAAATCTCAGGGCTCAGGCAGGTTTGTACAAGAGATGAAGTCAGCCAAATAGCCTGGACCTGGGCTGTTTAGGGCTTTAAAGGTCACAGCTAGCAGTTTGAATTGTGCTCAGAAACACACTGGCAGCCAGTAGAGCAGCTTCAACAGTGGGGTTGTCCGCTCCCTGTAGCCAGCTCGTCAGCAACTGGGCAGCAACTTTTTGAACCAGCTGCCACTTTTAAAAGGCAGACCCATGTAGAGTGTATTACAGTAATTAGAGACGGAATATAACTAAGCCATGCACTACCAAGACCAGATCTGACTTCTTAAGGAATGGGCTCAGTTGACGCACAGGTTTTAATTGTGCAAAGGTTCAATGCTGAGTCCAGGAGGACCCCCAAACTGCGGATAAAGCTTGAACCAATGAGTCTAAATGATAAGAATTAGGATTTCAGTTATGTCCGCGTGCCAGTGATGAAGCGAAGCCAGGTCTGAACTTAGAAAGTTCTTTTATTCCTTAAGTCAGGGCTGTCCAACTTCTACGGGCCCAAGGGCCGGAATTCCGGTCACTGATCACCTGGGGGGCCGAAGGGTCTGCCTCCGCCCCCGGCTCCGCCCCCTCCACGGCTTTGCCCCGCCCCTCCCCCAGCTCCACCCCCTCCCCGGCTCCAATTTACTCACAGTTGACCTTGAGTTGTGGAGTTGTAGTTCACCTCCACCCAGAGAGCACTGTGGACTCAAATAATGATGGTTCTGGACCAAACTTGGCATGAATACTCAATATACCCAAATGGGAACACTGGTGGATTTGGGGGAATGTTTCCTAATACCTTTGAGTTATTTGAGCCCACACTCAAATTGGGACACACCCAAAAAAAACCAAACACCTCAATGCCGTCGCAGGGCTTGATGGGGCCTCCTTCCCCAGAGGCGGGTGGAGGAGGCCCAAAGAGCTCCCTCCCTCCCTGAAGGGAAAACAAACCGCGGGGGCAGGCGAAAAGGAAGCCACGTTGCACCCTGCACGCAGGGGAAGGCAGCACAACAAGGGGGAGGGGGCGCGGAGGAGGGGAGGAAGCGTCGCCAAGGAAACCGCCGCTGAGGGACCCCTCCGCCCCTCACCCAACGTCCCACTGTTTTTAGATTTATTGATTCGAGCCAGGCCCTTCCTTACTCATACTGCGGGAGCCCCGCCACAGGGCCGAAGCGCCAACGCCGCCGCCGTCCCTGAAGAGCCCCGCTGGAGCTGAGGCCAAGCTCAGGCCGGGCGCAGCGGGAAGCGAGGGCCCTCCACAGGAAGAGGACGGAGCCAGGAGGGGCTTTCCCTGCCTCACTCCCCTCCTCCCTCTCTGAGAGAATGGGGGCTGGCCTGGAAGCAGCCGCGAGGGAGGAGGAGGTGCGCGCCCAGGCCAGCCGCAAATCCCACGGGAACCGAGATTTCGGCAGCTATCGCGAGACTACACAGCCACAGACGGGATTTCGACCTCCCTCGAAATCCCGTCTGTGGCTAGCGTAGTCTCGCGATGCTTGCCTACACCCGGAAGTAAGGGTTTTTAAAAAAATTATTTTATTTTTTATTTTTTATTTGTATTTTATTAAAACAAGTTAGGGGGCCGGAGGGAAGGGGCTCGGGGGCCGTGTACGGCCCCAGTGCTGCCTGTTGGACAGCCCTGCCTTAAGTGATCAAAGTAAAGCATTTCTCACATAGAGCAATTCAGCAGCTTGCATCTCACAGAGGAATCAGCATGGTGACTGACTCAAAAAGCTCAGCATCGCCCTTATCAGTATGTTTACACAGCTGAAGGTCAAACCAGTGCTGGACACCACTTGTGCTGTTTTAACACTATAAATGCCTGGTTACACAACACAGCATCTTATACAATGGTTGAATTGCAGAATCATTTGAAAATCACACACTGACAAGTTAAACATTAGGAAAAACGTCCTGATGATATGATCCATTCAGTTTGGACGAAACTATCTTTGGAGATGGTGGATTTGCCCTTGTGAGATGTTTATGAGTAAAGGTTGGAGGGCCCACTTATTGGGGTGCTGCAGTAACATATTTACTGATATTGACAGCAGAACTACATGAACTACATGATATCCAAGGTCCTTGCCCACTCTAAGATTCTATAGTTTTGAGTAAAAGGTGTAAGATTCAGCTATGTAAATGGTCACAGCTAAGCCAGGGCATTATTTCTTAGGCAGGGTTGGTCAGATTCCGAAAAGTTGGAACCTTATTTTATTTATTTTATTTATTTACTTACTTTATTTATATTCTGCTCTTCTCACCCCGAAGGGGACTCAGAGCAGATTACATGTACACATACTTAGCAGTCAATCCCTGCCGTTTCCACATACACACATACATCTATGAACAGAGGCAAACAGAGGCAAACTCTGGCCACCAGGGGGAGCTGACACACTCCTCATCTCTCAGCCTTCCCAGCATCCCTTGTTGTTCCTTCCACATTCCTCAGCATTCCTGGAGTTCTTTAATGGCCTCATAATTCAGTCAAAATTTGCCTCCCCACTTAATGTGGTACTTTTATCTCCTACTTGACAGATGCAATTGTCTTTCGGGCTGCAAAGGTCGACAGCAGGCTACACTTAAAGGTCGAGCACCCACCTCGACCCGGGCAGGCCTCGAACTCATGACCTATTGCTCAGAGAGATCTTATGCAGCTGACACTTAGCCAGCTGCGCCACATTCCCGGTGCAGAAGGCAGAAAATCCCACAATATCTGCTTTGAACTGGGTTATCTGAGTCCACATTGCCAGTTCAAAGCAGAAAATGTGGGAATTTATTCAGCTGCGTGGAATGGGGCCTTAGTCTCAGAAACATAATGAACTATGAGGTGTCTCTGTGTGTATGTATATTTATGTATATGTATATGTGTGTGTATGTATATCAAAGTAAAATAATAGGCAGTCCATAGATGCCATAATTATGCAACAGGATCAGCAGTGGGAAACAACCATAACATGAGCTATTACCTAAAAATCTATGTAGTATAACCATATGCATTCTCTGAAGTGTGATAATACAAGTAGTGAAGACATTTTAAAGCTTTAAAATGCCTCTTTAACACCATTTCAGGCAATGAGCTCAGACATCCTTGGGTGTTAACGTACATGTTCAGGTGTGAGAAGACACAAACATAAAATGCCAGTCAGAACCTACTGCTCTGTATTTTACCTTGGCTTGTAACTTGGTATATCCAGTGCAAATGCTACAATTTGCTAATAAATTACAACATGTTGTTTGCTGTTGATTTCTTTTTCTTGATGCTACCAAGAGAAGCACAGGATAACAAGTTATACTTAGAATAGAGTTGTTTGATAGGATCAGTTAAAGTTCAGTTTCATAAAATTATCAACTGTTCCTTCAAAAATTTCCAGTTTACATTCAATGTTCTAGGACTTATTTATAGATACTGTGATCATTCTTAATGTCAGCTAAATAGTAGGGGAGCTTTGCACACTGCGGTGGGCACTGTCAAGTATGAATCACAACATACAGGAATAAATATTCCCAAGAAGGAAAAGCAAACAAGCAAAAATGTAATAATTAGTCAGTTTCACATCAGCCAGAGATACTGTTCAGCATGACAAGATATGAGCTAACTTAAGGGTAGCTGCTAGGCCTGGTTGGGTTTTTCGTGTCTTGATCAAATTCATATTAAATTCAATTCTAAATTACTTTTGAAGCGTTTCTGAATCACTTTAAGCAACCCGGAAGTAAATTACAAATTCGAAGCCACAGCCACCATTTTTGGAAAAGGAATCGCCATTTTCGGAAAGGGTTTTCTCTTCCCTGGCCTTCCTTTCCGTATGGATTTCTTGAACAAGGCCTTTCAGATCCAGAGGGAAGGCAAGGGCTTGGAAGCCCATGCCTTCCCTCTGGCTCTGAATAGCCCCATTCAGATCCAGGGGGAAGGCATGGGCTTGGACGCTCATGCCTTCCCCCTCCCCCGATCTGAAAGGCGCCCTTCAAATTGGGGGGGGGGCGGAGGCATGGGTTCCCATGCCTTTCCTCCGGATCTGAACGGGGGAAGGAAAGCCACGTCCAAAGCGGCTGCTTAACCCGCTTTGGACGTGTTTTCCTTCCTGATGTGGTGGTGGGGGGTGTGAAAGAAAGCTGCCAAACTGGGTTAAACGCCCAGTAAGCATTTCGGAAATGTTAAAGCATTTCCCCAGAAAATTTCGGAAATCATTTAAAATTTGAAGCGCCAGCACCCGCTACATCCGAAGCGACCTTTGAACCTTTTTTTTGTTGGATCAACCAGCTCAAGTAGCTGAAAAAATGAAATTATGAAAAACTGTATGTGTGTGTGTATAGAGAGAGAGAGGGAGAGGGAGAGAGAGAGAGAGAGAGAGAGAGGGAGAGGGAGAGGGAGAGAGAGAGAGAGAGAGAGAGAGAGAGAGAGAGAGCGCCTGGTTGATCCATGGTTCTAAATGCTTCAAAAGTACTTACAAAACAAAAGTTCTGGTGGTGAACATTTCAGAACTCTTTCAAAATTTCATTATTGGTGATTTTTAAGACAGAACCAATTAGGAACTGCCATTTATAATGAAATTTTGTTAGAGTTTTGAAATGTTCACTACCAGAACTTTCGTTTTGTAAGTACTTTTGAAGCATTTAGAATCATGGATCAACCAGGCTATATATGTGTGTGTGTGTGTGTGTATGTATATATATGTATATGTGTATATATATATACATACATATATATACATACACACACACACACACACACATATATATATAGCCTGGTTGATCCATGATTCTAAATGCTTCAAAAGTACTTACAAAACGAATATGTATATGTTGGCATTTTTGTTATTCTTTTAAACTGCCCTGACTCCCTTTGGGGAGAGAGGGTTGGTAATAGATGAAGTTTTATCATATATTTATTCATAATTTCATTTTTCATATATATATATATATATATATATATATATATAAGTAACCTCTTTTACAGATTAAAAGTCACTGTATTACTTTGGGAATATAAAATATGTATGATTCTGCTCGGCATAAGAGTATCATGCATATATATGGGAGATAAAACTACATCTATTACCCACTCTCTCTCTCCCTGAAGGAAGTCAGGGCAGTTTACAGGAATAACAAAAATGGCAAACATTCAATGCCCAAAAACAGATAATAGATAAACAACAGTCAAGGCAAGTCAAAAAAAGAAATAAAATCAACTCAATATAACATAAACAACTGAATAAACATAATAAACTAAATAAACATAATAAGTGCAAAGAGTCAACAATTAAAACACAATACAATTACAAGCATAACATAATATATCACATCAGCAGGCTAAGGTGAGTAAGTATCCGATGTCAAGGAGAGGATGTGTGTAAGGTTTGCTGAATGGATGCAATCTGTAGGCTGCATTATCATGCCATTGTGCCGTGGTCACACTAGCTAGCAAATTATGCTGTAGTAGCTGTAATAGTTATTGTAGCAGCACCCCTCTCCACTCAAGATAATCTGGAGTTTACAAATATCTCCACCATTATCAATTTAAAAACAAAACAAATGAGCAGAAAACACTCTACCGACAGATGTGAGGGTTTTGTTGGGGGTGGGTTTTGGAAAAAATAATTGAAGCAGGGAGAAGGTTTTCTGGTTTTGTTTTTAAAGGAGAAAAACAGGCTTGGCATAAGAGTATCATGCAGGGTATATTTATCGTACAGCTTATTGAGAAAAAAAATTACATACTGATTTTTGTTTATTTTTTATAAATAGAGCTATAAGAGTTTCCACTTGAACTTCGAGGAACCAGATTATTAAGAACAATAAAAATGGGGGGGGGGGTGTCATATTAACTGAAAAGGGTGAAAATGTTTTACTTTCTCCAGTACTCCATAATGCCAAACAAACATAAAACATTCATTCCCATGGAAAAAAAAGACCTAAGAAAATGCAAGCAAATCCAAAAATTGCACTGATTTGATATTGCACATAATCTTAAATAAAAGTATTACTCTTGAACAGTTTGCACAAATGATTTGAAGGCAATGAATATATGAACCCCTTATTTTAAACATTTTATTCATCATTCTAAAATAAAATATTCCATAATCAATTTGTCGTTTTTTCAATTTCTCTAGGGAAAAGGAGTCCTTTGAGAAAAACTATGCATGTTTTTAAAAATTGTGTTTCTCCAGATCTTCAATTGCTAGCTCTATAAAATGAATGCCATGAGGGAGAAGCAGTAAATTGCTGAAGTTAGCGGATTGTAGGAACAGCACTGTCAGCTCCATAGCGATTATTATAAGACCCCCTTACCATATTCACAGGGGATACCTCCCCATCCAGACTGCAGTTACCTGAAACTGTGCATATTACCAAACACCATTACATTACCCATCTTCCAAGGCCAGCATACCACAGAGTTGTACTGAAGAACCTTAAGAGTTATTCTTTCTAGGAATGTGCTAAATCCTCCAACACTATTCTATAGTAACCTCCAGGGGACGTATACCATAGAATCACCTGGAGGGTCTAGTGAATTCCTAGAGATATAATTTTATCTCAGACACAGGACTAAATTATGTATAGATTTTACTGAACCTCTGTAAACCTAGCATCTTTGGAAAGACAGGTGAGTGGCACAAATTATGTCGAGAACCCCCTATGCTAGATGCTATCTCCAAGTATTATGTCAGATGAACCTATCCTTTTGTCAGTCTTGAGGTCAGATTAAACAATCATGAAGTCATATTATGTACATGGATATTAGGTTGACATATTATTGTGTCTCAGAAAAGAAAATGTTTGCAACCTACATTAAGGGCCAGAGAAAAGCTGAGAAAACACTATGTAGACCTTTAGATGTCGTCATTCCCAGCCATTATCACCATCTATGCACACCAGCTGTGCCATTAAACCCATCCAGAATTGTCTACCACATACAGGAGTCTCAATGGCAGATCGGTAAGGAGACATAATCTATATACCCGATAATTTCCATCGTTGCCTAGAGGCTGTCACTGGATGGCTGCTAGCCAGTAGGTTGAAGGTGAATCCGGCTAAGCCGGAGATCCTGTAGCTGGGCCATCCGGGTACGGGTGGGGTCCAGCTTCCAACCCTGGACGGCGTGGCACTATGCCCGTCGTCAGCTGTTAAGAGCCTCGGCTTCACCCTGGACACTCAACTGACGATGGAAACACATATTTCCATCGTCAGTACAGTAGCGTTTTTCCATCTGCACAGGGTGAAGAAGCTGGCCCCCTACCTGTCCCGTCACGGCCTAGCTACAGTGGTCCAAGCCATGGTCATCTCCAGACTAGACTACTGTAATGCTCTGTAGATTGGCTTTCCTCTGTCCGTGGTCTGGAAACTCAAGCTGGTGCAGAACGCTGCAGCGCGCTTGTTGGCAGGCTCACCAACATGCTGTCACATCACGCCCATCCTGCGCGAACTGCACTGGCTTCCAATAGAATTCCGGATCACCTTCAAAGTGCTGGTGTTAACCTTTAAGGCCTTGAATGGTCTGGGGCCAGTGTACCTAAGGGACCGCCTCTCCCTATATTGTCCCCCCAGACCACTGTGTTCAGAGACACAAAACGTCCTTGATATCCCGATCTATAGAAGTCTTCGCTTGACCGCAACAAGGAGGAGAGCATTCCACGCTATTGCGCCAACTCTCTGGAATGCCCTCCCGCCCGAGGTTCACGCCTTGACCAGTCTGCTGGCCTTCAGAAAGGCCTGCAAGACTCTGTTGTTTAAGCAGGCATTCGACCCTTAGTCCCTCGGGCGTATTATTTACTTGGGCAACTTGCTCCAGTTATATGCTGTGTATGTGATGAGTTATATACGCTATGTTGTATATTCCATTTTTAATGGTTTAGGTGAAATGTGTTGTTTATATATGCGATTTTATCTGTATTTTATCTGCTTTTATTTGTATTCTAGTGTTGTGAGTCACCCCGAGCTGCACGGGAGTGGCGACAGACAAGTTGAAACAAATAAAATCAACAAATAAATAAAATATAAATGTAAGATATCTCCTGACGAAAAAGTTTGAAAACCGCCATATCACTGACATTCAACACCTTGCATTCAGAAAGGTCATTTGTAGAAATGATGAGGTAATTTGTTTTTCACTTCCATTTAGCATCCATGCTTCTAGCTGAGGATGCCAACAAGGTTGATAACTGGGGCCAATTTCGTGATCAAGACACCTGTCCCCTGGGGACAGTGCTAAGAATACTCTCTAATTTGGCCAAGGTCACTGAGCAGTACACAGGTGGTAATAACTTCAGTCACCACCAACCTGGGAATGGAATCAAGAAAGACAACCTGCAGGTAAACAGTCCCATATCCTCTTAGCAGTCCCTTGAGTCATCCCGTTTGGCTGGACTGTTGCCTGGAAAAATGATCAGGCTCATTTCATGGCCCACTTACTGCTCATAATTTTGTTTTTCAATACAAATCTAATAAGTATAAAACAAGAGTACAAAAGGGTCGACACAGATGAACAATTTATAACCAGTCTGGTGTAGTGGCTAGACTATTAGATTGATCCATCAGGAGCAGCAATCATCAGGTCCTTTGCATTTCCCATTTTTCTAGTGTTCTGATTCAAATCTAGTGCATTGTTGTCCATCCTGCCTGGGGAATTCCCAGAGATATGATGGACTAGATAGCCTTTCTTCTTCCGTTTTTATGAAGGTATCAATGAAAAGTCATGTGACGTTTCCTCACTTGCCTCCGAAGAGTCACAAGTTATCCATTAGGCCTGGGTACGTTCATCGGATCTTATCAGAGCTCGGAATGAATCGGAAGAAGTAACTTTAAAACTGTTTTTGAGGAATTAAAGTTACCCGGAAGTCTAGTCACCATATCAAAGCTCCGTCCGCCATTATTGGAAAGGGTCAGATGTCATTTCTGCCCTTTTCCTGGAGCCTTCCGTCATTGGCTGGTTGAGTTCAGGTGGTTTGCAGGCAGCCACCTGATTTCCTCCAGCCAATGAGCTATCATGCTTTGGAATCCAGGGGCCGAGATTTCCTTCTGGTCACCAAGGCTCTACCTCTGCTTGGGAGGGAAGGACTTGGCGATCAGGAGGAAATCTCCTCCTAATCTCAGCCCCTGACTTCCAAAGCGCACTTTCGGAGCCAGGAGCCAAGATTTCCTCCTGATCGCCAAGGCTCTACCTCCACTTGGGAGAGAAGGCCTTGGCGAGCAGGAGGAAATCTCTTCCTAATCTCAGCCCCTGGCTTCCAAAGCGCACTTTCGAAGCCAGGTCCGAGATTTCCTCCCGATCGCCAAGGCTCTCCCTCCGCTTGGGAGAGAAGGCCTTGGCGATCAGGAGGAAATCTCCTCCTAATCTCAGCCCCTGGCTTCCAAAGCGCACTTTCAAAGCCAGGTCCGAGATTTCCTCCTGATCACCAAGGCTCCTCCAGATCTCAGCCCCTCCTCTTCTTCCCTCCCCGTCCCAGTCCTAACTGGGTTAAAGAGATGTGTGTCCACCATTGAAAAAGTCATTCCCAAATTTCGGAGTTAATCCACATAAATTTTGAAATTTTAATGTAATTTCAAAATTCCATTCAGAGGTCTATCAGATTCAAAGCGCTAGGGCCCCATAGATCCAAAGCAAGTTTTGAACCGTTTTTTTAATCAACCAGGCCTATTATCCATGTATGTATTTCCAGAACATCTCTGTGCATGTATGAACAAACATTGTAAAATCCATGAACTCATGATAAAGAAGCAGAATATTATTCTAAGATGACATTCAAGGACAGTGGGGGCAGGATGACCTTCTGAATAACTCATTTATATACCAGGATTGGAGGAGAGCTTTTTGGAACAGAACAGAAATTGCTCCTCCATTCATACTGCTGGAATTAACATCTGAATGGGGAATTTTTGAGTGTCCAAAGCCCTTCACATGTGTTTGTTTTCATTAGGTGTTGCCTATCTTTTGAGGCATGTAACTTGGCACCACATGAGGTTCACTCCTCTTTCTATTTTATTCTCACAACAGCTATTCAAATTATGTCAGCCTGACAGAGAGTGATCAACCCTGTGACAATGACATATTCTACTATTAATTCCAGCAGCAGTCCTATAAAACACACCAGCAGTATTATTATACCTGAATTGTAGATAGAAAAGGGCTGGGAGGTATTGGCTTCCTAGTGGATATAGTTGGCTAGATCGAATATGATGCCAAGACATAATTTAGAATTGTAAGGATTACCTACAAATAGCTCCTGCCTTCTATGCTGTGCCCTTCTTGGGAGTACAACCACGAAGAAGAGTCCAGAACAGTTTCCTTGTGGTTTAGATCAGTCTTTCTCAACCGCTGTGACGCGGCACACTAGTGTGCCGTTTGGGATCAGCTGGTGTGCCGCTAGAAAACCTCTCCCCCCCCTTTCTCCCCCTCTGGGGTTTTCCTGCGGCACACCAGCTGATGCCGGCATTTGTGTGCTCCGTCACAGCGATTGAAAAAGATTGACAGGGAAGGCAGAGGAGGCAGGGGAGGCCCAGGAGAGGAGGGGCCGGGCGACGCTCTCCTCCTCCGGAAGTGAGCCCACATGATAGAGTCTATCCTGTGGGCTCACTTCCGGAGGAGGCGGGAACCTGGGCACCTTGGGGAGCCCCTCTCCCGGTTCTCGGCTCCGCCGAGCCCAGCAGAGCCGCAAACCGGGAGAATGGCCCCCTGCAGGGCCCAGGTCCTGCCTGGGAACCGAGCTTGTCCAGCTTGCGTCCTCCGCTGAGCCCGGCAAAAGACGCGAGCCGGCCAAACCCGGCTCTCAGGCAGGGCCTGTTCCCCAGACTCTCACCCTTTTGCGAGGGAGACCTGGGGAAAGAAAGCAAATCTCGGGTGCTCACTGCTTCCAAACTGTGGCTTGGAAGCAACGAGCGCCCAGGGAGGGATCGCTCCCTTTCTCCAGGCTCTCCCTCCGTTTGCGAAGGAGACCTGGGTAAAAGGGAGCAAATCTCGGGCGCTCGCTGCTTCTAAACCAATATATTTTTATATTGCCTTCCTATCGCCTTTGTTATTGTCTCCCTCAAACAAATGGAGTAGGTTTGACATTTCTTTTACTGCAATTTTATGAAACCCTTTACACACATAAAGAATTCTGGCTCCAGGTCTGAGACAACCGTAATTATGATGAGACATTTGGAAGCACAAAGTACCATCCTAAACATATATGTTCAGATGTAAATCCTGCTGAGTTAAATGGGATTACGTCAAGTAAGTGAATAAAAAAGGAAAAGGAAACCATCTCTAAGTACTATTCCTTACCTGAAAAAACTTTATGCAATTCATGAAATCACCACAAATCAACAAGTGAATTGAAGGAACATACACACAAGTACAACTAGGATTATGCCACACTATACATACGCTTCCCTAGGCATAAACTCCCACCAAATACAGTGGGGCCTCATTTATTTTTTATTTGTTTTAAAGATTTTGTGACTGGAGGTAAGGAGGCTGAATCAAGACCAACCATACCATTAAAATGAATGAGACGACTGCCTGAGGGCACAAATACTAGGTTAACAGACAGCTTCTGGCGATTCCTCTATATTCTCCCACTGTTCCTGTAAACCTGTGTATATTATAAAATCAACTACCTCTCAGCTCCCCAACAACAACAACAACAACAACAACAACAACAATAACTCATATCCTGCTTTTCTCCCTCACGGGACCCAAAGTGTTGCACCTCAGAACGCAGCCAGTCCCCCTTAGATCACATACACCAGGCGGATGCAATAAATGAAATTTTATTTAGAATAAAGAATAGTCCAAAGATGTAGAAATAAAGCAATCAAAGTAAATCCAAAAATAGTCCAATAAAGTTCTCGAACTGTGAGCCCAATTGGCTTAAATCCCAACGGAAACAAAAGTTCTTAGACAAGGCAAACCGCCCACGCGGTCAACGTGAAACTTGAGGCAAACCGCTCCGGCGGTTTCGTGAACTTGGAGACTTGAACTAGAGTCCTTTCCGATCTAAACCTAGCTTCAGGTCTGACTAGAATAGCCTGTGCACAAACTAATAAAGGAAACTACTTTCTATGTGCCTAACGCACCCCCTTTCTCAAACTCCAATCTTTTCGGGAGGATCTGATGTTGGCTCTCCTGTCAAATTCCTCCTCATTAGCAGCCCCAGGTGCAGAGCTCTTGTCCTGAGAAACTCGATCCTCCCCAACATCCCAATCCTCGGAATGCTCATCTGGCAAGGGAGTAAAGGAGCTTTTGTGGGAATCAAGGTCGCTAGGCCTCTCACAGTCCAATTCAGAACTGACTTCCATGGAGTCATCAGTATCCTCATTTGCAGTCTCATACCCATGTAGCCAGCCATCATCCCAGGCTAAGTCTTCATCTGCAGACCCATACCCATCCGGCCACCCATCATCCCCGATCTGATCCGGGGCAGCTGGGACTCCCGGGGTCTGTCTCTGACCACTAGGCTGGAACACCACAGTAGGCTGGGACACCACACAAAGTGGCTTACAACATAATAATATAATTTAAACAACAACAACAATAAACTTTATTTATACCCAACCGCCATCTCCCAAAGGGGACTCGGGGCAGCTAACATGAGGCCAAGCCCAAAAACACAATACAACAAAATGAAATACTAAGAAGCAAAAATAACACCACAATAAAATATATGAAGTAACAAAATAAAACAAACAGTTACAAAATAACATGTTGAAGAGATAGAACACAGTGGGTGGGCCAAATGCACAGGATAAAATTCATAAAACCCTAGATGAGATAGTAGTGGGAGAGTATGTTTCTGAGGGAGGAGCTCATAAGGAACGAGCAGCGGGGTGAAACCTTCATTAAGGCCAATCCAAATACATCGATAATAAGTATAAAACATCATAAAGTAACAATTTAAAACAGCAATAATATACATATGCATTCTTGTGGCATCATGTCAGAGCATACTACATTTTGACCCAGTCAATAAACATTATGATGTAAGAAAATGATGCCAAAGGTAGCACTGAGGCATTATTCAGCAGCCAATCTAGTAATTTTTTTGTGCGTTGACAGGGAAACAAACATTGCCTGATTGGCATTTGCCTCAAGCCAATGGCATCACTAGGGGGCAGGCCTGTTTTCGAACTTCGGATACATCCGAAATTTGGATGTAATTCGGATGTTTTAGACTTTCGAAGCAATTTCGAAGAGAGTTAAGGAAACAGGAAGTGGATTCGCCATTCCGAAGTCTCCGTCGCCATATATTCGGAATATATTTGGATAGGGCTTGTATGTCATTTCCGCCCGTCCCATTGCATTTAAAATGTTTTACATTTTTATTAATGTGTTAAATGTGGCTACTTTTGTCAGTAGTAGTGGTCAAAAATGGAGGGAAAGGGAATCCCCCAAGTTTTGACTGTCCCTTCTGCTGGTTTCCGCACATTGCGCAATCGCGGGCGCCATTAACAAAGCCATTCCGAATTTCGGAAGTACATCTGAATCAATTTCGAAAAACCTGCTGAAAACTTCGGAAGTCTATCAGATACGAGGCACCAGCGCCCCCTACATCCGAAGCGGATTTTGAAGCTGGTTTTTCCATGATCTAAGAATCTAAGAGGCAACTGTTTATTTTATTTTATCCAGCCTGATACAAGATGGAACAAATAAATAAATAAATAAATAAAATGATAAAACAGACCTACTAGGGGGTTGCAGGGGATGCATACTGACCCCCTAGTTTTAAGGGTAGAATCAAAATGAAAGTTGCATCCAGAAAGGATGCTCTCTCTAGATCTCCCTTAGCCAGTCCTCCCCCCACCCCAACCCCCCGCCACTAGCGGATTGATTCACTCCAGATCTTGATTCTACCTTTTGACTGGGACTTTTTCTCCTGCGTTGCAACCCACACATTTGGATTACCAACTTGGGTTTTTTGTTGTTGGAGTCCACGACTGTGCTCCACCAAAGCGGATTTTCCGCTACTAGCGATATACTTTGGGACTTGTGCTACTTCCCTTGAACTTTGTTTTACGCGGACTATATATTTGTGACTTGCTATTTGGGACTTCTTTACTATTATGCACGCGGCTCCTCCATAGATAACCCTATTATACGCAGTGAGTAAACATATTTACTTTATGAGAATATAACATTGTGCTACTACTGGTAGCTGGTTTACATTATTGCCCAGTCTCATGTCTTAGTCCTTTCCAGTGTTGTGCTTAGTTAGCCGCGACCCCTCCCTCTTCTTAACTCTCTAGAACTCCACCTGCTCCAGATGGCAAGAGTGGGTGGCGGCAGTACTTCCTCCTCTCCTCTATTTTCCCTCCCTACAGTAGGCTAAGGAGCCCCTGGTGGCACAATGGCTTTAACCCTTGTGCCAGCAGGAATGAAGACCGATAGGTCACAGGTTCGAACCCAGGGAGAGTGTGGATGAGCTCCCTCTGTCAGCTCGGCTCCCCATATGGGGACATGAAAGAAACCTCTCACAAGGATGGTTGACAATCAAAACATCCTGGCATCGCCTGGGCAATGTTCTTGCAGACGGCCAATTCTCTCTTACCAGAAGTGACACCAAAAAAAACCCCAGTAGACCAAGACCTTGTCAACTATGGTCTCCTTTCCCCGCAATGTCCCTGGAACTGAACCAGGCTCTGGTCTAATGCTGTGGGTTTTTTTTAAAATAAAGACCACAATCTGAGGTGATGGGGTGGTGGGTGGGGGCACTGTGATAACAGTAGGTGGGGAAGAGGACTTCCTTCTGGGATAAGTGCCCTGTCTTTCTGCCCACATAACTTGTGGTGGGACTGCTCTGGGGAAGAGAAGGTAGCAGGTTGATGGTTGAGATTCATGGAGTAGTAAGTGGAACTGATTTCCCAGAGCCATGTCACCACTATAATAATAATAATAATATAATAATAAACCTTTATTTCTAACCCGCATCCATCTCCCCGGAGGGGACTCGGAGCGGCTTACATGGGGCCAAGCCTGAACAACACATCACTAAATATCAACAACATAGAAGAACAATAAACATAATAAAAGCAATAAACACAATAAAATACATCTGTGAAAATACAACAATACAGGTGAATCTAAAAACAAAACCGACAGGGCAGGCCACATGAACATATAGGATATTTAAAAACTCAGGGGAGATAACTGGAGTAGTGTCGAACACAAAGGGTCACATAGGGGGAAAACGTTCTCACAGAAACGGGGGCATTTGGAAGCTTAATCTCCGAAGGCCAGGTGGAAGAACCAGGTTTTCAGTTGTTTTCTGAAGGATTCCAATGAGGGGGCATTCCTAATCTCTCCCGGGAGGGAATTCCAAAGTCGGGGGGCCACAGAGGAAAAGGCTTTCTCCCTAGTGCTCACAAGCCGAGTTTGTGAGACTGGTAGGGGTGAAAGGAGGGTCTCCCCTGAGGAGCGAAGGGCTCGGGCTGGTTCATGGGAGGAGAGCCGGTCACAAAGGTAGGCAGGTCCCAAACCATTTAGGGCTTTGTAGGTAATCACCTGCACCTTGAATTGGGCTCGGAAAGTAAACGGCAGCCAGTGGAGCTCTTTGAACAGGGGGGGTCGACCGCTCCCTGTAACTTGCCCTGGTTATTAATCTGGCAGCTGAGCGCTGGACAAGTTGGAGTTTCTGGGCCGTCTTCAAGGGAAGCCCCAGGTAGAGTGCATTGCAGTAATCCAATCTAGAGATAACTAAGGCGTGGACCACCATGGTCAAGTCAGACTTCACAAGGTATGGTCACAGTTGGCGCATGAGTTTTAACTGTGCGAAGACTCTCCCAGCCACCGCCGACACCTGAGCATCAAGCGTCAGCGCTGAGTCCAAGAGAACCCCCAAGCTGCGGACTTGTGACTTCAGGGGGAGTGTAACCCCATCCAGCACAGGTTGCCACCCAATAGCCCGATCACTAGTCACCAGGAGCTGCGCTCGTCCCTGTACTGGGTGCAGAGGTGGATTAACGCACTCTGCGGAGTAGGCGCCCGCCAAAAGTGCCAGATCCGCAGGGGCGCACCACCGCTGGCTGGAAACTCCGCCTCCGCGCCGGCTGGTAACTCCGCCTCCGCACCTGCTCCAGGTTTGTTTGGGAGGGGGACACCAAAATAATTTTCTCCTACTATGTAAAATTACCTTGGGCCCCCTCTGACTTGGTGACACCAGTGCTAATGATACTGCTGCTTCAAGCAGCTAAATGTGCTCAACAAGCCTATGTTTTTCTCTCAAGGTTTCTGCAGCCAAGAGATTGCACTGCCTGCCAGATACAACCCAGGAACTAAAAAAAAATGTAAAAATCAGTTTTCTCTAAAGTTGGTTTTAATGAGTCAACTCCACCCCTCATTTTTGGTCCCAAGTTCTTCACTCTGAAATTACAGAGGGTTGTGTGTGCGTGCATTCCTGCAGTCCCACGGATTATTTCCTCTTTCAGATTGAAAGAACAGCAAACTCCAGCAATAAGTGGGAGTGGATACGCTATGCTGTTGCATTAAATTAGTAACAATTAAAATGGCATGTTAAAGATTAAGGCAACCATCTGGGTAATACTTCCAAGCTTGCAAATCTCATTGAAAAGAAAGCAAACTTGTAAGTAATGTCAGGACTACATTCTTTAAGCACTATCAGTCAAGAGCAGCTCAGTGATCCAACCTGGGAACATTTCGTATTTGAATATCTAATATCAAGTGGTCTGAGTAGTACTTCACATGCAGTGACTGTAGTTCATTCTTTCTCACAACAATCCCAGTGGGCTGGCCCGCATTACTATCTTCATATCACAGAACAAGGACTGTAGCTGAAAGAACAGTGGTTGCCTAGTGATTTTGTTTCTGATGAGAAATTTGAATCTGGATGTTTTGTTCAGGAATTCTGTGATCATTACAAGAAGGCCAGCTTGATGTGGTGGTTTGAGCATTGGACCAGGGTTCAAATCCCCATGCAGCCATAGGAAAGCCACTGATTGATTTTCAGCATGTCACATTCTCTCAACCTCACCTCTCTGAGAAAGGCAACAAAAGACAGCATAAAAGAGTTCATCCGCTATCTTAAGACAATGTTTCTCAACCAGTGTGCCGTGGCACACTAGTGTGCCGTGAGCGATCATCAGGTGTGCCGCGAGAAAAGCTCTATGCCCCCCTTCCTTCCCCCCTCCTCCTGCCAAACTCCTGCTGCTTGGGGGAAGAGGAGGAAGGGCCAGGTGGCGGCAACGAAAAAGAAGGGACTGGGGTGCCGCCTCCTTCGGCCGTTTCCCCAACCAGCCTCCAAACCGCCATGACTCTCGCCCCTTGCTTGTTGAAGCTGCGCGGAGGAGCCCCGCCCACTGAAGCCCGTCCACCGCTCATGCTCCTCCTCTGTGGGAGAGCTGAAGCCGGGGGGGGGGGGCCTGACGCAGCCTGGCTCCGCCCCTTCCCCCGGCTTCCGCCCTCCCACAGCTTTGCCAGCCTTGAGGGGGCAGTGCCAAGCTAGCGGTGGCAGAGACAGCACAATGCTGGCTTGGCACTGCCCTCTCAAAGCTGGCAAAGCTGTGGGAGAACTGACGCCGGGGGGAGGGTTCAGGGCATGGCGCGGCCTGGCTCCACCCCCTCCCCCGGCTTCGGCGCTCCTACAGCTTTGGCAGCCTAGAGGGGGCAGTGCCAAGCCAGCAGTGGCAGAGACAGCACAATGCTGGCTTGGCACTGCCCCCTCAAGGCTGGAGAAGTTATGGGAGAACTGAAGCCGGGGGGAGGGGCGGGGCATTGCGTGGCCTGGCTCCTCCCCCTCCCCGGCTTCGGCACTCCCAGCCGGTCACCACCCCCGCCATTCTTTACTGTGTTAGAGTGTCATTTTGTGTCATTTTGGTTGGTGGTGTGCCCCGGATTTTTTTAATGTTAAAAGTGTGCCGCGGCTCAAAAAAGGTTGGGAAACACTGTCTTAAGATATCTCAGGACGGGAGGAGGTCACTTTATACCGGCAACACTTAAACTTTTTGAAGCAAAATCAGTCGCACAAATGCTGTATGGAGCCCAGCTCGGACCTTTCTCAAATTATGCCCCACTAGAGCGTGTCCAATCGAAATTCCTAAGGACAGCTCTACAGGCTCCCAGATGTGTCCCTAACGCTACCCTGCGATTGGAGACAGGCTTCGTGAAAGTGGAAGCGAGAATATGGACAGCTATTCTCAATTACTGGCTACACCTATGCTTCTCCCCATGTGGTCTTGCCCCCCTAATCATGAGAGACGACTTCCAGTCCACATGGATTAAAACAGTAGCAGCAAAGATCGCAACGCTAGGTTTCTCCCAAGGACAATTGCTAAGCATGAGATGGGACCAAGCTAAGGATCTCATTAAGCCAGTGTTTCCCAACCTTTTTTGAGCCGTGGCACACTTTTTACATTTGCAAAATCCTGGGGCACACCACCAACCAAAATGACACTCTAACACAGTAATACATATAGTTAATATGTTTTTAAAATGTATTTATACACTCAGCGTGAAACTTGGGCCTGTTTTGATGAACACAACATAGATATCCTGGCAGGAATGGCAGAAAGACGCAAACTTCCCACACAGAAGTCCCATAACCAAGAGAAAATGCTATAAGAGTTTGGTGGGCATTGACCTTGAGTTTTGGAGTTGTAGTTAACCTATATCCAGAGAGCACTATGGACTCAAACAATGTTGGATCAGGACCAAACTTGGCATGAATACTCAATATGCCCAAATATGAACGCAGATGGAGTTCAAGGGAAATAGACCTTGACATTTGGGAGTTGTAGTTGCTGGGAGTTATAGTTCCCCTACAATCAAAGAGCATTCTGAACCCCACCAATGATAGAACTGGGCCAAACTTCCCACACAGAACCCCCAGGAGGCAAGAGGAGGTCTCTACTTGGGGAAAGGGCGGGGGGCCTCCCCGTCCCTTCCCGGAGGTTTCAATTTCCCACGGCACACCTGATGATCGCTCACGGCACACTATTGTGCCCCGGCACACTGGTTGGGAAACACTGCATTAAGCAACGAATCCTGGACATAGAGCGCCAATCTGACCTAGCCTGTTCCCCAGCATTTATTGTTAGGGAAGCCACTAGATACCTCACTGCCCCCATGGCATACCTAAGGGACCTGGAGGTGCCCAAACACCGAAGGCCTTTTACCCTAACAAGATGCCATGCCCTCCCATCGGCTGTATTGGAGGGGAGGTATCGGAAGACCCCCTTCAAGCAGAGACTATGCCCCTGTGAGTCTGGTCATGTGGAAACAACTGAGCATGTGCTTCTTCAATGCATGTTCTACAGCGATCTTAGATCTAAGCTCATTAGACCATGGCTTTCAAAATACCCAGGGCGCAGTGAAAAATATTATTCCACCCTGCTGCTTTCGGACTCTAATACTGCAATGACTTACAGTGTTGCTAAGTTCTGTGCTGCTGCTCTTAAAATCAGATAGAGGATGATTGACACCGTAAGGCAACACCCTGCTGGGAATGCAGTTAGAGCAGCATGTTACAGCTGAAATGCTACTAGACTCGCAGTGTGCCCCTCCCTTCCTCTTTTGTGCCCCCCGCCAGTGTTTTCGAACTCTCTCATCAACCACTCCCCTCCCCCTTCGGATCCATACCTGTTACAATATCCTGTCTTTTAATATATATTTTCTACTGATTTCTAATCTAATTTTAAATAGCTGCTTACTGGGGAGTTGTCCTTCCCTTTTCAGGGCGCTTGTGCCCGTTTTGTGCTGGTCAGTGACCGTTATTAAGTTTTGTTGTCGATGAGAAAGGCAAAGGTAACCCTCACTCTCAGGCATGTAGCCGGGGGGGGGGGGGGCTAAGGTGGCTTCAGCCCCCCCGAAATTCTCAGAGTGGTCCACGAGAAGGCCTTACTGGTACATTATTTAAACTGTTATGTTTATTCATATCATGATCTGATCACCATGCTCATTATATCCCACATTAATGGTGTTATTGGGATAACAATACAAAAGGTTTGCTAGGGTAGACCCTCTTCCACCCAGTCTCAGCCCCCCCGAACCAAACTCAGCCCCCCTTCCCCGGAATCGAAATCCTGGCTACGGCCCTGCTCACTCTGAACAAATCTTGCCAAGAAATCCATGTGATAGGTTTGTCCCAGGGTTGCCATAATACAGAAATGTCTGGAAGGCATACAACAACAACAACAACAACAACAACAACAACAACAACATATTAATGTCTGAATCTCCGCTGCCCACTTTTGATGGTGAACCTCTATCTACATCTGCTACCATCAAGAGTCTTGGTGTGGTACTGGATCCACTGTTGACAATGGAAATCCAGGTTGCTGCTATCAGGAAACAAGCCTTTTCCCATCTGCGTCAGGAGAAGCAGCTATCTTTCAGAAGAGGCTTTGGCAACAGTGATCCATGCCACGGTCACCTCGAGGTTAGATTATTGCAACACACTTTATGTCGGCCTCCCGTTATCAGCGACCCGAAGAATTCGTCTTGTTCAAAGTGCGGTGCCAGGTTACTGATGAGAACATCTATGAGATGCCATATAACACCAATTTTACAGCATCTACACTGGTTGCCAATTGAATACTGGAGCTCTTATAAAATATTGATCCTGACCTTTAAAGCCTTATATGGTCAAGGGCCGGCATACCTCAGGGACCGCCTCTCCCCTTGTCAGCAACAATGGGCACCGCAATCGTCTCAAGAAAATCTTCTCTACCTACCAGGTCCTAAGGAGGTACGTCTAGAACAGGGGTGGCCACACTTTTTCAGCATGTGAGCTACTTATAATAAAACCAAGTCAGAAAGATCTACCGAAAGAGAAGTAGGGCGGAGCAGGGGGAGGGGGAGGGGCTTGGCGTGGCCTGGCTCCGCCCCCTCTGGTTTTAGCTCTACCACAGCTTTTCCAGGCTTGAGGAGGGTAGTGCCAAGCCAGTGGTGGCGTAGCTAGCCACTACTGGCTTGGCAATACCCTCCTCAAGGATGAAAAATCTGTGGTAGCTCTGAAGCCGGGGAGGGGAGGGGCTTTGCGTGGCCTGGCTCCGCCCCCACCCCCTCTAGCTTTAGTCCTACCACAGCTTCTTCAGGTTAGAGGAGGGTAGTGCCAAGCCAGTGGTGGCATAGCTAGCCACTACTGGCTTGGCACTACCCTCCTCAAGGCTGAAGAAGCTGTGGTAGCGCTGAAGCTGGGGAGGAGGTGGGGCTTGGTGCCACATGTCCCCCCCCCCTCTAGCTTTAGTGCTACCACAGCTTCTCAGGCTAGAGAAGGGTAATGCCAAGCCAGTGGTGGCATAGCTAGCCACTACTGGCTTGACACTACCCTCCTCAAGGCTGAAGAAGCTGCGGTAGTGCTGAATCTGGGGGAGGGGCGGGGCTTGGTGCAACATGGCTCTGCCCCCTCCCCCTTTGGCTTTAGCGCTACCACAGCTTCTCCAGGCTAGAGGAGGGCAGTGCCAAGCCAGTGGTGGCATAGCTAGCCACTACTGGCTTGGCACTATCCTCCTCAAGGCTGAAGAAGCTGTGGTAGTGCTGAAGCTGGGAGGGGGCAGGGCGTGGTGCAACATGGCTCCGCCCCTCCCCCTCTGGCTTTAGCGCTACCACAGCTTCTCCAGGCTAGAGGAGGGTAGTGCCAAGCCAGCGGTGGTATAACTAGTCACTACTGGCTTGGCACTACCCTCCTCAAGCCTGGAGAAGTTGTGGTAGTGCTGAAGCTGAGGGAGGGGGAGGGGCTTGGTGTAGCATGGCTCCGCCCCCTCTAGAAGTGCCCCATCTGACTGGGATCGACCTCCTTCGGTCCTGGGATCGACCAGTCGATCGCGATCGACTTCCTGGGCAGCCCTGGTCTAGAAGCTACAAGACGTAGGGCCTTCTCAGTCTCTGCTCCAGTGCTACAGAACTCTTTGCCACTCTATATGAGAGCTATGCATGACTTTCGATCTTTTGTGCAAGCTCTCAAGACATGGCTCTGCAGCAGAGAATTTAACCTGTAACTAAGTTGATGTCTTTGTTTCTGTATAAATTCTGACTTTATTGATGCATTGCTTATTTTATGCTATTTAGGTCACCCAGAGTGGAGGGTGACTAACCAAATAATAAACGATGATGATGATGATGATTGTTGCAGTATACTAGCCAATAAGGATGTTAACAACTCATATCCCCGTGCAATAATAATGTTTTTGGGGTTTTTTCGTGGAGCAACTTGGCAAACTGTCAACCACTTCTGGTGTGAGAGAATTGGCCATCTGCAAAAACGTTGCCCAGGCGACGGCCAAATATTTGATGTTCTGTGGGAGGCTTGTCTCATGTTCCTACGTAGGGAGCTGGAGCTGACAGAGGAAGCTCAACCCGCTCCACCCAGATTCGAACTGCTGACCTGTCAGCCAGCAGTAGTGCTGGCACAAGGGTTTAATAATGTTGATAGAGATTGATTTAAAATATATGAGCTTAAAAAGTAGAATGCAAGTTGCTTCTGTGTGACGGAATTGGCCGTCTGCAAGGACATTGCCCAGGGGACACCGAAATATTTGCTGTTTTACAATCCTTGTGGATTACAAACTTTATTTTACTCCATTGGAAGTTTGGTTGCTCTGGGACTGACTGCTGTGAGTAAAAAGACTGAAGCAACTGCTTCCGGACTATTTGCTTTACAAAAGGACACTTTTTTGCTTCTGTTAGAATATTGAGATAATATCGGATACTTGACCATCTTATTATATAAAGGAGGTCCCGTCATGGAACGACTGCCATAGACAGAGAAACCTTACAAGGCAGATACACCAAATTTGCCAACAAAAATAGGCCTCAGGCAAGGTAGGTTTAAAGCAAAGAAACTCCCCCAAATCTAGAAGGCCCCCAAAACAACGATACAAAAAAACTACATTTCCCAGCGTCCTTTGCGGCCGCCAGCGGATCTCCCAGCCTCCACATTCTGTCAACATGATTGGTTGCCAGTGAGGGAGTATTTGCATAACGCCTCTATTGGCCAGCCAACATGAACATTCCGACCCTCTAAACTGGCAGAGGAGGATAAGGCAAAGGCCTGAGGCAGTCGCCAACACAAACACCCAATTCACTTCCCACAGAAAATTTAAACCCCTACAAATCACAGACCATTGACAAAATTGATGATTTTCCTGACTAGGCCTCACTTAATGGGATGCTGTTTAAGCTCTGGATTGACAGTAAGGCTTCATTAACTTGTTTTTCCCGACTAGGCCTCAGCTCATGGGACATTGTGTATGGCCTGAATTGACAGTAAGGCTTCATTAACTTGATTTTCCTGACTAGGCCTCAGCTCATGGGACATTGTGTATGGCCTGAATTTACAGTAACCTACCTTGGCACACAGAGCCCCTATGACCCACGCTACATTCTACTATTGTTTCGAGGAGGGTGAACCATGGATGATGGGATTTTATGTACCTCCATGGATTATGGGATTTGTAGTACTTTCAAACCCTTCATTCCCCACAGACCACTGTGGCCCAGAACAAAGACCGATAAAGACCAAACTTGGAACACAGTGCCCCCATGACCCACACTCCATCCAACTGCAGTTTAGAGGAGGGCATACCATGGATGATGGGATTTCAAGTACCTCCACTCACTTCCAAAGTACCCCACCGACACAAGCATCAACCTCTACATCAACACAGCAGACGGAAATACAAAAAACATTGTATATCCACAAGCTCTGCAGAACGCCAGCAACACCACACACTGACAACTCCACAGGACTTCAACATCCCACCCACCAGAACAACCCACAACGACACAGCCATGACCCCACCAAGACCGTAAGTAACATCAATTCCAACCCTTACATACTCAGACTTTCTCGCATCTCCTAAATAGGGCACAGCAATGCGTGCCGGGTACAGCTAGTTGACTATATAGTGAATTGTGATACATAAATATTGAACTAAAGATTATTAAATCATTGGATTATATTGTTAGCTCCCGTTTTGTTGTTGTCATATAGCCTGAAAAACCTACAACAATCCAATCTGTTAATCCTACTTTTTCCCCTGCAGTATCACAGTAGTTTTTGTAAACTAGGCTGTCTTGGCTCAGTCTTCTTTTTTATAGTTTACTACTGTTGAATAGTGCAAACCGCCTCTGAGTATTCTTGAGAAAATCCTAAATCAACAGCAAATATGGAGACATGGGGCAGCCAGAATATACAAAGAGATTTATTGTAAAGTGTAGAGCTTCCTTTTATTCTGTCTTCGGTATAAAAAAAAATTGCCTGTAAAACACAATGTAAGCAACATGTGCTTTATTCCTTATCTGAAGAAATCAAGAGCTGACCATATGCTAATATAGACACATTAAGATCTTATTAATTAGGCATGGTGAGCATCTTCTTTCTTGGCTCTAAACAAATGATTGAAAGATAACAATGTCATAATTGTAAGATTGAAAATTTGAAATTAATAGCGCTTCTGCTGTAGCCATATGGTCATTTGATGAATACTTTAACACACTAGGCTTTCAAGACCCAGTCAATAAATTTTTGTGCACCCTCCCTATAAATCTAAGTACTCTTCACCAAGAAATTGGAAGGCTCAAATCCCACTTTTAATAACACTGCTTGCTGCAAATAAAACACGGGAGTTTTCTTTGTCAAATAAAATTATGCCAAAATGTATACCTTAGAACAGTGTTTTTCAACCTTTTTTGAGCCGCGGCACATTTTTTACATTTACAAAATCCTGGGGCACACCACCAACCAAAATGACACTCTAACACAGTAATACATATAATTAATATGTTTTTAAATGTATTTATACATTCAGTGTGAAACCTGGGCCTGTTTCGATGAACACAACATAGATATCCTGGCAAGAATGACAGAAAGACACAAGGTCTTGCTCAACAGCTGCAATCAAAGAGCATTCTGAACTCCACCAATGATGGAATGGAATCAAACTTCCCACACAGAACTACCATAACCAAGAGAAAATACTATAAGAGTTTGGTGAGCACTGAGGAGGGGAGGGAGGAAGATGTGGGGCGGGTCTGTGCAGTAGCGCCTGCACGGGTCATGTCTTCCTCCCTCCCCCCTCCCACAGAAGCAGCAGCGTGAGCAAAGCGAGGCAAAGTAAGCAGAGTGAGGCTGGGAAGAAGGGAGCCCGAGTGGGGAAGAAAAAGTGGTCGGCAGGAGTGGGAAGAAAGGGTATTGGAGGTTCCAATTTCACACGGCACACCTGATGATCGCTCACGGCACACTAGTGTGCCATGGCACACTGGTTGGGAAACACTGCCTTAAAATGCAAATTCTTGAACAGCCATATTATTGATTCCACTAACCCAGGTACTCACTAACAGTAGTGGAATTGTGATTGCTTCACAATCTGAAAATTTACTTCACTTGCAATCCTTTTTTTAAAAAAATGCATTTACTGTTGATGTTTGATTTCTTATTGTAATTGGTTGTTGTTTGGGCTTGGCCTCATGTGTGGGGAGAGGGAGGGAGCAGATTACAAATAAAGCTTATTATTATTATTATTATTATTATTACCCTCCCTGCAGCTGTGGAAATGATATGAGAATCCATCCCTTTTTCTTTCGCAGGCAACTCCATGTTTGGTTCCATTTTGAGATTATAAATTAAGAGCTCGCCCTAAAATATCCTTCGGAACTCGCAGGTCATATTCTAGAACACACTTACGTTTCAAGAACACTGTGATATGACCATTACCCATTTGGTTATATTGCAAACCCTCTCCATTGGCCCCCCTTGTTGTGGGGGAGAGGCTTGCGTACCCCAATGAAGTTGTGAGCTATGCTGGCGGTGGCATAACAGCCACCGGTAGGGCCTCCCATGCCAGACAGTTCACAACTGAAGGGTCTGACAAAGAGTGTCAATGGGCAGGATGGGCTCTCTAGCCTTTTGGCAACCATCCTAAGAGAAGGAAAACTTTCATTTCAAACCCAGGCAGATGGTGCTCGTCTAACCCTGTAAGGTCAACCATCTAAGAGAAGGTAACTCAAATCAAACCTACGACCTGAGGATCTCGCTGCCACCATCCAAACTTGTTAGACCCTGGCAGACAAACCTTTGGTTTAAAGCAATGGTTCCCAAATTGGGCGGTACCACCCCCTGCTGGGCGGTGGGGCAATCTAGGGGGCGCTGGAAAGCCCAGGAGAATTCGGGGGGCACTGAACCCCTGTAAGGGAGTGATGGGGGCGGTGGCATGAGCCAGGTGACAGGCTACCATCCATCTCTGTGTGTATCTCTCTCTCTTCTTCCCTCCTCCTGCTCCCTCCTCCTCCTCTCGCCAAGCAAGGGATAATAATAATAATACCTTTGGAGTTCCCTTCCAACTAGTTGTGTCTTATAACAATAATAATAATGTCCTTCAATATATTTAGTGGAACATGGATTCAGTGCGGTAACCAATTTATTAACAAAAAAAGAAACCGATTGCAAAATAGTCAATCGCGATGATTTGGGATTATTGCTGATGAAAATAGAGCCGAGGATGACTAGATTAGTAGCAGCAGACCAGGTTCGTCCTTCTCATTAAGATGATTCCGAATGTTTTAACTTTTTTTGTATTACCTTTCTATTCTAAGTTTATTTATTTATTTATTTATTGTTCGATTTTGTATTCCGCTCCTCCCAGCAGGCTCGGGGCGGATGACAGTAAATATAGGTGGGCAACATGTCACAACATGTCGACATGTGGCCCTACAATAAAAGCATAAAAACATAAAAACACATTAAAACACAACACATCACCACAGAGGGCATGGAATGACATACGACGCAGTTCTTAGTTCAGTGTGCCTAGTTAAAAGCTAGGCCAAAAAGGGCGGTCTTACATGCCCTTCGGAAGGGGGCCAACTCCGAGATGGCTCGGGTACTGTCCGGGAGGGAGTTCCAGAGCACCGGTGCAGCTACAGAAAAGGTTCTCTGTCTGGTCGTGGATAGATGGCAGGAGCGGATTGATGGTACTAACAACAGATTCTGTTCATCTGAACGCAGTGATCTCGGGGGAGAATACGGGGTAAGGCGGTCCCTCAAATACGCAGGCCCTAGGCCGTGTAAAGCCTTAAAGGTCAGAACCAACACCTTGAAGGCAATTCGGTACTCAATAGGAAGCCAGTGCAGTTGCCGGAGAATAGGTGTGATGTGCTCTCTCACTGGCGATCCCGCCAGCAAGCGAGCAGCGGCATTCTGCACTAGCTTGAGTTTCCGAATTGTCGACAAGGGAAGGCCAACGTAGAGGGCATTACAGTAGTCTAGCCTCGAGATGACCATCGCTTGAATTACCGTGGCCAGGTCGTCCCTGGACAGGTAGGGTGCCAGTCGCCTAGCCTGTCGGAGGTGAAAGAATGACGTCCTGCTGACCACGGAGACCTGAGCCTCCATGGTCAGCAAGGAGTCCAGCTGAACCCCCAAGCTCTTAACCGATGACGATGGGCTAAGCCACTCGCCGTCCAGAGTAGGCAATAAATAGTTTCATAATTTCAATCTTCAATGTTTCTAATTTACAACTTTCTTTATTATATTTTATGAAAAAGGTAGAAATATTAATACATATATCTTTCTGTTTAATTGCTATTATTTTTTTTAAAAAAATTAATTTCTAGGGGGGGGCAGTGAGTAAATTTTTTTCTGGAAAGTGAGCGGTAGGCCAAAAAAAGTTTGGTTTAAAGGGTGAAGCCAGTTCTGTGCACACTGCGTTCCACCAGGGAAAAAAATCAAATGTACATGCTCGAAGGACACATCCAATCTTTATGGGAACTGATATTGTATACTGCTGCTATTTTTGTAGCTGCTGGATTATTTATTATTATTTATTTCAATTATTTATAACCCGGCCTTCTCTACCCCCGAAGGTGAACTCAGGGCGGCTAACAAAAGGCAAAATTCAATGCCTCATAACAATGTGTAAAAACCAACAATTAACATCATTAATACATTTACAATCAATTAAAATTATATAGTATCTTTTAAATGTATTACTGTTTTAAATGTAACTGGGTCAATTTTTTGTTATTAATTTATACTTTTTGTATATTGTTGTATTTGTATACTGTTGCACCATTGACTGCTTTCCATGAGCCACCACAAGTCCCTTCAGGGAGATGGTGGCAGGATACAAATAAAGATTATTATTATTATTATTCAAATTTTTAGCCACTTGAGATCCCTGTTGGTAAGGAATGCAAGGTATACATTTTCAAAATGAAATAATTTGAATATTTAAGAGAAAATCAAATAGAAAATCAAATTCTACACTGACAGGCATGGAAAACATCTATCACAATGCAGAGCTACTTCTGCAATATCGGAATGTCATCCCAATCTCTGCAACCTGAACAAAAGGTCTCTGGTGCTTGAATGCACTAAGTTAGGGAATCAGCTCCATATTAAATATCCCACTGCTTGTCAACACACAACACAACTTTAATATTAACTTCTCTTTTCTTGCTGCGTCTTGCCATTCTCTGTGGCATTTGTTTACTATCTGTTCACTTCCTTTTAAAAGGCGTCACTTCTTTTTAAAAAAGGAAGTGACGCCTATCATAGCACCGGGAATGTGCCGCAGCTGGCTAAGTGTCAGCTGCATAAGATCTCTCTGACCAATTGATCATGAGTTCGAGGTGGGTGCTTGACCTTAAGTGTAGCTGCTGTCAACCTTTGCAGCCCGAAAGACAGTTGCATCTGTCAAGTAGGAGATAAAGGTACCACATTAAGTGGGGAGGCAAATTTTGACTGAATTATGAGGCCATTGAAAAACTCCAGGAATGCTGTGGAATGCGGAAGGAGCAACAAGGGACGCTGGGAATGCTGAGAGATTATTTATTTATTTCCAACATTTCTACCCCGCTCTTCTCAATCCCCGAGGGGGGACTCAGAGCGGCCTAACAAAAGGCACAATTCGATGCCCACACAGTAAAATACAATATAGAAACCAAAAACATTCAGCATTAAAATACATTAAAATACAATTAACATTAAAACATCACACACATTCACTTAAGTTAAAAACAGTGTTCCGTCCATAACAGGGGCATAGAGCCATCTCCATCAACTTGCCTTACAAATCCAGTCCAAAGTGCTGCATTGTGCTAATGCGCAAACGCCTGGTCCCACAGCCAGGACTTCACTCCTTTCCTGAATGCCAGGAGGGATGTGGTCGATCGTATGCCGCTTGCGAGCGCGTTCCACAGATGGGGAGCCACCACCAAGAAGGCCCTCTCTCTCATCCCCACCAACCGTGTTTGAGAAGTTGGCAGGAGCGAGAGCTGGGCCTTCCCGGACGATCTTAAATTACAAGATGGACATAGGGGCTGATGCGTTCGGACAAGTAAGCTGGGCCAGAACCGTATAGAGCTTTAAAGGTCAAAACCAGCTGTAACGACTCTTCAATGCACGGTAGGGATCACACGTAGTCGTCTTTTGGTCCAACACGATTTTATTGAAGGTACGGCACCCGTGAAGCTAAAGCGCCGGCCCGCCACCCAAACACACCTTATATACCCCAGTGCCCCTCCCTACCCACTGCAATGTCAAGCAATGTGTCATCATGCTCCGATGAATCAGCAATCCCAGTAGTCCATAGGGGCATGACCCGAGGTCACAGGAGCGACGTCATGAGTCCAAATGTCCAATGTCCAAGCCCGGAGGAGTTACCTCACTTCCTCCCAGGCACCTGGAAGTTGCTCCACTCCCAGGCTGACTCAGCAGTCTCATGCACACATGGCCAAGGTCACTCCAGGAATTGGGCCAAAGGTCGATGCTGCCTCATGACAGATTGGGAACCTGACCTTCCCCAAAGCTCAGGTTTCCCAATCCTGACATAATGGTCTCCTCCACCTCGTCCTCCCCCTGAGGAAAACAAAACATCATTCAATCCTGTGGAGGAAATGGGCTTACATACTTCTTCAAAAAACTGCAATGGAAAGTCGGGTGTACTTTCCCTAAACTCTTGGGCAACAGGAGGGTATATGACACCTTATTAACCACTCTCTCAACCTTAAAAGGTCCTATAAATTTTGGACTTAACTTCTTTGATTTGTACCCTAGTCTTAAGTTCTCCGTGGACAACCATACTAAATCCCCCTCTGCATATTCCTCCCCCTCCTGCCGTTTGTGATCTCCGAACAGTTTATATGAGCGTTGCGCTTTCCTCAAAGCCTCCGTCACCTCCTTCCAAATCTCATGGGCTCGCACTTTCCACTCCCCTTTGCCTCCTTCCCCCTCTATCTCCAACAGCTGCGGCAAGGGGCCACTTCCTGCCCATAAACAATCTCAGCGGGCGATCGTCCGGTAGAAGAGTGGATAGAACTATTGTACGCCACCTCAGCATAAGGTGAGAGATCTGACCAATTATTCTGCTCCTGATTACTGAAAACCCTTAAATAAGTCCCCAACGACTTCTGCACTCTCTCCGCAGCACCATTACAGCAAGGATGATAAGCAGATGTCAGTTTCCTCTGTGCCCCAATCCTTCCAAAAACTTGCCCCAAAAACTGAGCAGTAAACTGGACACCCCTATCACTCAACACCTGCTCTGGACAACCGTGCAACCTATACACATGCTGCACATACAACTCTGCCAATCGTTCCGCAGACGGCAGCCCTTCAACGAATAAAATGAGCCTGCTTAGAAACATATCTAGAACCGTCCAAATATACCGATAACCCCTACTCGACGGCAATTCTCCTACAAAATCGGTACTAACCCGGGTCCACGGCCTTGTTGGCTCAGCAACAACTTGTATCAACCCCTGCGGCCGGGCAGAGGGACCTTATTCTTAGCACACACTTCACAACTTGCCACATGATGCCTATTTCCACTTTCATACCTGGCCACCAGTACCTCTTCTTAATAGCCAATACGGTCTTAGTAATCCCCAATGTCCAGCCGTCTTGTGATCATGATGCATTTCAACACCTTTCCTCAGCACCTGAGGCACATACACTTTACCTCCTATCATCCACAACCCTTTCAACTTCACACATTCTTTCTCATGTTCCCTCAACCACAAGTCCTCCGACAACCTCTTTGCAACTCTAAACTCCATTCATCCACCACCTTTCTCTTCCTTTTTATCCTCTAACTTCTTCTGAGACCGGGTCTGCACGGCACACCCCCACTGTTCTTTGAAAAACCTCCCTCCTTGTGCAGCCCATTTCTCCTACACTAGGATATCTAGACAAGGCATCCGCCACCACATTTTCTTTCCCTTGATATGCTGCAACTTAAAAATTGAACCTATTGAAAAATAAGGCGACCACCTCACTAACTTTGGAGACAATTTCTGAGGGTTTCTTAAATAACCCAAATTTTGATGGTCCGTCATAACTACAAATGGGAACAGCTGCCCCTTCCAAAACTGACGCCATGTCACTGCACTCTTAACCGCAAATGCCTCATTCTCCCACACAGGCCATTTAGTTTCATGCTCACCAAATTTTTAGTGCAAGCACAAGGTTCCTGACCATCCTCTCCTGTAACAAGCACCCCATAAGCCCAGCGGAGGGCGTCACATTGAACCACAAAGGTCGATTCACATCTGGAGCACAGCGCCTCAGTGAAAGCCTTCTTCAACTTAACAAATGCTTCCTGACAATCCTGAGTCCAGTCAACCACCGCACCTGGCGACCTGACCTTCCTGACTCCCCTTTGCCCCCTTGGTTTTCAGCAGCTCAGTGGCGGGAGGGCTATCACTGCAAATCCTGGGATAAAAGTCCGTAAAATTTGCTAACCCTAGAAAGGCTTGCAACTGGCGATGTGGTGCGAGCCTCAGCTCAACGTCCTCCACTTTCGCCGGGTCCATAGCCACCCCACTTTCAACCTGCACTAAAAATCAATCCAATTTTACCAAATTCACATTTACTCAACTTTTGCAAATAAACTCGCTTGCCTCAACCGCTCCAACACCTCACGCACTAACTTCACATGCCTCTTTCGTACTGGTCGCTACCACAATGTCATCTAAATAAACAAAACACCCTTATACAAAAGGTGTAACACCTCGTTGATTAACTGCATAAACAGACCTGGGACCCTGCTAAACCGAATGGCATACGAGCCATTAGTATAATCCGAGAGGGCACGAGAAGCTGTCTTCATTGGTCACTTTCTTTCACACGAATCATATGGAACGCGCTAATCAAATCTAGTTTTGTGAAAACTTACAACCTCCCAACAGTCCCAACAGATCCTTAATCAACGGTAAGGTGCAGTTTGTTGTACTAACAACATTCAACCCCGATAGTCAATGCACAATCTCAGTTTCCATCTTCTTTTCCCTGAACAACACTGGTGCAGCCAAAGGGATTCGATCGTCTGGATAAACCCTTTCTTCAAATAATCATCTATTTGCTACTCTTAATGCGACTTTTTCTTTGACTGTCATTGCGTGGATTTTTTGGCTTGTAAAAACCCTCTTTCACCTCTATACTGTATATGCCTTAATAGGTGGAAGCTTTTGGGCTAACTTAGGTTAAACACGTCAGTGTAATGCCAATATTCTTGGGGCACTCCTTTCACTTCTTTACTAACACCCTTCTCAACATTAGGCACACTGAACCCGTCCCAGCCTTCCAGCCGATCTTGGGGTTCACCTTTTCTAACCAGGGCATGCCCAACACCACCATGCCCTTTTATGGGAGCCATAACAAAATCAATCCCTCCTTCCCACGGCCCTACTCGCCTGTTAACCCTTAGTCCCCACAGCTGAAAAAGGACCCTCAATCGTTGTCCCATCAACTGTTTAAAGGTGACTGGAGTTTCTAACGGTTTTGTGTCACCCCCCAACTCTTCTACTGGTTGTGGAGACATGATATTCTCTGAACATCCACAATCTACTTAAAGCTTCCTTTACAACAAGATCACCCTTAACCAAAATACATTGAATATTACTACCCCAACTTTTGGGTTTTCAATATTGTCCACCATCGGCCTTAGCGCAGCCACTCTCACTGCCGGCTTCTGGGGCATTGATACATAATGTCCGGACTGGTTACAATAACAGCGGACTCGGCTCAATGTGGGTTTCTTGCTGCCACTGGGACGGCTGTCGCTGACCCGCTAACTTCAACACCTTTAGTCTGCTCACCCATGCACGACTCCATGCCTCGCGACCATCGGTTGGGCTCGCCCTCTGCACCTGGGCCAAGATCCCTCTACGTTGCCAGCTAGTTGAATCCATCTGTCGATGTCTCCCGGGTCATCTCGTGAAGACACCTACTCCAGGATCCTTGCGCAAACCGTCTTTAAACAGCTCAACAAGGTAGCTTGCGCACCACTCAGCTACTTTGGATACAAATAAAGATTATTATTTTTTTTATTATTCAAATTTTTAGCCATTGGGTCCCTGTTTGGGAAGGAATAAGTATACATTTTCAAAATAAAAATTTGAATATTTAAAAGAAAATAAATAGAAAATCAAATTTTACACTGACAGGCATGGCATCATCACAATGGAGCTACTTCTGCAATACGGGAAAGTCATCCCAAACCCCGCAACCTGAAAAAAGGTCTCTGGTGCTTGAAAAGTTAGGGGAAACAGCCCAATTAAAATCCCCCTGCTTGTCAACACACAACACAACTTTAATATTAACTTTCTTTTTTGCTGATCTTCCATTCTCTGGGATTTGTTTTCTATCGTTCCTTTTTAAAAGCGCCTTCTTTAAAAAAAAGGACCCAAACACCCCCTTATTTTACCCCAGTGCCCTCCCTACCCACTGAAAATGGGGCAATGTGTCATCATGCCCCGATAACCCCAAAATCCCAGTAGTCCATGGGGGGCATGCCCCCGGGGCCCGGGCCCACGTCATGAGCCCAAAATGCCCAATGTCCAACCCCGGGGGGTCCTCATTTCCCCTCCCAGGCACCGGAAGTTGCTCCACTCCCAGGCTGACTAAACAGTCTCATGCAAAATGGCCAAGGTCACTCCGGGAAGGGGGGCCCAAAAGGTCGACTTCATGACAGTTTTGGGAAACCCCTAAATTTTCCCCCCCCAAACCCTCAGGTTTCCCAATCCTGACATAAGGGTCTCCTCCACCTGCCCTCCCTGGGGAAAAAAAAACATCATTCAATCCTGTGGGGGAAATGGGCTTACATACTTTTTTAAAAAAACGGGAAGGGAAAAGGGGGTTGTACTTTCCTAAACTCTTGGGCAACAGGGGGGTATATGACACCTTATTAACCATTTCCCCAACCCTTTAAAAAGGTCCTATAAAATTTTGGACTTAATTTTTTGATTTGTACCCTAGTCTTAAGTTCCCGTGGACAACCATACTAAACCCCTCTGCATATTCCCCCCCCTCCTGCCGTTTGTGATCTCCGAACAGTTTATATGGGGCGTTGCGCCCCTCAAAGCCTCCGCCACCTCCTTCCAAATCTCATGGGCTCGACTTTCCACTCCCCTTTCCTCCTTCCCCTCATCTCCCCCAGCTGGGCAAAAGGGGGCCCCCTTTCCCCCCCCTAAACAATCTCAAAGGGCTTTTGTCCGGTAGAAGAGTGGGTAGAACCATTGTACGCCAACCCCAGCATAAGGGAAAAAAATTACCAATTATTCTGCTCCTGATTACTGAAACCCTTAAATAAGTCCCCAACGACTTCGACTCTCTCCGAGCACCATTACAGCAAGGGTGATAAGCAGATGTCAGTTTCCCCTGTGCCCCCCAAACCTTCCAAAAAAATTGCCCCCAAAAATGAGCAGTAAAACACACCCCTATCACTCAACACCTGCTCTGGACAACCGTGCAAAACCCATACACATGGGTGCAAGGGATTCCGATCGTCTGATAAACCCTTTCTTCAAATAATCATCTATTTGCTCTCTTAATCGACTTTTTCTTTGACTGTCATTCGTAGATTTTTGGCTTGGTAAAACTGCCCCTCTTTCACCTCTATACTGCATTATACGTTCCTAATAGGTGGAAGCTTTTGGGCTAACTTAGGGTTAAACACGTCAGTGTAATGCCAATATTAGCAGGGCACTCCTTTCACTTCTTTACTAACACCCTTCTCAACATTAGGGGCACACTGAACCGTCCCAGCCTTCCAGTCGATCTTGGGGTTCACCTTTTCCTAACCAGGGCATGCCCAACACCACCTCATGCCCTTTTATGGGGAGCCATAACAAAATCAATCCCTCCTTCCCACGGCCCTACTCGCCCGGTTAACCTTCGTCCCCACAGCGAAAGGACCCCCTTCAATCGTTGTCCCATCTAACTGTTTAAAGGTGACTGGAGTTTCTAACGGTTTTGTGTCACCCCCCAACTCTTCTACTAATTGTGGAGACATGATATTCTCTGAACATCCACAATCTACTAAAGCTTCCTTTTTTATTTGGGTTTTCAATATTGTCCACCACCGGCCTTAGCGGCAGCCACTCTCACTGCCGGCTTCTGGGGGCATTGATAAGCATAATGTCCGGACTGGTTACAAGCATAACAGCGGACTCGGCTCAATGTGGGTTTCTTGCTGCCACTGGGACGGCTGTCGCTGACCCGCTAACTTCAACACCTTTGGGTCTGCTCTCACTCCATGCACGACCCATGCCTCGCGACCTCATCGGTTGGGCTCGCCGCCTCTGCACCTGGGCCAAGATCCCTCTACGTTGCCAGCTAGTTGAATCCATCTGTCGATGTCTCCGGGTCATCTCGGTGAAGACACCACTCCAGGATCTCCCTTGCGCAAACCGTCTTTAAACAGCTCCAGCAAGGTAGCTTGCGACCACTCAGCTACTTTCCGGCGAGACCCATAAATTCTTCAGCATACTCAGTTACTGACTTGGCACCTTGGGTCAAGCACCTTAACGCCTCCTTCGCTTTGATCCTTTCCAAAGGATCTCGAAATCTGTTCTTGATGGCATGCAGGAACCTCCTCACCGACCCCAGGCAGGGATCTCGTCGATCGTGGCACTGTACATACCACTCGGCAGCTCGACCCTTAAACACAGCACCAATAGCTCTAACTTGGCTGCTTTCGCTGGGATACAAATGTCCATAATCTTCCATATGGTCTTGTACTGCTGCAATAAAGAAGGCCACTTTAGATGCCTCTCCTTCAAATTCCACACGCAATGGCTCCTTTTTCATTCGGCCTCCAAATTCTTGAGAAGCCATTCTCGGCCCGGCAAACTTCAGGCCTTGTAATACCCCTTCCCATCCCGGCTGATGGGACCCTCGGACCTCTCCTTGGACTTCTCGGACAGTCCTCTCCCATCATCCTCACTCTCGACGGAGATCTAGGACGTGCCGGGATAGGATTCTCTCGATCTCGGCTTTGGTTCCTCACTCCCGAAGGAGATCTAGGATGCTCACCGGATGCTCCATCCATCCAGGTATAATAGGTAAAATCTCCACCTCCCGGGGCCTGCCACATCGATTCTCTCTGGTCCTTCTCATCCATCCTCTGGGACATCCGACACCATCTGCACTACTGCCTCCAATTTGCAGTTCAACACATCAATCTCCGATGGTGACTCCGGCTCTGGGGTCTCACTACCCCCTCCTGTTGCCAGGTTCAACAGTCCACTCCGAGACCGCTTCACACGATCTTCCTGGATCCCTTCCAGACGAGCGCCTTTGCACTCCTCCGCCTGGTCTTCCAAGCGAGCCTCTCGGTGCTCCACTTGCCAAGCCTCACCCCTCTTCTTCGCTCGGCAAGCAACCATCTCCTCCACCCGAGCTTGCCACAGTTGCTCTCCTTCACGGAGTCTCCTCTCCTGGGCCGCCAACTCTCGGGATACATCCGGACTTCCTACTCGGTCAAGAGTGGTCCACTCCCACTCCTGAGTTCTCCAGTTTCTTCATTATCCTCTAAAATCCAGCTGTCCAGATACTTCTCCTCGTTCCACGCCAACCTCGCCATCGCTGGGATAGTTGGTCAGGGGCTTTAGCTTCTGTAACGACTCTTCAATGCACGGTAGGGATCACACGTAGTCGTCTTTTGGTCCAACACGATTTTATTGAAGGTACGGCACCCGTGAAGCTAAAGCGCCGGCCCGCCACCCAAACACACCTTATATACCCCAGTGCCCCTCCCCTACCCACTGCAATGTCCAAGCAATGTGTCATCATGCTCCGATGAATCAGCAATCCCAGTAGTCCATAGGGGCATGACCCCGAGGTCACAGGAGCGACGTCATGAGTCCAAATGTCCAATGTCCAAGCCCGGAGGAGTTACCTCACTTCCCTCCCAGGCACCTGGAAGTTGCTCCACTCCCAGGCTGACTCAGCAGTCTCATGCACACATGGCCAAGGTCACTCCAGGAATTGGGCCAAAGGTCGATGCTGCCTCATGACAGATTGGGAACCTGACCTTCCCCAAAGCTCAGGTTTCCCAATCCTGACACCAGCACTTTGAATTGAGCTCGGAAATGGACAGGCGGCCAGTGGAGCTGACACAACAGGGGGGTGGCATGCTCCCTGTATGTAGCTCCCGTTAGTAATCTGGCTGCTGCCCGTTGGACTAATTGTAATTTCCAAACTGTCTTCAAAGGCAGCCCCATGTAGAGTGCATTGCAGTAGTCTATTTGGGATGTGACCAGAGCGTGGACGACCGTAGCCAGATCAGACTTCCCAAGGTACGGGCGCAGCTGGCGCTCGAGTCTTAACTGTGCAAAAGCTCCCTGGCCACCGCCGAGACCTGGGCTTCCAAGCTCAGCGATGAATCCAGAATCACTCCCAAGCTGCGAACCTGCGTCTCCCAAGCTGCGAACCTGCGATTAGGCGTGTGTCAGCTCCCCCTGGTGGCCAGAGTTTGCCTCTGTTCATCTATATGTGTGTACTGTGTATGTGGAAACGGTAGGGATTGTCTGCTAAGTAATCCACTCTGAGTCCCCTTCGGGGTGAGAAGAGCGGAATATACAGTAAATAAATAAATAAATCATAAAGATTTAGTATCCAAAAAATATTCAAAAATAGGAGGAAATACATACTTTATCTGAATAGTAAAAACGTTAATGATTAATCAGTTGCTATTACTTTTTTGAGTTATGTCAAAGAAACAAATCTCTACTCACAGCTGGATATTTCAATCATACAATGAGTTATTTCTGTTCTAGCTGAAAGGTACATTAGTTACCAGAAAAGCAGCATGGGTAAATCTCTCTTAGTATATTATTCAATCTATTTCTTGGAAGCTTCAAAATGTGAAAATAATTTCTCAAATCAGAGTTGGAAGAACATTCCCATCCACACAAATAAAGTAGCCTAGCACCCAGCTCTGAATAAAACTAATTCTTTCCGAGGCTTTCTTAGTTTAGTCGAACAGTTCCAGATGTGAACAACATGTAGACTGCATTTCGTGAACCTTAGTCTTCCAAAGCAATGGAAAAATGGTATTCTACTACGTCCCATGTCAGAAAAGCTGACTAAATTCACAGGTGAATCTTATTTTGACAAAGTCAGTGGCACAATGTTGTGCCGACAGCAGTAAATTAATGTAGGGGTCATAAGGCAGGCCATATCATTTAGCCTGCCTGCTGGGATCCAGATGGAATCACACATTATGAGATAAAAATACTAAGTCCGCACTCGGCAAGAAGTCACAGGCCTATGCTGTGCTAAGGAGGCTGTGCAAGTCCTGAACCGGTACTTGGCTGCTGCGTCGGTCTGGATGAGGGCGAACAAATTGAAACTGAATCCAGACAAGACAGAGGTCCTCCTGGTCAGTTGAAAGGCCGAACAGGGCATATGGTTACAGCCTGTACTTGACGGGGTAACACTCCCACTGAAGATTTATTTATTTATTTATTTATGGCTTCCAAAAGGCATAATTTGATGCCTACATCACAATTGCAGTATAAAACACAATATAAAACCCTCCAGCATTCGACACTAAAATACATTAAAATACAATTATATTCACACATCCTATGCATTCACCTATGTTAAAAACAGTGTTCCATCCATAAAAGCATTGAGCCCTATTCACCAACTTTCCATTAAAACTACTAAAGTGCTGTCCTGTGCTACTATGCGAACGCCTGGTCCCACATCCAGGCTTTCACTTTTTTCCTAAATGTCAGGAGGGATGGAATTGATCGTATGTCGCTAGGGAGCGCATTCCACAGACGGGGAGCCACCACCGAGAAGGCCCTCTCCCTCGTCCCCACCAGCCGCACCTGGGAAGCAGGCGGGAGCGAGAGCAGGGCCTCCCCGGTGATCTTAAAGTACGAGGTGGGACGTAGCGGCAGATGCGTTCGGACAAGTACGCTGGGCCAGAACTGTATAGAGCTTTAAAGGTCAACACCAGCACTTTGAATTGAGCCCGGAATTGGACCGGCAGCCAGTGGAGCTGACACAACAGGGGGGTGGTAGCTCCCTGTATGTAGCTCCAGTTAGTAGTCTAGCTGCCGCCTGTTGGACTAGTTGTAATCTCCGAACTGTCTTCAAAGGCAGCCCCACGTAGAGCGCGTTGCAGTAATCTATTCGGGATGTGACCAGAGCGTGGACGACCGTAGCCAGATCAGGTTCGCAGCTTGGGAGTGATCCTAGATTCATCGTTGAGCCTGGAACCCCAGGTCTCAGCGGTGACCAGGGGAGCTGTTGCACAATAACTTGTGCGCCCGCTGCATCTGTACCTTGGGAAGCCTGACTTGGCCACGGTGGTCCATGCTCTTGTTACATCTCAATTAGACTACTGCAATGCGCTCTACGTGGGGCTGCCTTTGATGACTGCCTGGAAGCTTCAATTATTTATTTATTTATTTATTCGAATTTATCAGTCGCCACTCCCATTCGGCTCGGGGCGACTCACAAGCAATAAAACAAAAATAAACAATAAAAATAACAGCGGATGTACCTGCTCAGTCTTTCATCCAGATATCCTGTCAATGGGCAGTTACCCTTTGGTCCTGTAGCATTGAGGGAAATCCATAGGTCTAGGGCAGGGGTGCTCACACTTTTTCAGCATGCGAGCTACTTATAAAACAACCAAGTCAAAATGATCTACCTACCCACTATATCCAGAGAGCACTGTGGATTCAAACAATGATGGATTTGGACCAAACTTGGCATGAATATTCCATATGCCCAAATATGAACACAGGTGGAGTTTGGGGGAAATAGACCTTGACATTTGGGAGTTACAGTTTCTGGGATTTATAGTTCACCTATAGCATTCTGAACCCCACCAATGACAGAATTGGGGCAAACTTCCCACACAGAACTCCCATTACCAACAGAAAATACTGAAGATAGAATTAGTCCAACAGTCAGCAGCCAGGTTGCTCACCAGAGGGACGTACAGGGGGTATACAACTCCTCTGTTACGTCAGCTCCAGTGGTCGCTGATCTGCTACCAAGCGCAATTCAAAGTGCTGGTTTTAACCTTTAAAGCCCTAAACGGTTCTGGCCCAGACTACATGTCCAAACGTATCTCCTACTACAAATCATCACGAACTTTAAGATCATCTGGAGAGGCCCTGCTCTCGATCCTACTGCTGTCGCAAACGCAATTGGTGGAGATGAGAGACAGGGCCTTCTCAACAGTGGCTCCCAGTCTGTGGAATTCCCTCCCCAAAGACATCAAATTGGCCACCTCCCTCCTGTCCTTTAGAAAGAAACTCAAGACTTGGCTGTGGGACCTTGCACTTGACCATTGAATAGAGGCTTGTATGAAGAAGACACAAACAATTTTGAAGTGACAATGAATTGACCCGGACCCGGACCCGGATTTTATTTTATTTTTATTTTTATTTGACCCGGACCCAGATTTTAATTGGAGTGTTTTAACAACTGTTTATTTAATGTTTTGTTTTAATGAATTTGTTGATTGTTCTTATCATTATGGTGGCACCAAATGGTGTTTGCTGTGAGGCCGCCCTTAGTCCCCCCTCGCGGGTGAGAAGGGCAGGGTATAAGTATATGAAATAAATAAATAAATATTCCACACATAAAATACTCTTCCACTTCCTCCGGTCTGTTCATGCCCATTCCTGCCAAAAGTATTCCCTTTGTTTTTTTGGGTTTTTTATAGTTTTTATTGTTTTTTTTACAACTTATGAGTACAAATAAGGTAACGAACTCACGAACTATGATACAAAAGGGGGGTTATGCACTGTGAGGGTAAACTGGGTTTTTTGGGTGTGATGGGGCATTGGGATGGGGGGCGGGGTTGGGGTGCGAGAGGGGTGGAGTGGGGATAACAGCAGGGAACAAATAGGGTTGACTTCTTTTACAGTCTTAAGAGTGGTTATTGTCTTTTCAGATGTATCTCTAAACTTGCTACTATCTTATAACTAAGCAGTAGGAAAGTTATAGTTCTGTTTTATCCTACTGGCTATGAGCTAGCCTGTTTGGTCCATCATTTATTTTTGTAGAGGTCTATAGGACTCAATCTATTCTTCTTCTTATAGAGCCTGTGGTTCTTCTCAGAAGGAAGGTGAGGGTGTCCATGTCTTTTATATCATTTAATTTGTCCATCCAGTCTTTTATTTGAGGGGTTTTATCCGATTTCCAGAGTCTGGCGTACACTATTCTAGCCGCCGTAGCCATGTGGTTGAAGAGGATCTCACTATTCATGTCCATCTTCCTGTCTTTATCTGTTAGTCCCAGTAGATAGTAATCTGGTTTCAGGGGAAAAGATTTTTTTAAAAATTTTTGCGTATGTTTATGAATATCCCTCCAATACTTTAGTGTTATGGGGCATGTCCACCACATGTGGAAGTAGCTTCCCAGTTGTTCGTGGCATTTCCAGCAGTTTGACTGGCTGTTCTTATACATAATCCCAATTTTTGGGGGGGTTATATGCCATCTATGGAACATATGGAAAAGTATTCCCTTTGATGATGTGACAACCCACCCAAATTCTTACGGCTGGCTTCCTTTCCATTACCTAATCCTGTACAACTTTTTGATACTTTTATGATCTTGCCATATTTACATCACTGATTTTCCAAAAAAAAAACCCACCACCACATGTATCCCTACTCTTGGACATCACCAGAAGTTGATATACTCCCTGAATATTTATTTATTTATTTATTTAGCCTTTCTTCATCTTGATACTGGCTCTCTGAAAGTCTTCAAGCCACTTCTCAAGATATGCTTTTTTCCCCTTTTGATTAAAGCTTTTCTAACAGGCCCTTACTCCAAATAACCTGTGGTGATAAAGTCATGTATATTCAGCCCTCTGTATCCATGGATTCTGCATTTGTGGAGTCAACCAGTCACAGTTTGAAAACATTTTCAAAAATAACAAAATTCCAAAAGGCAAACGTGGATTTTCCCATTTTATGTAAGGAACATCATTTTATGTAATGACCATCATTGGAACTTGAGCATCCACAGATTGGTATCCACAGAGGTTCCTGGAACCGAATCCTAGCAGATACCATATACCAGTGTTTTTCAACCTTTTTTGAGCTGCGGCACCTTTTTTACATTTACAAAATCCTGGGGCACACCACCAACCAAAATGACACAAAATGACACTCTAACACAGTAATACATATAGTTAATATGTTTTTTAATGTATTTATGCACTCCGTGTGAAACCAGGACCTGTTTCGATGAGCACAACATAAATATCCTGGCAGGAATGGCAGAAAGACACAAACTTCCCACACAGAACTCCCATAAGCAAGAGAAAATACTATAAGAGTTTGGTGGGCATTGACCTTGGATTTTGGAGTTGTAGTTCACCTATATCCAGAGAGCACTGTGGACTGAAACAATGTTGGATCAGGACCAAATTTGGCATGAATACTCAATATGCCCAAATGGAGTTTGGGGAAAATAGACCTTGACATTTGGGAGTTACAGTTTCTGGGATTTATAATTATCACACAATCAAAGAGCATCCTGAACTCTTGCAACAATGGAATTGAACCAAACTTGGCATATTGAACTCTCATTACCAACAGAAAGTACTGAAAGAGTTTGCTTGGGAATTGACCTTGAGTTTGGAAGTTGTAGTTCACCTACTGTACACCCAGAGAGAACTATGGACTCAAACAATGTTATGTTATGTTTTTGTTTGTTTTCCATCCAGAATCACAAAGTTTGAAGGAGGCTCACCACTTTAAGCTCCCTAAAACAGGCATGGGAAAACCTTGGCCCTCTGGGTGCTTTGGACTTCAACTCCCACCATTCCTAACAGCCTGAGGCCCTTTCCTGCTTAAGTGGCTGGGGGGGAAAAGGGCCTGAGGCTGCTAGGAATGGTGGGAGCTGGAGTCCAAAACACCTGGAAGGTCCAAGTTTGCCCATGCCGGCTTTCAACAGAGACCTCTTCCTCCCCCTTCCCCTTCGCGCCTTTTCTTCCCCCTCCTGCCAAACACTTACTTTTTCTTCTCCACTCGCTTCTGCCGCCATTTTGATCCGAGGGGGCAGCGTGAGCATGTTCAGGAGGGGAGGGGGGAGGGAGGAAGACATGATCTGTGCGGGCGCTACTGCGCAGACTCGCCCCAGAGCAAAGCGAGGCAAAGCGAGCAGAGCGAGGCTGGGAAGAAGGGAGCCCGAGTGGAGAAGAAAAAGTGTTTCTCAGGAGGGGGAAGAAAGGATATTGGAGGTTCCAATTTCCCACGGCACACCTGATGATCGCTCACGGCACACTAGTGTATAGTAAGTATATCTGTTGAAATAATAATAATTTTCTCCTTGTCCCTATGCCGCCTTTCCCTTTATTCCATCTGCCATTTCCTTTATATCAACTTTTGCAAAGATTGTAAGCATTTGGAAACCAGTTCAATTTATCTCACATATTGTGAGAGGACCAGTTAGAGTGGATCAATATGGGATGGGGAGTGTCAATGAGACACTGGAGGACAACTATGCTGAAAACATATGCTGAGGCAGTTCCTTACATGGATGATGCTATATAGTAAACAAATACAGATTAACTAATGTTCTCTCCTACCTCTCAGATGAACATATGTTTTACAATACAACGTTTTCAGATACATGTTTAAAGCTCTTCACACATTACAGATGCATATCTGAATTTATAATGTGTGAAGAGCTATAAACATGTAATATATTTACTATCTCCTATATCTCTCACATCTAGGATTCAGATTCTATACTAGTGGATCTCAACCAGTGGGTCCCCAGGTGTTTTGGCCTACAATTCCCAGAAATCCCAGTCAGTTTACTAGCTGTTTACTAGGATTTTATTAGGATTCCTCTCCGTTGACGCCCCCTTGTTGTCGGGGAGAGGCTTGCATACCCTAATGAAGTTGTGAGCTATACTGGCGGTGGCATAATAGCCACCAGTAGGACCTCCCATGCCAGACAGGTCACAACCGAAGGGTCTGACGAAGAGCCCCAAAGGGCAGGATGGGCTCTCTAGCCTTTTGGCAACCATCCTAGGAGAAGGAAAACTCTGATTTCAAACCCAGTCAGATAGTGATCGTTTAACCCTGTAAGGTCAACCATCTAGAGAAGGAAACTCGAACCAAACCTACGACCTGAGGACCTCGCTGCCACCGTCCAAGCTTGCTAGGCCTTAGATGAACCTTTGGTTTAAAGGGTGAGGCCAGTTCCGTGCATGCTACACTCCACCAGAAAAACCCATTGCACAGGCTCGAAGGACACACCCAACTTCCGAATCATCAACGCACTTGTAGATAGACTAGGATTTCTGGTAGTTGAAGACCAAAGTATCTGGGGACCCATAGGTTGAGAACCACTGTTCTAGACCTATGTCAATTAGAACTTTGTAATAATATTTCTACTGAACTTAGAGCTATTGTGGTGTGGTGAGCAGAAGGGTGAATCTGAGTTTAGGCAATTGAGGCTCGATACACCAGGTTGAACCCTCAGTAGGTGGCAAACATGACTAAACTGAGGCTATCATACTTCAACTGTATCATGAGAAGAGATGACTCAATAGGAAAGGCAATAATGCTTGATAAAGTGGAAGGCAGTTGGACAAGAAGAACAGATTACAGATAGATAGATAGATAGATAGATAGATAGATAGATAGTAGGCCTAGTTAGGTTCGTCGTATCCCAATGAATTTTGTTTGTATTTAGTTATAAAATTACTTTAGAAATGTTTTTGACACGCTGCAAGCACCCCGAAAGTGAATTACCAAATTTGAAGCCACCACCGCCATTTTTCGTAAAGAAATTGCCATTATCGGAAAGGGTTTTCCCCTCCCTGGCTTTCCCTTCTGTCGCCTGAGAATCAGATCCGGGGGTAAGGCTTGGGATTCCAACCCTTAATGCGTGCTAGTTCCCAGCTGGCGAGCATCCCCTCCACTCTCCCTCGCCTTCTGGGAACAAACACGCATTAACTAATGCGCATTAGCTTTATTTATTATTTATTTTTATTTCAACTTGTATACCACCCTTCCCAATAGGCGCAGGGTGGTTCACAACAAGCATAAGACATAATCATAAAACAGCATTTAAAACACAATAAAAGCAATTTATACTAAAGCAGAGAATATGGATTGAGCGGCGCTTCTAAAGGTTGAACGCCTGCCGGAAGAGGTTAGTCTTGCAAGCCTTCCGGAAAGAGGACAAGTCTGTTATTACTCGGACCTCCTCCGGCAAGGCATTCCATAGCTTACATGCTGCTACCGAAAAGGCATGCTGTCTCGTCGATGCCAAGCGACAGGTTCTCACTGACGGGACTTCCAGAAGATTTTGGTCCTCGGACCGTAACGATCTCTGTGGAATATGCGGGGAAAGGCGGTCCTTCAAGTATCCTGGCTTTAACGCTTTCCTACTGACAGTGCTGTTTCTTACTTACTTACTGCACATGCGCAGGCACCATTAATGAAGTCTTTCCAAATTTCATTAATTTTTACAAATTAATTTTGAGATTTTCAAGGAAATTTTTGGAAGTACACCAGATAAAAAGCACCAGCGCCCCCCTACATCCACAGCAAGTTTTGAACCTTTTTTTTCTTGATCAACCATGCCGGATAGATAGATAGATAGATAGATAGATAGATAGATAGAGATAGAATGATTGATTCAGTAAAGGGAGACACAGGTCTGAGTTGCAAGTGGTTGAAGCACTTGAAGGTTGTAGCACTTGAGGGTTGAAGCACTTGAAGGCTTTTCATTCAAAGGGTCACTATAAGTCAAAGCCAACCTGATGACAACACCCCTTAGATCAGTGTTTCCCAACCACTGTGATGCGGCACAGTAGTGTGCCGTGACAGACCTTCTGCTGTGCCATGAGAAAAGCTCTCTGCCCCCCTTCCTTCCCCCTCCTCCCGCTGAACTCCTGCTGCTTGGGGGAGGAGGAGGAAGGGCCGGGCGGCGACGAAGAAAAAGAAGAAGGGGCTGGGGCGCCGCCTCCTTCAGCCGTTTCCCCAGCCAGCCTCCAATCCGCCATGACTCCCGCCATGACTCTCGCCCCTCGCTCTCTGAAGCCGCACGGAGGAGCCCCGCACACTGAAGCCCGTCAACCACTCATGCTCCTCCTCCGCGCAGCTTCAGCGAGCAAAGGGCGGGAGTCATGGCGGAGAGCGGCACCGGGGACGAGGGCCATGACTCCCACCCCTCGCTCGCACTGCCCTCTCAAGGCTAGAGAAGATGTGGGAGAGCTGAAGCCCGAGGAGGGGCAGGGCATGGTGCGGCCTGGCTCCACCCCCTCCCCCAGCTTCAGCTCTCCCACAGCTTCTCCAGCTTTGAGGGGGCAGTGCCAAGCCAGCATTGTGCTGGATCTACCACCGCTGGCTTGGCATTGCTCCCTCAAGGCTGGAGAAGCTGTGGGAGAGCTGAAGCCAGGGGGAGGGGGTGGGGCATGGCATGCCCTGGCTCTTCCCCCTCCCTTGGCTTCGGCACTCCCAGCAGCTCCTCCCAGCAGACTACGATTCCCCAGCCGTTCTTTACTGTGTTAGAGTGTCATTTTGGTTGGTGGTGTGCCCCCAATTTTTTTTTATGTTAAAAGTGTGCCGTGGCTCAAAAAAGGTTGGGAAACACTGCCTTAGATAGCCCTTTTAAATTCAGGCTCAAATGTGGAGAAGATACACTATCCCACTACCATGGAAGCTTCCAGTCAGATCTGGTCAGGAGTCGAAACACCTATTCATTCAACATCTTGATGCCACATTCCCAACCAACTAAAAACCACAACTATTTACTAATACGAACGCACTTCAAACACATACAGTCACGATTTTATTTTTAAATTGGCATCCCACTTTTTCAGCCCCCATAACATATAAAATCTGTAAGAAGAAGAAAAATAAGAGTGGCAGAAGGCAATATATTTATGGTCTTAGGTCCATAGAAGAGACTCTATAATTGCAGGACCTTTGGGCATCATACAACTGTTGCTCGGTAAGCAAACGTATATGCTTGAAGTGATTTCCAAAAAAATGAGATTACATACTCTTTGTCTGGAATAATATTTTGAAAGACACATCTGTTTTTCCCCCATATATAGTCAAAGACATTCTTCTTCAAGACAATGCCCTGCTTTTTCTGTGCTGGAGGACAAGCTGTGATGAAATAGAACTCAAACAACTCTGGATAATGCAAGTTGCAGTCCGCAGGCTAAATCAGATATAATAATCCTGCTGCCCTCCAGATGTTTTCGAATTGCAACTCCAGCTTTAGCCAGCATAATCAATGCTGAGAATATTGTACATTTCAGTTCAATAACATCTAGAACAGTGTTTTTCAACCTTTTTTTGAGCCGCGAATGAAAAAGTCACCAGTTTCCATTATACATTATACATTTTGCAATCCTAACGGAATGGAAATGTGATAAACCAAGACTGGAACAAGTTCCACTTGTTCCGTGGCTCTAGTCTGGTTGGCACAAATAATTGAATTTTGCTCAGCCGTGGGAATTATACAGCCTTCTAGATCAGTGTTTCCCAACCAGTGTGCCGTGGCACACTAGTGTGCCGTGAGCGATCATCAGGTGTGCCGTGGGAAATTGGAACCTCCAATACCCTTTCTTCCCCATCCTGCTGAACACTTTTTCTTCTCCACTCGGGCTCCCTTCTTCCCAGCCTCTCTCTGCTCGCTTTGCCTCGCTTTGCTCACGCTGCTGCTTCTGCGGGAGGGGGGAGGGAGGAAGACGTGGCCCGCGCGGGCGCTACTGCACAGACTCGCCCCACGTCTTCCTCCCTCCCCTCCACAGTGCTCTCTGGATATAGGTAAACTACAACTGCAAAACTCAAGGTCAATGCCCACCAAACTCTTATAGTATTTTTTCTTGGTTATGGTAGTTCTGTGTGGGAAGTTTGATTCCATTCCATCATTGGTGGAGTTCAGAGTGCTCTTTGATTGCGGGTGAACTAAAACTCCCAGCTGTTGAGCAAGACCTTTGTGTGTGTCTTTCTGTCATTCCTGCCAGGATATCTATGTTGTGTTCATCGAAACAGGCCCAGGTTTCACACTGAGTGTATAAATACATTTAAAAACGTATTAACTATATGTATTACTGTGTTAGAGTGTCATTTTGTGTCATTTTGGTCGGTGGTGTGCCCCAGGATTTTGTAAATGTAAAAAATGTGCCGCGGCTCAAAAAAGGTTGAAAAACACTGTCTTAAGGAAAAGGTTTCCCCTTGATATTAGGTCTAGTCAAGTCCAACTCTAGGGGGTGGTGCTCATTTCCCATTCTAAGCCAAAGAGCCGGCGTTGTCTGTAGACACCTCCAAGGTCATGTGGTTGGCATGACTGCATGGAAAGCCATTTCCTTCCCACTGGAGCGGTACCTATTGATCTATTCACATTTGCATGTTTACAGACTGTTAGGTTGGCAGAAGCTGGGGCTAATGATGGAAGCTCACCCCACTCTGCAGATTCTAACCACTGGTGTCTCGGTCAGCGGTTTAACCTGCTGTACCGCCACGACTCCTTACTATCTAGGACAAACATAATATATTTGTGTGGATGGGCTTCAAAGATTTAACTCAAGGAAAGAAACATACAATTGCAAAAACTAAGAAATTCAAACTACTGCATTTACGTAACGGTTTGCCTCCAATGCTTTGAGAATTTTAGCTTTGTTTACACTTCCTGGTCCTCCGAGAAAGCCCAGCCCCTGCTGGAAAAGATGCCTAAAATAAGCACAAACGGATATAGCATCAAGTTGCTTTTCCCTGAAGTTTGTGCCTGCATCGGAGAAAGGCATATATGGAAATGATGGGCATTGATGCCAGCGTAGGAGTATCACATGTCTAAACTAAGCACTTAAGAAAGACGCACAATGTTTTTGCAGAGCAAGCCTAGGCAAAAAAAAAATCTCCCTCGATATTGGGATGGCATAGTAGCCCCAGAAATATCACTCCATCATTGCATCCTATTGTTTGACATACACTCATCTCCACCAACAAAGAAAAATTGAAGCTAACTCTTCATACTTTATCATAAAGGGGAGGGAGGCACCGGAGTATCAGCGTAGGACTTTTTAGCCCAGTCTGGACATCGCTCACAAGCCAAACCTCTACCCCACACAAAGGTCTTCCTCAACAGCTGGGAGTTATAGTTCACCCACAATCAAAGAGCATTCTGAACTCCACCAACGATGGAATGGAATCAAACTTCCCACACAGAACTCCCATAACCAAGAGAAAATACTATAAGAGTTTGGTGGGCATTGACCTTGAGTTTTGGAGTTGTAGTTCACCTATATCCAGAGAGCACTGTGGGGGGGAGGGAGGAAGACGTGGGGCAAGTCTGTGCAGTAGCGCCCGCACAGGTCACGTCTTCCTCCCTCCCCACTCCCGCAGAAGCAGCAGCGTGAGCAAAGCGAGGCAAAGCGAGCAGAGCAAGGCTGGGAAGAAGGGAGCCCGAGTGGAGAAGAAAAAGTGTTCAGCGGGAGGGGGAAGAAAGGATATTGGAGGTTCCAATTTCCCACGGCACACCTGATGATCGCTCACGGCACAGTAGTGTGCCATGGCACACTGGTTGGGAAACACTGACCTATCCTACACATCTGGACTTTGAGATTACTCAAATTTCAGGCACTCGACCTGCTAAATCACAAGAAGCAAATGAGCCAAGTGAGCTGCTGAACGGATGCATTAAAACTCAGAAAAATTGATATTAGCAAATCAGGAAGAATCCTCTCTCTCCCTCTCTCTCTCTCTCTCTCTATATATATATATATATAATTTTAAAATTATACATATACATACACACACACACATACATACAGGTCCTTCTCAAAAAATTAGCATATAGTACTAAAGTTCATTATTTTCCATAATGTAATGATAAAAATTAAACTTTCATATATTTTCGATTCATTGCACACCAACTGAAATATTTCAGGTCTTTTTTTTGTTTTAATACTGGCATACATATTTCAAAAAATTAGCATATTCCATCCGACCAAATATGCTAATTTTTTGAGACAGTATTTTTGGGTTTTCAGGAGCTGTATGCCAAAATCATCAGTACAAAACAAAAGAAGACCTGAAGTATTTCAGTTGGTGTGCAATATATGAAAGTTTAATTTTTATCATTACATTATGGAAAACAATTAACTTTGGCATTATATGCTAATTTTTTTGAGAGGGACTTGTATGTGTGTGTGTATATATGTGTGTGTGTGTGTGTGTGTGTGTATATATATAGCTTGTTTTCGAACGTCGGATATATCGGAATTTCGGATGTTTTCCTTGTACTTCCAACTAATGAATCGATTATGACAAGAGTTAGGCAAACAGGAAGAGGATTCGCCATTTTGAAGTCTCTGTCGCCATACTCGAATAGGGTTCAGATGTCATTTCCGCCCCTTCTCTAGCTGCCTCTCCTCATTGGCGAAACACCCACTTTGGACATGGCTTTCCTTCCTGCCTTGGAGGGAAGGAAAACCTTGTCCAAACCGGGAATTTAAACCGCTTCGGACAAGGCTTTCCTTCCCTTCAAGGCAGGAAGGCAAGCCATGTCCAAAGCGGGCAAAACACACCTGCTTCTATTACTGTGACAGTTTGAGGTACTATTGTTTTTCTCTTGAATAGTAACGAAGGCTTCCAAGCTTCAGAAGTATATCCGAATGAATGTCGAGGATAATGCTGAAAACTTCAGCAGTCTATTAGATATGAAGCGCCAGCGCTCTCTACATCCGAAGCAACTTTTGAACCATTATTTTCCCTTCTAAAAACAGAATGTGTGTGTGTGCGTGTGTGTGTGCGCGCGTGCCTTGATCTTGGTTACAATGTTCGTGGTCCAAAATCCTATACAAAATCCTATTTGTTATTTTATTACGGAATGGTTGTTTAATGCAGTGTTTCCCAACCATTGTGCCGTGGCACACTAGTGATCCGTGAGCGATCATCAGGTGTGCTGTGGGAAATTGGAACCTCCAATACCCTTTCTTCCCCCTCCTGCCGAACACTTTTTCTTCTCCACTCGGGCTCCCTCTTTCCCAGCCTTGCTCTGCTCACTTTGCCTCGCCTTGCTCTGGGGCGAGTCTGCGCAGTAGCGCCCGCACGGGTCACGTCTTCCTTCCTCCCCCCATCTCTCCTGAACACGCTCACACTCCCCCCTCGGATCAAAATGGCGGCAGAAGCGGCAGTGTAGAAGAAAAAGTAAGTGTTCGGCAGGAGGGGGAAGAAAGGGCGCGAAGGGGAAGGGGGAGGAAGAGGTCTCTCTCGAAAGCTGGCATGGGCAAACTTGGACCTTCCAGGTGTTGGACTCCCACCATTCCTATCAGGCCCAGGTTCTTTTCCTTTTCCCCTCAGCCATTTAAGCAGGAAAGGGTCTATTAAGAATGGTGGGAATTGAAGTCCAAAGCACCCATAGGGCCGAAGTTTTCCCATGCCTGTTCTAGGGACCTTAAGTTGGTGAGCCTCCTTCCAACATTGTGATTCTGGATAGAAAACAAACAACAACATAACATAACATTGTTTGAGTCCACAGGGCTCTCTGGGTGTAGGTGAACTACAACTTCCAAACTCAAGGTCAATTCCCAATCAAACCCTTTCAGTACTTTCTGTAGGTAATGAGAGTTCAATATGCCAAGTTTGGTTCAATTCCATTGTTGCAAGAGTTCAGGATGCTCTTTGATTGTGTGTTAACTATAAATCCCAGAAACTGTAACTCCCAAATGTCAAGGTCTATTTTCCCCAAACTCCATCTGTGTTCACATTTGGGCATATTGAATATTCATGCCAAGTTTGGTCCTGATCCAACATTGTTTGAGTTCACAGTGCTCTCTGGACATAGGTGAACTACAACTCCAAAACCCAAGGTCAATGCCCACCAAACTCTTATAGTATTTTCTCTTGGTTATGGGAGTTCTGTTTGGGAAGTTTGTGTCTTTCTGCCATTCCTGCCAGGATATCTATGTTGTGTTCATCGAAACAGGTCCAGGTTTCTCACTGAGTGTATAAATACATTTAAAACACATTAACTATATGTATTACTGTGTTAGAGTGTCATTTTGTGTCATTTTGGTTGGTGGTGTGCCCCAGGATTTTGTAAGTGTAAAAAATGTGCCGCGGCTCAAAAGCGGTTGAAAAACACTGGTTTAATGTACTGTTGCACATTACAGAACCACTGTTCAACGCTTGATACATGTATTTCTTTTGCATTGTTTGTTCTGGTTGATATGGCCTTACGGCTAATGCAATAAGCTATACTACTATACAGAGTGGCAGAAAAGGCTAAGTGATGCTTTTGAATAACCCTTCTTTAATAACATTTATGGTTCCCAAATCTCTTAGAGCTGTATGTATCATGTGTGTGTGTGTACTGTATATATATATATATATATATATATATATATATATATATATATATATATATACACTATATATAAAGAGAGTGGTCATGGGTCCCGGCAAATAGGCGCCAAAACTACATGTCCCACACACACGAAAAACGCCAGGCCACTAATCCATACTCCAAGATCCCTATACGGCCCACAAAAACACCCCGAAACACAACACAACACCCCCAAAAACACCCCCGCGCCACAACATTACCACGCATGTGTGAACGGCGGTGACCATGACGGCACCCCTCCTTCAACACTCCCTCCCACCCGTCCTCCACGCGCCAACACATTACCACTTTCCCGGACACGACCCGCCTCTCAGCCACTCCCGGACCCCACCCACATTTGCCGGGACCCACGACCATTCTCTTTTTATATACTGTATATAGATAAAATTGTGTACACACACACACACACACACACACACACACACACACACACACACACATATATATATATATATATATATATGATACATACAGCTCTAAGAGATTTGGGAACCATGAATGCTATTACAGAAACATCATTTGGCCTTTTCTGCCACTCTGTATAGGATTTTGGACCAAGAACATTGTAACCAAGAGCAAGGCACGTGCAAATACAAGACTGAAAGCCTGTGTGTGTGTGTGTGTGTGTGTGCATTCATATATATATATATATATACACACACACCATTTATTTTCTCCCCATCCTCGTTGCTCCAACGTCAGAGTGTGCGGGTGTGTGTTTAATCAAAAAGCAGCAGCTGCACTCGCTCTCCTTTGACAGAATGCCAAGTGCTTCGCAGCAGCCCCCAAAGTCGTAGGATCTAAGCAACCGACTCCCAACTTCTCCTATCTCATGGTGTTGTATGTACAAGATCCACAGATGAAGGAGGAGGAGGAGGAGGGTGGGTAGAGGGGGAGGCAGATGCACAAAGTGGCAGGGAAATCTGTATGGCAGTTCTAGTGGCATGGAAGGGACCACCAAGTGGCAGGAAATCTGTCCAGTACCTACCTTGATGGGTTGGAAAGTGTGCATATGAGAGAAAGAATGAGAGCTAGTTTGCGGGGTGGTTTCTACGCTGTGTGGCCCTGTTCTAGCAGCATTTTCTCCTGGCAGGAGGAAAGTGGCAGGGGGAAAAGGGACCACAAAGTGACAGGAAATGTGTCCGGTTGCTCCCACCTCGATGGGTTGGAAAGTGTACATATGAGAACAAGAATGTTGTTCTAGTTGTTTTTAAATTGTATAGCATTTAATCTTTGCTGTTATGCCGGTTCTGAGTCCCTCGATAGAAGTGAGAAGGTCGGGGTACAAAAGTTTTAAATAAATAATTAGAGAGAAAGAGAGAGTTTGGGGGTGTTGTGTGAATTCCAGGCTGCGTGGCTGTGTTCTAGCAGCATTTTGTCCCAGTGGAAGCTGGCAGAGGGAAAAGGGACCACAAAGGCACCCGGGATGTGGCGCAGCTGGCTAAGTGTCAGCTGCATAAGATATTTCTGACCAGTAGGTCATGAGTTCGAGGCCTGCCCGGGTCGAGGTGGGTGCTCGACCTTTAAGTGTAGCCTGCTGTCGACCTTTGCAGCCCAAAATACAGTTGTATTTGTCAAGTAGGAGATTAAGGTACCACATTAAGTGGGGAGGCAAACTTTGACTGAATTATGAGGCCATTAAAGAACTCAAGGAACGCTGAGGAATGCGGAAGGAACAACAAGGGACACTGGGAAGGCTGAGAGATGAGGAGTGCGTCAGCTCCCCCTGGTGGCCAGTGATTGCCTCTGTTCGTCTATATGTGTGTATGTGGAAACGGCAGGGATTGTCTGCTAAGTACAGTATGTGTACCTGTAATCCGCTCTGAGTCCCCCTTGGGGTGAGAAGAGCAGAATATAAATAAAGTGTATTATTATTATTATTATTATTATTATTATTAAGTGGCAGGGAAATCTGTCTGGCAGTTCTGGGTTGGAAAAGTGTATGAGAGATAGAGAATTTGTGGAGTGTTGTGTGGTTTCCAGGCTGTGTGGCCCTGTTTTTCCTGGTGGAAGAAAGATGGCAGAAGGAAAAGGGACCACAAAGTGGCACAAAATCTGCCTGGTAGTTTCCAACCTTGATGGGTTGGGAAAAGTGTGTGTATGAGAGATAAAAAGGGGTCATAGAGAGTTTGTGAGGTGTTGTGTGGTTTCTACACTGTGTGGCCCTGTTCTAGTGGCATTTTCTCCTGGTGGAAGGAAGTGGCAGGAAATCTGTCCAGTAGTTCCTACCTCGATGGGTTGGGAAAGTGTGTTTATGAGAGATAGAATGGGACATGGAGAGTTTGTGGGGTGTTATATGGTATCTATGCCGTGTGGCCTTGTTCTAGCAGCATTTTCCCCTGGCAGAATGTGGCAGAAGGGAAAAGGACCACAAAGTGGCAGGGAAACCTGCCCAGCGGTTCCTATTTCATTATCCATAAATACTAAATTATTATAAATTATACATAGAGTCTCTTATATACTTTATTTATATTAATATTGTATAATATATAAATTATAAATAAAGTTTTATTATATATTTATATAAATATTGTATAATATATAAATTATAAATAAAGTTTTATTATATATTTATATAAATATTTATTTATAATATTATTTTAAATTATAAATAAAGTATTGTTATATGTTTATATAAATATTTATTTATAATATTATTTTAAATTATAAATAAAGTATTGTTATATGTTTATATATTTATTTATTTATAATATTATTTTAAATTATGAATACAATAAAGTATTATTATATATTTATATAAATATTGATTTATTACATTATTTTAAATTATAAATAAAGTATTGTTATATGTTTATATATTTATTTAATTATAATATTATTTTAAATGATAAATAAAGCATTATTATTCTCTTGATGGGTTAGAAAAGTGTGTGTACGAGAGAGAGAGAAAGAATGAGAGATAGAGAGTTTGTGGGGTGTTGTGTGGTTTCTACACTGTGTGGCCCTGTTCTGGCAGCATTTCCCCTTGGCGAAAGAAAGGTGGCAGAGGGAAAAGGGACCACCAAGTGGCTGGGAAATCTATCCAGCAGATCCTGCCTTG
>JARBWK010000012.1:18939715-19222215 GCA_030556195.1 Anolis apletophallus
TCCCCCTCTCTCTCCCTCTCTCTTTATTTTTCTCTCCCTCTCTCCCTCTATCACTCTTTCTCTCTCCCTCTCTCCCCCACTCTCCCTCTCTCTTTATCTTTCTCTCCCTCTCTCTTTCACTCTTTCTCTCTTTCTCTCTCCCTCTCTTCCCCACTCTCTTTCTTTCCCTCTCTCTCCCTCTCTCTTTATCTTTCTCTCCCTCTCTCTTTCTCTCTTTCTCTCTCCCTCTCTTCCCCACTCTCTTTCTTTCTCTCTCTCTCCCTCTCTCTTTACCTTCTCTCCCTCTCTTTCTCTTTCTCTCTCTCTTCCCCACTCTTTCTTTCCCTCTCCCTCTCTCTTTCTCTTTCTCCCTCCCTCTCTTCCCCTCTCCCTCTCTCCCCCACTCTCTCCCTCTCTCTTTATCTTTCCCTCTCTCTTTCACTCTTTCTCTCTTTCTCTCTCCCTCTCTCCCCACTCTCTTTCTTTCCCTCTCTCTCCCTCTCTCTTTATCTTTCTCTCTCCCTCTCTCCCTCTCTCTTTCTCTCCCTCTCTCTCTCATTCTCTCTCTCTCTTTATTTTTCTCTCCCTCTCTCCCTCTCTCCCTCTATCACTCTTTCTCTCTCCCTCTCTCCCCCACTCTCCCTCTCTCTTTATCTTTCTCTCTTTCTCTCTTTCTCTCCCCCTCTCTCCCTATCCCCCACTCTCTCTTTCTTTTCCCTCTCTCCCTCTCTTTCTCTCTCCCTCTCTTCCCCACTCTCTTTCTTTCCCTCTCTCTCTTGTATTTTTCTCTTCCCCCTCTCTCTCTTTCTTTCTCTCCCCCTCTCTTCCCCACTCTCTTCTCTCTTTCTGATTGTCAGGCATGACCAACACTCCTGGGCTTCTCTTAGCAAACTCCCATTTTCTTTTCTTTCTTTCTTTCTTTTTAAGCAACCAATACTTCTCAAGGGGTTGTCTGCTCTGAGGCTTTCATGACTGGAATCAATGGGTTGCTGTGAGTTTTCCAGGCTGCATGGCCAGTGCTCCAGAAGCATTCTCTCCTGACCTTTCACCCACATCTATGGCAAGCATCCCCAGAGGTTGTGAGGTCTGTTGGAAACTAAGAAAAGGGGGTTTATATGTGTAGAATGTCCAGGGTGAGGGAAGAACTCTTTCCTGCTGGAGGTAAGTGTGAATGTTTCAATTGGCCACCTTGATTAGCATTTAATGGCCTAGCAGTTTTCAAGGTGTGACTTCTTACTGCCTGGGGAAATCTTTCGTTGAGAGGTGATTAGCTGTCCCTGATTGTTTCTTGTCTGGAGTTCCCCAATGTTTGAATGAGTCCTTTCTCCCACCTTGGACATTCCACGTTCAGCTCTTACAGTCAGGAAATTCTTCCTAATGTTCAGGTAAAATTTCCTTTTTGTTCCACGTTTTAGTCTCCAGGGCAGCAGAAAGCAAGCCTGCTCCCTCCTCCTATGACTTCCCTTCACATATTTATACATGGCCCTGATCATGTCTCCTCTCAGCCTTCTCTTCTTCTCCAGGCAAACATGCCCAGTTCTTTTAACCACTCCTCATAGGGCTTGCTCTCCAGACCCTTGATCATTTTAGTCACAATCTTCTGGGCACATTCCAGCTTGTCAACATCTCCCTTCAATTGCGGTGCCCAGAATTGGACACAGTATTCCAGGTGTGGTCTGACCAAGGCAAAATATAGGGGTAGCATGACTTCCCTGGATCTAGATCAGGGGTGCCCACACTTTTTCAGCATGCGAGCTACTTATAATAAAACCCAGTCAGAAAGATCTACCTACTAGGCATGGTTTCGAACCCAAAAATCGCGATTTTAAAATCAACTGGGGGGATTTTTTTGAATTAGTAAAGAAAGACTTACCAAAAACTTCCAAAAAGTTCTAAATGTAACTTAATTACTAACGAAATTCGTTAGTAGTTCATATGCCAGCGCATGCATTCAGATGGTTTTGGCCTACAACTCCCAGAAATCCTAACAGCTGGTAAATTGGCTGGGATTTCTGGGAGTTGTAGGCCAAAACTTGAATAAACCACACTGAATTCTAGATGGGACTCTCCATATAGGAAGGAGGGAGGGAAGGAGGGAGGGAGGGGGTATTCTATTCTTGGAAGCAGCAAAAAAAGGAGGAGGAGCCCCCCCTCGCTCCTCGCTGCCTCTCTCTCACCCCGATCCTGAGGGACCGCGGGCCCAAGTTTGCCCAGGCTGAGAGGAAAAGGAAGAGGCCCCGAGGCTGTGAGGAATGGTGGGAGTTGAAGTCCAAAACACCTGGAGGGCTGAAGTTGGCCCCTCATGAAGCCTCTTCAAGGCTTTAGATCCTGGCAGGCAGAAGGGGCAGGGAGGGCCCGTCCACTCCTCCTGCCCTGCCAGGATCTAAAGCATCAAAGAGTATTGGGGTGAGAAACCAACCTAATGTATAATAGAATGAATGCTACTGTAAGTGCCTAATATTATAAGTAATCCAACTGGTCATATACCTACATTCCATGCACATGCAATAATACAGCAGTAATAACAATGGGTATAAGAAGAGGTAAAATTCAAACCGAAGTATTCTGACTGTATGAATTTTACCTTTTCTTATACCCATTGTTATTACTGCTGTATTATTGCATGTGCATGGAATGTAGGTATGACCAGTTGGATTACTTATGATATTAGGCACTTACAGTAGCATTCATTCTATTATACATTAGGTTGGTTTCTCACCCCAATACTCTTTGATGCCTTAGATCCTGGCTGGCAGGCAGGAGAGGCAGGAAGCCTGGAAAAATGTAAACAGAGAGGTTTCCACAGAAGTAAATCCACAAAGGAGGGCACTTCATCCAAAGTCCCCTCCTTTGCAGATTTACTTCTGAGTAAACCTCTCTGTTTACATTTTTTCCAGGCTTTCAGCCGAAAGAAGGAGCGAGTTTAGGGCTTGCCTTGCCATAATACTTATTGGCAAGGGAGGCGGGAGAATGGTGAGAGAGAAGGAGGGTGTCCCCCCCCCCCTACGACCTAATAACGACACTTATGAAAATCCTGGCCCCCCTAAGTTCTATAAAGAAAGTCCACTTCCTGGTTGGCGTTCCAGGTGCGGAAATACTCAAAAGTAGCATTTCTTACGAATTTCTTACGAATCATTTCATTTTCATAACTTTTTTCTCATGCCTACTACCTAGCTCCTCAAGGCTGGAGAGGGAGGGGAGGGGCAGGGCTTGGCGCAGCCTAGCGCAGCCCCCCTCTGGCTTCAGCTCTACCAGCAGCTTCTCCAGCCTTGAGGATGGCAGTGCCAAGCCAGCCTTATGCTAGCTATGCCACTATTGGCTTGGCACCGCCACCCTCAAGCCTGGAGAAGCTGCTGGTAGAGCTGAAGCCAGAGGGGGCGGAGCCAGGCCGCACCAGGTCCCGCCCCCTCCCCTCTGGCTTTGGAGCTCCCAGCAGCTTCTCCAGGCTTGAGGATGGCAATGCCAAGCCAGTGGTGGCATAGCTAGCACAAGGCTTGTTTGGCACTGAAATTCTCAAGCCTGGAGAAGCTGCTGGTAGAGCTGAAGCCAGAGGGCGGCAGAGCCAGGCCATGTCAAGCCCCGCCCCACCCCACCCCCTTCCCTCTCCACCCCCTCTGAGAAGCGACCCATCCGGCTGGGATCGACCTCCTTTGGTCCCGGGATTGACTATTCGATCGCGATCGACTTCCTGGACAGCCCTGATCTAGATACTAGGCCTGGTTGTTCAAGAAAAAAAATGGTTCAAAACTCCTTTCAGATGTAGGGGGTGATGCCGCTTCGAATCTGATTGACTTCCGAAAGTTTTTGGAAAAGAATCAGAATGTTTCCGAATGAATTCCGAAATTTCAGAATGGCTTCGTTAATGGCGGGCACGCATATTTAACCCAGTTTGGATGGGGATGCCTTCACTCCATGTCAGAACTGTGGAAAGAGCCACGTTTAACGTGGCTGTCACCCCAAGTCTTACGGGAGGGAAGGCATCCGCTCCAAACTGGGTTAAAACACCCAGTTTGGAGTGGATGCCTTCCCTCCATGTTAGACCTGGGACGACAGCCATGTTTCGCCCAGGTCTAACTCGTAGGGGGGGGCATCCACTCCAAACTTGGTTAGAACACCCATTTTGGAGCGGATGCCTTCCTTCCGCGTTTGGCCATGGGGCCACAGCCGTGTTTTTCCCCAGGTCTAACTCGGAGGGAAGGCATCCGCTCCAAACTGGGTTAGAATGCCCAGTTTGGAGCGGATGCCTTCCTTCCGCATTTGGCCATGGGGCAACAGCCGTGTTTCACCCCAGGTCTAACGCACAGGGAAGGCATCCGCTCCAAACTGGGTTAAACCCCCAGTTTGGATGCAGAGGTCCTTCCCTCCACATCAGAACTGGGGCAAGAGCCACACACGGAAGGGAAGGCCAGGGAAACCCACTGATTCCTTTCCGAAAATGGTGGCGGTTACTTCGAAATGGGAAATTTACTTCCAGGTTGCTTACATCGCTTCAAAACCGCTTCTAAAGTGAATTAATTCTGAATTTATTCCAATTTTCAGAGCATTCCGAAAAACCTAGCCAGGCCTACTAGATACTATACTATTTATGTAGGCCAAAATCGCATTGGTTTTTGTAGCTGCTGCATACATTGTTGGCTCATGTTTAACTTGTTTCCATGAGGACTCCAAGATCTTTTTCACACGTCCTGCTCTTGAGCCAGGCATTGTCCCCCATTCTGTACCTGGCAAAGAGATGAAGAGCCTCAACCTTTCCAGTCCTTTCCTTCCGCTTTCAAGTAGAGTGTTGCCCTGAAGAACACTTTCCTGTGTTTTGGAAGGAGTGGAATCATAAGGGAAGGATGTGTTCAGAGCATGTGCAGAGTGTCTTGGAGAATATCTCCTCCATTACTATAGAATTACTTTTTTTAAAAAAATATTTTATTTACATACAATAACAACTTACAATGTAGACAAAACACAAAACAGTGAACATTTTACAAACACAAAGCACACCACCAAGGCCTGAAAAGGTATCCTTTCCTTCGCCATATATTTATAAATCAACCGTTAATCGAATGTCATATCCAAAATTCCGGACTAACAGGGTTATATTGCATTCCATTTTCACTCTCTAAAGCAGGCGTGGGCAATTGCCGGCCCTCCAGGGGTTTTGGACTTCAACTCCCAGAAATCCTAGCCAGTTTACCAGCTGTTAGGATTTCTGGGATTTCTGCTCTAAAGTGTATTTAATAAAGACCGACCAGTATGCCTCAAAATCTGATCTATTAGTTTCCCCCCTGAGTACCTTCATTTCCATTGTTAGTTTATCATTTAAGGCTACGTTCCATACCTCCCTATACCAAGCTTCCAGTGTAAGATTAGTTATTATTTTCCAATTCCTTGCTATTATAATTCTTGCCACAGTGAGTAAAATAATCATCAGTTCTTTCTTTTCCATTTCTAAGTTCAACCTTGTGGTGTCCATTAATAATGCTAACCTAGCATCCGGAGTAATATTTAGCCCTATAATATTGCTTATTTCAATAAATATAGCCTTCCAAAAATTCTTCACTTGGGGGTACTCCCACCATAAATGAAAATATGTCCCTTTGTGCATGCCACATCTCCAGCAGAGGTTGCTTTGCTTGGTATCTATCTGATGTTGTTTGACCGGTGGGGTATACCATCTCCATATAACTTTAAATACATTTTCTTTTAATCTTATTTATTTTTATTTATTATTTCGCATTTGTCTGTCGCCCCCCCCAACGGCTCGGGGCGACTTACAACAGTTCGTAAAATACAATTGTCAGATAACTCATAAACCACAGTAATACCATTAAGATGGAATTACAATTAGAACAGTTGAAACAACAAATGGAGTCGCAGTGGGCTGACAGCTAGGCGGTGCGAGCTACAGTTTAGCTAACTCCGAAGACTTGTTGGAACAGCAATGTCTTAACTGCTCTCCTGAACGGGAGGAGGCCCTGGGTGGCACGGATGCCGGCGGGCAGTGCGTTCAGATGGTAGGGGCTGCAACAGAGAAAGCCCGGCGGCGGGTTGCGGACAGATGGTAGGTCCTCACATTTGGGATGACCAGGAGGTTTAGCTCTTCGGAGCGCAGTGATCTGGTGGGATGATATGGGACAAGGTCCCCCGGAGGTACACTGGCCCCAGACCATGTAAGGCCTTAAAAGTCAGGACTAACACTTTGAAGGCAATCCGGCATTCAATTGGGAGCCAGTGCAGTTCACGCAGGATTGGCGTGATGTGGTGGCCGATCGGGACCCCGCCAGGAGTCGCTGCAGCGTTCTGCACCAGCTTGAGTCTCCGGATTACTGACAGAGGAAGGCCAATGTAAAGAGCGTTACAGTAGTCCAGCCTCGAGATGACCGTGGGCTTGGATCACTGTGGCTAAGTCGCGCCCGGGACAAATAGGGGGCCAGCTTCCTCGCCTGGCGAAGATGGAAAGATGCTACCCTGCTGACGCTGGAGACGTGGGCCTCCATCGACAACAGGGGGTCCAAGGTTACTCCTAAGCTCTTAACAGAGGGCGACGGACATAATGTCACGCCGTCCAGGGTTGGAAGCTGAACATCCCTACAGCCCGGAGGACCCAGCCACAGGATCTCCGTCTTTGCCGGATTCACCTTCAACCTACTGGCTCGCAGCCATCCAGTGACGGCCTCAAGGCAATGATGGAAATTATCGGGTACGGATTCGAGGCTGCCCTCCATCTTCAAGATAAGCTGGGTGTCATCAGCGTACTGATGGCACACCAGCCCAAAACTACTGATATCTTGTTGATAGATTCTTAACCACTCTCCACTTCAGAACCCTTTTCCAATCAAAATCTGTCAGTGGCCCTAGATCTCCTTTCCAGACTTTCTCAAACAGCTTCAGCCCTGACATGAATCCCAGCTGATTTAGTTTCCCCTCAGAAGTATACTTAAGGCCAGGGTTTAGCCCTTCCCAGTAGGGTTGCCATATGAATAAGGGACAGGCACCTAAAAATAGGGAAATTTTCACAAAGAAGGACACTACATAAATACTTGAAAAAAATTGTGATTTTCAAGTTTTTATGAAGTGTTCCTTATTTTTGTGAAAATTTCCCTATTTTTAGGTGCCTGTCCCTTATTCATATGGCAACCCTACTTCCCAGGTACCTTCGGGTTTGCAGGATAGATTGCACCGATGATATACTCCAGCATGGTATGTGATCATGTATTTTATTAATTGGCTCATACTGTTGAAAATGAACCTTGTAGTTTAATTGTTTATATTATTTACAGAATTGATTTATCCTGTGACGCGCCTTCAATATTTTTGCACTCTGCCGCTTGATAAAGCCACCTGAGGCGAAACGGATTGGGCCCTGCAGCTCTACCGTTGCGGCGTGCCCTGCAATTTTCCATCCTGCAGCTCTACCGTTGCGGCGTGCCCTGCAATTTTCCATCCTGAGCACTACACCTTCCTTTCTCCGCAGTACTTACCTACTGCATGGATTACAAACATGGTCTGTCCTAACGCGCATTGGCACGTTCCAAGCGTGAAGAACTAGTTGGATTCTCAGACTTGCAGTTTCCGCACCTTTACCTGAAAAACTTACCTTTATACCTGGATTGATTTCTTTCCCTCCGACTTTTTCCCTTCATGCCTCTCTGGACACCTTTGCGATCGTTCTTAAGGTACTGTACTGCAGGCAGTGCATAGGTATATGCCCTTGGTTATACCGGATTATCGAATGTATATTTGGATGTTATTCTCTATGTTAGAGATACCTGTGATGTATGTGTTCTGGTGAATTACTAATGTTCTACAATATATTATTGCTTTGCATATGACACTTTGCTCCCTGTGTTGCTGACTTAGCCAGCTGCGCCACATTCCCAGTGCAGATATGTAAAAGGATATCATAAAAGGAGGGAGCAGGCTTGTTTTCGGCTGCCCTGAAGACTAGAGTTTGATTTACCCGAAAGGAGATTCCACCCGAATGTTAGGAAGAACTTCCTGACCCAATGTTGCACCGTAGACCTGAACGACCTCTCAGTAAACCACTTGAGACCGGCCACGGTTAAATGCTTTATTTAGAATAAGTTAAAGTAGTAAAAAAAAGAGAGAGTTATAGTCCACAGGTGCCTCCAAGCACCAGAGTATTGCAAAGCAATAGTCCAAAGGCAAAACAGAATCAAAATAGATGAGCAGAGTCTTAATGCCCCAATAGGCTAATCCAAAAGTAGTTCTTGGCACAAGGCTTGGCAGACAGAGTTCAATCACTCCCAAACCTCACACAGATGTAGCTATACAATTAAACAAAGCCGAATTAAAATGGATAATTCTCCTAGATTGCGAATGGCCACGTGGCCTCAATGACCCTGTCAATATCCACCCCCTTCTCTCGTAAACCATTTATATTCCCCCATATTCTGACAATACTTACTCACGGGTCACCCTACTTCTCTGAAGCAGGGTTCAGGTCGGTCGAATCTTTTTGATTGGTATGTATACCCCCCTTTTTGAATGTACATATATGTTTTCTTTTGCTATATGTGACTGTGTACTTAATGCTCTGTATTTGAATACTTCCTAGTAAATATGGGACACTGTTGTCTCACAAAAACGCCTTGAAAAAGCCAAGCAGCAAAACGGTTTTCAGCGGCTGAAAATACAGCGAATGCTTTCCGTCGGCATATCTCTAATTCGATCCCGTTTGAGGAGACTACCATTCTTCTTCTCCCGCGTCCTGGAATCTTTCCCTACATGTCTTCTACCAACCTGATCCTTTGAACATCTTTCCTATTTCCCATCATTGGATTTACAATTTACCTCTCCTAGTGGAACTGACTTTTGGCACACAGGAAAACATCACCAATCATATTGGACTGGAACTTTGGGAATTTCCCAGTACGTGGCATATTGCCTTTTCTTCATTCGTTTTGATTGTGTACTTGTCTGGGATCTTTTCCCTGTCTCCCTGGTGCCTGGGATATTCACCCGTGATTGTCACACCCTAGGTGCACGTATGTACTTATGAATTATATACCTATATATTTTTGCTATTAAGCCTTGTGCTTTTGTGTCAGCCCTTTTGTTTCTGTTATATAGCTTTTCTCCTGTGTTCCCCAGACAGAGTTCAATGACAGGAAGGCCGATGGCCCAAGCAGGTTTCCGTGAAGACTTGGCTTGAAAGCTGAACGTTGGCGAAAGATAGCAACCATCTCTGAGACCTAGCTTAAATAAGTCTCACAGGCTTTGATTGCTGGACGTCGTAACTCGTTCCCATAACAATTCTCCAGCTGGGCCTTCTCAAGACACTCACATGGGAATGGTATGCCTGCCCAATTAGCACTGGCACCTGGGCGAATGGGAGTCGACCCGTCTCTAGCTTTCCCTCGGTCCTTATCAGCCCGAGCTGGAGCTGAGCTGTTTCTGTCCTTGAACACTGGATGAACTATGGGCTTTTGTAGCATCTTGTCTTTAGGCTTTACAGGACTCTCTGAGGCTGCAGATTTAACATGGCATTGGTCCTGCTGAGGGCCTGAGGCAGGCTGGGGTGTGACACCCAAAGAGCTTTGGGTGTCACGGCAGCGTTTGATACTGTCGATGACCAACTTTTGACACACCGCCTGGCGGTGGCGGGGGTGAGGGGGACATTCTCTCCCCGCTGTTATTTAACATCTACATGCGACCACTCGCCCAACTGGTACGGAGTTTTGGGCTGGAATGTCATCAGTACGCTGATGACACCCAGCTCATTCTGAGGTGGACTCTGTACCCAATAATTTCCATCTCTGCCTGGAAGCCGTAACTGGATGGCTGCAAACCAGTAAGTTGAAGGTGAACCCGGCGAAGACAGAGATCTTATGGCTGGGCCGCCTGGGGGGGTTAGAGACCCAGTTGCTGACGTTTGACGGCGTGGCTCTTTGCCCGCAACCATCAGTAAAGAGCCTAGGGGTCCGGCTGGACGCCCAGCTGTCTATGGAGGCGCAGATTGCCTGCGCCTGCAAAATAGCTTTCTACCACCTACGACAGGCAAAACGTCTGGCTCCTTTCCTCTCCCACTGTGACCTGGCCACTGTGATCCAAGCCACGGTCATCTCGAGGCTCAATTAATGTAATGCACTGTACATTGGCCTACCCTTGTCGGCGATCCGGAAACTCAAGCTGGTGCAGAACACTGCAGCACGTCTGCTCTCAGGAGCATCAAGATCTGCCCACGTGACTCCACTCTTGCGCGAGCTGCACTGGCTTCCTATTAAATTCCGGGTCACCTTCAAAGTGTTAGTTTTAACTTTCACGGCCTTATATGGTTTGGGGCCAGTGTACCTGAGGGAGCGGCTTACCCCTTATGTGCCTAGGAGATCACTGCGCTCAGAGGGGCTCAATCTATTGGATGTGCTGGGCATTAAGGTCTATAGACTTGCTAGCACGCGGCAGAGGGCGTTTGCCGTAGCTGCGCCAACCCTGTGGAACACCCTCCCTGACGAGCTGCGAGCCATCTGGGACTTAATGCCGTTCCACAGAGCCGTAAAGACCTGGCTATTCAGACAGGCATTTGGCCCATAACCAATGCCGTGTTATCAGCATCCTGTTGTGTCGCTGTCAGCACATTCCTACTGCCATCGCAGTTCTGCTGGAATTTTATTTTAACTGAGGGTTTTAATCTGGTTTTATTGCATTTTATGTGTTTATCTGTTTTTAACTCTGTAAACCGCTCTGGGCTCCAGAGAGAGCGGTATATTAAGTCGAACAAATAAATAAATAAATAAATAAGAGTGGAACTCACTGCCTTGAGATGGGCTGGGGTCTAGGCATGGTTTCGAACCCAAAAATGGCGATTCTAAAATCAAATGGGGGATTTTTTTTATTAGTAAAAGAAAGACTTACAAAAAATTTTCCAAAAATTTCTAAAATGTAACTTAATTACTAACGAAATTTGTTAGTAGTTCGTATGCCAGAGCATGCGCATTCCAGATGGTTTTGGCCTACAACTCCCAGAAATCCTAACAGCTGGTAAATTGGCTTGGATTTCTGGGAGTTGTAGGCCAAAACTTGAATAAATCACACTGAATTCTAGATGGGACTCTCCAAATAGGAAGGAGGGAGGGAAGAGGAAGGGAGGGAGGGGGGGGTATTCTATTCTTGGAAGCAGCAAAAAAGGAGGATCCCCCCTCGCTCCTTGCTGCCTCTCTCTCACCCCGATCCTGAGGAGTGAGGGCCCAAGTTTGCCCAGGCTGAGAGGAAAAGGAAGAGGCCTGAGGTTGTGAGGAATGGTGGGAGTTGAAGTCCAAAACACCTACCTGGAGGGCTGAAGTTGGCCCCTGCGATGGGACAAGGCAGAGCAATGGGGAAGAGAAGGGGGAGAAGCATCTGAGAGAGCTCTGTGAGAGAGTGGAGGAGCAGTGTGTGTGTGTGTGAGAGAAGTTGGCCCCTGCGATGGGGCAAGGCAGAGCAACGGGGAAGAGAAGGGAGGGGAAAGAGAAGCCAGCAGGATAACAAGAAGGGGCAGAGAAGCATCTGAGAGAGCGCAGGGAGAGAGAGGAGGAGAAGCGCGCACACGTGTGTGTGAGAAGTTGGCCCCTGCGATGGGGCAAGGCAGAGCAACGGGGAAGAGAAGGGAGGGGGGAGAAGCCAGCAGGAAAGAAGAGGGGGCAGAGAAGCATCTGAGAGAGCGCAGGGAGAGAGAGGAGGAAAAGCGTGTGTGTGTGAGAAGTTGGCTCCTGCGATGGGGCAAGTCAGAGCAACGGGGAAGAGAAGGGAGGGGGGGAAGAAGCGTGGAGGACTACACTTTCCAGAATGCATTGCCTAGCAGCAGCGTCACTTCCAGTTCCCCATAGAAATGCGGGAAAAAGAAGAAGCTGAATGAAGGCGGGAAGGAAATGAGGGGGAGAAGACAGGGAGAAGTGAGTACGTAGTACAATAATTAAGAATTTATTACGATCATAACGCAAATTGTTGGCCTCAAGGACCGTAAAGAAAGTCTACTTCCTGGTTAGCTGCCGTGATGCGTATAAACTAGAAAGTCCCATTACATATGAATCACTTACGATTTCTTTTGATTTTCATAACTTTTTTCTCATGCCTACTGGGGTCTTTTGGACTGAAGGTTTTGAAACAGAGCTGGATGGCCGTCTGTCGGGGGTGTTTTGATGGTGTATTCCTGCATGGCAGGGGATTGGACTGGATGGCCCATGTGGTCTCTTCCAACTCAATGATTCTATGGAAGTCTAACATGTACTTGTATTCAACAGCACTCATCCATTGTCTGTGCGCACTCCTTTTCCCCGCTCTTCCGCCACCTTCCCTCCATGGCGGCTCCACTGGGACACTTTCCCTCTGTCATTATCAAGGCTCATTGCCTGCGGGTAACACGACCACTTTCACTTCTTTCAAAACCTTGTCTCCCAGAATGACGCAGACTTGCTGTCACAGTTCCTACTCAGCTGTGTTTCTATGTGTGCGAGTCTACGTCTGCCTCTCGCGCTCCTTCCCAGATGTCCTGGTCATGCTTGTGGTGATGATGTCTTAATTGCCTTGATTGTCTTTTGTCGAGACAAGATGGGGAAGAGAAAGGAAGAGCCTGTAAAAGGCCCCCCTAAAAAAAGCCAAGAAGAGGATAGATATAGAGCTGCATTTAACACATCCCCCCCCCCTTTGATATGAAAAACTAGATTACATGGGCGATTTCTTCCCTACTGTGCTCCTGATATTAAATCAAAAAGGGGAGGCTGGTGAAAAAAGAAAAGGAATTACAACCACTGTACTACGATGTTAAAAACAGTGTCCTCCTTATCCAAAGCCTATCACTGAGCTAATTATCCCAGGGAATTAAATCCAGAAATGTCAAAATAGCAAGGGGGGGGCACCATTTCGCTGGGCATGTGTTCAGAATGCTACTCGCAATGATCAAGACAGTTTTTTGGGTGACCCACATAAATATTTCTTATCACATTTTCTCCAAGGGATTAGGTACTGTATTTTGGAATATAGTTTATATTTATTGATTTATTTATTTGCTTGACAACAACATGCCGGTTTTCATCTGGCAGCAAGAAGTGGCTTCATGCAAACTTCTTGTACAACACAGCTTCTGGTCCCCGAAGGAACCAATGATGGCTAATTTATTCACGTCATTGAAGTCTCTATTTTATTCGGGACACTCCAGTTGGGACCCCTGGGGAGTCGCAAAGGGTCACCTTTGGGTCACCCTGCCCCACGGTTGAGCAGGGTTATGTCCTATGATTCATTGGATATGATGTTTTGGATGCTACAAATGATTCATTATATGCCTTGAAAAAGCAAATTTGTGAAATGGTTTTTGGCCGCTATTGTTAGCAGCCGCATGCCGTCGGCTCCTGTTTGAATCCATTTACTTCCTGGAGACGCCCGATTCGTGGTCTCAGCAACCACGTATCCTTTCTTCGAAGCATTTTCGTCTCCACACTGGGACTGCTTGCACCAAGGAGGTGCCTTTCCGTGGATCATTTGTGACTGTGCTTACCATACCGGGTTATCACCCAACTATGAACTAGATCAGGGCTGTCCAACTTCTACCGGACCAGGGGCCTGAATTCCGGTCACTGGTGACCTGGGGGCCAAAGGGTCTGCCCCCTTCCCTGGCTCCGCCCCTCCCCAGGGGCGCCCCGGCTCCGCCCCCCTTCCCTCCCCCGGCTCCAATTTACTAACAATTCCTAGTTGCATTATTAATTATAAAATAAATAAATAAAGCAATGGAACAGAATGATTATGGATGCATGCATGGAACACATAATGAGGCCCAAACACACCATTAATTATTATTTATATTCACAAAGGGGCAGGATGCAAGCATGGAACACAGAATGAGGCCCAAACACACCATTAATTATTATTTATTTTATTTCATTGCATATTTATGCCCCACATGTCTGCCATCCTCCCCTCCCCCTTATTTTAATTTAATATTAAATATATCTAATTCCATCCTCCCCTCCCCCTCATTTTAATTCAATATTAAATACATCCAGTCCCATCCTCCCCTCTCCTTATTTAAATTCAATATTAAATACATTCAGTCCCATCCTCCCCTCTCCCCTTATTGTAATGTATCCCATCTCCCCTTATTTCATCTTTAAATATATTTAATTTTATATATTTAATACATGAGGGGAGATGGGGAGAAATACTTGAGGAGCCCCCTGCTTCGGCCTACCTTTTCCAAACGCGCTGGATGCAGGAGTACCCGGGACGATGAGAGAGGCGGCGATCGACTGAGTCGAAGAAGGTCCTAATCGCGTCTGTGGGCCTCAGCGATCCAGTAGTACAGTAGCCAAAGAGTATCACGAGAATACGCTATCCACACGGGATTTCGCTGCGCTGACAGTGAAATCCCGTGAGGATAGCGTATTCTCGCGATACTTGCGCCGAACCCGGAAGTAGGAATTTTTTTTTTTTTTTTTTTTAAATAAATAACTTAGGGGGCCGCGGGGAAGGGGCTGGAGGGCCGTATATGGGCCGCGGGCCGCCGGTTAGACAGCCCTGAACTAGATGGACTCTATGGACTTTATTTCAACACACGGATTTACCATTTAGAGACTCTGGATACTATATCCCGATTTGGGTTACCGTAACTAACGGTGGATTACATTGCACTTTGAGAACGTATGTACAATCTTTTTACTACTTTCCATGGACAGAATACATTAGATACTTCAGCCCTAGTGTCCTTGCTTAACTCACCTGTGTTTGTTTGTTTGTATTGTATATCAGACCGCTCATTGTTTACCGGGTCGCAAAGGGTGTCATAGGGGTCGCCCAAGAAAACACAGTATTTTCTATTGGTCATGGGGGTTCTGTGTGGGATGTTTGGCCCAATTCTATCATTGGTGGGGTTCAGAATTTATTTATTTATTTATTTATTTATTTATTTACGACATTTATAAGCTGCCCTTCTCACCCTGAAGGGGACTCAGAGCAGCTTACTCTCTCTCTCTCTCTCTCTCTCTCTCTCTCTCTCTCTCTCTCTCTATATATATATATATATATACACACACACACACACACACACACACACTATATATATTATATTATTAGTATAGCACAATACCAGTATTATATATTACTATATTGTAGTATACCAGTGCTGTCCAACTTCTTCCGGCCCAAGGGCCGGAAGAAGTGTCACTGATCACCTGGGGGGCCGCAGGTGATCAGTGAGCAGGGGGCGGGGCCGATAGCGGGGGCAGGGCGGGGGCGGGGCCAGCTGACTTCCTCCTCCTTCGCCCCTCCTCCTCCCCCGCGGACACGCCGCGGTGCGGGGAAGGAGGAGGGGCGAAGGAGGAGGAGCCAGCTGTCTACCTCCTGCCTGTATCGCCCCCTCCGACCCTCTCTCGGCGCCGCCGTTGCGAGGCAGTTTGCAGCGGCGGCGCGCGAGAAAGGGAGAAGGGGCGATCCAGGCAGGAGGAAGATAGCTGGCCCCTCCTCCCTGTACTGCCGCCTTGTCCCTTTCTCTGCGGCGCCGCTGCAAACTGCCTCGCAGCGGCGGCGCCGAGAGGGGGAGAAGGGCGATCCAGGCAGGGAGGAGGAGCCAGTTGTCTTCCTCCTGCCTGGATCGCCCCCTCCGTCCCTCTCTCGGCGGCGCCGCTGCAAACTGCCTCGTAATGGCGGCGCCGAGAGAGGGAGAAGGGGCGATCCCGGCAGGAGGAAGAGAGTTGGCTCCTCCTCCCTGCCTGGATCGCTTCTCCGTCCCTCTCTCGGTGCCGAAAAAGGCAGAAGGCGGCGCCAACGGCAGCGCGTCACAGGCCTGGCGTGACGCGCTGCCCTGGCACCGCCTACTCCTTCTTTTGGTGCCCCCTCCTTCCTAGGCCGAGGAGCCGCCGAAAAGGAGGAGTAGGCGGTGCCAAGAGCAGCGCGTCACACCAGGCCTGTGACGCGCTGCTCTTGGCGCCGCCTTCTGCCCTTTTTCGGTGGCTCCCCCGCCCTAGGTAGGGAGGGGGGTGCCGAAAAGGAGGAGCTAGCTCTCTTCCTCCTCCCTGCCCCGCCTCCCCCCCCCCCCGGCCGCCATTTTTTTAAAAAATGATTTTTAAAAAATTTAAAAATGGCGGCTGAGGGCATAGGTGGGGCCGTGTCCAACAGGCTACGGGGCCAGATCCGGCCCCGGGGCCGCCAGTTGGACAGCCCTGTACTATACCATTATCCTCTCGGCATTACTTTGCGAACAAAGATTCTTAGGAAGGACTCATCCCACGCTTTTTACAAGCGCGTTGATGCCTAAAAAGGCCAATCTGAGATAGGCAAGTTTGGTTGCAGAAAGCACAGCAGAATGTTTCCTTGGGTGATGTCGTTGCCAAGTTGCGGTTCTTTCTGCGTTGTCGTTTCTCTTTGAGACCCATTCGGCGTGTCTTCTCGAAAGAGGCCGCAGCGTTATATTATATAATTAGTATAGCACAATATCAGTTTTATATATTTCTACATTGTACTACACCATTATATTGTAATATTGTAATCTTTATTATATAAAGGAGGTCCCATCATGGAACGACCGTCCTAGGCAGAGAAACCTTACAAGGCAGAGACACCAAACTTGCCAACAAAAATAGGCCTCAGGCAAGGTAGGTTTTTAGCAAAAAAACTTTCCCCACCAAAACATAGAAGGCCCCCAAAACAACAATACAAAAAACCCTACATTTCCCAGCATCCTCCGCGGCTGCCAACGAATCTCCCGGCCTCTACATTCTGACAACATGATTGGTTGCCAATGAGGGAGTATTTGCATAACACCTCTATTGGCCAGCCAACATGAACATTCCGACCCATAATAAACTGGCAGAGGAGGATAAGGCAAAGGCCTGAGGCAGTCACCAACACAAACGCCCAATTCACTTCCCACAGAAGATTTAAATCCCTATAAATCACAGACCATGCCCATAATTGACAGTAAAGCTTCATTAACTTGATTTCCCTGACTAGGCCTCACTTAATGGAATGCTGTTTACGCTCTGAATTGACAGTAAGGCTTCATTAACTTGATTTTCCCGACTAGGCCTCAGCTCATGGGACATTGTGTATGGCCTGAATTGACAGTAAGGCTTCATTAACTTGATTTTCCTGACTAGGCCTCAACTCATGGAACATTGTGTATGGCCTGAATTTACAGCCCCTATAACCCAAGCTACATTCTACTGCAGTTTGGAGGAGAGTGGACCATGGATGATGGGATTTGATGTACCCCCATGGAATATGGGATTTGTAGTACTTTCAAACCCTTCATTCCCCACAGACCACTGTGGCCCAGAACCAAGACCAATAAAGACCCAACTTGGCACACAGTGCCCCCATGACCCACACTCCATCCAACTGCAGTTTAGAGGAGGGCACACCATGGATGATGGGATTTCAAGTACCTCCACTCACTTCCAAAGTACCCCACCCACACAAGCATCAACCTCTACATCAACACAGTAGACGGAAAGACAAAAACATTGTATATCCACAAGCTATGCAGAACGCCAGCAACACCACACACCAACAACTCCACAGGACTTCAACATCCCACCCACCAGAACAACCCACAACGACACAGCCATGACCACACCAAGACCATAACTAACATCAATTCCAACCCTTACATACTCAGACTTTCTCGCATCTCCTAAATAGGGCACAGCAACACGTGCCGGGTACAGCTAGTTGTATTATATTATTGCTATAACACAAGAGGCAAGGTGGAACTGCCTTCCTGGCCTCCTCTCTCTTCACTCTGGCCCAGAGCAGCAGATTGATATTTAATGTCAAAATAAATCAATGAAAATAAGCACACACCACTCCTTACCTCATCAGTCCAACAAACAACATGATTATGATGAAGTTGGGAGGGTACAAGAGGCGGGCCTTGTGCTGGTACAGGCAGCAGGGGACAAACATCTTGACACAGCCAATGAAAGTGACGGATAGCACCTGGACCACAAGGAAAGGCCCAACATGATGTATGGGCAGGGCACGGGGCAAGCAAGAAATGTAAGAGCGAGAGCACAGCTCACAAAAGGCAATATCCCACAGTCCCTGTTTGATTGATGTGAGAGCCATGTCAAAACCCAGATGAGTGAGGAGGGATGTGGAAAGGACGCTGGAGGGGGTTTTCTTAGAATTGATCTTAAACCAACTGCTTATGTGCTCATTTTGAGCTAAGTTATGAATGCTCTTTGATTGTAGGTGAACTACAAATCCCAACAACTACAACTCCCAAATGTCAAGGTCTATTTTCCCCAAACCCCACCAGTGTTCACTTTTGGGCATATTAAGAATTTGTGCCAAGTTTGGTCCAGATCCATCATGGTTTGAGTCCACAGTGCTCTCTGCATGGAGGTGAACTACAAACTCAAGGTCAATGCCCACCAAACCCTTCCAGTATTTTCTGTTGGTCATGAGAGTTCTGTGTGCCAAGTTTGGTTCAATTCCATTGTTGGTGGATTTCAGAATGCTCTTTGATTGTAGGTGAACTATAAATCCCAGCAACTACAACTCCCAAATGTCAAGGTTTGTTTTCCCCAAATTCCACCAGTGTTCACATTTGGGCAAATTGGGTATTTGTGCCCAATTTGGTCCAGTGAAAGAAAATACATCCTGCATATAAGATATTTACATTACAATTCACAACAGAACCAACATTACCGTTATGAAGCAGTAGCAGAAATAATTTTATGGTTGGGGGTCACCACAACTTGAGGAACTGTATTAAGGGGTCATGGCATTAGGAAAGTTGAGAAACACTGCTTTAGATGCAAAGTTAGAACTTTTAACTGTGCAATGGGAGATAACTCAACAGAAGCAAGGCATTTAAAGTTAAATGGAGCTTACTCCTCATTATGGATTGCAGCACAAATGACTCATTCCTCTGTCACCAAGCGGCACTCATTGGACACTTTTTTCACTACTAATAAGATATCTGGAAGTTTTTTTTCCCTGCCATTGAAATGGAATCTGATTATCTTCAATGCTAAGATATCCTTGAATTCATCTAGATTGTACGTCAGCTCTGCTTATAAAGGTGCCCTTCTTGAATCCTTTATATTACACACACTTGTGCTGTACTTGAAAGCCACTTCATTTTATCACTTGTTCAAAGGACTTTGTCTAAATAAGCAATTCTCATAAACTCATGAATTGGTGGCTCGGATTCTTTTTGCTGAAATAAAGAAAAAAACTCAGATGGGTTCTATTTAGATTTTGGGGGTAGGGCTTTATAAGTATTCTGTGTAGGAGAACTAGTGTGGTGTAGTGATATGAGTGCAGGACCAGTGTCATTGTCCAACACTCAGTCAGAGAAACACATCAGCTGAGATTGGGAAAGTCACACTCTGAGCCTCAGAGAAAGTCAATAGTAAACCCTTCTTAATAAATTGTGCCAAGAAAATCCCATTATAGTTTGTCATTAGGGTTACCATAAGCCAGCAACATCTTAAAGGCACACAGCACAACTCTGTATAGCAGGGCTGACCAAGAAGTCGATCGCAATCGACCAGTTGATCCCGGGACCGAAGGAGGTCGATCCCAGCCGGATGGGGCACTTCTCAGAGGGGCGGACCCAGGCCGCACCAAGCCCCACCCCCTCTTCGGCTTTGGCACTCCCAGCAGCTGCTCCAGGTTTGAGGAGGGCAGGGCCAAGCCAGCCTTGTGCTAGCTGTGCCACCATTGGCTTGGCATTGCCATCCTCAAGCCTGGAGAAGCTGCTGGGAGCTCCAAAGCTAGAGGGGAGGGGCGGGGCTTGGCACGGCCTGGCTCTGCCCCCTGTGGCTTCCGCTCTACCAGCAGCTGCTCCAGGTTTGAGGAGGGCAGGGCCATGCCAGCCTTGTGCTAGCTATGCCACCACTGGCTTGGCATTGCCATCCTCAAGCCTGGAGAAGCTGCTGGGAGCTCCAAAGCCAGAGGGGAGGAGGGGCTTGGCACGGCCTGGCTCTGCCCCCTGTGACTTCCACTCTACCAGCAGCTGCTCCAGGTTTGAGGAGGGCAGGGCCATGCCAGCCTTGTGCTAGCTATGCCACCACTGGCTTGGCATTGCTATCCTCAAGCCTGGAGAAGCTGCTGGGAGCTCCAAAGCCAGAGGGGAGGGGTGGGGCTTGGCACTGCCTGGCTCCACCCCCTCTGGCCAAGCCCCCCCCCGCCCCCGCCCCTCTCCAGCCTTGAGGAGGTAGGTAGATCTTTCTGACTTGGTTTTAATATAAGTAGCTCACATGCTGAGAAAGTGTGGGCACCCCTGTTGTATAGCATACTCACTTTGCGAATCTAAATTGAAAGTATAATTCACGGAGAGCAACTGTCTCATCACCCTTTGTAATTGGTTATTTCTTTATTTCTTTATTTATTGTGTCAGAAGCGATTTGAGAATACAGTTCTAATGTATTTTTTAAAAAACCACAAACAAAGTTAAAAACTTGGCATTATACTAAATTTCCTTTGACCAGAAGCTGGCCACTTGGACTGCCTCTGGTGTCGCTTTGAGAAGGTCCTCTATTGTGCATGTGGCAGGGCTCAGACCGCATTGTAGTTAAGTGGTCTGTGCTTTGCTCTTCCCCACACTCGCATGCCATGGACTCCACTTTGTTGTTGTACTCCAGGCCCGGAAAAGCCCTCTGACTTTAAAGCACCACACAGCTGAGTAAAAATGCAAGCAGTTTATTGAAGAAAATTTTAAAGCATTAACAATAAAAACACTCCATAGAAATAGGTAAATCCAAGCAGTTAGAAAGATAAGCAGGAAAAAATAATCCAGGAAATAAGTCCATCAGAGTTCACGAAAAACTAACACAGGAACTTCCAAGGTAAAACTCCAAACTTGAATTGTGAAATCAAACAGGGCATAACTTGAATCTATCCAAGGCAAGGCTACAAGGTTCAGGACAAACATCTTAATTCAATTCCAACGTTGCTTCATCTGGATACAGATTCTGTACTTGGCACTTTTATCACCTAATATACTTTATATCCCAAGCAGCCAGAAAAGGATTTCTTTTCAACCTTGACTCTGTTATCAGTTTATCTCTCAGTCTGGCAGAATGCCTGAGAGATTGGTGTGTTTGTTTGATCCCATGCCAAGGAATTTTTTTAATTTTCGTAAGTATTTTTAAATAATGAAGGAGATACGTTCCTGGTTTGAATTTTGAAAGTATGTTTCCTGTTTCTTTGTGTGATCTTTACTTTGAAAGTCGTTGTTCTACTCCAGAAACTTTGTTAAACACCCAGTTTAGATGCGGATGTCCTTCCCTCCGCGTCAGACCTGGGGTGAGAGCTGTGTTTAACCCAGTTTGGATGCGTCTCTCGCCCCAGGTCTGACGCAGAAAGAAGGACATCCGCATCCAAACTGGGTTAAACAATAAAAACCCAGTTTGGATGCAGATGTGCTTCCTTCCATATCAGACCTGGGGTGAGAGCGGCATCCAAATTGGGTTAAACACGGTTCTCGCCAAAGGTCTGGCGCGGAGGGAAGGACATCTGCATCCAAACTGGGTTAAACACGGCTCTTGCCCCAGGTCTGACGCGGAAGGGCAAAGAAATGAAGGGAATCCATCCACACTGGTTTGAAAACCTGAATCATTTCCGACTCACTTACTGATTCATAAGAGAAATGACAGAAAAAACTTTGAAATGGCAAGGATATTTCCGGGTTCCCAAATTGCCTCGAAATTGCTTCAAAAAGGAATTTTATTCGAATTTATTCCAAATGAAGAATATTCTGAACGAACCTACCCAGACCCATTGTCTAGCTCAGTGCTGTCCAACTTCTGCCGACCCAAGGGCAGGAATTCTGGGGGCCGATCACCTGGGGGCCGAGTGGCCACAACCCAGCCACGCCCCCGGCCCCGGCCACGCGGCTCCGCCCCCTCTCCCAAAGCGTCACAATAGCCTTGGAAGCGGGCGATTTCGCCCACTTCCGAGGCTGTTGTGACGCTTTGGGAGAGAAGGAGGAGCCACGGGGAGCCTTCCGTGGCTCCGCCCCCTCACCCAAAGCATCACAACAGCTGTTGTGACACTTTGGGGGAGAGGGCGAAGCCGCGAGGAAGCTTCCGCGGCTCCGCCCCCTCGCCCGCAGGCCTGGATGGCTCGCGGGGGAAGCGAGCGCCCGGATCGCAGCGGCGAGGCGGAGAGAGGGACGGAGGGGGCAAGGCAAGGAGGAGGAGGGAGCTGGCTCCCTTCCTCCTCCCTGCCCCGCCTCCTCCTCCCCTCCCTCCTGCCCGTCGCTGCGATCTCGCAGCGGCGGCGCGGAGAGAGGGACGGAGGGGGTGGTGCAGGGAGGAGGAGCTAGCTCTCTTCCTCCTCCCTGCCCCACCTCCCCCCCCCCAGCCGCCATTTTTTTTTTGAAAAAATTAGATTTTTAAAAAAATTAGAATTTTTTTTTAAAAAAATTAAAAATGGCGGCCGGGGGCATAGCGGGGGCAGTGTCCAACAGGCTGGGGGGCTGTGTACGGCCCCCGGGCCGCCAGTTGGACAGCCCTGGTCTAGCTGATTTATTTTTCATCCTTCTCCCCAGTCTGAGTTCAAGGTAGCCACAAAGCTGCCAACTAATTTTCCATAAGTCAACACCCAGAATATGATTGCTACGCTCATTGCAATTCTCCAGCAATGTGTACGGGGAAGTATACTGACTCTAGATAATGAGCAGTTTTTTTCTACTAGTACTGTCTAATTCTCTTTTAAGGAAAACTTTTGCTGAGCATAGAGAAGCCATTTAACTGTCATGACACAAGATACCTCTCAGGGAATGTCCCTAGGTCCTCCAGTAGATCTCAATGATAATGTCCTTTGATCATTTGAATAGGCTTGGCTATTAGGGGTGGATATCTCCGGCTGTAATACTTTGATTTTCGTTAATTTTTCGTATTTGAAATTATTTCGACCCTATATTGATCCTCGATGCCCAATCCGGAAGTGACCTTTCTAAATCGAAACCGGGTCAGCCATTTACGTAAAGGGCACATTATTAGGTCGTTTGTGCCTTTGGTTGTCAGCTGGCGAGAGGGGAGTGGAAGGCAGCATCTCCTCTCGCCAGATAACACCAAAACGCAGGTTAAAAATAACCCCCGTTTGGGTCTCGGCTGGCGAGAGGAGGCTGCCAGGCTGCCCCCTCCACCCTCCTGTCGCCATCTGACACCCAAACGGGGGTTAAAAATAACCCCCATTTGGGTCTCGGCTGGCGAGAGGAGGGTGCCAGACTGCACCTTCCACCCTCCTGTCGCCATCTGACACCCAAACGGGGGTTAAAGATAACCCCCATTTGGGTCTCGTCTGGCGAGAGGAGGGTGTCAGGCAGGGGTTATCTTTAACCCCAGTTTAGGTGTAAGCTGGCCAGAGGGGAGTGCAGGTAGCACCCTCCACTCTCCTCTGACCAGTGCATGCGTGGAACAAATAACATAATAATAACAAAATTCGTTATTAATTACGTTTCAATTATGAAATTTATTTTTTAAAATTCAGATTATTTTCTATAACAACCCAGCAACAGAAATTCCCCCCATACGAGTTTAGAATCAAATTTTTCATGGATCAACCACCCCTATGGGCTATTATACAAGAATGTATCCCCTGCAGATATGGGGGCTCTACTGTATGTATCTTGAAGTACAATGAATAAAACCAATTTTGTATTTCATACTGGACATAGAATTTTCTGAATAATGACTTCAGAAATGTTCCAATAGGGTTTGTAGTTGCTTTGCTTGATGTATTTGGCAACATTGCAAAATGTGGAGCTCCATTTGCTATCTAACTGGTGCTTGTTCCAACGCCTGGATGCTTTTTAATGTCCAAGTCACTTTGACCTTGGATCAAATGCAAGTTCAGTTTCTCTTCTTTTTCTATTTCATTTATTTGTTCTCATATATATTGAAAACTGAGCTTGTAAAACATTACTGTTTGGATAATTCTTCCAAAACCCATGCTGGCTGTAGGATTCTGGAAATTATAATCCCAAAAATAGCTTTTCCATGCTCTTTTTACAAATGCATTTGATAATGTTACTGGACAGATTTTGGACAGGAAAGGGCTGAGATAACATTGGTATCACCAGTGAGGAGTCAAAGGCAGATTGTTTCTTTGTTGCTAATGATCAGACATGGCACAAGAAGCTTTGCAGCCTGAAACAAAACAGCATGCAGTGTCTCATACCCATTCAAAACAAGACAGTACCAAAATAAGGCACATGATATAATATAATATAATATAATACTTTATTTATATTCCGCCCTGTCTCTCCTGGGGGTGTCACAATACAGAAAGCCTTAAAGGGCCAGACCAGATAGTAAACAAGTAGAGTTTATTTCAAAAATAAAGAATTTACAGTATATTCACAAATCTTCATCGGAGCTGGAACTAGCCAACACCCTCTTGTTAGTGCTTTCAGCTGCGACGGCAGCCTCAGGTGTAGCCCCTTGCCTCCCTCTCCAATCTCTCCATCTCCTGTCAAGACTTAACTCCCCCCAGGATGAAGCCTGATCCTCAGAACTCAAATTCTCATCCCTGGGAAGCCCCCCAAACATATCACTACTTGTTTCTGCACAACCATCGCACACCTCCTGCACTCTAGTTCAGTCCATCCCACCAGAACCATCCTCAGAATTCCCAGCCCCACTTCCCATAATTGGCTCCCTACTGACAGGCCTATCATCCCCAGAGAAACCCTCAAAAGAGTCCTCATCAGTGGAGTCCTCAAGCATTTGCCGGATCCTTTTCCTTTGTTGTTCTTCATCTGATTCTTGCTCACGAGTAACCCGTTTTTCCCTCCCAGCTTCCAATTCCACACTTTCAGGATCACTCAAGGGCTCATCTACAACAGGGGGACTTAGGGCGGATTCCAACAAGCAAAAAAGCAAACATTCAATGCCTCAATGACAATAAGTGCAAATATAATAACTCAGAATAACCCCACATAAAAGACATCTTAAACATAAATATAACTTAAACAAAATGTATGCTCTTGCTAAGTATGGCTCCCATCATTTTGTTGCATAAGGCAGAAATTCCTACAGCCCTCACCAGGGCCTTCTCAGTGGTGGCTCTCACTCCCCAGTGAAATAAGATCAACTTCTTCCCTCCTTTCCTTTAGAAAAAAAACTAAAGACGTGGCTTTGGGACTGGACGTTTGGTTGATGTGGAGCAACGGACGGACAATTGAATAATGACAATATGGTGGAAGTGAACAGTGGATTGTCTGGACAGCCTATAAATATGAAAAGGGGGTTATGTAGTTGTTTTGATATGCAACGGTTTTTAATCCAGTGTTGTAACTGATGTGTTGTTGTTTTTGTTCTTATATATGCGGTATTGAATTGTTGCCTTTTGTCAACCGCCCTGAGTCCCCCCTCGGGGGTAGAAAAGGGTGGGTTATAAATGAAATAAATACATTAATAATAATAAAAAATCTCTGGCAGGAAAAAAACAGTAACAAGAACAAGAGGGGGGAGGGGTGGCTAAGTTGAAAAATCACTCCTAAGTTTGTAGAAGCATACAATGAATGGAATATATATCAGTTATTAAACTCTGTATCAGTATAAATGAAGTAATAATAGTGCAATGGAATCAATTGTGTTGTATTTATCAGTGTCCAAGGTTACAATGATCAATTCACAGTGATATACCAATCAAACAATATATGAACAAATAGTTAATGCACAGTAACTAGTTGTGACTAGTATTAAATAATAATCAATAATAATAATTTTTCTTCGTGGGCTCCGTGAATTCACACTTATGAAGACTGCATGCCAGAGCAGGCCCCAACGGAATTTTTCAAGTTTTAGCGGTAACCCCCGCCCAGCCCTCTTGTTCCGCGCGCGCCTCACACATTGCTTTGTTTTCTGCCGCAAGGCTAACATCGGAACTTTTCCTAGCAGTTCATTCTTCTAGAGAGTTTGTCTCCTAGAGGTTTGTTCTCCTGGAGATGTCCACGACGAGTTTCAAGCGCTGCATTGCTTGTTCTCGAAAGATCCCGGACTGCGACGGTCTCCGGTGCCTTGGGGAGGCTCACATCGTTTCCTCGTGTGTGCACTGCCAGGCCCTCACCGTGCAGTCCAGAAAGAGCAGGGCTCAACGTCTCTGGGCCATTCTCTATGAACAGGCCCTTGCTCCTGCTCCGATGGTGATGGCTGTCCTATCGACCTTGACGAGGAAGACCACAGCAGACGCTCTGGTACCCTTGACATCTACCATGTCAGACCCAAGGTTGCGCTATCTCCCGGCTGGGAAGAAGCCGCCTTCCAAGTCTAGGTTCACAGTATCGACAAAGACTTCGAAGGCGAAGAAACCGATGCGTTACCTGAAACAACTACCATTCCTTGGCCTAACTGTCAGATCAGCCCTATGGGTGACTCACATTCCTTTTGGCTTGCTTGCCTGTAATGTATATAGATCCAACATATCAGGAATGAAGAAACCTAGAATGACGGGACAGGAGAAGAGAAGTGTTTGTGCGTTGCTATGGTAATTTGCTATGGTCAATTTGTGAAGTTATTTAACAGAAATCATGAGCCCAAAAGGTTTAGCTTGTAAATGTTTGCTGGACAGCATGAAATTTGATGTTAATGAGGTTAGACTTGAGTGAAACAAAGAGCGCGAAGACTCTGCTGTGCAATTTAACCAATGGGAAACTGCCCTGGTTTCAATATCCAAGATCTCTTTATAGGAGAAACTAGATTCCCTATAATTTTAGGGAAATTTAGGCGAAACTAAATTTGATCCCGCAAAAATGTTTCATGCTTGTTGGATGCCATTATACCTTTTAATAAGGAAACTTTCCTCTTCAGCTAAACGTTGCCAACAAAACTTCCATGTGGTATCTGATTTGGAAAGGTTCAGGATAGTTACCCCTTTTTGCTTTGAAGTGTTTCAGCATATTAATTTTGTATTAGTATTAGAAAAATCTTTGACAGCTGTAGATGTACATGTTCTTTTAAATTACATTCATATGACATGGAATTTAATCGAGGGTCAGTGTTTTTGAATACGGCATGCTTCTGTAGTTCGAAAAATAAGATAATATATTTTGCCATGTTCAGAAGATCCTACAGGAGTAGAAATGCACTGAAACGTATTTTATAGATGTCAGTTTAAAATGTATTTTTGGCAATATGGTTAGCTTATATTAATACTTGTATTCCCTCTTTAATTGGAACAGGGAGGGGTGGGTATTTTGAGCCAGATTTTCTGTAGCCAATAGGGGTGGATATCTCCAGTCGTTATCCTTAGAAAACCGTTATTATTTCGTATTAAAATCAATTTAGACCCTAATTCGACCCATGGCCAGCAACCTGCAAGTGATGTTTCTAAATCGAAACCAGGTCAGCCATTTCCGTAAAGGGCACATTATTATGTCATTTTTATTTTCGCCCTTTCTTATCTTTTACCCGCCTTGGATCTCAGCTGGCGAGAGGAGAGTGGAGAGCAGCACCCTCCACCCTCCTCTCGCCAGCCGACACCCAAACGCGGGTAAAAGATAACCCGCCTTGGATCTCAGCTGGCGAGAGGAGAGTGGAGGGCAGCACTTTCCACCCTCCTCTTGCCAGCTGACACCCAAACGCAGGTTAAAGATAGTCCGCCTTGGGTCACAGCTGGTGAGAGGAGAGTGGAGGGCAGCACCATCCACTCTCCCCTGGCCAGCTGAGAACCAACACGGGTTAAAGATAACCCGCGTTGGTTCTCAGCTGGTGAGGGGGCGTGGAGGGCATGCACACCATTCGTCCTCAGCAGCTGAGATTCAACCTGCGTTAGAGATATTGCGGGTTGATTCTGAGCTGGCGAGGGGGTGTGGAGGCAGGCATCCCCTGCGCACTGCGCATGCGTGGCACCAATAACGAAATAATAAAAAATTTGTTATTAAATAAGAAACAATTTCAAAATTTTTCCAAAAATTTTCGGAACACTTTATATTTTGAAACAACAGCGGCTCCTCCCCCCACCCCCCGAATTTAGAAACAATTTTTTAATGGATCAACCAGCCCTAGTAGCCGATATAGGCATCTCTTAAGCCTTTTCTTCATCTTCTGGCATTCCTTGTCAAACCAGATAGCAAACCTTTTGTATCGTTATCCCAATATCCCAATGTATATGGGATATATTGAGCATAATGATCAGATCATGATATGAATAAGCATAACAGTTTAAATAATGTACCAGTAAGGCCTTCTCACGGAACACCTAGAGAGGTCTTCTTTTCTCCCACAGCGCGAGGGTTGGAGAGACAGGAAAGATTGGCCAGCGGGTGCCTTAAAGGGACAGTGCACTTGGGTCACGTGACTGGCATTCCAGCCCAGTTGGCTGCAATGCCAATGTAATCAAATACGGAACAGGAGCTGACAATATATAGCACAGCAGTTCTCGTTTGTGCCTAGAGGGCAGGGGCCAGGGCCTGGGGTCCCATTAGCATTAGAACCAGCAGTGCCAGAACTGGACTCAGAGGATGAGCTAGATGATTGGGGTGAAGGGCAGCTTTCCCCTGCTGGGCCTCTTTCGCCCACAGAGAGCTTGGCATGGGAAGAAATGTTGTTTGGCCCAAGCGGAGACTCAGATAACCAGGTGCAGACAGATAGCGAAGCGGAATCTTATGAACACCCGGGTGGGAGGAATTCTCAGGAGCCTCCGAGATAGTAACACAGCTGCGGAGAGACAAGGCCGAACCTTTGATAGGAGACGGAACATAGAGTCTCGCAGAAGGGAATGGTCTAAGAGCATAGACCGGCCGAGGTCCGTGAGCAGCGACTGGAGACGTAGAAGCCTAGAGCGTCGAGGACCTCGGCCGAAGGATTAAGTATAGGATCCGTGGGAACGAATCCTCAGTGCTCCGGCCACGTCTTTGCTGAATAGGCGTGAAGCGGAGTGGGACCACGAAGCTAAGCTAGCCCGTGGTTATCAAGTCTTTCCTTGCCTTGTCCTGCCTTGTTCCTGATCCGCATGGTTTGCGGAGCCTTGTCTTGATCCTGATTCACACCGTTGTGTGGAGCCTTGCTGAACTTTAAGCCTTGCTGAACTTTAAGCCTTGCCACGTTTTTGGACTGAGTTACTTCAACCCTTTGGATTGTTTGCTATTCTTATGGACAATATCTTTTAGCTGTTTTTATATTCAATAAACTAGTTAGCCTTCAGTCCGTCTCTGTGTGTGTGATTAAGGGGCCAGCCAAGTCCGTGCATCGTGACACAATATGGGACATGAAATTCAGAGCTAAAGTACGGGATGTCCCATATAATATGGGACATGTGGCAACCCTATCCTATGGTTCAATAAGGGTCTTTGGACCATAATGAAATGTTGTTGTTGTTTATATTGATACTTTCCCGTTTCTTTGCTTTGTACTAATATTTTTCTTAATTGAGTAATTTTTAAAAGTAAAATATTGAAAATGATTAATTTTCATTGTCCAACATGCGAGCCTTCAACTTGAAAAAATCTGACCAGCTGCATATTTTCTCATCTTTTGCTAGGAAAATTCCTTTCTTCCTATCAAATTGAATGGAAATGGCCTTCCAACATTCTGCACTCTATTTGTAATTGGATACAATTATGTGTGCAAATATACTTTCAAGTAAGCTGTTATTTTATGGCAACCCCATGAATTTTATAGGGTTTTCTTATGTAAAGAATACTCAGAAGTGTTTTTTCAGTTCCTTCCTCTGAAATTTAATAATAATAATAGTAATAATAATATTAAAACTTTATTTATAATTATAATATACATAATAATAATACACTTTATTTATATTATGAATATGGTCTGACAAAGCCCGAATACAATAATAGTTTTCAGTCAGAGGTCTAGTAGTGATCTCTCATAATCTAGTCCACCCCTCTCCACATGCTAATGAGCAAAAGTAAGTTTTCAGTTGTTTTTTGAAGGAGAAAAGGGGGGGGGCAGCTTTATTTCTTTAAAGAGGAAGTTTCAAAGATGGGAAGGTGATCACAAAAAATGCCCTCTTTCTTATTCCCACCAGTCATGCATGAGATGGGCTGAGAACAGGGCCTCCTCCGCAAACCGCAGTGCCTGAGTTGGTTTGTAGGAGGAGATCTGATTAGTTAAATAGCCTATACCCATACTGTTTAGGACTTTAAAGGTAACAACCAGCGCTTTGTATTTAGACCGGCAGCCAGTGGAGCTTCCGCAACATGGGAGTGGATCTCTCCCTGTACAGGGTTCCAGTTAGTAACCTGGCTGCCAATCTCTGAACCAATTAAAGCTTCTGAACTTCCTTCAAATGCTGCCCCACATAGAGAGCATTACAGTAATCAAGGCAGGCTGTGACTAAGGCATGGACTACCATGGTCAAATCTGGTGTCTCAAGGCGCACATAATTTATGAGAGAGTACCTTGTATTTTATGGTAGTTTCCCATTGAAGTACTAACCAGGGCTGACTCTGCTTAGCTTCCAATATCAGACAAGAGTTGTATTTTCAAGCAAGACTCTAAACTATCTAGTCCGTGAACTGCCTTTTGCAGACGATGCTACCCTTGTCGCCCACTCAAAAGCAGCCCTGCATTGCCTCACATCCTGCTTTGCAACAGCTGCAGAGCTGTTTGGGCTGGAAGTCAGCCAGAAGAAAACGGAAGTTCTCTACCAGCCCGCACCACAGGAAGAACACCATCATCCTCACGTCAGCATAGGCAAATCTGTGCTTAAGTCCGTCCAGCAGTTCAGCTACCTGGGAAGCATAATCTCTTCTGACGCCAAGATTGATAAAGAGATAGATCACAGATTAGCAAAGGCATAAAGTGCATTCGGAAGGCTTCACAAAAAAGTCTGGAGCAACAAGCGCTTGAGGCAAAGCACAAAAATCAGTGTGTACAGAGTTATTGCACTGTCTATTCTCCTTTATGTGTCTGAAACATAGGTCACCTATCACCAACACCTATGACTCCTCAAACGCTTTCATCAGTGCTGTCTTCGCTCAATCCTAAATGTACACCAGACTGACTTTGTGATGAATGTTGCTGTCTTTGAGCAAGCAGGGATCACCAGCATTGAGGCCATGCTATTGCGAACACAGCTGCGCTTGGCAGGGCACATCTATAGAATGGAGGACCACCACCTCCCAAAGATATTACTCTATGGTGAACTGGCCACAGGTCAGCACAAGAGAGCCGCCCCAAAAATGAGATATAAGGACTCCCTGAAACAACATCTCAGGCTCAGCCAGATTGATCACCAACAATGGTCCATCCTGGCCTCACATCGGGAGGCATGGAGACGCACTATCCACAATGCTGTGGTCTCTTTTGAGAAGATATGCCAAATGGGTCTCAAAGAGAAACTACAACGCAGCAAGAACCGCAACTTAGAAACAACATCACCCAAGGAGACTTTCTGCTGTACTTTCTGCAACCGGACTTGCCTATCTCAGATTGGCCTTTGTAGTCATCAACGTGCTTGTAAAAAGCGTGGGATGAGTCCTTCCTAAGAATCTTCATTCGCAATGTAATGCTTAGCTTCCAAGATCAGACAAGAGTTGTATTTTTAAGCAAAATTCAAATGGGATTCACAGTTGCATCTGAATCTTTTTAACTACTTCATATGAAAAGAAGGAAGGAGAACAACTGCCCTAAATATAGGGAGAAGGTGAAATTTTGATAGAAGGGATCAAAAGGAAAATACCCAGATGGTCAGATAATTAATTTTTGAGAATGCCTGGTCAAGTGCCAATTTTGGGGAATGCAGAGGATTTGACTTCAAAACTGGCTGTAGCATTATTACTGCTGTGCGCTTTTCTTTTCTTTTCTTTTTTTGCTATACAGAAAAGCCCTCTTTCTAGAGATTTTGAAGAGCCTGCCATTTGAGAGTAAACCAAACCATCTATTATATTTAGTCACTATCCTTGGTTGCTGGAAGAAGAAGAAGATGTGGCATACATTCCCATTAGGACAAAAACATAACATACAGTTTGGCAAGGAGAGATGCAAGTGAGAGTTTGTGATCATGAAAATACAAGAGGAAAAAGTCCTGCATTGAGGTCTAAGATCCGATGCTATTGCTCACGGGATTTGATCGCAGCCTTGAAGTTAATCAGTAGTGGCTAGTTAATCCCATGTCAGTGGAGCAGTGGAGACACTCTGGATTTTGGATACCTTTGAAAATGTCTTAAATGCTAAATCTATTTCGAAGGATAGAGTTCAGTACCTTGGAGAGCTCCTTTAAAGCTACCAAAAACTTGGCGAGGATTCATACCACCCCATTAACGTGGAATCACTAGCTGCTGCTAGAAGTAATAATGTCCATTTACTTGTTACCTACTCAAGTCAATACAGATTGAATAGGTAACACGAAATGAATGAAATAAATATTGCATACAGGTTAGATGGCCAAGTGGTGTTAGATGGATGCGCTCTGGTCACATCCCGAATAGATTACTGCAACGCACTCTACGTGGGGCTGCCTTTGAAGACAGTTCGGAAATTACAACTAGTCCAACGGGCGGCAGCCAAACTATTAACGGGAGCTACATACAGGGAGATACCACCCCCCTGTTGTGTCAGCTCCACTGGCTGCCGATGCACTTCCGAGCTCAATTCAAAGTGCTGGTTTTGACCTTTAAAGCTCTATACTAGGCATGAGAAAAAAGTTATGAAAATCAAAAGAAATCGTAAGTGATTCGTATGTAATGGGACTTTCTAGTTTATACGCATCACGGCAGCTAACCAGGAAGTAGACTTCCTTTTACTGTCCTTGAGGCCAACAATTTGCGTTATGATCGTAATAAATTCTTAATTATTGTACTCCGTACTCACTTCTCCCTGTCTTCTCCCCCTCATTTCCTTCCCGCCTTCATTCAGCTTCTTCTTTTTCCCGCATTTCTATGGGGAACTGGAAGTGATGCTGCTGCTAGGCAATGCATTCTGGAAAGTGTAGTCCTCCTCTTTCCTGCTGGCTTCTCCCCCCCCCCCTCTCTTCCCCGTTGCTCTGCCTTGCCCCATCGCAGGGGCCAACTTCTCACACACATATGCACGCGCTTCTCCTCCTCTCTCTCCCTGCGCTCTCTCAGATGCTTCTCCCCCATCCCTTCTCTTCCCCGTTGCTCTGCCTTGCCCCATCGCAGGGGCCAACTTCAGCCCTCCAGATAGGTGTTTTGGACTTCAACTCCCACCATTCCTCACAGCCTCAGGCCTCTTCCTTTTCCTCTCAGCCTGGGCAAACTTGGGCCCTCGCTCCCTCAGGATCGGGGTGAGAGAGAGGCAGCGAGGAGCGAGGGGGCTCCTCCCTTTTTTGCTGCTTCCAAGAATAGAATACCCCCTCCCTCCCTCCCTCCCTCCTTCCTTCCTATTTGGAGAGTCCCATCTAGAATTCAGTGTGATTTATTCAAGTTTTGGCCTACAACTCCCAGAAATCCCAGCCAATTTACCAGCTGTTAGGATTTCTGGGAGTTGTAGGCCAAAACCATCTGGAATGCGCATGCTCTGGCATACGAACTACTAACGAATTTCGTTAGTAATGAAGTTACATTTTAGAAATTTTTGGAAATTTTTTTGCAAGTCTTTCTTTTACTAATCAAAAAAAATCCCCCCCCCCCATTTGATTTTAGAATCGCCATTTTTGGGTTCGAAACCATGCCTACTCTATACGGTACTTGTCCGAACGCATCTGCCGTTACGTCTCACCTCGTACTTTAAGATCATCCGGGGGGGCCCTGCTCTCACTCCCGCCAGCTTCTCAAATTCGGCTGGTGGGGACGAGGGAGAGGGCCTTCTCGGTGGTGCCTCCCCGTCTGTGGAACGCGCTTCCTAGCGACATAAATCAATTCCATCCCTCCTGACATTCAGGAAAAAAGTAAAAGCCTGGCTTTGGGACCAGGCGTTTGCACATTAGCACAAGGCAGCATTTTAGATTGGATTTTAATGGAAATTGATGAACAGGACTCAATGCTTTTTATGGATGGAACACTGTTTTTAACATAAATAAATGCGTGGGATATGTTAATGTAATTGTATTTTAATTGTATTTTATTGTCGAATGTTGGGGGTTTTATACTGTATTTTACTGTGTGGGCATCAAATTGTGCCTTTTTGGAAGCCGCTCTGAGTCCCGCCCCCCCCCCCCCCGGGTAAAATGCCATAAATAAATAAATATAAGTGCTAGGGCTGATGCCCATCAGCAAAACCTTTCTAGTATTATTTTTTTCCTTTTAGCCAGGAGTAGTTTATTTGTTAAGCAATGAAAATTGTCCACCAAACTCTCAGGAGCAGTTTATTTATAAAACTAACAGGTCTTAATTGGTCCTTCAAGATCAAGCTACCAGAAAATACTTTACATAATACAAATATTACAGTGAAACATGTTACTGCTTTGAAAATGCTTTTGTCCCTCAAAATAGCCCCCAGGGATCTATCCTCTCTCCTTTATTGTTTAACATCTATATGCGTCCGCTCGCGGGACTGGTCCGCGATTTTGGCCTGGAGTGTCATCAGTACGCTGATGACACCCAGCTGGTGCTGAGAATGGACAGCAGGCTGGACACCATACCCAATTGTTTCCATCAATGCCTTGAAGCTGTGACTGGATGGCTGCGTACCAGCTGGTTGAAGGTAAATCCATCGAAGACGAAGATCCTATGGCTGGGTCGTCCTGGTATTGGTGAGTGCCAGTTGCCTACCCTGGATGGCGAGCGGTTAAGCCCGTCATTTTTGGTTAAAAGCCTGGGGGTCCAATTAGACTCAGATCTTCACGGTTAGCAGGTCCGCATTCTTCCATCTCCGGCAGGCTAGATGACTGGCTTCTTACCTATCCAGGAATGATCTAGCTACAGTGATCCAGGCGACGGTCATATCAAGGTTAGACTACTGTAACGCCCTCTACATTGGCCTTCCCTTGTTGACAACCTGGAAACTCAAGCTGGTGCAAAATGCTGCTGCTTGATTGCTGGTGGGAGCACCTGCAAGAGATCACATCACACCATTCTTACAGCAATTGCACTGGCTACCAATAGAGTACAGGATTGTTTTCAAGGTGCTGGTGTTGACCTTCAAGGCCTTGTATGGTCTAGGTCCAGTGTACCTGAGGGACCACCTCACCCCATATGTTCCCCCGAGATCGCTGCGCTCAGAAGAACAAAATCTTCTGATGATTCCATCAATCCGTTCCTGCCGCCTTTCAGTAACAAGACAGAGAGCCTTCAGAGGGCCTGCAAGATGGCGCCCTTCAATCTAAGACACTATGGTGTTTTAACATTATCTGTATTTTACAGAAATCGACGTTCGGGCTATGGAAGAGTAAACTCAGCAGACCCACCCGTTAATGAAGTTACTTCCTCCCTCCCCCCCTTGGATACTAATTCTCCCTATGCTCTACAAAACATTGTCCTGTCAAAGGGGGAGCCAACAGGACCCAGGATGGCTTTCCCCAAGTCCCCCAAGTCTTCTGCCAATGCCACGAGGAAAAGCCCAACTCTGCTGGAGATTGGGGCACTGTGCTTGGACTCCGAGATCATCTTAGGCTTCACCAGCCACTTGCTCTGGGGGAAAAGCAAGGTGAGAACTGGGAAGAGGTGGTGGGCTTGGGAAAGAAAGTTGGGGCTGCCGTGGGAAGTTCTGGAGTTTTTTTCTCCCACGTTGACTTGGGAGAAAGAAAGAAGGGGAGAGAAGGTGGAGATAGGTCCCTAAAGGTGGACCTTTAACACGACTGAGGCCCCAGTTCTCATGCAGAGGGAAGGCATCCACATCCAAACTGGGTTAAACATGCGTGTCTGCCATTAACGAAGCCATTCCGAAATTTCGGAATTTTTCCAAATAAATTTTGATATTTTTCTGAAAAAATTCGGAAGTCAATCAGATTCAAAGCGCCAGCACCCCCTACATCTGGAACGAGTTTTGAATCAATTATTTTTGGATCAGCCAGGCCTAGTTGCCAGAAGATGGGGCTAACTAAGGGAGCTCACCCTGCTCCATGGATTTAAACTGCTGACCTTCCAGTCAGTAAGTTCTGCAGCTTGGCAGTTTAACCAGCTGTGCCACCGTGGCCCCAGAAAGAACCGGTGTTGATTCCTATACCACAAAAAAATAGTTCAACACATTTTAGTAAAAGTTTGATTAAAGAAAACAATATGCATATGTAAAATAAAACTATGAGGTCAGGAAAACTTTGCATAAGTAAATAGAGGTGTTTCAAAATGTTATGTGTGATGAATTGCCTATATTTTGGGCCAGAAGCAGCCCAGGAGGAAAAGCCCTTTTTGGTGGGTTGGCCAGTTAATGGTCTGTTTTGGAGGAACGGCCATTGTAAGGTTAGGGGTCCCAGGTTAGACTGAGTTAGCCTAGGAAAGGGGGACATGGAACCTTAGGGAGCCAGTAGGCAGTTGGGCCAGGCACCAGGGGAAGATTGTCAGTTAGAATTTTAAAAACTGACAGTTGGTGAGCAGTTTAGGCAGTGGGGAGGCTCGGAACTCTGAAGAGGTTGTTGATGGTCAGTCTCTGACAGAGAAGGTCAGAGTGGGTTAGGCTCCTGAGAGAGTTAGCAGCATTGTGCTGGGGTTTGAGGACTCTGGCTGAGAATAAGCAGAATCAGGTAGTTGTAGGCAGCAGTTAATACCGTAGCAAAGTATTATCTGGGGTGCTACGTTGAATATAACTCGTTTAAGTTTGTGCCAAGTTTTGTTTAGTAACCACACGCTCCAACGCTTCATTGTAACCATTACGCAAAGTGCCTGTGAATCTCTCGCAAGTTGTTAAAATAAACCCTGTTCTTTTGTTCAACCAGTCCTGCCTCCCTGTGTTTAAATCCTCCCTGTTTATTTAATGGTGGCAGCGGAAAAGACACTCTGCCCAGCCTAGGGAATAAGGCGAGCCCTCCTCACGATCAGTGGTGGCAGCCAAAGGTTTAAAACAGCCATCCTCCACCACATTATGCAGATGAGTAAAGCATTCTGGAAGTGCCTGTTGTTTACTTTGCATGTTGTAAACAGACACATGTGGCTTCAGTAGGTTCATCTAGAGCAGTTTTTCCACTTGCAACCCATTTGCACCAGAGATATTTTATGTGACCCCAGGTATATAGGTATATATGACAGGTATAAAAACAACAACAAGAAGAACAACAATACTTTATTTATATTCCGCCCTTCTCCCTGAGGGTACTCAGAGTGGATTACAGCATATAAACAGACACAGGCAAACATCCAATGCCTTGTTAAAATGAAATGCAATGAGACACAAATGCATAGACAAAGGCAAAGGTTTTTCCTTTCATTTCCAGCTCTGGAGGCTGAGCTAATCTCTGGTTTTGGGGAAGGTGCTCTTCTCCATTTCCAAGGCTAGGAGCCTGCGTTGTCCATAGACACCTCCTGGTTGTGTGGTTGACAAGACTGCATGGGGCACCTTTTTGCCTTTCCACACCAAATTGATCCACTTGGATGTTTTCTAACTGCTAGATTGGCAGAAGCTAGAGCTAACAGCAGGAGTTCACCCCATTCCGTGAATTCAAACTGCCAACCTTCAGGTCAGCAGTTCAGCAGCACAAGGGTTTAACCCATTGCACCACCTACAGCTGATAACAAATCAGCATTTGCAAGGCTTGCTAAATAGACTGATTTCCCTTTCTGTGGCACACAGCTAAAGCATCTTCTGCAGACTGCACTAAAACGCTGCATGTCATTGCTAACGATTTGTGTAAGTGGGAGACATTCAAAAACCTTTTACTGTAGTCAAATTCTTGTGACTCCAATATTGAGCTATGAGGACCCCATTTGGGGATGGGACCCACCATTTAAGAAGCAATGACCTGTACAACAACAAGGTTTCTGAGGTCAAGCTGCGTTGGCTGCCTTTCTGCAAACAAACACTGCACATCTGTATTGTCCATTGTAATAAAAAAAATCTCAGTACATGCTCTGACTCCTCTACATCACCGATTACACAACATGAGTGTTTGCAATCATTTGGCTCTCGCTCCCTCTCTCTCCTATCCACAGGAAACTGCTTCTCTAAAATTGTCCTTGGGCTTTTGTTATTAGAGCAGTGAACCCATCTAATACTCTGTCCTTAATGGTCAGTGAGGTGTCTTTAGATAGCAAATTGGAATGATTTCACTTACATTTGAATGTGGTAAGCTTTCCCCACTATGTCTAGGGACTAGGCTTGGATATGTCCAGTTTAAAATTATTTGAAATCGTTTTAAATTCGTATAAAAAGTTAATTTAATTGTTAACAGAAAAGTCCATTCATAAATGTCTTCACATGCTATTAGAAGGAAAACGTGGTGGGAACCATTATAGAGAGAGATAGTTCCAAAATATGGAATGGGACTAAGCTCAGTCGCTCTTCTTGCAATGTCCAAAGGGACATCATGTGCAATGAAGGGTGGTATGAGGCATCCACACCATATAGCAGAATTCCAGTGTCCTGACAGTGGAGTAAATTATTATAGCTGATCTGCTGTATCCAAAGAGTCTTTATCCACAGACTCAACCATGCATGTGATGACACCCCCCGCCCCCATCAAGCAACAACAACAACAACAGGGGACTCAGAGTGGATTAAAACATACATAGATAGTAGGGTTGGTCTCTGCGGTTTAAAAATTATTTGAAATCGGATTACATTCGTATAAAAAGTTAATTTAATTGTTTTTTGAACCACGTGCTCCAACCCGGAAGTATAATTTCCTTACCAAACCTGGGGGCCTCCATTTTTGTATTTGTCACGTAATTCACGTAATTATGTCGTATGGCTTCTTTGCCCTTAGTAGGCGCATGTTCTCATTGGCTAATGAAACCACCTGCTTCCATTTGGCCAATCAGCCCCAGGGAGGGAGGGAGTGGTTTGCACTCCCTCCTTTCCTCCTCCCCCCTCCCTGCTGACAGGCAATGCGATAATGCGCGGTGCTTCTCAGCCCCAAGGGGGGGGGGAGGAAATGTGCATTTTTCCCATCCAGGGAAGCAGGAGGGGAGGTGCTCCTCCACTCCTGCTTCCCTGGATGGGAAAAACGTGCATCGCTGCCAGGGGAGAGGAAGATGCAGGGTTAAAGTTAACCCCCCCCTCTCCTCTGGCAGGGGCTGTGTGTATGCATGCATACACACGCATCACTGCCACAGGAGAAGAGGAGGGGGGGGGGGGTTAAGAGTTAACTCACCTCCTCCTCTCCTCTGGCAGGGGTGCTTCTATGTATTTCCCCCTTGATTTGCCTGTGCTTTTAACAGTGTCAGTCAGTCCTGTTTCCCTGCTTTGGCCAATTAAGAATAATAACGAATTTCGTTATTAATTACGTTACAATTAAGAAATTTTTGGAATTTTTTTGTAAGTATTTCTATTACTTATAAAAAAATCCCCCCCCCCCCCCATTTGTAGTTTAGAAACAATTTTTTTATGGATCAACCAACCCTACTAGGGACCCTCCTGTTCATTCTACCATATGAAGCCCTGCCCAGAAGGTCCCACCAAAACGTCACAGCATCGGGAAACATTTTATGCCCTGGTATAATAGTTACCCAATACATTTTCCTACTTGAAGTAGGGTAGCAAATGGTAGCTCTGCTCCCCTCCTACAAAAAATAATCACCATCATGGCCCATAGTATCCAAGCCAACCAAATGTTATTTTGGGACCTGAGGCTGACAATCCCACACAAACCTCTCCAACAACCTAAAAATGCAATAAACTGATAGCTAACAAAGCTGCATTTTTCATGCTGTCTGAAGCAGCTGCCTCTCTGCCTATTGGGAGGGTCACCCTAGTCCTCTGCACAAATCCAGTTAGCGGCAGATACTTTTGTATTGGTCTTCACCTTTGCCTCCCATCAAAATCCTAGCAGAGGATATGATTTTTGAAAGAAAAGGCAGCCAATCTGGGAAAGCACAAAGCCTGTGAGCCTGTGTTTTGAGTTTTCTTCTTTCTGGGTCTTTTGAAAGCAAGCACAAATGGAAAGAGAAAAGGTGAAAGGAAAGATGCCTAAAGGGTATACACATCCTGTCCACGTCTTGCTTGCTACAGCTGTTTTATTAAATGACTGTTTTGACTTTGGGGAGCCTGTAATGGGGTGCGGGCAGAGCCCGGGTGTGGGGAGGAGTCTCGGGGAGAGCAGTTCAGCACACAATGTTCCCCTTTCGAGGCTTCTAAATTATGATGCAAAATGTATAATAAATTCCGGTTGCCCTGAGCAACTGTAACAATCCCTCTGCAGTTTTCACACACTGCTGCAGGGCTGTAGGGAAGTGGCTGACAGGCAGCTCAGAAGCAGTGAAGGGAAAAGGCCACATCAGAGGTGCCGCGGTGACCATGAAGGTGAAAGCAAAGGAAGAGCTGGAGTCCTCCCACCACTCACCTTTGGATACAGCTAGAACCAACCACTGGAGCTCTAGCTTTTTGGTTCTATTCCAGGCTCTTGTTTCCTGCCGCAAAGAATTACTTGAAATATGAAGTTAAGATCAATTAAGGGACAGACTTTGGGGGAATGTCCCCGGCCCAGGCATGTAGCCGGGAGGGGGGGAGAAGCTTAGGGGCTTCAGCCCCCTCCCGAAATTCTCAGGGTGGTCCACGAGAAGGCCTTACTGGTACATTATTTAAACTGTTATGCTTATTCATATCATGATCTGATCATCGTGCTCATTATATCCCACATTCATGGGGTTATTGGGATAACAATACAAAAGGTTTGCTAGGGTAGACCCTCTCTCACTCAGTCTCAGCCCCCCCCCTCCGAATCAAACTCAGCCCCTCCCGAATCAAAATCCTGGCTACGGCCCTGCCCCGACCCATACAAATGATGGTAGGCAAAACAACATATCCTCCAGCATTGCACAGGTGTAAACTGAGCCCTCTCCCTTGGCTTTTCTTCGTGAACGAAGATTCAGGAAGGACTCAACCCACGCTTTCTACAAGCGTGTTGATGACTAAGAAGGCCAATCCTAGATAGGCAAGTCCAGTTGCAGAAAGAACAGTAGAAAGTCTCCTTGGGTGATGTTTCCAAGTTGCGGTTCTTTCTGTGTTGTCGTTTCTCTTCGAGACCTGTTCGGCATGAATTCCTGAAAGAGATCGCAGCATTATGGATAGTGCTTCTCCATGCCTCTCGACGTGAGGCCAGGGTGGACCATTGTTGCTGATCAATCTGGCCAAGCCTGAAATGTTGTTTCAGGGAGTCCTTATATCTCTTCTTTGGGGCGCCTCTCTTGCGCTGACCCGTGGTGAGTTCACCGTAGAGTAGTATCTTAGGGAGATGTGCCCTGCCCAGCGAAGTTGAGTTTTCAATAGCATGGCCTCAATGCTGGTGATCCCTGCTTGCTCAAGGACAGCAACATTCGTCACATAGTCAGTTAGTGATATGGATTGTGCGAAGACAGCGCTGATGAAAGCGTTCAAGGAGTCGTAGGTGTTGGCGATAGGTGACCCATGTTTCAGACTCATATAGGAGAATAGACAGCACTATAGCTCTGTACACACTGATTTTGGTGCTTTGCCTCAGATGCTTGTTGCTCCAGACTCTTGTGAAGCCTTCCAAATGCACTATATGCCTTTGGTAATCTGTGATCTATTTCTTTATCAATCTAAAGAGATGATGCTTCCCAGGTAGCTGAACTGCTGAACGGACTTAAGTACAAATTTGCCTATGCTGGATGATGGTGTTCTTCCTGTGGTGCAGGCTGGTAGAGAACTTCCATTTTCTTCAGGCTGACTTCCAGCCCAAACTGAGCCACATGTGTCCAAACAATCGTTAGGTTGAGAAAGGTATTAAAGAAGAAAATACATGTTAGAAAAAACTGCTGAAGTGTGTTTTTGCCTGATCCTATGTGGAAGGGCAAGATTTCTCCTTCTCTCTCTCCTGCAGAGTTGACTCAGGGGAAACTTTTTTTGAACTCTGATTACAGCCATTGAAGTCAGCTGAAAACAAAGTGGGAGAAGAAAAGATAAACTGGGACATTTCAAAAGTTGCTGAAAGGGGAGATTAGCTGGGGTTATACCTGTCAAATTGGGGCACTAGGAGTGCATGAAGTAAGGCCCCTTCTACACTGTCATATAAAATCTAGAGTATCTGCTTTGAACTGGATTATATGGCAGTGTGGACTCAGTTAATCCAGTTTAAAGCAAATAATGTGGATTATCTGCCTTGATATTCTGGATTATATGCCTGGAGTAGAAGGAGCCTAAGTGCCCACAGATGTAGATAGTAGGCATGATAACAAATCAAAAAATGGTGATTCTAAAATCAAATGGGGGGGGGATTTTTTTTTTGATTAGTATATCAAAGACTTACAAAAAAAATTCCCAAAATTTTCGGAAATGTAACTTAAGTACTAACGAGGAAGTCGTTAGAATTCGTATGCCAGAGCATCGCTTTCAGATGGTTTTGGCCTACAACTCCCAGAAATCTAACAGCTGGTAAATTGGCTGGGATTTCTGGGAGTTGTAAACAAAACTTGAATAAACCACACTGAATTCTAGATGGGACTCTCAAATAGGAAGGAGGGAGGGGAAGGAGGAAGGGAGGGAGGGAGGGGTTTTCTATTCTTGGAAGCAGCAAAGAAAGGAGGAGGAGCCCCCTCGCTCCTCGCTGCCTCTCTCTCACCCGATCCTGAGGAGCGAGGGCCCAAGTTTGCCCAGGCTGGGAGGAAAAGGAAGAGGCCTGAGGCTGTGAGGAACGGTGGGAGTTGAAGTCCAAAACACGTACCTGGAGGGCTGAAGCTGGCCCCTGCGATGGGGTAAGGCAGAGCAACGGGGAAGAGAAGCATCTGAGAGAGCCCGGGAGGAGAGAGAGAGAAGCGCGTGTGGGTGTGGGTGTGTGTGTAAAGCTGGCCCCTGCAATGGGGCATGCATGGCAGCAGAGCAACGGGGAAGAGACGGGGGGGGACGCCGGGAGAGAGAGGAGAAGCGTGCGCGCGTGTGTGTGTGTGAATCAGGCCCCTGCGATGGGGCATGCATGGCAGCAGAGCAACGGGGAATAGATGGAGGGAAGCCTGGAGAGAGAGGAGAAGCGTGCGCGTGTGTGTGTGTGAATCACTTTCCAGAATGCATTGCCTCTACCTAGCAGCAGCGTCACTTCCAGTTCCCCATAGAAATGCGGGAAAAAGAAGAAGCTGAATGAAGGCGGGAAGGAAATGAGCGGGAGAAGACAGGGAGAAGTGAGTAGTACAATAATTAATTAATTAATAATTAAGAATTTCTAACGATCCTAACGCAAATTGTTGGCCTCACGGACCGTAAAGGAAGTCTACTTCCTGGTTCGGGGCAGCGATCCGTAAAACAACAAAAGTCCCATTAATTACGGATTTCTAACGAATCAATTAGATTTCCGTTTCAATTTTAGCATGCCTAGTAGATAGATAGAGTGTTAAGTGGCCTGGCTCAGGTCTTCCTTTTGCTTCTGAACGGGGCCACTTGCAAAGTGGGTTAACAGAGCTCTCCCCCCATGACCTTCTCTCCTGCGAGAGAGCCATATCGAGTTGTGTTTTCAAGCATCCCTTATTTCTCTCTTTTTTTTAAAAAAAATGTTATTTTCTCTGCAGAAAATACCCCTGTAATTAAGAATTTAGTTTACATAAAATAGATGCATGCCTGCTTTTTCAATAAAAAAACCCCAGCATTTTCTGCACAGAAAATAAAATCGCTATGTCTAGCATGGTTGTATAGTGATGGTAATGTTTTTAAAATGTATTTAATGAATTTTAATTTTGACTTTAATTTCTCCAGGCTTGTGGATGGCAGTGCCAAGCCAGCCTTGTGCTAGCTATGTCACCACTGGCTTGGCATTGCCATCCTCAAGCCTGGAGAAGCTGTTGGTAGAGCGGAAGCCACAGGAGGGCCCCCGCCCCCTCCCCTCCGGCTTTGGAATTCCCAGCTGCTTCTCCAGGCTTGAGGATGGCAATGCCAAGCCAGTGGTGGCATAGCTAGCACAAGGCTGGCTTGGCCCTGCCCTCCTCAAGCCTGGAGCAGCTGCTGGGAGTGCCGAAGCTGGGGAGGGGGCGGGGCTTGGCCTGGCCTGGCTCCTCCCCCTCTGAGAAGCACCCCATCCGGCTGGGATCGACCTCCTTCGATCCTCAAGCCTGGAAAAGCTGCTGGGAGCTCCAAAGCCAGAAGGGAGGGGCGGGGTTTAATGCGGCCTGGCTCCGCTCTGCAAGCCCCGCCCCACCCTGCCCCCGCCCCTCTCCAGCCTTGAGGAGGTAGGCAGATCTTTCTGACTTGGTTTTAATATAAGTAACTCGCATGCTGAAAAAGTGTGGGCACCCCTGCTCTGGATCCTTTATGTAGGGGGCGCTTATCGCGCCATCACATTGCCCAAGCCATTATTGGTTCAGTAACTCAGGGCCCTTCCACACAGCCATAGAACCCAGAATATCAAGGCAGAAAATCACACAATATCTGCTTTGAACTAGCTTATCTGAGTCCACACTGACATATATTCCAGTTCAAAGCAGAACATGTGGGATTTTATTCAGCTGTGTGAAAGGGCCCTCAGTATGAGATTTCTACAGAATAGAATAATTACTCTTAGCCTAAATAGCACATTTTGTTATTGGCCCCTTTTTAAAAAAACCCTCTTTTTATCCTTTAAAAGTTGCCTTTCTTCAACCTGGCATTTTCTTCCCAGATGGAATACAAAGTCCATATAGGTTTGTTGTCCAGGAACAGTGGGAGTGAAACACATTTGGGAACTGACAGGTTGAGAAACACTGTCCTAAAACATACTACCCCATTTTACAACTTCAATTAAATGTGTTACTCATCTGCCTCTCTCTTCGTTTTACCTCACTAACGTGTACGCTTCCCTCGCCCTTCAAGTGCTTCATCTGTTAACGCTTTTTAAGGAATAATGTGTTTCAGTTAGAGAACACCGATCCACTTGTTATACATTTTAAAAGGAACAGGAAAGCAGAAAGGAGGAGGAGACTAGAAAGCGAATAGGAAAGATGGGAGGGAGGGATGCTTTATTTATTTTGTGTCAAAAGCATTTATTTATTTATTTATGTATTTACTTCATTTATATTCCGCTCTTCTCACCCCGAAGGGGACTCAGAGCGGATTACAGTACATATACTTGCAGACAATCCCTGCAGTAGAAACATATAATATATGATAAAACATAAAACATGTAAAATACACAGGATATTATATAGACAACACGCCAAGCCAGACCAGGTTAATTGAAAGCCAATCTGAAGAGGGCGGTCTTACAGGCCCTTCTAAAAGGGACTAATGCTGGAAGGGCTCTTATGTCATCCGGAAGGGAATTCCACAACACAGGAGCTGCTGCCAAAAACGCTCGCTGCCTGGTTATGGAAAGGTGGCATTGGCGGATTGTTGGTACGAGTAGCAAATTCTGCTCTTCTGAGCGTAGTGATCTCGGGGGAACATACGGGGTAAGGCGGTCCCACAGGTACTCAGGCCTTAGACCGTATAAGGCAATAACAGTTTAAACAAACATATAAAGGTTAGAACCAACACCTTGAAGGCAATTCGGTGTTCGATGGGAAGCCAGTGCAGTTGCCGTAAGATGGGAGTAATGTGCTCCCTCACTGGTGCACCCACCAGCAAGCGAGCAGCGGCATTCTGCACCAGCTTGAGTTTCCAGATTGTCGACAAGGGAAGGCCAACGTAGAGGGCATTACAGTAATCCAGTCTCGAGATGACCATCGCTTGGATCACCATGGCCAGGTCATCCCTGGCCCGGGCACCCACCCTGACCCGGGCAGGCCTCAAATTCATGACCTACAGGTCAGAGAGATCTTATGCAGCTGACACTTAGCCAGCTGCGCCACATTCCCGATGCATAAATAAATTAGTATAAAGCTGATAAAATAGAGAGAACACAAGCAGCTAAATAATTTTAGACCTAAATCGGGCAATGGCAACTGCATTGTCTGTAGCTTTAAACAATTCTTCCTCTGTGCATGAGACAGGGCATTGTGAACAATAGGCCTGTTTTCGAACGTTGGATACATCTGAAATTCGGATGTAATTAGGACGTTTTTTACTTTTGAAGCGATTCCGAAGAGAGTTAAGGAAACAGGAAGTGGATTCACCATTTCGAAGTCTCCGTCGCCATATTTGGATAGGGCTCATGTCATTTCCAGCCTTCTTTATTTTTGTCCCATTGCGTTTAAAATGTTTTAAATGTTTATTAATGTGTTAAATGTGTTCAATATTTTGTACCAGTGTGGCTAGTTTTGTCAGTAGTAGTGGTCAAAAGTGGAGGGAAAGGGAATCCCCCAAGTTTTAACTGTCCCTTCTGCGGGTTTATGTATTATTTATTCATTTAAAACTTTTATACCCCAGCCTTCTCACCTCCGACGAGGGACTCAGACCGGCAAACAGCAAGTATTCAATGCTAACATTTAAAATCTAAAAGCATCATAAATTTACAATAAAATTGACAATAAAATACAATACAATAAATACATTTAAAAAGCCTTTCGCCAAAGTGAAATCAAGTCCAACTTAACCCATATATTCGGTCCATATCAAGTGGTTAGCGACTTTAGTCGCTTCGCGATCTCCTCCTTCAGCCACGTTTTCTCGCGTTTCTTAAAAGTCAGGAAGGAGGGGGCGGATCTAATTTCATTTGGGAGGGAATTCCACAGCCGGGGGGTCACCACAGAAAAGGCCCTGTCCCTCGTCCCCACCAGACGCGCCTGTGAATGTGCTGGGACCGAGAGCAGAGCCTCTCCAGACAATCTTAGCACTCTTGATGGTTCATAGGGGAGAATACGTTCGGACAGGTAAACTGGGCCGGAACCGTATAGGGTTTTGTAGGTCAACACCAGCACTTTGAATTGTGCTCGGAAGCTAATTGGCAGCCAATGGAGCTGGCACAACAGGTTTCCACGCATTGCGCTATCGTGGACACCATTAACGAAGCCATTCCGAATTTCGGAAGTACATCCGAATCAATTTCGAAAAAACTGCTGAAAACTTTGGAAGTCTATCAGATACGATGCACCAGCACTCCCTACATCTGAAGCGAGTTTTGAAGCCGTTTTTCCTGTGATCAAACAGGCCTAGTGGACAACAATACAGATGCGGAGTTGTTTGTTCTGCTCAACAACTACACAAGGTGGAGGATTCTTCTAGTTAGTGCCATTTTGCCAGGTTGTCTGTTGATCAGCCCACTCCACTTCTGAGTCTGTTCACGGACTTCCAAGTTGCCATTCTTGGCTTGCCCCTAGAGGAAGACCCTCATGGGGGGCATCCATTTGGGATCTCCTGATTTAGCTGCTCAGAGGGATACTTTTGATGTTGAATAACATTAAGAGGAGTGGTGGTTCTCATGAAACGTTTCCTCAATTTGGGTCTACTGGGAGGAGGCTGATAACCATGCAGTGGATGGCTTTCACAATATTCATCCTTATTTCTCTCATAGTTGGCAGCAACTTCCATCACACGCACATCGGGGGGGAGACAATGCCAGCGAGCTTATAGAGTCTATCAACAGATGTAGGTTTGAGACTTCCTGTACTTATTCTACATGTTTCATTCAGGGCTATAGCGCTAGGCAAAGTGAGTAGATACACAATATATAGTCTTAGAAACAATAATGAGAACTGTTCTAGTGAGTCTACAAATATATGTATTCAGTCACAAATATATATCTCAGTTATACAATCATATTGGCAAAACATTCATAATAGTGCGATACAAAACAATGGCGGTGGCTGGGCTCACATGGGAGTGAGCCAGGACGCCCAAGCTCCGGAGAGAATGTATTGGAAAAGGCTCAGGCACAGTCCCGGACGCCTTCCCTGGGAAATAATAATGTTCAAAAAGTCCTCCACAAGTGTGGTCTCACAGATATGATCAATGTGCAGGGAAGGACGTCGTGGGGCCGGCGAAAGGGTCCCGCGGCTTAGTTCACCCCGTGAGGGGCTCCTCAGGGCCGGGCGTGGCCTAGATGCCAAAATCTCGCGACGTCACATTGTAGTTTGGACACTAGAGTTACAGTAATGCATAGATTACAATCAAATAATGCAGCAATTTAGTAGATACATACAACGCTACTTGAAAAGGGAAACAGCAAGGGTCATTGGGAAATTTCTAAGCAACATAATGCGGAAGAGACAGGCAAGTACATACCAGAGCCGGGAACAACAGGAGCACCGCCAGATGGAAGCAGTATCCGTGGATACTGGGCAAAAAGCACTGCGGTTCAGAGAGTTTGCAATTAAATAGCCTCACAAACAGGTGTCCCAACTAAACTAATAATTCACTGACTGATAGCTTGTCATTGAGTCCCTGGGGGTCTCTCTGTTTAAAGAGACAATCCATTTATTTTCAAGACGTAGTAGGGTTCTTTTGACGTCAGAGTGGGGTTGTGGATGGATTTTTCAAGGACAGTCACAGTGAAATTGTCATATCTGTTATTGCACGTTTTGAAGTGCATGTATAACACAGAGTTGTCATATCCAGTATGGAAGCGTGACCTGTGTTCACAGATCCTATTTTTAATTCTCTAGTTGATAAACCTATATAAAGACCCCCACAACAGCCACAAATTAAACAATAAATAATATTTTTTTGAGTTGCAGGTTGCCCAAGTGTGGATTTTATAGGTTTTTTTGGTATGAGGATTCTGAATTTGGGTGATAGGAGAAATGTGTCTGCAGATACTGCATCTCCCACATTTTTTCGTCCCGAAGGGAGGGGATAGAAGGGGACGGTTATCTAAGGTGTCATCTTTGGTATGGACTAATAAATCTCTGAGATTTTGGGTCCTTTTTAAAGGCTATGAGGGGTGGATTTTCTAGGCCCGGTATGGAGCTCACAAGGGGCCAAAGATTGGTCACTATTTTCTTGATTTGATGTGAATGAGGGGATAGTGTTAAAGGCCACACAATTTTAGAGGGAGAAGATTTACGTTGTGATGTTAATAATTGATTTCTAGGTATGTTGTTTACTCTAGTAAGAGCAGTGTTGAGAACCCTATATGGATAACCTCTTTTCTTCAAATTATTAATAAAGAGATGGGCGTCTTGGGAAAAATGATGGGGAAAAGGAAGAATTCCTTTTCAATCTTAGTAGAGAGGAAAAGGTAAGTTGTTTTTAAGGTGATGGGGATGAAAAGAAGAATAATGTAGAAGAGAGTTGGTGTTGGTGGGTTTCGAATAGTTTCTCACTTTCGAATGTGATTGTTGTGGGCAAATACCGTTAGGTCAAGAAAATTGACCTTCTGGTTGCTGGTTTGAAAAGTGAAATTAATATTGGGATGCCAATTGTTCATCCAAGCCTGAAAAGCTAGCTATATCTGTGGTACCGCCCACGATACAGTATGTCATCTATATATCTAAAAAAATGTATAATATGGCTGGAAAATTGGCTATGTTCATCCGAAAAAGAAAGTTATGTTCTAGGGCCCCCACAAAGATGTTGGCGACCGTCGAGTTAGAGCTTGGCCCATGGAAATGCCGCCACCTGCAAGTAGAACTGATTTTTGTATAAAAATAATTGTAATCAAAGATTAAATCAATGATATCAAGTAGATATTCTGAAGATGGACGATGGGGGTGGGGCAGTTATCCAGGGTGTTATGTATAATGTGTCTAGCCTCATCTAAGGGAATATTGGTATATAAAGAGGAAATGTCTGCTGAGATCAGAATGTCCGAGGAAGAAATAGATACACCATCCACCTTATTGATTAAATCCGGGTATCTTTCGTCGGCCCCACGACGTCCTTCCCTGCACATTGATCATATCTGTGAGACCACACTTGTGGAGGACTTTTTTGAACATTATTATTTCCCAGGGAAGGCATCCGGGACTGTGCCTGAGCCTTTTCCAATACATTCTCTCCGAGCTTGGGCGTCCTGGCTCACTCCCATGTGAGCCCAGCCACCGCCATTGTTTTGTATCGCACTATTATGAATGTTTTGCCAATATGATTGTATAACTGAGATATATATTTGTGACTGAATACATATATTTGTAGACTCACTAGAACAGTTCTCATTATTGTTTCTAAGACTATATATTGTGTATCTACTCACTTTGCCTAGCGTTTTCGCTGCTTTCCCCTGTGTATATTGTGTATGGGACAGCCACCCTTTTCTTCATTGTATTTACTTTGACCTTGAGTCACTGTTTTTCAGGGTCATTATGGAACCACAGATTGTGGAAGCATTTAACCAAGAGCAAGAAAATGATTTAATTAGAGATAGGGCTTATTTGGGAGCAATGAGAATGGCACCACGGATGTGACCACAATTTGTCTTCTATTGTGTATAACATTACTCACAAGAAGCTCAGAAGAGTGAGAGTTAAACTTACCATTGACACTCTATCAGAATATGTCAGAAGAAAGATCATCCCTAGGGATTATGCCTGCAACTGCCACCTGGGTCTTACACTAACGATGAGACCTTTCTCAAAAGCTGGCAAGCAATCATGTCCAGGGCAGTAAAGATTTAATGCTTCTTATCATCCAGAGGGCCATGGTTGAACTTAATTCTCTCACTGATGAAATTGAGGCACTTAAAGCCCAAACAGAGGTAGAACTCCCAGCATGTGATTTGGATTCTATTAAATCACAATGTGACCAATTGCATGATGAAATCAAGAAATATAAAATCAATAAATTTAAGAGAGACGAAACAGATTTTCTCTAATAATAGAGTGTACAAAATGGACCTTCCAAAAATTAATTATAGACCTGACCTAATAGACAAGTACGCTTTAACTCTAGAGAATCCTTGGCCTCTGGCAACCAATCAGATGACCCAGGAACATTTTCGGATTCTTCTGCCAATTCAGGCAGTACACAGAAGTATGCCCTGAGAAGCCAAAAATCACCTAATGCCCCTTCTACCTCTCACTCTTCTAATTCCAATCCTCAACAACAGAGACAAAATTTTCCAAAGGGACGGGGCAGAAAGAAGGGAACCTAGTGGTTAATTTATCCCGTTTGACTTTGTCCAATCATGACATTTCTTTGTTAAATAAAGGTTTATCCTATGTTTTCACCCCAAATTGCTCCAATGTTAATATACGTACAGATCTGGCTACTTTATTTCGTACAATTCCGCCTAAAGAACATTTCAAAGACTCTCCTATGGAGAATTTTATGGCCTCCCGGATTAGACCCCTAGTACTTTACTCCCCCCATCTTTTCTGACAACATCAAGATCTTTGAACAGACTGTTACACGTCAAGTTCAAGCCATCAATCACTCTCATGATAGGAGACATTCTAACCTCAGTATGGGGGACATCAAGCGTTTTAGGGAACTGGGTAATCACCACAGGTGATTATCAAACCCATGATAAAGGGGATCTGTTGTCATTTGGGACAGGAACGATTATCACAAAGAGGCTCTTTCCCAACTGAGTAACATCAACCACTATAGAAAATTACCACAAGATCCCACCCTCCGCTTTTCCCGTACTCATCCATAATAATGTTATCCAGGATGGCTTACCTAATGGCCAACTCACTAACAAAGAGGCTGAATTTCTTTTCAACCATCATCCGACTTGGGACAGGTAACCTGGGCCGGAACCGTATAGGGTTTTGTAGGTCAACACCAGCACTTTGAATTGTGCTCGAAGCTAGTTGGCAGCCAATGGAGCTGGCACAACAGGTTTCCACGCATTGCGCTATCGTGGACACCATTAACGGACCATTCCGAATTTTCGGAAGTACATCCAATCAATTTCAAAAACTGCTGAAAACTTTGGAAGTCTATCAGATACGATGCACCAGCACTCCCTACATCTGAAGCGAGGTTTTGAAGCCGTTTTCCTGTGATCAAACAGGCCTAGTGGACAACAATACAGATGTGGAGTTGCTTGTTCTGCTCAACAACTACACAAGGTGGAGGATTCTTCTAGTTAGTGCCATTTTTGCCAGGTTGTCTGTTGATCAGCCCACTCCACTTCTGAGTCTGTTCACGGACTTCCAAGTTGCCATTCTTGGCTTGCCCCTAGACCCTCATGGGGGACATTCATTTGGTATTCCTGATTTAGCTGCTCAGAGGGATACTTTTGCTGTTGAATAACATTAAGAGGAGTGGTGGTTCTCATGAAACTTTTCCTCAATTTGGGTCTACTGGGAGGAGGCTGATAACCATGCAGTGGATGGCTTTCACAATATTCATCCTTATTTCTCTCATAGTTGGCAGCAACTTCCATCACACATTTGGGGGGGGGGAGACAATGCCAGCTAGCTTATAGAGTCTATCTACAGATGTAGGTTTGAGACTTCCTGTACTTATTCTACATGTTTCATTCAGGCTATAGCGCTAGGCAAAGTGAGTAGATACACAATATATAGTCTTAGAAACAATAATGAGAACTGTTCTAGTGAGTCTACAAATATATGTATTCAGTCACAAATATATATCTCAGTTATACAATCATATTGGCAAACATTCATAATAATGCGATACAAAACAATGGCGGTGGCTGGGCTCACATGGGAGTGAGCCAGGACGCCAAGCTCCGGAGAATGTATTGGAAAAGGCTCAGGCACAGTCCGGGACGCCTTCCCTGGGAAATAATAATGTTCAAAAGTCCTCCACAAGTGTGGTCTCACAGATATGATCAATGTGCAGGGAAGGACGTCGTGGGGCCGACGAAAAGGGTCCCGCTATGGCTTGTTTCACCCCGTAGGGGCTTCCTCAGGCCGGGGGGTGGCCTAGATGCCGAAATCTCGGCGTCACATTGTAGTTTGACACTAGAGTTACAGTAATGCATAGATTACAATCCAAATAATGCAGCAATTTAGTAGATATACATACAACGCTACTTGAAAAGGGGAAAGCAAGGGTCATTGGGGGAAATTTAAGCAACATAATGCGGAAGAGACAGGCAAGTACATACCAGAGCCGGGAACAACAGGAGCACCGAGATGGAAGCAGTATCCGTGGATACTGGGCCAAAGCACTGCGGTTCAGAGAGTTTGCAATTAAATAGCCTCACAAACAGGTGTCCCAACTAAACTAATAATTCACTGACTGATAGCTTGTCATTGAGTCCCTGGGGGTCTCTCTGTTTAAAGAGACAATCCATTTATTTTCAAGACGTAGTAGGGTTCTTTTGACGTCAGAGTGGGGTTGTGGATGGATTTTTCAAGGACAGTCACAGTGAAATTGTCATATCTGTTATTGCACGTTTTGAAGTGCATGTATAACACAGAGTTGTCATATCCAGTATGGAAGCGTGACCTGTGTTCACAGATCTATTTTTTTAATTCTCTAGTTGATAAACCTATATAAAGACCCCACAACAGCCACAAATTAAACAATAAATAATATTTTTGAGTTGCAGGTTGCCCAAGTGTGGATTTTATAGGTTTTTTTGGTATGAGGATTCTGAATTTGGGTGATAGGAGAAATGTGTCTGCAGATACTGCATCTCCCACATTTTTTCGTCCCGAAGGGAGGGGGATAGAAGGGGGACGGTTATCTTTTGTGTCATCTTTGGTATGGACTAATAACTCTCTGAGATTTTGGGTCCTTTTTAAGGCTATGAGGGGTGGATTTTCTAGGCCCGGAATGGAGCTCACAAGGGGCCAAAGATTGGTCACTATTTTCTTGATTTGATGTGAATGAGGGATAGTGTTAAAGGCCACACAATTTTAGAGGGAGAAGATTTACGTTGTGATGTTAATAATGATTTCTAGGTATGTTGTTTACTCTAGTAAGAGCAGTGTTGAGAACCCTATATGGATAACCTCTTTTCTTCAAATTATTAATAAAGAGATGGGCGTCTTGGGAAAAATGATGGGGAAAGGAAGAATTCTTTTCAATCTTAGTAGAGAGGAAAAAGGTAAGTTGTTTTTAAGGTGATGGGGATGAAAAGAAGAATAATGTAGAAGAGAGTTGGTGTTGGTGGGTTTCGAATAGTTTCTCACTCGAATGTGATTGTTGTGGGCAAATACCGTTAGGTCAAGAAAAATTGACCTTCTGGTTGCTGGTTTGAAAAGTGAAATTAATATTGGGATGCCAATTGTTCATCCAAGCCTGAAAGCTAGCTATATCTGTGGTACCGTCCACGATACACAGTATGTCATCTATATATCTAAAAAAATGTATAATATGGCTGGAAAATTGGCTATGTTCATCCGAAAAAGAAAGTTATGTTCTAGGCCCCCACAAAGATGTTGGCGACCGTCAAGGTTAGAGCTTGGCCCATGGAAATGCCGCCCACCTGCAAGTAGAACTGATTTTTGTATAAAAATAATTGTAATCAAAGATTAAATCAATGATATCAAGTAGATATTCTGAAGATGGACGATGGGGGGTGGGGCAGTTATCCAGGGTGTTATGTATAATGTGTCTAGCCTCATCTAAGGGAATATTGGTATATAAAGAGGAAATGTCTGCTGAGATCAGAATGTCCGAGGAAGAAATAGATACACCATCCACCTTATTGATTAAATCCCGGGTATCTTTTCGTCGGCCCCCACGACGTCCTTCCCTGCACATTGATCATATCTGTGAGACCACACTTGTGGAGGACTTTTTGAACATTATTATTTCCCAGGAAGGCATCCGGGACTGTGCCTGAGCCTTTTCCAATACATTCTCTCCGGAGCTTGGGCGTCCTGGCTCACTCCCATGTGAGCCCAGCCACCGCCATTGTTTTGTATCGCACTTTATGAATGTTTTGCCAATATGATTGTATAACTGAGATATATATTTGTGACTGAATACATATATTTGTAGACTCACTAGAACAGTTCTCATTATTGTTTCTAAGACTATATATTGTGTATCTACTCACTTTGCCTAGCGTTTTCGCTGCTTTCCCCTGTGTATATTGTGTATGTGGGACAGCCACCCTTTTCTTCATTGTATTTACTTTGACCTTAGAGTCACTGTTTTTCAGGGTCATTATGGAACCACAGATTGTGGAAGCATTTAACCAAGAGCAAGAAAATGATTTAATTAGAGATAGGGGCTTATTTGGGAGCAATGAGAATGGCACCACGGATGTGGACCACAATTTGTCTTCTATTGTGTATAACATTACTCACAAGAAGCTCAGAAGAGTGAGAGTTAAACTTACCATTGACACTCTATCAGAATATGTCAGAAGAAAGATCATCCCTAGGGGATTATGCCTGCAACTGCCACCTGGGTCTTACACTAACGATGAGACCTTTCTCAAAAGCTGGCAAGCAATCATGTCCAGGGGCAGTAAAGATTTAATGCTTCTTATCATCCAGAGGGCCATGGTTGAACTTAATTCTCTCACTGATGAAATTGAGGCACTTAAAGCCCAAACAGAGGTAGTAGAACTCCCAGCATGTGATTTGGATTCTATTAAATCACAATGTGACCAATTGCATGATGAAATCAAGAAATATAAAATCAATAAATTTAAGAGAGACGAAACAGATTTCTCTAATAATAGAGTGTACAAATGGACCTTCCAAAAAATTAATTATACACCTGGACCTAATAGACAAGTACGCTTTAACTCTAGAGAATCCTTGGCCTCTGGCAACCAATCAGATGACCCAGGAACATTTTCGGATTCTTCTGCCAATTCAGGCAGTACACAGAAGTATGCCCTGAGAAGCCAAAAATCACCTAATGCCCCTTCTCCCTCTCACTCTGCTCATTCCAATCCTCAACAACAGAGACAAAATTTTCCAAAGGGACGGGCAGAAAGAAGGGAACCTAGTGGTTAATTTATCCCGTTTGACTTTGTCCAATCATGACATTTCTTTGTTAAATAAAGGTTTATCCTATGTTTTCACCCCAAATTGCTCCAATGTTAATATACGTACAGATCTGGCTACTTTATTTCGCATACCGCCTCAAAGAACATTTTAAAGACTCTCCTATGGAGAACTTTATGGCCTCCCGGATTAGGACCCCTAGTAATTTTACCCCCATCTTTCTGACAACATCAAGATCTTTGAACAGACTGTTACACGTCAAGTTCAAGCCATCAATCACTCTCATGATAGGAGACATTCTAACCTCAGTATGGGGACATCAAGCGCCTTAGGGAACTGGGTAATCACCCACAGGTGATTATCAAACCATGGATAAAGGGGATCTGTTGTCATTTGGGACAGGAACGATTATCACAAAGAGGCTCTTTCCCAACTGAGTAACATCAACCACTATAGAAAATTACCACAAGATCCCACCCTCCGCTTTTCCCGTACCATCCATAATGTTATCCAGGATGGCTTACTCAATGGCCAACTCACTAACAAAGAGGCTGAATTTCTTTTCAACCATCATCCGACCATCCTCATCTGTACCTTTGCCAAAGATACATAAACCCACCAGGCCCCCGTTGGGCAGACCCATCGTGGCGGCCACGGACAGTCTCTTACAACCTTTAGGTATCTTCATAGACACCATCCTTCAACCTTTTGCACAAGAATTACCTACCTACATAAAAGATACCCGAGATTTAATCAATAAGGTGGATGGTGTATCTATTTCTTCCTCGGACATTCTGATCTCAGCAGACATTTCCTCTTTATATACCAATATTCCCTTAGATGAGGCTAGACACATTATACATAACACCCTGGATAACCGCCCCACCCCCATCGTCCATCTTCAGATTATCTACTTGATATCATTGATTTAATCTTTGATTACAATTATTTTTTATACAAAAATCAGTTCTACTTGCAGGTGGGCGGCATTTCCATGGGCCAAGCTCTAGCCCCGACGGTCGCCAACATCTTTGTGGGGGCCCTAGAACATAACTTTCTTTTTTCGGATGAACATAGCCAATTTTCCAGCCATATTATACATTTTTTTAGATATATAGATGACATACTGTGTATCGTGGACGGTACCACAGATATAGCTAGCTTTCAGGCTTGGATGAACAATTGGCATCCCAATATTAATTTCACTTTTCAAACGAGCAACCAGGAGGTCAATTTTCTTGACCTAACGGTATTTGCCCACAACAATCACATTCGAGTGAGAAACTATTCAAACCCACCAACCCCACCTCGCTTCTACATTAGTCTTCATTACATCCCCATCACCTTAAAAACAACTTACCTTTTTCCTCTCTACTAAGATTGAAAAGGAATTCTTCCTTTCCCCATCATTTTTCCCAAGACGCCCATCTCTTTATTAATAATTTGAAGAAAAGAGGTTATCCATATAGGGTTCTCAACACTGCTCTTACTAGAGTAAACAACATACCTAGAAATCAATTATTAACATCACAACGTAAATCTTCTCCCTCTAAAATTGTGTGGCCTTTAACACTATCCCCTCATTCACATCAAATCAAGAAAATAGTGACCAATCTTTGGCCCCTTTGAGCTCCATTCCGGGCCTAGAAAATCCACCCTCATAGCCTTTAAAAGGACCCAAAATCTCAGAGATTTATTAGTCCATACCAAAGATGACACCTTAGATAACCGTCCCCTTCTATCCCCCTCCCTTCGGGACTAAAAATGTGGGAGATGCAGTATCTGCAGACACATTTCTCCTATCACCCAAATTCAGAATCCTCATACCAAAAAAACCTATAAAATCCGCACTTGGGCAACCTGCAACTCAAAAAATATTATTTATTGTTTAATTTGTGGCTGTTGTGGGGGTCTTTATATAGGTTTATCAACTAGAGAATTAAAAAATAGGATCTGTGAACACAAGTCACGCTTCCATACTGGATATGACAACTCTGTGTTATACATGCACTTCAAAACGTGCAATAACAGATATGACAATTTCACTGTGACTGTCCTTGAAAAAATCCATCCACAACCCCACTCTGACGTCAAAAGGACCCTACTACGTCTTGAAAATAAATGGATTGTCTCTTTAAACAGAGAGACCCCCCAGGGACTCAATGACAAGCTATCAGTCAGTGAATTATTAGTTTAGTTGGGACACCTGTTTGTGAGGCTATTTAATTGCAAACTCTCTGAACCGCAGTGCTTTTTGCCCAGTATCCACGGATACTGCTTCCATCTGCGGTGCTCCTGTTGTTCCCGGCTCTGGTATGTACTTGCCTGTCTCTTCCGCATTATGTTGCTTAGAAATTTCCCCAATGACCCTTGCTGTTTCCCCTTTTCAAGTAGCGTTGTATGTATCTACTAAATTGCTGCATTATTTGGATTGTAATCTATGCATTACTGTAACTCTAGTGTCCAAACTACAATGTGACGCTCGTGAGATTTCGGCATCTAGGCCACGCCCCCGGCCCTGAGGAAGCCCCTACGGGACCCTTTTCGTCGGCCCCATGACGTCTTTCCCTGCACATTGACCATATCTGTGAGACCACACTTGTGGAGGACTTTTTTTGAACATTATTATTTCCCAGGGAAGGTGTCCGGGACTGTGCCTGAGCCTTTTCCAATACATTCTCTCAGAGCTTGGGGCCCTGGCTCACTCCCATGTGAGCCCAGCCACCGCCATTGTTTTGTATCGCACTATTATGAATGTTTTGCCAATATGATTGTATAACTGAGATATATATTTGTGACTGAATACATATATTTGTAGACTCACTAGAACAGTTCTCATTATTGTTTCTAAGACTATATATTGTGTATCTACTCACTTTGCCTAGCGTTTTCGCTGCTTTCCCCTGTGTATATTGTGTATGTGGGACAGCCACCCTTTTCTTCATTCAGGGCTATATTCACCTGCTTCGCATGGGCAGACTTGTGCCAAACAGGGCAGGCATACTCAGTGGTTGAATAAAACAAGGCCAAGGCTGATGTTTTTATTAATTTAGGGTCTGCACCCCATGCGCTACCAGTAAGTTTCCGCAGGATGTTATTGTGTGCAACTACTTTGTGCCTGGTGTTCATACAGTGTTTCCTAAATGTTCGTGGTCGATCGAAGGTGATGCCAAGTTATTTAGGAAGGGAACAGTGTTCAAGCTCTTGCCCTTACCAAGTAACTTTTGATTTCCTGTTGGCTTCATGGTCCATACCTTGGGAAGTCAGACTTGGCCACGGCGGTCCACGCTCTTGTTACAACCAGGATAGACTACTGCAATGCGTTCTATATGGGGTTGCCTTTGAAGACTGTTCGGAAGCTTCAAATAGTCCAATGGGAGACAACCAGGTTAATAACTGGAGCAGCATACAGGGAGCACACAACTCCCATGTTGCATCAGCTCCACTGGCTGCCTGTTTGCTACCAGGCACAATTCAAAGTGTTGGCTTTGGCCTAGAAAGCCCTAAACAGCTCCGGCCCAGTTTAGGGCTTCTCCCTTTATGAACCACTGTGGAAACTAAGATCTTCTGGGGAGGCCCTGCTCTCAGTCCCGCCGCCATCATAGGCATGTTTGATGAGTACGAAAGACAGGGCCTTCTCAGTGATTGCCCCGGTTATGAAACTCCCTTCCTGGCAATATTAAATCAGCTCCCTCCCCCCTGTCCTTCAGAAGGATGGTGAAGACCTGGCTGTGGGACCAAGCCTTTGGGGCAGTGCGATGAGGCAAAATGGTGTCCTGAGATGGTTTTTAAGCAACTTTTAATGAGGATGTAAGTGATTTTAATATTTGTATATATTTATGGTTTTATGCTCCAGCATTGAATGTTTGCCGTATATATGCTGTGCACCTCTCTGAGTCCCCTATGAGGTGAGAAGGGCGGAATATAAATGTTTTAAATAAATAATAAATAAATGGTTACAGAGGTGGAAAGCACACACTTGTGTCTTGTCAGGGTTAGGCTTCGGGTGGTTATCTTCATAGTAGTTGGAGAGATCTTTCAGGGCTTGAGTAAATTGTTTTCCGGCTGTTTCAAAGTCTTTTGCTTGTGTTGTTAGGCCAAGGTCATTGGCATATCTTTGTGAATGGTGGCTGTGGCTGATCATTAGTACAGATGTTGGGGTAAACCATTCTTTTGCCTCCACCATCTAATTTTTCCTGCCTTCAAAATCTACATAGAAGCAGCAGTTTTCTAGGAGGGTCTGGATAGTTTTTGTAAAATCAGTGCCAGGTTATATGTTAGAGTTTATGCAGCATTTTTCTATATTGCACCATGTCATAGGCTGCCGTAAGGTCCACAAAATTTTTTCCCGTAATGCAACCTTTCTCATAGACTTCCTCAATATGCTCAGTCAGATGAAGAATTTGAGATGTACAGTTTTTCCCTGGTCTGAAACCTGCTTGGGGAAGAAAAACAAAAAAGAGAGAAAGAAATGAAGGTGGAATGGGGAAAATATCACTTAATTCTACAAGGGCTTATCAATACTTGAATGACAACACACACTGGAGAACTAGAGAGAGATTTGTTGCAGCTCACCCCAAATTCTATAGATTGCATATCATACAATAATATACAATAGAAACCACTCCAGAATATAATCACCCAAAGAGAACAAGTTATTGTAGAGAGTTACTGTAGTAGTGCAGAGACCAAGGAAGCCAGACCCAGGAGTAAAAGAGGATAACAAAAGGTTTATTGAGCAATAACTGGAAAAAGGACAAACAAAAAAATTGCCAACTCGGCTCAAAAACCCTCAAAAATCCCAGGAAAGAGTGCCACAAAATAAAACAGCAAAACAGCCCAAAACAAACACCAGACGTTCATCTGCGAAGTCCGAAGGGAGAATCCAGAAGAGTGGTCGTAAATCCGGTCCATTAATCCAAGGCAGGAGAAAGGCAGATGAAAAGGAGGAGACCATCCAAGGCAATCAGGAGGTGAGTATACATGAATAGCACAAATCATAGTCCCCATAAAACACAATGCCAGCCTCCCTCCATTTCATACAATACCAGATTCTGTAGCAGGAACTCACGTAAACTCAGCGGAGACCAAGCCCCGCCTCAGGGACACACGGCAGGTAACTAAACAGAAAAGCATACATTGAATTCCAAACCCCCCACCTTTTCCCAAACATCAGCTAGAGCTGCCACAGCAGCTCACCCCAAGAACAAAGTGGAGAAATAGCCCATAACTCACAAGTATCAGGAAACAGGAACAAGGCACTTGATATCAGGAACACAGGAAAGTCAGAGACAAGAACCAGACATCAACTCTTTGACCGCCACAAATGCAGCCCCAAAAACCCATTTCTTATATAGCACTTAAACATCACTGTCTTCTGAAGACTCTCCTTGATCATGAGCACCAACTGCTGCATCTCCTACAGCTGCTGTGCTCTGTGCAAACCTCCAATCTTGCCAACGCTGTTGAAAACTTAGAATGTCCCAATCTGTTTCTGAACCCCCAGAAGGCCAGTCTAAGTCACTGTCAAAGCCACAGAAGGTGTCAGAATTAGACTCTTTGTCTAATCCCTTACTTCCTGAACCCTTACTTCCTGAACCAAAGTTGAGTCTAAATCCGTATCACTTTCCTCTGACCACATTTCTTCTTCCCCAAAAAATCCTTGGAAGGTGTCGGAATCAGAAGGTGCTCTAAGTATCTGCTGGATCCTTTTTCTCTGTTCCAATCCTTCCAAACTAGAATCACTAGCAGCCCTTTTCCTTCCAGCTGCAGACTCTTGATCACCCAGAGCCTCACCCCATTCCATACTATTGCTTGATGCTATTGACACAGCATCTTCCCCAATACTACTAGTAGTAGTAGCTGAAGGCTCAATCACAACAGTTATAATTCACAAACATATCCCAGAAGACTCCAAACACTTCCCTTCGATATATGCCTATGGTGGTGAGGGAAAGAACACAACATGGGGGCTTTCACCACACCAAAAAACCCACTTCCCCATTCCATTTTTGTATTCATTTTTTTGTTTATCCGTTCTTTGATTTTTGTCCCTTTTCATCTGACTTGAGCTACAAAATATATTTCCTTTCCTCCCCCCAGCTCTCTTTCTCTTCTCTTCTCATGCTCTCCTGATTTACCGGTGTATCACACAGCCTTGTGATGCATTTCCTCCACACACTAAAACATAATTTTAACTTTGGTGTTAATTGGGTAATCTAGTGAGGTAGGTGAAATTGGTAGGAAAATGTAGCAAATTAATAGCAAGTTAATTGGTGAGTTATTCCTTTGTTCTTCTCAAAATCTGTTCATACAGACTGTCCTCAAAATATTTTCATTCATAAAAATAAAATGAACTCAACAAACCTTTGAACATGTGTTTCCTGAGATAATGTAGTTCTGCCTCAAGGTAAGTTGAGACTGAATATTCTCCCTGCATCGCTTGGACAAAGACCCAGAAAAAAATGAAAATTATCCCTTATTACATTATAATTGTAATGTAACCCACTTATTCCTCAGTTATTGCAATAAAAGAGAAATAATAAAAGAAATAATTGCAAGTTCACTATTTGTAGTTACTTATTTCCAAGCTCTAATTCTGAGTGGGACACTTTAGTCCCTCAGAGTTCATGTTCTCTTACTGTCCCAGTGAGAAATATACAGTTTATGACAATCTTGGCTTTTCTTCGCAAACGAAGATTCAGGAAGGACTCATCCCACACTTTCTACAAGCTCATTGATGATTCGGAGATTGGATGTGTCCTTTGAGCCTGTGCAATGGATTTTTCTGGTGGAGTGCAGCGTGCACAGAACTGGCCTCACCCTTTAAACCAAAGGTTCGTCTGCCGGGGCCTAGCAAGTTTAGGATGGTGGCAGCAAGGTCCTCAGGTCGTAAGTTTGGTTCGAGTTTCCTTCTCTTAGATCAGGGTGCTCATTAGGTATATTGCAATCTACTGGTAGATCGCGTAGGCCGTCCTGGTAGATCGCAGGCAGGGCGGGAGGAAGGCTCAGTCCCGCCCTGCAGGCTCCCAACGCCGCCCAGGTGCAGAAGGAGGTTGGACTGGATGGCCCTTGGAGGTCTCCTTGTATTCTAGGAATCCATTGTTGTTGTTATTATTATCAGAGGCTGAATGGCCATCTGTGAGGAATGCTTTGATTGTGTTTTTCCCTTATGGCAGAAGGAGGTTGGACTGTTGCTGGCAATCTGAAGATCTGAAGATTGCAGGATCGAATCCCGGGCTGAGTTAGACGTCAGCTGTAAGCCCTGTCTACTGTTTACCCAAGCAGTTCAACAGCCCAGCTGTGAATTAACAACAAAATTGGGAACCATAAAAGTGGGGAAGGACTTTTGCACAGACTTGTCTGAAATAGGCTGACGGAGAAGGGAGAGGCGGAAGTGGTGGAAACAAGAGGCTCCTGTCATGAGGATGGAACAACAGCACCCCCTTGTGACGTGATGGTGCAATGACACAGGGACATAACAACAATGATGTAATGGAGCATTCACACCTGATGACGCCCACCTGTATGATGCAGCCAGGAAAGAAGAAGTCCTTCTAAAAACTGCACTGTATTTGTCTATGTGTAATTGTATGTCTTTCCGACAGGGACTGTCTGTCGTACGTGTATTGTAATCTGCACTGAGTCCCCTTCGGGGTGAGAAGTGCGGAATAGAAATAAACAGTATTATTATTATTACTATTAGTAGTAGTAGCAGAGGCTGAATGAATATTATCATCATTATTATTATGAAAAAATTCAGGGGGTTATTATACTCACATTTAGTTGAATTCAGTCTTTATATTATATGGCTCTCACTGGAATAAATTTCCAAATATTTTGCTTTTATGGCCATCTGAGTAGTGGGCAGGTAGGTCATTTTGACTTGGTTGTTTTATAAGTAGCTCGCATGCTGAAAAAGCGTGAGCACTCCTGTCTTAGATGGTTGACCTTACAAGGTTAAATGAGCACCATCTGCCTGGGTTTGAAATTAGAGTTTTCCTTCTCCTAGGATGGTTGCCAAAAGGCTAGAGAGCCCATCCTGCCCTTTGATGCTCTTTGTCAGACCCTTTGGTTGTGACCTGTCTGGCATGGGAGGCCGTACCGGTGGCTATTATGCCACCGCCAGCATAGCTCACAACTTCATTATGGTACTCAAGCCTCTCCCTCACAACAAGGGGGCACCAACGGAGAGGTTATGACAATAATATGTAAACAATATGTCTTAAACCTACACCTGCTGATAGACTTTATAAACTAGCTAGCATTGCCCCCACCCCCACCCCAGATGTGCAATGGGAAGTTGCTGCCAATTGTGGGAGAAATAAAGTTGAACACTGTTAAAGCCACTCACGATATGACTATCAGCCTCCTCCCAGTAGACTTAAATCAAGGAAAAGTTTCATGAGAATCACCACTTCTCTAAATGTTCCCCCAGCAACAGCAAGAATAAACCTAGTAAAGGTAAAAGTTTCCCCTTGACACTAAGTCTAGTTGTGTCCAACACTGAGGGGTGGTACTCATCTCAATTTCTAAGCCAAAGAGTAGGTGTCTGTAGACCAGTGTTTTTCAACCTTTTTTGAGCCGCGGCACATTTTTTACATTTAAAAAATCCTGGGGTACACCACCAACCAAAATGACACAAAATGACACTCTAACACAGTAATACATGTAGTTAATATGTTTTAGGTGTATTTATACACTCAGTGTGAAACCTGGGCCTGTTTCAATGAACACAACATAAGATATCCTGGCAGGAATGGCAGAAAGACACAAACTTCCCACACAGAACTCCCATAACCAAGAGAAAATACTATAAGAGTTTGGTGGGCATTGACCTTGAGTTTTGGAGTTGTAGTTCACCTTTGTCCAGAGAGCACTGTGGACTGAAACAATGTTGGATCGGGACCAAACTTGGCATGAATACTCAATATGCCCAAATGTGAACACAGATGGGGTTTGGGGAAAATAGACCTTGACATTTGGGAGTTACAGTTTCTGGGATTTATAGTTAACACACAATCAAAGAGCACCCTGAACTCTTGCAACAATGGAATTGAACCAAACTTGGCATATTGAACTCTCATTACCAACAGAAAGTACTGAAAGGGTTTGCTTGGGAATTGACCTTGAGTTTGGAAGTTGTAGTTCACCTACACCCACTGTGGGCAGGAGGGGGAAGAAAGGGTATTGGAGGTTCCAATTTCCCACGGCACACCTGATGATCGCTCACGGCACACAAGTGTGCCACGGCACACTGGTTGGGAAACACTGCTGTAGACGACTCCAAGTCTTTTCAGCCTTGAAAGACGGCGTTTAAGAGGTGACTTGATCGAAGTGTATAAAATCATGCATGGGATAGAAAAGGTGAATAAAGAAAAATATTTTCTTTGTCACAAAACACTAGGACTAGAGGGCACTCCCTGAAGCTCCAAGGTAGGAAAATTAGGACTAATAAAGGGAAATATTTCTTCACCCAGAGGGTCATTGGGTTATGGAACTCACTTCCAGAAGAGGTTGTGACAGCGGTCAGCCTGAACAACTTCAAGGCAGGATTAGACAGATTCATGGATACCAAGTGTATCGGTAGTTACTGAAAAGGACATTCAAGTGCCACCTCGGAGTTGGTTGAGGTAGGCAGGATTTCCCTGGTACTGGTTGTGGGGGTCGGGAGCAGGTCAGGGTTTTGCCCTCCCTTCTGCTCGAGATCCCCGTGTACAACTGGTGGGCCACTGTGTGATACAGAATGCTGGACTAGAGGGGCTGAGGTACGATTCAGCATGGCTCTTCTTATGTTCTTATGTTCTATGTCATGTGGCCAGCATGACTGTCTGGAGCACCGTTACTTTCCCACTGGAGTAGTGTCCATTGATCTACTCACATTTGGATGTTTTCAAACTACCGGTACTAGGTTGACAGAAGATGTGGCTAACAGCAAAAGCTCACCCCACTCCCTGGATTCAAACTGCCAACCTTTCAGAAATGGGCAACTTGGAAGTCCCTGAATAGTCTCAGAAGTGGAGTGGACAGATCATCAGACAATCTGGCAAAATGGCACTACCTAAAAGAATACTCCACCTTGGGCGATCATGGAGCAGAACAAACAACTCAGCATCTGTATGCTTATCCTCAATGGCCTGCCTCATGCACAGAGGAAGAACTGTTTAAAGCTACAGACAATGCAGTTGCCATTCTCCTTTTTTGGTCTAAAATTATTTAGTTGCTACCTTTATTTTATCAGCTTTATACTCATTTATTTATGCAATGATTTTGACACAAAATAAAAATAATAATATGTAAAGAGTTGTAAAGTGTGTCCTGAGTTCTAGCCATGTGCTGTATAGGTGAGTGAGAGGTTTTTTTACATACAAAAAGTGGCTGGTTCAAAAAAAAAGTCCCAGTAGGTTTAATTTTCTCAGTGGAGTTATTTTGGTCTTAGTTTATGAAATAGGGTCAAAATATTGGGCATAACAACTCTCCGTGAGCAATGATGCAGAGAAGTGAGAGAACTCTACCCCAAGGAAGAAAAATTCACTCTTGGAAGAGTTATCATGGAGAAATTGTGTCTCAACTGAGACTTATGATTTATTTATTTATTTATTTCAGGATTTTACCCCGCTCTTCTCAACCCCCGAGGGGGGACTCAGAGCGGCTTACAGTACGGCACAATTCAATGCCCACATCACAACAGCATAAAACCCCAAAACCCCACAACAATTAAAATACATTAAAATACATTAAAATACAATTACATCAGCATCATACACAGTCATTCCAAGTTAAACAAAATATTCAATCCATAAAAACATTGGCCCTCTTCATCCATTTTCATTAAAATCCCCATCTAACATGCTGCCTAGTGCTGGTGTGCAAACGCCTGGTCCCAAAGCCAGGATTTTACCTTTTTCCTGAATGCCAGGAGGGATGAGGTGGACCATACCTCAATAGGGAGCGCATTCCACAGGCAGGGAGCCACCACCGAGAAGGCCCTGTCCCTCGTCCCCACCAGCCGCATTTGAGAAGTCGACGGGAGCGAGAGCAGGGCCTCCCCGGATGATCCTAGATTGCGAGTTGGGACGTAGCGGCCGATGCGTTCGGACAAGTAAGCTGGGCCAGAACCGTATAGAGCTTTAAAGGTCAAAACCAGCACTTTGAATTGGGCTCGGAGGAGCTGACACAACAGGGGGTGGTATGCTCCTGTATGTAGCTCCCGTTAGTAATCTGGCTGCCGCCCGCTGGACTAATTGCAATTTCCGAACTGTCTTCAAAGGCAGCCCCACGTAGAGTGCATTGCAGTAATCTATTCGGGATGTGACCAGAGCGTGGACGACCGTAGCCAGATCAGACTTCCCAAGGTAAATTTCACCAAACTTTGTTTCCTCATATAAGTCTTTTTTTTTTCAAAATCCAATTATCACAGGAGCGAAGGTGCAGTGAAATATTCTGAACAGGGCCATTATGGCGTCCCGCCAGGGCCGAAAAAGGGGGCTTTAAGAAAGGGCAAAGCTTCTATAGACCCTGGGGTTCGCGTTTAGCTTTCCCATAAAAGAAAACCTGGAGTCTTTAAGCAATGAATTCAGGACCCAAGAAAAGGTGAACTCAAAACAATGGTTTATTTGTTTACAATCAGTAAAAACTGATGGTCCAAAAAGCTTGAAGTGGGTTGCAAAAAGAGTCCTTTAAACAAAGGGAAAACGTTCACTTGCCTCATGCAAAATGAAGGTACCTTTCTACGGATTCCAGGTGTCCTTTGTTGCTCCTCAAATGGTCCTCCGACACACGCAGTTCTGAGGTCCCCAGAAATTATAGTCTTTGGGTGAAGGACTGGCCTTCCTATCACTGTAGTCCTGGCTTGAGAGCATAGGGAGAAAACTATATGTGGACAAAGATGCGTTGTCTAAGCGAGCTTAAGATTTCCGCCTGCTTCATCCATAAGCTATCCTTGGAATGGCCAAAGAGAGGATGTCCTGCCCTTCAGATGACCTCAGAAAGGGGAGGAATTCAGGGTGGTGATGCCAGGTTGGCACCAAGACAAAGCTCCTTCTATCAAGTGTCCACATGGCAGAACAAAAGCCATGCAGGTAAATGGCAAACAGGTACACAATACAAATGCAAAACAATACAAGTGCAAACCAAGCCCTGTTGGGGGCGCCATAGATAGCAAAACAAATACTACAGAGGTGTTAACCCTTCTCTATGCTATCCAGAGTTAAAAATAAATATATATTTTTGACTGAAGTTACACTTAAAAATATACCTCTTCCAAGTTACAAACAAATTCAACTTAAGAACAAACTGACAAAACCTATCTTGTTCATAACTTGCCTATATATTAAAAAATACAATATGTGCCAAGTTAACCTTTCCACTATCTTTACATGTGTCCTCATTACTTGTAATTCCCATTGGATTAGAAAATAAGCAAGAATTGAATCAATGCATCTTTATCCCTGGATGAAGATAGGCTGATACTACTGAATTATATAACTCAGGAGTTTGTCTTTAAATTTCCTATCTCTGTCCATTCAGAATGGAAACGTATTATCTGAATCAATTTCAGTTCTGTGCAATAAAGTTGAAATATGTTCACTTTTGCAACATTAGCAAACTATTACTTACCAGCAGGACATTTAAGTAAATTGTGAGTTTTCAAAATGCGTTCCATAGGGCAAGTAACCGCATTCAGGTTTATGTGCTGTTGTTTAACAGAGCCATACATTAAGCATTTGTTCTAGCTCAGTGCTACTCCAAGTGGTAGTCTGTGGATGGATGCCAGTCTACAAGCCTGCAGCAAGTTTCCAGAAAAGAAAAGAGCAGTCATAGTCAATAAGCACCAATGCCTGGTGCATTGGGAGAAACACAACTCATCCCCATATGCTCTAGTTGGTAAGATGATGTTGTGTTACACAAGTTCCTATTGGAACATGGAAAATTAAACAACTACATAACCCCTATCATCAAAGGCTAGGGAGCACTCCTAATTTCCCAGTGTCTCTTTGACCTTTATAACCGGGATGTAACATCTAACTTCCCTTATGTTGCATTGGAGGGCAGGGGCTGAGATCCTATACGGCACTGCATAGCATAAAACTTCCACATGCACTAAGTCTTAACAACATGGCAATAACATGTTCAATTCAATCTAAATTCAATTTTATTACTTGCTTAGTCGCCCTCCACCAGCGACTTGCAGAGTAAAGCAATAAAGCACTTTAAAATTACAACTAAACATACAGACTTGGTTTATAAATTAAATTCTATGCCAAAAAGAGATGATGCAAGGCCATATGTTCCTGCTAGAACAGACAGAGGATTGTGGGGCCGGAGTGAAGTTCAAGTCCCGTGGTGGCAAATGGGTTATTGAAGGGGGCTGTCTAACAATGGTGTTTATTGTATAGTCAAAAGGGGGGAGCCATGGCATTCCCAGGGCATTTCAGGGGATCTCCCGTCCAGGAGATGCCATAGCAGTCTGATGCGGGATGGAAGAAATCCGATTTCAAAGTGGGTTAACACAGCTCTCCCCCCACATCCTTCTCTCCCACGAGAAAGACCGGGAGCCCTGTTAACTCACTTTGCAAGGCAATTTCTTCCCTCTGCATGAGAACTGGGAGGAGCGCAGCTTTCCACCCAGTTCTCATGGTGGAGGGAAGAAATCCGCATCCAAACTGGGTTAAATATGCAAGTCCACCATTAATGAAGCCATTCCGAAGTTTCAGCATTTTCCCGAATAAATTTTGAATTTTTCCCAGAAATTTTCGGAAGTCAGTCAAATTCAAAGCGCCAGGGCCCCCTACATCCTTTTTTTTTAATGGATCAACCAGGTCTAATTACAAGCTCCCAAAGTACCAAAGGTACCGAAGGGAACGGAGGAAATGGAGGAAACGAATTCTGCACACAGCTGTAGTATATACTGCCATACACTAGATTTCTATTTGTGGTTTTTTTTAAAACCCACAAATCGCAATATACAAGCTGATTTATTCAAACGATTGCAAAATGCAAGTATGAGATTTTACGAAGCTGCAGTTAAATTAAGCCCTGTTAATTACATAGGCCAGGGCTGCCCAGGAAGTCGATCATGATCGACCAGTCGATCACAGGACTGAAAGAGGTCGATCGCAGCCGGATGGGGTGCTTCTCAGAGGGGGCGGAGCCAAGCCCAGCAGCTGCTTCAGCCTTGAGGAGGGTAGGGCCAAGCCAGCCTTGTGCTAGCTATGCAACCCCTGGCCTGGCTCCACCCCTGTCGCCCTCTGGGCCCTTGGGACCTGACCTCCCTGGATAAACCACACAGCAGCTGAGGTACAACGAGTTTTATTGTGAATAAAAAGGTATACGAAAGTGTTTGGAGGCAATACTATAGTGCCTCCAAATAGCAGCAATTAACAGGAGTCAGCGGTGAGCATATAATCCTGCAGCAACAGGAATCCAAGCGGATGGGGTCAGGAAAACAAGCCAGATGCAAAGGAAAGTCTCTTGAAGGCTCCCGACCAGTTTACAATGGCAGGGAAAATTCTCTTAAAGGTAATAAAGTTCAGTAGCTTGAAAGTCTTTGCAGGAACAACACAGAGATGTGGCAGAGAGCAGGATCAAGGCAGCCCGGTGTTGGCTGGCTGGCACGGCTTCTGGAAGGCCCGAAGCGGCCTCTCTCACAGAAGCATCCTCCAAACGCAATGTTGGTACGAGATACCCCCAACGGGCATCTCTGGCAGTTATAGGGTTCTCTGGCTTTGATGTAAGTACGTCGAGTGTCAAAGTTCCATGATTGATGATTGTCTATATGTTTTGCTACCTCAGTCTCTCTGGAATGCATTGCTCGTTAACAACTTGCAGCTGGCCAAAAGGGAGTCGGGCTCGAGCATCTTCCGAGGCGCTCCACTTATCAGGGAGGTTCGTTTGAATAACCTTGGCCTAGCCATGTTATGCATTCAAGACCGGTTTCACACGGGAAAGGCAGAGGGGCCCAGGGGGGAGCTTTGGAGTGAAGCAAGCTGGCTTGGAAAGTACCTTTCAGCCATCATGGCTGAAGTTCTGTTCAAGCGAAACTGATGCCTGAGGCCCTTGAGGTGTGACAGCCCCTCTCTGGCTTCCGCTCTACCAGCAGCTTCTGCGGGCTTGAGGATAGCAGTGCCAAACCAGTGGTGGCATAGCTAGCACAAGACTGGCTTGCCACTGCCATCCTCAAGCCTGGAGAAGCTGCTGGTAGAGCTGAAGCCAGAGGAGGGCGGAGCCAGGCCGCACCAAGCCCCGCCCCCTCCCCTCTCCAGCCTTGAGGAGGTAGGTAGATCTTTCTGACTTGGTTTTATTATAAGTAGCTCGCATGCTGAAAAGGTGTGGGCACCCCTGACTACTCTGACTAAGTCTGGATCTCATCCAAAAATCCCTAACTCTCTTAATAGCATTCTCAGTAGAATTTTATTTTTAAGAATCCCAAGTTTCTGTCTCAAAAACATTCTGCCACTACTGCATACAGATGGCATTCATATTTACAATTCTAATGCATTAGAGTGATTAATGGCCACATCTATCACATCCTTTCATGAATTATTTCACACTGTGCCTAAGAACGTAGCACTTACAAGTTGTTTCTGATACATACATCTTGCGCATTCTCAAAACCAAGCTGGCCTCGTTTTAAACGAAGCGTTCTTCAATCAGTGCAAACAATAAGTTCACTCTATAGAAGAGTAGATGCTCTGACAACCGATATAAAAGTATTTGACATCCCAGAAAAAATGGTCTGTAACTCCAAATAGGCCAGACAAATCAGACATCTGCACACTTCAATGAACTGGAAAGAGCTGAGCAATCTAGCATTTACAACTGAACTTGTAAACTGCAACTTCCCTTGGCAAACACTCAGTATGCCACAGTTGTATTATGCTTAATTCTCAAAGGACATGCATCCAATCTGCTCTTGATTACCATCTGCTGGTTACTGCACAGAGTGATGCTTGCAAATATCTCTCTGAAAAGAGCTCCATTGTAATCTTTCACCAGAAAAACAAAACAAATACAACAGATTTATTTAAACAACTAGCTGAGGACCCGGCGGTGCCGGGGTTATTTGAGGAAGGCATTGTATGCCAAGGTTGGTTCCTATTAGATGTTTATGTGGCTTGCAGTGGTCTCAAGAACTTAGTGAAGGTACTGCGAGTCCTGGGGGCCTAGGCAGGAAAATCAAGTTGAGGGAGCCTAACAATATCCCATGTGCTGAGGCCAAGTCAGGATGCCTTGTTGTCAATTTTGGGCCTGGTCTGTGATGTATAGGGGCTACAATGTTGTTTTGGAAGTGAATGAGGTGAAGGTACTTCATATCCCATCATTCGTGGCCCATCCTGCCCTAAACCACACCAGATTGTGAAGTGGGCCATTGGGTCCCTGTTTGCCAATTTTTGTCCTGATCCGTCACTGCCGTGGGCCGCAGTGTATAACTGACTGAGGCTTTTCCTTTTTCCTCTGAGTCACCTTAGAATGTTGGAATGTGAATGGCCATTCGGAGTCCTTTATGCAAATACAATTTCAGTGGCAGCCAATCCCCTCTGTCTGGGGCCGTTTGGACGTGGTATGTGATTTTTAGGGGCTACAGTGTTGTTTTGGAAATGTATGAGGTGAATGTACTGCAAATCCCATCATTCGTGGCCCATCCTGCCCTAAACCACACCAGGTTGTGAAGTGGGCCTTTGTTCCCCTGTTTGCCATGTTTGGTCGTGATCCGTCATTGCTGTGGGCCGCAGTTGGTGACTGCCTGAGGCATTTCCTTTTCCCTCTGAGTCACCTTGGAATGGTGGGATGTGGTTGGCCTATCGGAGTACGTTATGCCATTTCAGTGGCAACCAATCCCCTCTGTCTGGGGCCGTAGAATGTTGGAGTTCTGAGGCTGGCCAATCAGAGCCCGTTATGCAAATAATCTCACAGTGGCAGCTAATTGAAACGCTTGCACATATTCCTCCCTCCGCTCAGTCGCTCAATCGCAAACACTGACTTTTATTATATGTAATATAATAGATAGATAGATAGATAGATAGATAGATAGATAGATAGATAGAAGATAGATAGATGTTATTTGACACAAGCACATACTGGGTGAATTTGCTTATCATGAAAAGCCATGATTTCTGTTAACCATGGCTTATGGTTGCAACCCAATGTTGTACAGCAAACAATCAAATAATGACCTGCATTCCCATGTTTGCTTTGCTTTTGGTTTGCTGCTCTCCCCCTCCTTTTGTCAGATCTTGTTTCAAAATTAAACAAACCAGAAGCAAGCCATAGTTGCAGATTTCAATATAATCAGAAACCATGGTTTAAACAAGCCAAAATTAGTAAGCCAACAAAAAGAAACAAACAAGAACACACAATTGATTCATGTGCCAGTTGTGGCTGATTAACAAACTAAGGCTAGTTGCCACAAGAGAGCTCATATATTACAATAACATATAATAATAATAATCTTTATTTGTACCCACCCCTGCCCCCGCAATCTCCCCAATGGGAACTCGGGGCGGCTCACATGAAGCCAAGCCCAAACAATAAATTACAATAAAATAAAATCAAAAACATCAGCAATAACACAATAAAAATACATACATATAAATAAAAATATATATACAACTAGATGTCAAAATCACAAGGACAGGGCAAGCCGCAGGCACACATATAATGTGTTAAAAACACAGGGTGAGATAAGTGGAATACCATCCTTTACCTGGTTGGGGGGGAGATAGACTCCAAGAACGGGGGCATTGAGGAGAGCAATGCTAGAAATTAAATAATTACTCTCTAAAGACACAGCGGAAAAGCCACGTTTTCAGGTGTGTCTTAAAGGTCTCCAAAGTAGGGCTTTCCTAATCTCCTTGGGCAAGGAGGAGCCACAGAGGAGAAGGCTCTTTCCCTTGTGCCCACCAAACGAGTCTGTGAGACTGACAGGGGCGACAGGAGGGCCTCCCCCGAGGAGTGGAGGGTTCGAGCTGATTCATGGAGGGAGATCCGGTCACAAAGGTAGGCGGGTCCCGAACCGTTTAGGGCTTTATTGGTGATCACCTGAACCTTGAATTGGGACCGGAAAATAAATTGCAGCCAGTGCAGTTCTTTAAACAGGGGGGTTGACCGCTGTAACTTGCCCCAGTTATTAATCTGACTGCTGATCGCTGGACAAGTTGTAATTTCCAGGACGTCTTCAAGAGTAACCTCAAGTAGAGTGCATTGCAGTAAACCAGTCTAGAGATAACCACTAGGGTTGGTTTAGAACAAAAAAATCGTGGTTCTAAAAACAAATGGGGGGGTTTGATGCTTAACGTAATGAATTACAAAAAAAATTCAAAAAATTCGTAATTGATATGTTATTACTTACAAAATTTTGTAATTGGTTCTAAATTGTCCAAAGCAGGGAAACAGGACTGACACTGTTTTAAGCACAGGGGCAACATTTCCCTTCACCTTGGAGTGCAATTCACTGGAGCTAAAGATTTATAGCATATAGAAATGCATCTTGTTGTGTTTCAAATAATAACAATAATAGAAATACATTTTAATATGTAACTTTTATGGAAATACATTTTAAAATGTGTATTTGTGGCAATACTGGAAGGGTTTGGTGGGCATTGATCTTGAGTGTTGGAGTTGTAGTTCACCTACATCCAGAGAGCAGTCTGGATTCAAACAATGTTGGATCAGGTGTCACAATGCAGGGTCTCGGCCTGGCCCCTTAATCACACACACAGGGACGGTAATCAGCTAACTATTTATTGAATAATAAAAGACAGGTGAAAAGGGTAATTGTCCATAAAGAGTATCAAAGTAGCAATGAAAGTAAAGAGTCTTAAGTAAATCCAAAGGCAAAGGCTTGGCAAAGCTCCACAAAACAAAGCGGATCAAAAACAGACTTGGTCCGTGGCAAGGCAAACAAGGCAAGGTTCATGAAAGTAAACCCAAGAAACTTCTTGGCATGGCACGAGCCAAATCCTGGCTCCGTGGATCTTCGCTCGCTTCACTCCCTTCAGAACAGAAGTGGCCGAGCTACTGAGGATCCTTTCCCACGGATCCTATACTTAATTCCCTTGGCGAGGCCCCGACTCTCTAGGCTGCGGCGCCAATCTGTGCTACGGGATCTAGCGCTTCTCTGGCGCTCTAGGCTGCGGTGCCAATCTCTCCTGCTGGACTCAATGCTCCATCTCCTATCAAAGCTCCGTCCTTGCCTCCCAGCACCTGGGTCACTATCTTCGTGAGAGCCGAACTCCCTTTCGGCTTCCATGGGCTCATCCTCCACTGTTTCCCTGATCCTTTCCTGCGACCTGAAACCACCTGGTTTCTCATACTGATCTGAGTCAGCACTCTCAGGGTCAGCCTGACTTTCCCAGCTATCATAGCCGTCAGGCCATTCATCATCCCAGGCCAAGCTCTCTGTGGGAGAGGAAGGCCCAGCTACCTCGTCATCCCCTTCCTCCATGTTCTCATCAGCTGCAGCTGGCCCTAATGCAAGTGGGACCCCCGGTGCTGCCCCCTGCCCCCCAGGCACGAAAGGGAACTGGGTTGCTACATCAGGAGAGGACCAAACTTTGCATGAATACCCAATATACCCAAATGTGAACAACACAGATGGAGTTTAGGGAAAATAGACCTTGACATTTGGGAGTTGTAGTTGCTGGGATTTATAGTTCACCTTCAATCAAAGAGCATTCTGAACTCCACCAATGACAGAATTGGGCCAAGTTTCCCACACAGAACCGCCATGGCCAACAGAAAATCCTGTGTTTTCTAATGGCCTTTGGCAATCCCACGCAACTCCCCTCATGACCCCCCGATGCCCAGGTTGAGAAACACTGGCCTACCTGCTGTTAGGAATTGTGTGAGTTGAAGTCCAAAACACCTGGAGGGCTGAAGTTGGCCCATGCGGTGGGGGAACACAGAGCGACGGGGAAGAGAAGGGAGGCGCAAGAGAAGCATTTGAGAGAGAGTGCAGGGAGAGAAAGGAGGAAAAGTGTGTGTGTGTTTGAGAGGGAGGGAGGAAGGGAGGGAGAAGAAACGCGAGGCTAAGAGAGAGAGAAAGAAAGAGAGAACACCAGGAAGACAGAGAGAGATAAAGCAGGGGGGAGGGATAAGCATGTGGACTACACTTCCCAGAATGCCTAGCGGCAGCGTCACTTCCAATTCTCCATAGAAATGCGGGGAAAAGAAACAGGGCAAGAAGATGAATGAAGGTGGGAAGGAACCGAGAGGGAGAAGACAGGGAGAAGGTGTGTGAGTAGTAGTAAAATAATTAAGAATTAATTACAATAATTAAGATAAATACCAGCCTCAAGGAGCGTAAAACAAAGTCTACTTCCGGGTTCGCCGGGGAGGTGCGGTAAAGGTCAAAATTAGCATTTAGAACAGATCTAATACGAACTAATTTAATTTCTTCATCCGAAAACCCAACCCTAATAACCAAGGCATGGACACCATGGCTTTTTGTGACATATGAATGGATTCAATAAGAATGGACTTGGTATTGTGTTATTCATCAGATCTACATATTACTTTTCTAACTGACCATTATATCATTGTAGAAACTAAAGCCCAATCATTCTTATTACGTGGGATAATTACGTGGGAAAACAGCATGACTTAAATGGGTTTTGAGGCGCAGATGTGGGGTGCCTAGGCTCAGATCTGAGCTTAATGAACTATAATAGTATCTGCGAAATAATTATACTCCATCTTCAGTTTTGCAAATCTAAATTGGGAGTGCTGCAGGGATATTCTGAAAATAAATTGCATTGGAAAACAGCTGCATCTTTAAAAGGCTGGGGGTTTTATTTCTAATCACATAGGGTTTTTTGAATAATACAAATGAAGTATCATTCCAACAAAAAATTAAAAAGGGAAAAAGGTGGGGGAGGAGAGATTGATTTATGTGGTTTGACAATGCACATTGGAAATACAAATATGGTAGACTGTATGCCTCAGTGCTGCATGCACTCTTCATTGCATAAATACAGAGCTTGAAAATTCATGGGTTTGTTTTCTATTGAGTATCTTTCTTCATTTTGCAATAAGAAAAAAAAAACACAAAGATCCTGCAGCTTAATGGTGACACCAATAAGAGAAATCTTCTTTTCCAGTGGTTATCATATAATTCTGAGGCCCCTTCCACACAGCTGTATAAAATCTCACATTTGCTTTAAATTGGGTTATATGACAGTGTGGACTCAGATAACCCAGTTCAAAACAGATATTGTGGTTTATCTGCCTTGATATTATGGGCTATAGGACTGTGTAGAAGGGCTCTGAGTCCTGTTTTGCAAGAAATATGGGACATAAATATAAGGAAGAGGGGAAGGAGCAGAGGAAGAGAGGAAGAAGACTACAAAATGTCAGGGTTCAGTCAATCGAATGTTGAGAAGGAGGCGTTATGAAATTAATGGGGGATCATGGAAGTCAAAATCCGTATTTTGTCCTGACACTGTGGGAGCTGGCATCTCCTCTGAAAGTGACATACCTTGGCATACCCTTATAGGGATATAGTTCCAATGCATCATGGGTTTGCAAACGGCCATCTACAGAACAGTCAAATGTTAAACTAATTATTAGAGTTTCATTTAGGAGTTGTGTTTCCTTTGACTCTTCAAACAACCATGGAGTCAAGATAACATTACAACTGGATGAGTGACATCCAAAGAAGTGGCTATAAGAGTCTAGAAAATATGATCATTGTGAATAGTTTATATTCTGAAACAAAATAATTTTTGTATGTTGTTATGTTTCCTTAAAAAAAATCTTTTAGCCCAATTTCTCCAACTCAATGTATCCATCAACCCAACCCTTTCATTTTCCACATCTCGTTTCTCTGTTTTCTTCTCCTAGTTCTGCTTTCTACTCATAGCAATTTGGAGAGCTAATGAAGATATCTTTCATAAACATGGTATTACTATTTATTAATTACTAGCTGTACCCGGCATGTGTTGCTGTGCCCTATTTAGGAGATGCGAGAAAGTCTGAGTATGTAAGGGTTGGAATTGATGTTACTTATGTTCTTTGTGGGGTCATGGCTGTGTCGTTGTGGGTTGTTCTGGTGGGTGGGATGTTGAAGTCCTATGGAGTTGTCGGTGTGTGGTGTTCCTGGTGTTCTGCAGAGCTTGTGGATATACAATGTTTTTTGTCTTTCCGTCTGCTGTGTTGATGTAGAGGTTCTGTGGTTTCCCAACTCTGGAGCACGCTACGTAGAGTTGTCCGTGAGAGAAGCATTCTGTGTCAAGGTCTGTGCCACAGATTTGTAGTGTTTGTCCTTGAGCCTTGTTTATGGTGATGGCAAAAGCTAGTGTAGTGCAGTGTCTTTCTGTTCTGCCCTTTTTTGTGTGATGTATGTAGCGTTGCGAGTGTGTCGTCCGATGCTGTTCTTTTTAGGAGGCATGGCTTGTCTTTTGGGTCAGCTTATGCCTGTGTGGAAGGAAGGAATGGCATACAAATGGGTTGAGCAGAAGACGCAAGGTTGTGTTATGTGCGTATTGTGTTGTGTGTAGGTATTCCTTTTTTGTTATTCTGGGGGTATGTGTTTGTCAGTGGTGCCTGTGTCCCTGGTGCCCTATTTGTCTCCCTCCTAGATCTTGATCGTGGCAGTTTAACCCTCAACTGAAATCTCTCAGCATTCTAAGTGGCTTTGCCCACAATTACTATGGTAACTGATGTTGGCCAATGGGTTTCGCTGGCTGCCGCAGAGGATGCTGGGAAATGTAGTTTTATTTTTACTCGTGGTTTTGGGGGCCTTTTAGGTTTTGGGGGGGAGTTTCTTTGCTACAAACGTACCTTGCTTGAGGCCTATTTCTGTTGGCAAGTTTTGTGTTTCTGCGTTGTAAGGTTTCTCTGTTTGAGGTAGTCTTCACATGACGACTCTTCCTTTATATAATAGATTTTGCCAATAACACAGTCTTGTTTATCTACTCTTTGCAATCCCCAAAATGACATAACAGATTAGTGTCTTTTTGTTACTTATGTTCTTTGTGGGGTCATGGCTGTGTCGTTGTGGGTTGTTCTGGTGGGTGGATGTTGAAGTCCTATGGAGTTGTCGGTGTGTGGTGTTCCTGGTGTTCTGCAGAGCTTGTGGATATACAATGTTTTTTGTCTTTCCGTCTGCTGTGTTGATGTAGAGGTTCTGTGGTTTCCCAACTCTGGAGCACGCTACGAGAGTTGTCCGTGAGAGAAGCATTCTGTGCCAAGGTCTGTGCCACAGATTTGTAGTGTTTGTCCTTGAGCCTTGTTTATGGTGATGGCAAAAGCTAGTGTAGTGCAGTGTCTTTCTGTTCTGGCGTTTGTTCTGCCCTTTTTTGTGTGATGTATGTAGCGTTGCGAGTGTGTCGTCCGATGCTGTTCTTTTTAGGAGGCATGGCTTGTCTTTTGGGTCAGCGCATGCCTGTGTGGAAGGAAGGAATGGCATACAAATGGGTTGAGCAGAAGACACAAGGTTGTGTTATGTGCGTATTGTGTTGTGTGTAGGTATTACTTTTGTGTTATTCTGGGGGTATGTGTTTGTCAGTGGTGCCTGTGTCCCTGGTGCCCTATTTGTCTCCCTCCTAGATCTTGACCGTGGCAGTTTAGCCCTCAACTGAAATCTCTCAGCATTCTAAGTGGCTTTGCCCACAATTACTATGGTAACTGATGTTGGCCAATGGGTTTCGCTGGCTGCCGCAGAGGATGCTGGGAAATGTAGTTTTATTTTTACTCGTGGTTTTGGGGGCCTTTTAGGTTTTTTTGGGGGGGGGGAATTTCTTGCTACAAACGTACCTTGCTTGAGGCCTATTTCTGTTGGCAAGTATTGTGTTTCTGCGTTGTAAGGTTTCTCTGTTTGAGGTAGTCTTCACATGACGACTCTTCCTTTATATAATAGATTTTGCCAATAACACAGTCTTGTTTATCTACTCTTTGCAGTCCCCAAAATGACATAACAGATTAGTGTCTTTTCACCAGCCATTCCCCACCCATAAATTCATGAAATCTGTTCCCTAACCCAAGTGTTCATACTAACATTTGTGGCTTTCTTAACCATATCTTTCAGATCTATTGCCCATTTCAGCTGCTTTGCTTTATTCAGGGATGCACAAATAGTTTGGCCAAGGTCTCTTCCACACAGCTGAATAAAATCTCACTTTATGTGGGGCTGCCCTTGAAGTCAGCTCGGAAGTTTCAACTGGTCCAATCAGCGGCAGCCAGATTGCTAACTGGAGTGACTTACAGGGAGCGGTCAACCCCCCTGTTTAGGGAGCTCCATTGGCTGCCATTCACCTTCCGGTCCCAATTCAAGGTGCAGGTTCTTACCTACAAAGCCCTGAACAATTTGGGACCCTCCTATCTAAGTGACTGCATTTCTGTCTACGAATCCAGGAGATCCCTCCAATCATCTGGAGAGGCCCTACTCTCGCTCCCACCACCTTCACAGACATGTTTGGTGGGGACGAAGGAGAGGGCCTATAGTAGCCCCCCTCCCCGACTCTGGAACACACTCCCCGGGGATATTTGACAAGCCCCCAGGGAGATTAGACAAGCAGTTTTTGGAGGAGCCTGAAGGCGTGGCTGTTAGGGGTGGATATTTCCGGTCGTTATCCTTAGAAAACCATTATTATTTCATATTAAAATCAATTTAGACCTTAATTTGACCCGCGGCCAGCAACCCGGAAGTGACGTTTCTAAATCAAAACCAAGTCCACCATTTCCGTAAAGGCCGCATTATTATGTCATTTTACTTTCTGCCCTTTCTTATCTTTAACCCGTGTTGGTTCTCAGCTGGCAGGAGAGAGTGGAGGCACTGCCCTCCACTCTCCCCTGCCAGCTGACAACCAATGAGGGTTAAAGATAACCCGCGTTAGTTCTCAGGTGGCGAGGGGGGGTGGAGGCGATGCCCTCCACTCTCCCCTGCCAGCTGACAACCAACGCGGGTTATCTTTAACCCACATTGGTTCTCAGCTGGCAGGAGAGAGTGGAGGTGCTGACAACCAACCCGGGTTATTTATTTATTTATTTACTTCATTTCTGTTCCACCCTTCTCACCCCAAAGGGGACTCAGGGTGGATTACAATGTACACATTACATTTAGACACATAAACACAGAAGACAAACAGAGGCAATTTAACATCTGGCCACCAGGGGGAGCTGTCGCACTCCTTCATTCCTCAGCGTGTTTCTTGGTAAGAAAGGGACAATAAGTGAAGACAAGGAGATTGCTGAGCGGCTAAATGACTTCTTTGCCTCCGTTTTCACACAGGAGGACAGACAACATATGCCTGCAGCTGAGTCAGTTTTTTCAGGGAGGGAATTAAATGAATTAAACCAGATAGAGATAAACAAGGAAGATGTTCTCACATGCCTTACTAAACTAAATGTCAACAAATCACCAGGGCCAGATGGCATCCACCCCAGAGTTCTTAAGGAACTCAAGTGTGAAATTGCTGAAATTCTAGCCAAAATATATAACCTTTCTCTAAGATCAGGCACTGTACCCGAGGACTGGAGGGAGGCAAATGTAACTCCGATCTTCAAGAAAGGATCCAGGGGTGATCCAGGAAATTATAGGCCAGTTAGTCTAACCTCAGTTCCAGGCAAAGTGATGGAAACCATTATTAAAGAAAAAATTACTAAGCACATAGAAGAACAGGCATTGCTGAAAAAAATCAACATGGTTTCTGCAAACGCAAATCATGTCTTACTAACTTGATAGAATTCTTTGAGGGTGTAAATAAACACATAGATAAAGGGGACCCAGTCGATATTGTTTACCTTGACTTTCAAAAGGCTTTTGACAAAGTCCCTCACCAAAGGCTCCTAAATAAGCTCTTCAGCCATGGAATCAGGGACAGGTCTTGTCCTGGATTGGAACCTGGCTAAACTGTAGGAAACAAAGGGTGGTAATAAACGGACATTTCTCTGGATGGAAAGAGGTGAGAAGTGGCGTACCCCAAGGTTCAGTTTTAGGACCTTTACTTTTTAATTTATTCATAAATGATCTGGATGTAGAAGTAAATTGTGAGGTAGCAAAGTTTGCAGATGACACTAAACTGTTCAGGGTAGTTAAAAATGAAACTGATTGTAAAGAGCTCCAGAAAGATCTCTCGAAATTGAGTGAATGGGCAACAAAGTGGCAAATGCATTTTAACCTAAACAAGTGTAAAGTCATGCACATCGGGGCAAAGAACCCCAAATACACTTATCAACTGATGGGATCAAAGCTTTCCGAGACAAACCAGGAAAGGGATCTTGGGGTTTTGGTGGACAGCTCAATGAAGATGTCAACCCAGTGCGCAGCAGCAGTGAAAAAAGCAAATTCTATGCTTGGCATGATCAGGAAGGGAATCGAAATAGGTCGGCAAATGTTGTATTGCCTCTCTACAAATCTATGGTGAGGCCACATCTGGAGTACTGTGTACAATTCTGGTCACCGCACCTCAAGAAGGATATAACGGAACTGGAAAAGGTACAAAGAAGGGCAACAAAAATGATCCAAGGAATGGAGCAGCTCCCTTATGAAATCAGGTTGCAACGCCTTGGTCTTTTCAGCCTTGAAAGACGGCGTTTAAGAGGTGACTTGATCGAAGTGTATAAAATCATGCATGGGGATAGAAAAGGTGAATAAAGAAAAAATATTTTCTCTGTCACACAACACTAGGACTAGGGGGCACTCCCTAAAGCTCCAAGGTAGGAAAGTTAGGACTAATAAAGGGAAATATTTCTTCACCCAGAGGGTCATTGGGTTATGGAACTCACTTCCAGAGGAGGTTGTGACAGCTGTCAGCCTGGACAGCTTCAAGGCAGGATTAGACAGATTCATGGATACCAAGGGAATCAGTAGTTACTGAAATGGACATCCAAGTGCCACCTCTGTGTTGATGGAGGCAGGCAGGATTTTCCCCGGGTACTGGTTGTGGGGGGTCGGGAGCAGGTGAGGGTTTTGCCCTCCTTTCTGCTAGAGATCCCTGTGTACAACTAGTGGGCCACTGTGTGACACAGAATGCTGGACTAGATGGGCTGAGGCCCGATTCAGCATGGCTCTTCTTATGTTCTTATGTTTTATGGCCTCATAAGTCAGTTAAATTTAGCCTCTCCACTAAGTGGTACCTTTAATGTCCTACTTGACAGATGCAACTGTCTTTCAAGTTGCAAAGGTTGACAACAGGCTACACAATCGGTTGAGAGCCCACCTCGACCTGGGCAGGCCTCAAACTCATGACCTTCTGGTCAGTAGAGATCTTATGCAGCTGACACCCAGCCAGTTGCGCCACATTCCCGGTTATCTTTAACCCACATTGGTTCTCAGCTGGCAGGAGAGAGTGGAGGCGCTGCCCTCCACTCTCCCCAGCCAGCTGACAACCAACACGGGTTATCTTTAACCCGTATTAGTTTTCAGCTGGTGGAGGAGAGTGGAGAAAATGCACTCCATCCCTCCTCGCCAGCTGAGAATCAACCCTCATTAGAGATATTGCGGGTTGATTCTGAGCTGGTGAGGGGGCATGGAGGTGGGCATCCCCTGCGCACTGTGCATGCGTGGCGCCACTAACGAAATAGTAACGAATTTCATTATTAAATACGGCTCGATTTCGAAACAGAGCCGGAAAATTGTGCAAGAGTATCACTTTCGAAACAGAAGCGGTTCCTCCCCCCCACACACACACAAGTTTACAAACAATTCTTTTGGATCAACCACCCCTAGTGGCTGTTCCAATGTGCCTTCCCTGAATAAAGTAAATAATGCCCTGCTGTGTTCAAACTCTGCAAATGTCCTCAGAAACACTTTAATTACAGGTTGCCCCACATTGTCCTTGAAATCTTCCTGTTATATACAATCTACCTCTGTCTGCATCCCGTGTTTATTGATTTAAAAAATTTTATATTCACATTTGGCCCACCTGAAATGGGTTTAAACTGTATGTTATTGCTTATGTTTGAGTTTTAATGATGGTATTGTTTTACAATTGCTGTTATGTTGTTATTATGTGTTGTTGGGCTCGGCCTCATGTAAGCCACACCGAGTCCCCTTGGGGAGATTGTTGCGGAGTATAAGTGAAGTTAATAAATAAATAAATAAATATTTTTCTGCTTAGAACTGGGAAATATGGCATTGTGGACTCAGATAACCCAGTTAAATGCAAATATTGAGGGATTTTCTGCCTTGATATTCTGGGTTATATGACTGTATGGAAGTACCCCAAGACATTTTGGAATAGATGGGAAATGGGTTAACATAGTTCTGATGATGATGATGATGATAATGATGATGATGATTTGAGGTGGTGGAAGAATGAGATAAAATTTCTGCTATTTCTTTTGTTTCTAGATTTAGCAGTGCTTTTATCTTCTTAGCAGAGGTAAGGAAAGATTAGAATGACATCCAAGCAAAGCAAGGACATTGTGCTGCCCCAGGCAAAGCATGACATCGTGCCCTCGCCCATGTCCATTTTCTCTCCCATTCAGAAGCCAACCAGCCTGGCAGTTAAAATACATTAATACTGATGATATGACAGTGTCCTCCTCTGTACTAGAGGATGGCACACCAGCTTAGAACACACATGTCAAGCCACGTGGCACAAAACAACTCGAGTTTCAAGCACGTTGCTACCATTTTCCACCCTCCACATCCATCTTCAAAGATCACTTTGCCCTGTCCATCTAAAGCCACCTCAGTCTGACCAACGGTAGGATCAGTGTTGAGTGACACACTGGATGCAACATTTTACTGACACATAGTAAGTCAATCTCTAAACATCTACCTCCGGGAGGGAAAGCTCAGTTTGTTTGGCATTGGTTGAAACTCCGAGTTACATGCAGTGAAATTTAGAAGCGTCAACAAAATTTGTGAAAGAAGTCAAAAAGCCAATATCATGGAGAATAAAGCTTCTTATCATAGCCTTATTTGTAGCTGTTAGTCAAATTCAGTAGTGGTGGAGGTTATGTATTACCTGTAGTAATACTTAGTATGGGTTGATGTAGGTTTTTTGGGCTATATGGTCATGTTCTAGAACAGGGGTGCTCAGAATGGTGATCGGGATCACCAGGGTGATCTTTGGGCCTCATCCTGGTGATCTTGAGGCCCCTGACCAGGTTTTTTGCAGTTGGTCCTCTTCACGCGCCCCTGCACGCTGCAAAGAAGTCCTCCATCGTTGCTCCTCCCCCCTCCCTGCTCGCGTGCCGCCTCCAAAAGCTCCAGAGTCCAAGAGGCAGAATGGGGCCCCTCTTTTGGATTCCTCCTCCTCCCTCCCTCGTAGGAGACCAAAGGGGGCGGGCCTGGATGACGCGATGCATGGCTGGCCCCGCGCGCATGCGCAGAAGCGCCCATTCTGCCTCTCGAACTTCTCGTGAGCTCTTGGAGGCGGCACGCATGCTGGTGGTGTGGAAATACGAGCAATGACGGAGGAGGAGGAGGAGAAGGACGCTTTGGGGTCATTTCGTTACCGCATCTCAAAGGTCGGTCTTTTTACTTTGGGGTGGGTGCTTGATTGTTCTGTGGCATGTCTCTTTGTTTATTTTTAATGTTTAAAAATCGCCTTTTAGCTCCAAAGCCTCTCTGCTTGCTTTGTTCCTTGAGAAATATATGTTGGGGAATATGGAAATGTGGGAGAAATGGGGTGGTTGGATGTATTTTTGCATGCCCCTTTGTTTACCTTGCTGAGTATTAAATGGCCTTGCAGTTCAAAAGCCTCTCTTCTTACTTTCTGGCTGATAATATGTGTGGTAATATGGCAGTGTGGGAGAAATGGGGTGGTTGGATGTATTTTTATGCTCTGTTTTATATTGTTGTTATTAAATTGAAATGTTGATGTTTTATAACTTCATTTTATGTAAACTGCCCCGAGCCTGCTGGAAGGAGCGGTACATAAAAATGAATAATAAATATAAATAAATAAATAAGAAAATAGTTATACGTTTTACATTTCTGGGTAGGTGATCTTTGGGACTTGGTTTTTTAATCAGTAGCTCCCATGCTGAAAAAGTGTGAGCACCCCTGTTCTAGAAGCATTCTCTGTCGTGAAGCAGACGCCAATTAAAGCCAAGCCCAGATGTAAAAGGGGGTAACTAAAAGTTTATTATACAAGGAATGGGAATGGGACTAACAAAAGACTAGCCTAACCGGCAAAAACCCAGGGAAAGCCCAATTAATCACTGCAGGAGAATCCAAAACAAACTCAGGACGTCCTCTGTGATGTCCTTCGTGGGGTGATCCAAAAGCGTAGTCTGTAACCGGTCTGGAATCAAGGGCAGGAGAATGACAGCGGAAATGAGGAGACAGTCCAAGGTCCAACAGGAGAGAAGGTCCAGTGGAGTTCAAACCCCGCCACTAGGAACACATGGCTATAGGAGTAAACTGGATCAGGAACACGATGCAAGATAACAGGATGCCAAGATAACAGGATACCAAGATAACAGGATACCAGACACAATAATAATAATAATAATATTTTATTTCTAACCCGCATCCATCTCCCCAAAGGGAACTCGGAGCGGCTTACATGGGGCCGTGCCCGAACAACACATCACAAAATATCAACAGCATTGAAGAAAAATAAACATAATAAAAGCAATAAACACAATAAAATACATCTGTGAAAGCACAACAGTACAGGTGAATCTAAAAACAGAACCGACAGGGCGGGCCACTGCTTGAACAACCTCTTAATTGATTGTTCTGTAATTGATTGGGTCAGAATAATAACTGGTTGAACATTGACGGGTTAGACAGTTCTTGGACCTTATCTAGGCACTCTATGTGGGGTTGCCTCTGAAGGCTGCCCGGAAGCTTCAGTTAGTCTAACGTTCGGCAGCCAGGTTACTAATGGGAGCAGGGTACAGGGAGTGTACAACCTCTCTGTTGCGCCAGCTCAAACTGGCTACCAATTAGTTTCCGAGCACAATTCAAAGAGCTGATATTGACCTACAAAACTCTATATGGTTCCGGGCCAGTTTACCTGTCCAAACGTATTCTCCTCTACGAACCATCAAGGCAGTTAAGATCTTCTGGAGGGGCCCTGCTCTCGGTCCCACCACATTTTCAATTGCGGCTGGTGGGGATGAGAGACGGCCTTTTGTGTGGTGGCCCCTCGGCTGTGGAACTCCCTCCCAACTGAGATTAAATCTGCCCCCTCACTCCTGACCTTCAGGAAGCTACTGAAATCCTGGATCTGGAAAGAAACATTCCTGGAATAATGGCTGAGTTTAGTAATAGATTAAGTCATTGATTATGTATGCGGACTGAAATTGGACATGTTTTTTATCTTGGCGATCTGGTTTATGTGTATTTTTATGTATTTTAATCTACTTGTATTTTAATCTTGCATTGTTTTTATGGTGTTTTAAATTGTAATTTGGCATTGAATCCGGCCAGAGTCCCTCTGCGGAGGTTGAGAAGATTGGTATATAAAAGTTTTTAATTAATTAATTAATTAATTAATTATCTCATGGAAGTTTCCCCCCTGTTTTCACACACTGGCAAAACAGAGTCCCATGACGGCCATCCCATGACACACGGCCACTTCCAGTGTCTGCCCGTGAGAATCTGTCTTGCCAGCAAAACACAGAGAAGTGGGGGGAAAGCAGAAAGAAGACAGGGAAGGGACATGGGATGGTTGGTCATCCCCAAAGATGGATATCCCCACTCTTCCCAACGTTTTATCCAGCTTCTCGCCCACTGGTGGGATAACATCCTAACTCTGCCCTCTTTGTTTGAATCAAATCCTTTTAAGCCCAAGGGAAATTATTTCCACGTAAATAAGGGTTAGACAAAGGTAAGTCATTTTACTATAACCCTGCCTATTACTTCCTTCATATCTTGCTCATTATCATCCTCACCCATAAGGGAAATATACTCAGGCGGTTGGCTTCTGACAATTTGCAACTCACTCTCATTAATCAGCTCTACTTCCCCGAAGAGCTTCTTTGTCGTCTGCACTCTGAGAAGGCCAATAATGTGCTGATGCAATTAAAAACCACCAGGTTGTTAATTTAAAGTAACATTGTAGCAAGGGTTATAACAGACTCTACAACTTGTTGATGATTTCTGGAAAGTTTTTGAGCACCAAAACTCTCTGTTGTCGAGTCTATAAGTATTAAAGGCAAATTAAGCCATCTTCCATAACAGGGATGCAATTAATAAATTAGACTCCAGAATCCCCATAGAGTGGAAAATATGACACATGAATAGAATATTTTCCACTTTGATTGATAGACACAAATAAAAACTATAGATTCGGCATGATGATGAAATACTTTAAAGCAGGGGACGGGAACCTTTTTGACTCAGAGAGCCATGAAAGCAAAATAATTGGAAATTTATTTCATTGAGAGGCATATAATATATATATAATATTTTAAGACTGAATTCAACTAAATGTGAGTATATACGTACATAGTATGAGAAAAGGATTCCCCCGGCAGAATGACGGGACACTTCAGACCTGGCCCTGCAAAAGGCATGCTCAGGACTCTGGGAAGGAAGAGAAGACGGAAGGGGAAAAGAAAGAAAGAAAGACAGACAGATAGACAGACAGACAGACAGACAGAGGAAATAAAGGAGAGAGGGGGAGAGGAAGAAAAAAAGAAGAAGGAACTATAGAAAAGGAAGAAAAGAAAAGCAGGAGAGAGACAAGGAGGGGAAAAGAAAGAAGGACATGGGAAGGGAGGAAAGGAAAGGGTGGGGAAAGGAAAGGGAGTGCGGAAAAAGTAAAATTATGAAGAGAAAATCAGAAAGGAAAGAAGGGGAGAGAGGGAAGTGAAAAGAAAGGAAGGAGAACGAAAGGAAGACTTGGGGAAAGAATAGAAGAGGGAGGAAGGAAGAGAGGGAGGGAGGGGGAATGGAGGAAGGAAGGAAGGATAGAAGGAGAAGGAAAGGGTGAAGGGAGAGAAAGGAAGGAAGAGGAAGGAAGTAAGAGGGAAAATGGAGGAAAGAAGGAAGGGGAGAGAGTGAGGGAAAAGGAAGGAGAGAAGGAAAGAATGGAAGAGCGAGGAAGGAAGGAAGGAAGGAAAGGAAGGAAGGAAGGAAGGAAGGAAGGAAGGAAGGAAGGAAGGGGGAGAATGGAGGAAAGAAGTTAGGGAGAGAGGGAGGAAAAAGAATGAAAGAAAAGGAGAGGGAAAAAGAAAGGAAGAGAAAGGAAAGAAAGAAAGGGGGAGGGCGGGGGGCCAAGGCGGACCTTGGCGTCGATGTCGGCAAGGCAGTCCATCCAGAAGGCATTGAAGAGGCCACGACTCTTGAGCTGCCCGGCAATGAGGGCGATGAGCTGGGCGTCCTCCGGGGGCAGTAAGGCCGGGTCCGCGGTGCCAGGGCCAGGCCCGCCTCCACCGCCTCCCCCGAGGCCCGTGGTGAAGGACAAAGAGGAAGACAAGGACGAGGCGCTGTCGCCACTGGCGGCTTCCACCATCTCTGGCAAAGAGCGTGCAGGGCCCCAAGAGCAGCAGGGGATGAGAAAGAGGTGGCGATGGCGGCGCGGAAGTGGCAATCGTGGTGCATTTGCGTCACTCCTCCCTGCTGCATGCTGGGAAACCGAGGCCTGGGCTGCTCTGGAAAACCAGATGCAATCATGAAAAGAGCCACATCTGGCTCCTGAGCCCTTTAGAGCCTCCACGGAAACAGTGAGTTCCCGGTAGAAGATGGCGCAGTATATTATAGCAATATGCCTCCTGTTTCTAGTTTTTTGTTTTATTTTGTTTTTTTGTGGTGCTGTTCTGCTCTTAAAGACTTTCCACAATACTCACTATAAAAACAGAATGCTTTCCAAGTGAGGACTTTGGTCTGTCTGCAATACTATTTTTATGTTCTCTTCTCAGATCCTATACTCTTCACATTTTTGATAGTTTTTAGTTGGTGCAAGAAGATATTACACTGGTAGGAATTTTGGAATTTCCCTTTTGGCCAAGACGGTTGCCTTTGCTTGTGTGTTCTGAAACAGTACTCCTGAATGAAGGAGGTGGAGAACATACCAGCTCTTCGCAGCACGTTTACATTTTTGGACAACAACATGCTCGAAGCATAAATAACACCATCAGAATAGATACCAAGAACACATGGAGAAACAGAGAGAGATGTAGAGGAAGAGACATGGTGCCAAATTTCCTAGATGAGTCAATCAGACTTTGAACCATGCTATGAATATTTCTGCTCTTACTGAACTCTTTGCCATATTCCTCCCACCTAAAGCTCAAATGGTGCCACTGACCATCTGTCTTTCTGTGGATTTCAGACAGGTTTGGAAAATCATTATGTTCTTCTACATTTCTATGGCCCTATCAGAATAACATTGCCCTATCAGGATCTCATTAAAAGGAATTGCACAAATAACACAAGAGAGAAATTCCTATAGCCACATATGTATGAAAATAAGGAATTGCCTGGTTCATTGACCCTCTGAACAACAAGGTCCTCGTAAACGATGATTTCATATGCATTCGACTCCATCTCTCCCCATCGGCAACTTCCATAATCCAGTGCTGCAAGAATCCACGAGCAACATTTATTTATTTTATTTATTTATTTACTTACTTTATTTATATTCCGCTCTTCTCACCCCAAAGGGGACTCAGAGCAGATTACAGTACACATACTTGCAGAAAATCACTGCAGTTCAACATATGACATATATAGACGAACATACGACATATATAGACGAACAGAGGCAAACTCCGGCCACCAGGGGGAGCTGACGCACTCCTCATCTCTCAGCATTTTCCAGCGTCCCCTTTTGTTTTCCTCCGCATTCCTCAGCGATTTCTGGAGTTCTTTAATGGCCTCATAAATCATTCAAAAATTGCCTCCCCACTTTAATGTGGTACCTTTATCTCCTACTTGGCAAATGCAACTGTCTTTCGGGCTGCAAAGGTCGACAGCAGGCTACACTTAAAGTCGAGCACCCACCTCAACCCGGACAGGCCTCAAGCTCATGACCTACTGGTCAGAGAGATCTTATGCAACTGACACTTAGCCAGCTGCGCCACATTCCCGGTGCCTTTGTTTGAATTGATGGGGGAAATAAAGCAGGAAGAATGAGATGTAAATGTAGAAACACTGATATTGCATGGGTGATTGCATTATTTTTGATATGTTCTCAAAAAGGTTCGCTCACTTTTCCCAGGAAGGATCGCCATCAAAAGATGGTCCAGGAATAGCAATTTGTTGGCCTTTCTGGTGCTTTGTATATCATATCCAAAAATCCCTAGCCAACATAGATAATGGGAAAAAAATTGTGGGAATTGTCACCCAAAACAACTACTGGGCAACTCTATTCCCTATTCTCATTCTCTAGTGTGATGATAAATTCTGGCAAAAGTTATTCATTTCAGTAGAGTTCACTCTTTTCCTCAATATCCCATTTCCTTGGTAAATTCAAGAATGTATACCCCCCCCCACACACACACACACAGAGAAATAGGGGTCATACTGCATATTCCCTGTACATGTGTGCATGTTATTGCGCAAGCAACCCGTGTAGTTTTCCTATATTAATCAAGGAATACTCGCAGATGGTTTGGCCCCTTCCTTTCTCTGAAATAGAACAAGCTTGGACGGTGGCAATGAGGTCCTGAGGTTGTAGGTTTGATTTGAGTTTCCTTCTCTAGATGGTTGACCTTAAGGGGTTAAACAAGCACCACCTGCCCGGGTTTGAATTTAGAGTTTTCCTTCTCTTAGGATGGTAGCCAGAAGGCCAGAGAGCCCATCCTGCCCATTGACACTCTTTGTCAGACTCTTCGGTTGTGATCTGTCTGGCATGGGAGGCCCTACCATGCAACCGCTAGCATAGCTCACAACTTTATTAGAGTATGAAAGTCTCTCTTCCACTACAAGGGGGCACCAATTAGGGTTCCCATATGTCCCTTATTCTAATGGACATCCCTTATTTTGGCCCTAAAATTTGTGTCCCTTATTTTCAGGCCTTGTCCCTTATTTTTGACTAGCAGGACAGGACTGGCGGGGTTGACCAGAGGAAGGTGCGCGCTGCGGTTTCCACGGCAATGCCTGCCCGGGGATTCCAACTCGCAGGGCAGCCTGCGTCCCCGTTGGAAGGAAGAGGCGATACAGGACTTTTTCAAAGTACAGTAGACTCAATTAACCGTTACCCAAGGGGAATGTTGGATCATGTTGGATAAAGATAGTTTCTGGTTGCTTGAAAGTTACTCTTAAAATAGGCCTAGCTGTGCATCCCAATACTATACAATGCTGTGTATCCAATACTATGCTATACCATTAACTATTGACATAATAATCATGAAGATGTACTGTCTTAAAAAATATATTTTATATTAATGTTTAGACAGTGTACTTTTAAAGTCAGCAAAGTCAAGTACTAAATACAGATGGAGAAAATAAGGAAGTTCTAATAATGTTTTTTCTGCATAACAAAGCATGCAGAAACATGTCATGTACTGTTAAGAGGGTATAAGTCAGTTTCTTTTGTGAGTTTCAATCATTATCTTATTCTGTTAACTATTTCTACCTAATGTTTGCATTTCAAGTTTTTTAATGAAGTGTCCCTTATTTTTGTGAAAAATCCCGTAAATGTCCCTTATTTCTTATATCAAAAAATGGCAACCCTAGCACCAATGGAGAGGATATTACATGTAATATTACTAATAATATATAATAATAGTGGTATACTACAATATAGTAATATTTAATACTAATATTGTGCTATGCTAAAAATATAATATATTGTACACATATATATTATTGATAATAATATAATGTAATACAATATAATAATACTAATAATAATACAATATAATCATTTTATCTTTCATATATTTCATATTACATGTACTAATAATATTATAGTATAGTGGTATAGTACAATATATTAATGTATAATACTAATATTGTGCTATGCTAATAATATAATATACTAGCTGTACCCGGCACGCGTTGCTGTGCCCTATTTTGGAGATGCGAGGAAGTCTGAGTATGTAAGTTGTTGTTGTTGGGGTCATGGCTGTATTGTTGTGGGTTGTTTTGGTGGGTGGGATGTTGGAGTCCTGTGGAGTTGTTGTTGTGTGGTGTTGCTGGCGTTCTGCATTGCTTGTGGATATACAATGTTTTTTGTCTTTCCGTCGGCTGTGTTGATGTAGAGGTTGGTGCTTGTGTGGTTGGAAGTGAGTGTATGTACTTGAAATCCCATTATCCATGGTGTGTCCTCCTCTGAACTGCAGTCGGATGGAGTGTGGGTCATGGGGGGCATTGTGTGCCAAGTTTGGTCTTTATCAGTCTTGGTTCTGGGACACAGTGGTCTGTGGGGAATGATGGGTTTTGAAGTATTACAAATGCCATTATCCATGGAGGTACTTCAAGTCCCATAATCCATGGTCCACCCTCCTCCAAACTGTAGTATAATGTCATAGGGGCTCTGTGTGCCAAGGTAGGTTACTGTAAATTCAGGCCATACACAGTGTCCCATGAGCTGAGACCTAGTCAGGAACACCAAGTTAATGAAGCCTTACTGTCAATTCAGGCCATACACAATGTCCAATGAGCTGAGGGCTAGTCAGGGAAATTAAGTTATTGAAGCCTTACTGTCAATTTTGGGCGTGGTCTGTGATTTGTAGGGGTGTAAATTTTGTGCCTCAGCCCTTTGCCTTATCCTCCTCTGACAGTTTATTATGGGTCGGAATGTTCATGTTGGCTGGCCAGTACAGGAGTTATGCAAATCCGCCCTTATTGGCAGCCAATCATGTTGTCAGAATGTAGAGGCTGGGAGAGTCGTTGGCAGCCCTGGAGGATGCTGGGAAATGTAGGGTTTTTTTACTCATTGTTTTGGGGGCCTTTTAGGTTTTGGGGGGGAAAGTTTCTTTGCTACAAACATACCTTGTCTGAGGCCTATTTCTGTTGGCAAGTTTGGTGTCTCTGCGTTGTAAGGTTTCTCTGTTTGGGACGGTCGTTCCATGACGACTCTTCCTTTATATATATAGATATATTATATGGCTCTCACTGAAATAAATTTCCAAATATTTTGCTTTCATGGCTCTCTGAGTCAAAAAAGTTCCCGACCCCTGTGTTAGAGTCATAATCTTTTGAGAAAATGGCATTCAGCAGCATTCATACATATACAAACAGTAGAGGTTCAGAAGTGTTCCTTTTAGTTGCTCAATATCATCTACTCTCCCTTAAAATATATTTGCCTTTAAATCATGCTCATGACAAAATAAGTAGACTTCTTTAAAAGTAGCATAGCTGGGTTTACTCACAAACTTCATGTATTCAGCATACAGGTACTAACCTTATCAGTTCACTTGCAAATAGGATTTGAAGTAGTTTCTCTGAGCGGGTAACACAGGGCATCTTTCTCATAATCAATAGTCCATAGTCCAAAGCATCTCTCTGTCCTGAGAGTCTAACAGAGTCTAGTGGAGTCTAATGGCTTGTGTACAGCATACTGTTCCTACTGAAGCCTAAAACATACTTTTCTACTGAAGTCTAAACTATATTATTCCTGCGGTCTTCGAAAGGCACACTGAGATCTAAACTGGAGTCTGAGCCCTGAACAACCCAGTTCTGATCACATGGTTGGCAAACCAATACACACGTATACAATATAGCAGTGTTTCCCAACGGGTGTGACGTGTGATTAGAGCAATAGGTACAGCTGTGGTGGGAAGGTAATGGTGTTCCATGCAGTCATGCTGCATCTATGAGAAATGTCAGCTCGTGAGGTTAGAAATGGGTCCCCCCCCCCCCCCCCTGAGTTGGTTGAAGTGGACCTAATGTAAGGGTACAATCTGATCCTTTAGAGCAATGAGTAAATCACTGAGTAGTTTAACTTGCTGGGCAAAAGGTTAGCAGTTTCAATCCACGGACTGTGGTGAGCTCCCAGCAGTAGCCCTAGCTTCTGTTGACCTATCAGTTTCAAAGCATGTAAATGTGAGTATAGCAATAGGTACAGCTGTGGTGGGAAGGTAACAGTGTTCCATGCAGTCATGCTGCCTAAAGGAACTTGGAGGCATCTATGAGGAATGCCAGCTCGTGGGGTTAGAATCCCCCCCCCCCCTGAGTTGGTTGAAATGGACCTAATGTAAGGGTACAATCTGAACCTTTTGAGCAATAAGTAAAGCACGGAGGTGTTGAACTTGCTGGGCAAAAGGTTAGCAGATTTAATCCATGGACTCTGTTGAGCTCCCAGTATTAGGCCCAGCTTCTTCCAACCTTTTTTTTTTTAATAACATGTAAATGTGAGTAGAGCAATAGGTACTACTTACCAAAGTATTGCAAGGAAGAATTAGAATCGGTGAGGGTGGGGAGGTTAGGTATTGCTAGTTGTCTCTGTCACCTGTTGTTCGCTTGTCTGTGTGAGACGGAGGAGCACGGAAGCAGTGCGTTGCCTAAGTCTCGTCACACAGAAATAGCAAGGGAAAGGGCTGTGTGGTCTTGGCAGCCATTAGGATAGGTTTTTTTAATTTAAGGGAGTAAGCCTTATTTTGATTCGCGGGTTTATTTTTGAATTTTTGACAGCACGCATGCGCGGTGGGTGTTTTCTGGCGCTAAGGGTCTTGGGTAATGTAGTTTATTTAGGTTGGATTGCCGATGGCGCCGGGTGAGCTGCAGAGGGAGGTTTTGGGGAAAGGTAAGCAGAGTTTTGGGTGTTTTGGACTGGTGGGAAGGGGAGGGAAGTTGTGTGTAGTGTATTTTGTTGTGGAATTGTGTTTTTTGGGGGCGTGGGGAGGGGGTAATGTGTTTAAGCGGGTTTTTTCGTAGTTTTGGTAGTGCGCATGCGCGGTGGGTGGTTTTAGGCGCTAGGGGTCTTGGGTAATGTAGTTTATTTAGGTTGGATTGCCGATGGCGCCGGGTGAGCTGCAGAGGGAGGTTTTGGGGAAAGGTAAGCAGAGTTTTGGGTGCTTTGGGCTGGTGGGAAGGGGAGGGAAGTTGTGTGTAGTGTATTTTGTTGTGGAATTGTGTTTTGTGGGGGCGTGGGGAGGGGGTAATGTGTTTAAGCGGGTTTTTTCGTAGTTTTGGTTGTGCGCATGCGCGGTGGGTGGTTTTAGGCGCTAAGGGTCTTGGGTAATGTAGTTTATGTAGATTGGATTGCCGATGGCGCCGGGTGAGCTGCAGAGGGAGGTTTTGGGGAAAGGTAAGCAGAGTTTTGGGTGTTTTGGACTGGTGGGAAGGGGAGGGAAGTTGTGTGTAGTGTATTTTGTTGTGGAATTGTGTTTTGTGGGGGCGTGGGGGGGGGGTAGGGTTTTTAGCGGTTTTTTAGTAGTTTTGGTAGTGCGCATGCGCGGTGGGTGGTTTTAGGCGCTAGGGGTCTTGGGTAATGTAGTTTATTTAGGTTGGATTGCCGATGGCGCCGGGTGAGCTGCAGAGGGAGGTTTTGGGGAAAGGTAAGCACAGTTTTGGGTGTTTTGGGCTGGGGGGAAGGGGAGGGATGTTGTGTGTTGTGTATTTTGTTGTTGATTTGTGTTTTTTGGGGCGTGGGGAGGGGGTTAGGGTTTTTAGCGGGTTTGGCGAAGTTTGGGGGATGGGGCGGCAGCGTTTTGCCGGCCATGTGCGCGGGAAGGGGGGCTGGGTATGGTTGTGTATGTGTTGTGTATGTGTTGTTTTAGGGTTTCGGGATGCGGTGAGGGTGGTTTGTGTTTTATTTGTTTATGGATGAGGCTTTGAGTAGGGTGTGTTGTTCTATGGCGAAGTGGTTAGGATCGGTCTGCAAAACGCTGCCGGCCATGTGCGCGGGAAGGGGGGCTGGGTATGGTTGTGTATGTGTTGTGTATGTGTTGTTTTAGGGTTTCGGGATGCGGTGAGTGTGGTTTGTGTTTTTTTTTTTTATGGATGAGGCTTTGAGTAGGGTGTGTTGTTCTATGGCGAAGTGTTTGGGATCGGTCTGCAGGGCTTTGTCTGAGATGTGCGAACGTTCGAAACGTTCGTGCTGGGAGCGGAGAGTCCGGGGTGGGATTCCCTTTGTTAATTTTTAGGGGGGGTGTTTTTGGGTGTTGCGAGGTATTTAGGGCCGGTTTTTTGACTGTTGTCTGTACCTCGTGGTCAGGGCCAGTCAGTTGTTTAGTGTGGTGTTTCTGCGACGTATAGTTTCGTTGTCTATATCCTTCTTTGCACGACCACGTCTCCTTTATATATATAGATTGTATGTATGTACATATAACTTGTAAGCCACTCTGAGTCCTCTTCCGGGTGAGAAGGGCAGCATATAAATGTCATAAATAAATAAATAAAATTGTTTCTGTTGAGCTTTACATCTGAAGGGGGGATTGTATGGCTAGATGCTTCCCTTAACAAGAATGACACCTACTTACATAAAGAGAGCATTTTGGAGTGACAGCCATGTCACCTTCTCCCTTACATGCTAGCCTGCAACACAGATCTTATTTTTGTATTGGGGAACAGGAGCAGAGAGAGAGGGGGGACCATGCTGTAGTTGTGTGAAAGTGTATTGAGGTATGTTTTGATGAAGACATATTCTGCTGGGTCTTGTGGTAAAAAAAAATTGCGATGCATTATGTGCTATTAAAGAAATCTGTTCCAAGGAAGCGCCTGTAGAGGAAGGGGAAAAAATCTTGTCAAGTCTTTTTGTCTCATATTTCAGAGCCAACCCACCCACACAACGGCATTGATGATTAGCAACTTGTCAGTGATGGCGTAAATAAATACATTTTTATCTTGGAAGAGTCATTTGCTGGGTTCGGTTTATTCTGAAAAGATTTTGGCTCCTCGGTTGCCATACAATTCTGTTTCGAATCTAGCACCAGAGCTTAATTTGATAAAATTAGAAGTGTTGGTGTTTGTGCTTCGGTGGGAGACCTTTCCCAGAAGCCTTTACCTTAAATAGCATGTGGTACAGTTCTTCCTGAAATGTTCTGGGAACTTGGGGAGTTTGGGGTTTGGGTGGATGTTTGAATGAATCACTGATTCATGGAGTTGGAAAGAATTTCAAAGGTTGTCTATTCTGACCCTACTATTACAAGAAATCCGTTATTGCCTTTTCCCCAGAGGTTATCCAGTCTCTGCTTAAACATATCAGATAAACTGTTTCTGCGTGGAGAAATATGATGGAGAGAACTAGATTTCAGTGGCCCATGGTTAAAAAATGAACCAGGAAACCTTCAAAAAGAATGATACGTATGCATAACACCCACGCACACACTTTCTTCTTAAGTGATATCATCAATACTGCATGATATATTTGTACATTTGGATTGGTGGGAGAAAAGCGTTCTGTCGTTGTTTGCACTGAAAATACAGACAGTGCCAAAAATGTATACCGTATTTTCTGGCGTATAAGACTACTTTTTAACCCCAGAAAATCTTCTCAAAAGTCAGGGTTGTCTTATACACGGGAGTCAACTTATACACCAGGCATTGTCTTATAGGCCAGGAGTCATAGAGTGGGTGCTGAAACTTCCAATCCGGATTGGAGAATCTGTGGCTGCCGCATATGGTGAAGGGAGCTCAAAAATGGCAGTGGCCGCCTCCCTGTTGTATGCAGCAACTGTATGAAAACATTAAGGGTGACGCTGTACAAGTGGACTTAATGCGGTCCCGGTGGTGAGGTGAAGAGGCGCCTCACCGGAATTCGACAGGAGGGCGAGCATCAGATCCTCCCGGAGAGATTGGAGTTTGAGAAAGGGGGTGCGTTAGTCACATAGAACAGGGCTGTCCAACTTCTGCCGGCGCAAGGGCCGGACTTCTGGTGATCACCTGGGGGCCACCCGGCCACGCTCCGGCCACGCCCCGGCCACACCCCCCACCACGCCCTGGCCATGCGGCTCCCCCTCTCCCAAAGCGTCACAATAGCCTTGGAAGTGGGCGATTTCGCCTGCTTCCGAGGCTGTTGTGATGCTTTGGGAGAGGGGGCGGAGCCACGGGGAGCCTTCCGCGGCTCTGCCCCCTCGCCCAAAGCGTCACAACAGCTGTTGTGACGCTTGGGGGGAGAGGGCGAAGCCGCGAGGATGCTCCCTGTGGCTCCGCCCCCTCGCCCAAAGCTGGCGTGATGCTTTGGGGGAGAGAGAGGAGCCACGGGGGGCTCCCCCCGCCCACCCAAAGCGGGCAAAACTGCGCGCATGCGCACTTTTCTTGGATTTTTAAAAAAAAATCTATTTTTTTATTAAAAAGCTTAGGGGGGCGTAGGGAAGGGGCTGGGGGCCGTATACGGCCCCCGGGCCACCAGTTGGACAACCCTGACATAGAAAATAGATTCCTTTATTAGACTGGTTTGGGAGGGTTTTCGCCAGACATGAAGCTACGTTTAGTTTGAATGGACTCATGCTCAAGACTCAAGTTTCACGTTGACCGCAGGAGCAGTTTGGCCTTGCTGACTCTAAGTTCATGTTGACCACAGGAGCGGTTTATTTGCTTTATATCTTTCAATCTTTGGACTATTCTTTATTCTAAATAAAAGTACTTATACAGACACTGCTTGTGTGTGTGTGATCTAGGGGGGGTACTGCCACAATCTGAGGTGCAACACTCCTGAAGACTGCAGTGAAGCAGTGCAGGTGCGAGATCTGAGAGGCAGAGAAGCAGGTACAGTAATAGGAAAATTATCATATTGAAGTCAAATCTGATGCTTTTAAAATTTTTATTTGGTGTGCATTGGAAGAGGGGTAGTCTTATACGGCGAATATATCCCAAACTCTATATTCTAACTGGAAAAGTTGGGGGTCGTCTTATATGGCCAGTCGTTTTACACACCAGAAAATATGGTACACATTTTAAGATAGGAAAAACATATTGAAATTGTAATAATATATGCCAACAACAAAAGATGAGTACATGTCATGTTTGACTATTGCAATTATAAGAGGTGCTCAAAGTAGTTACCATTGGCGTCCAGACATTTCCAATTATGGCAAACTACTGCCTGAGTAATACTAACTAAAGTATGTATATATTTCTTCCCAATGTATTTATTTATTTACATCATTTTTACCCCACTCTTCTCAACCCCCGAGGGGGGACTCAGTGCGGCCTAACAAAAAGGCAACAATTTGATGCCGAACACAATAAATACAATCTATATATATAAAAGGGAAGTGGTCGTGCAACGGGGCAAATGCACGCCAAAACTACATCTCCCACACAAACAACAAAACCCAGGGCCACTCATCCCCACCCCGAGGTACATCAACCACCCACTGAAACACCCCTACACACAACACAAAGCCCCCAAAACATCCCCCGAAAAACTACATTACTACGCATGCGCAAAACACCCCAGACACACAAAAACGGCCGCCATAGAAACATCACAATACCCAGCATGCGCAACATCCCACGCCATGCCCCCCTCCTCCGCCGCTTACTAACCACTCCTGAGACCAAAGAGGCGACATCCTCCATGCGGCTCCCAGGACCCAACAGCACACATCCCGGGAGGACGCCGCTGCGGTCCCGCCCGCACGACCCTCCACCAGGAGAGACAACAACACGGCGAGGGAGAACGGCGCAGCCACGGGACTACAACTCCCAGAAGGCTCCGCGCGGCACACTCGAAAGAAGGGCGGAGACAGCACCGGAAACAGCCCACAATGCCCGCGCAAAGCATTCCGGGAGCCGTAGTCCCCTGCCCGGACACGCCTTCTCCGCCATGCCCGATTCCTCCGCCCCCTCCGCAGCCTCCTCCCGTCCTCCCCCGGGGACGGGGCCGGGAGGGAAGCCGCGCCGTCTCTCTCCCTTCCGCCTCCTCTTCGGCCAGCGGAATGGAGGCGGCGGGTAGCGGCGGAGAGCCCTTGCCGCCTCTCTCCGGTAGCCGAAGAGCAGGCCAAAGGGGAACCGGGGAACCCCTCTCCCTGCGGCCTCCGCTGCCCGAGGAGGAGGCCGCAGGGAGAGGGGTTGCCCGGTTCCCCTTCGGCATCCTCTTCGGCCACCGGAGGAGAGGCGGCAAGGGGCTCTCCGCCGCTACCCGCCGCCTCCATTCCGCTGCCCAGGGACGAGGCCGAGGGGGAGCCGCACCGTCTCTCGCCCTGCGGCCTCCTCTTCGGCCAGCTGAGAGGAAGCCGCGGCCGGCGTAGGAGAGCCCTTAACCGCCTCTCCTCCACTGCCCGAGGAGAGGGCCACGGGGGAAGGAAATCGAGCGCTTCCCCATCGCCCTCCTCTTCGGCCTCCTCCTCTACACATACACACACATAAAAACAAAACAACATATAAAAACCCACATAAAAACACATATAAAAAAACACAACCACATACAAACACATATATCTACACACCTAAACATACACATCCACACTAATACATACACAAATATACACACACATATCCCCACCTCTCCATATACACACATACATAATATACATACACAAACACACACATATATATACACATAATCAAACACGAAACCCCCACAGATAACTACACATAAATACATACACACATACCAACAACTATACACACACAAACACACACACAATATATACACACACAAAAATAAACACACATAATACATCCACACACACATGCACACAAACCCCAAAAATATACATACACACATACAACTATAAACACACATACATACATACACACATATACACACACAAAACATGCATACATCATTTTTCAACCCTTACAACCTAATACTTTCCCACATCAACATACATAGGGCACAGCAACGCATGCCGGGTTCAGCTAGTACAATATAAAAACATAACATTCAAGATTAAAATACAGTTAACATTATCACATAATGCACATACACTTAAGTTAAAAACAACATTCCGTCCATCACATAAGCATTGAGCCATAACCATCAACTTACCCATTACAATTACAATCCAAAGTGCTGTATTGTGCTACTGTACCAACAGTGTAGCCAGTTTTCTATGGTACACCACATCCTTTAAGATCCTCCATTGGTAGAAGTCACTGGGTGTACAGTCAGGAGAACATGGGAGGAAAGTCAACAGTACCTCTTCATCCTATCCATTGTCCTGGCAAATACTCATCAAGGTAAGCTCTCATGTCTTGGTGGAACTGCACCACATCACGAGCCCTAAAGAAACTTGCAGATGTAGTCTTAAAACAATTGTCAATAAACTCTGAGTATTCCTTGAGGACATTGAGTTAAGGGGGGCCCATTTGAAGTCAGGACCCACAGTTCAAGTAGCAGTCATATAAAAGCAGGCTTTCTTAAACTGTGGGTCCCAACCTCAAATGGGGTCTCCTTAGCTCAATGTTGGGGCCACGAAAAAAAATGTCAACAATAAAAGTTTTCTAAATGCCACCTAGTGGCTGTTTTAGACATGTACACAAATCTGTTCCACAGTGTTTACAATGGACTCAGCAGTATTGCTTCAGTTCTACTTCACAGAAAGAAAAATATCTTGAGTGGAAAGGGGCAGTGAGTGGGAAAAGTTCAAGGAGCGCTAAAATAGAGGACGAAACAAGTTTCTTTTCTGCCTCTCCATAGATTAGCATATGAACCACCATTCAATCACAAGAAAAGAGTTTTCACCTAAGGATTCTTGACAGATGAATAAAATGCCCGTGAGAGTAGTGGACTCTTCTTCTTTAGAGACTTTAAACAAAGGCTGGGTGGATATCTTTCTGGAATGCTTCAGTTGTATATTCTGGCAAGACGGGGAACTGAACTGGATGACAGTTGTGATATCTTCAAATTCCAGTTCCATTATTCTATGATTCAATGAAAATAAGGTCCCTTCTACACTGTCATATAATGCAGACTATCAAAGCAGATAATCCACATCATCTGCTTTGAATTGGATTATATGAGTTTACACTGACATATAATTCAGTTCACAGCAGATAATCTGGATTTTATATGGCAATGTAGAGGGGCCTAATAGGGCTAATTGAAAGGTATGTAATAGTTGATAAGAAATCTATCCTAAGCATCATAACCATCTTATTTTAAAATAAATCTATTCTTTTTCAAATGTTTTTTCTTACTTTGTTTCCAAACTTGAAAAAAAAGGGAGTTTTATTAGCATAATGTAGTACAGTGATTTTCAACCAGTGTGCCGCGGAACACTAGTGTGCCGTGAGAGATCATCAGGTGTGCCGTGGGAAATTATTTTCAAACTTCATTCATATATAAACTATAAGGTGCATCTGTCCCTTTAAGAAATGGAACCATAGCACTCTCGCGTCACCTAAGAAGTGACACGAGAGTGCTATGGCTACGCCATCTTGGATTCGCTCAGACGCAGCTAAGTAAACAAAGTTAGAGTTAGTGCTGCAGCTGCGCGTCAAGTGACAGTGGCAATTTGGGATCACAGCAAGACTGGGTTAGGGACCCATACAGCTCAGCATTCGTTGCTGGAAAGGACATGACTTTAAAGGAGCAAGAGGAACTCATTGAACTGAAACAAGATTGTAGTTTAAAGCTAAAATGGCTGGGTTCCCCGGACTGTAGGGATGTTCAGCTTCCAACCCTGGACGGTGTGACATTATGTCCGTCGCCCTCTGTTAAGAGCTTAGGAGTAACCCTGGACCCCCTGTTGTCGATGGAGGCTCACGTCTCCAGCGTCAGCAGGGTAGCATTTTTCCATCTTCGACAGGCGAGGAAGCTGGCCCCCTACTTGTCCCGGCGCGACTTAGCCACAGTGGTCCAAGCCACGGTCATCTCGAGACTGGACTACTGTAACGCTCTGTACATTGGCCTTTCTCTGTCGGTAATCCAGAGACTCAAGCTGGTGCAGAACGCCGCAGCGCGACTCCTGGCAAGGGTCCCGATTGGCCACCACATCATGCCAATCCTGCGCGAACTGCACTGGCTCCCAATTGAATGCCGGATTGCCTTCAAAGTGTTAGTCCTGACTTTTAAGGCCTTACATGGTCTGGGGCCAGTGTACCTGCGGAACCGCCTTGTCCCATATCATCCCACCAGATCACTGTGCTCCGAAGAGCTAAATCTCCTGGTCATCCCAAATGTGAAGACCTACCATCTGTCCGCAACACGCCGGCGGGCTTTCTCTGTTGCAGGCCAAACCCTGTGGAACGCACTGCCCGCCGGCATCCGTGCCACCCAGGGCCTCCTCCCATTCAGGGGAGCAGTTAAGACATTGCTGTTCCAGCAAGCCTTCGGGGTTAACTAGACTGTAGCTTGCGCTGCCTAGCTGACACCCCACTGCAACTCCATCTGCTGTTTTCAACTGTTCTAATTCTAATTCTATTCTGTTATGAGTCGCCCCGAGCCGTTGGGGGGGGGCAGACAAATGCGAAATAATAAATAAATAAATAATAAAGTTTGCTGATCTTCCTTTGGACAGTTTTTGGTTATCTGTTGCCAGGAGTTCCCCATTCTGGCCAACAAAGTTATTTTGACATTGCTCCCGTTTTCAACCACATATCTGTGTGAGATGAGCTTCTCAAGCTTGACTGCGATAAAAACTAAAAACAGAGAGAGTCTGACAGCTGTTGAGCAAGAGCTTCGTGTGTGTCTTTCTACCATTCCTGCCAGGATTTCTATGTTGTGTTCATTGAAACAGGTCCAGGTTTCACACTAAGTGAGTGTATAAATACATTTAAAAACATATTAACTATATGTATTACTGTGTTAGAGTGTCATTTTGTGCCATTTTGGTTGGTGGTGTGCCCCAGGATTTTGTAAATGCAAAAAATGTGCCGCAGCTCAAAAAAGGTTGAAAATCACTGATGTAGTAAACTAATACAATGTGAGGTGGTGGTAGAAGCAGTAGAAATTTTGTCAATGCTTTTATGCTGGCTTAGATAAATAAGTGCTTGTCAGTGAATGCAAAAGGGAAGGTGTCTTTGATGCATTAACCTTTGTGGAATGAGAGAAGAGAGGCTGAGTTCAAGAAGAGGAGAATTAAACCACACTTCAGACCATTTTTGTGCACCACAATGGCCTCTGGTGTTTACGCAGCTCTGGCTATATAAATTAGCACGGCAAAGAACATGAACATAAGCCTATCTGAACATAAGAAGACAGACCAACGCTGAAAGACCAGCCCATCTAGTCCAATTCTGATCACACATAGCCATCCCAGGGGTGAGAGAGGCCCGGCTGACAAAGACCCGAATCCCTGACCTACTCTGTGGTGGCCCCAGTGATCTGGAATACACTTCCGCCTGCTCTCAGGTGGCACATCGGCCCCAGCCAGATTCCTGTCCGACTTGAAAACTTGGCTCTTCCACCAGGCGTTTGAAGATTGACTAGATAACCTGGAGGCTGGGCCCTCTATGGTTCTGTACCTGTGTTTTTAATTGATGTACCTGTGTTTTGTTTTTTCTTAAATGATGTAAGTCGCCTACCTTGAGCACCAATGGTGGAGGGCGACTCACAAGAAATAAAGTTATTATTATTATTATTTTATTATTTAGTAGAAATAATTTCCTTCAAAGAGCATGAATTTAGGCATAACTTTTTGAGCTTGATTTGACATTGTCCCCCACTAGTAGTAGGGGCCATTAAAAACAACTTGCAGTTTCTCAAGTCACTCCTGATATGAGAAAAAAAAAGTATGGGCCATGGTGGTGTAATGGGCTAAAGTTAAACCATTGAGCTGCTGAACCTGCTGACTAGAAAGTTGATGGTTTGAATCCACGAGATGGGGTGAGCTCCGGCTGTTAGCCCCAGCTCCTACCAACCTGGCAAATCAAAAGCATGCAATTGTGATTAAATCAATAGGTTAGTGTGGGCATATAAAGTATGCAGGTAATGGATGTTCTTAATCCCATTACCTGCATACTTTGTAGGCCCAAAGTGCAATAAGAGTCTTTGGACCATAATAAATTGTTGCTTGCTTGCAATAGGTACTGCCTTGGAGGGAAGCTAAATGGCACTCCATGCAGTCATGCCAGTCACATGACCTAGGAGATGTCTAGTCTACGGACAACACAGGCTCTTTGGCTTAGAAATAGAGGTGAGCACCACCCTCAGAGCAGAGATGAGCACCACCCCACAGAGCCAGAGATAAAGGGGAAGCCTTTACTATCTGTGTAATGAAACAGCACTAAATGTTTACCTTGCGTCTGTATATGCTGAAATCCGCCCTGAGTCCCCTTGTGGAGATAGGGCGGAATACAAATAAAGTGTTGTTGTTGTTGTTAATAATAATAGTAGTAGTAATAATAATTGATGGGAGGTGTAATTAGAAAACCTCTAGAGATTGAGAGTGCAGGGGACAATCAAATAAGTCATAGTTCAATTTATAAAGATTTCCATAGACATCGCATAAGAGCAAGTCTATTACCAATTTGGAAACATTATGAGGCGGGAATGGAACCAAAAACCTCGTTATGGCTACGGCCTCTAGAAGCAACATTAAATCCATTTTTAATGAGGAAACGATAACCTATAAGGCAGAGGTGCCCACACTTTATCAGCATGCGAGCTACTTATAATAAAACCAAGTCAGAAAGATCTACCTACCTCCTCAAGGCTGGAGAGGGGAGGGGCGGGGCGGGGCTTGGCATGGCCTGGCTCCGCCCCCTCTGGCTTCCGCTCTACCAGCAGCTTCTCCAGGCTTGAGTATGGCAATGCCAAGCCAGCCTTGTGCTAGCTATGCTACCACTGGTTTGGCATTTCCATCCTCAAGCCTGGAGAAGCTGCTGGTAGAGCGGAAGCCAGAGCGGGGGGCGGAGCCAGGCTGTGCCAAGCCCCGCCCCCTCCCCTCTGGCTTTGGAGCTCCCAGGAGCTTCTCCAGGCTTGAGGATGGCAATGCCAAGCCAGTGGTGACATAGCTAGCACAAGGATGGCTTGGCATTGCCATCCTCAAGCCTGGAGAAGCTGCTGGGAGTGCTGAAGCCGGGGGAGGGGAGGGGCTTGTTGCGGCCTGGCTCCGCTCCCTCTGAGAAGCACCCCATCTGGCTGGGATTGACCTCCTTCAGTCTCGGGATCGACCTCCTTCAGTCCTGGGATCGACTGGTCGATCGTGATCGACTTCCTGGGCAGCCCTGCTATAGGGAGTACTTAATTAAAGAAAAAGAGCACTGGGAACTAAAAGAAAGAGAAAACTTAGGGATAAATGACTGGTTTCGCTATCACCAATTATATGATATATTTTTAAAAAGATAATAAAAGATTAACTGAAAGAAAATTGGAATTGGATAATATTTTAGAGAAGAGAATGAGGGATTCATTTCCAAATTATATAGGTACATATTAGAGTACAACCTAGAAGATAATTGAATAAAAACAGCAATGATCTCATGGGCCAAAGATTTTGGAAAAATATCAAGTTACTGGGTCGCTGTGAGTTTTCCAGGCTGTATGGCTATGTCTCCTGAGTCCTGACGTTTCCATATGACCATACAGCCCAGAAAACTCACAGTAACCCAGTGATTCCAGTCATGAAAGCCTTCGACAACACAATATTGAGTTAAATCATTAGGAATATTTATGGGGGAAAGGATTTAAATCCTCAATAGCAGTATCTATTAAAGAGAACATGTATAATATGTTTTATAGAAGGTATGTAACACCTGAGATAACAGCTAAAAAATACAAATCTCATTGGGTGAATGGTTGGAGTTGTAAAGTACAGAAAGGTACAGTTTGGGGGGGGGGGGTGATTAAAGAAACAAATAATATGACCACTAAAAGGGTTAGAAAAAATTCGGAAATGTTTCTGTATGTGAAGCATTAAATTTTGCCATAATTATGTTGAAAACTGCTTCGAGTCCCCCACTAGGGTGAGAAAAGTTGTATACAAGTGAAGTAAGTAAATAAATAAATAAATATTTCATGGAAAAAAAATAGTAAAGATGTAGAAATCTGTCAATAATGATCTGAGGAAGATTATTAGCTTTTACCATCAATTTTAACCTGTCTGACAATATTGGGAATGATTATCTTAACTTAATGAAGAGGTATATATTTACATATTTCATATTTTTATATTTTTAAATGTTTATAATTTATTTATACAGATTTTTATGGTTTAATCCAGGGCTGCTCACACTTTTTCAGCATGCGAGCTACTTATAAAACAACGGTCAAAATGACCCACTACTCAGAGAGCCATAAAAGCAAAATATTTGGAAATTTATTTCAGTGAGAGCCATATAATATATTTTAAGACTGAATTCAACTAAATGTGAGTATAATAATCCCCTGAATTTATTCATAATAATAATGATGATAATATTCATTCAGCCTCTGCTGCTGCTGCTGCTGCTGCTGCTACTACTACTACTACTAATAATAATAATAGTAACAACAACAATGGGTTCCTAGAATAGGAGGATACCTCCAAGGACCATCCAGTCCAACCTCCTTCTGCACCTGGTCAGTGTCGGGAGCCTGCGGGGCAGGACTGAGCCTTCCTCCCGCCCTGCCCGCGATCTACCAGGACGCCCTACGCGATCTACCAGTAGATCGCGATCTACTTAATGAGCACCCCTGGTTTAATCTATCTGTGGTTTTATTTAGGAGGCCTGAATGAGTTTCATGTTTTAGCCAAGGTTGTTCGATTAGTCTATTTTAAGCTGTGCTTTTAATTGTTTGTTTTAATTGCTTTAATTTGTTTTGTATCTGGCATTGAATGTTTGCCTTTTTTTTCTTTTTGGAAGCCGCCCTGAGTCCGGGTGGGTTAAAAATAAAGTTTTATTATTATTTATTATAATACAGTTTTGTTGCAGCAGGAATTGTAATAGCAAAATTGTGGAAAGGAGATAAAGAGTTATTGCTAATTTATTTATTTATTTATTTATTTATTTCATTTATTTCTAACCCGCCCTTCTCTACCCCGAAGGGGGACTCGGGCAGCTAACAAAAAGGCAACAATTCGATGCCGCATACACAGGAGATAGAACAACAACCAGGGGCGGTCCTACAAGATAGGCCAAGTAGGCGGCCGCCTAGGGCGCCATCTGGGAAGGGGGCACCATCCTGGCCGCATGGGGCGCCATACTGGCCCTGCCGATGTTGCTCAGACAGTGCTGCAGCTGCCTGCTTTTTGATTCTGGCCTTGTGCGCTCTGACGCCACTTCTGGGCACGCGCGGAGATTTTCACGCAGGCGCAGTTGCTCCAGAGCTGAAGTTGAGCACAGGAGCAACTGCACATGCGCGAAAACCTCCGCGCATGCCCAGTAGCTCCCTTGCACAGAAGCCTGTAAGCAAAGCACTCCCTATCGGGCAGGCAGGGAGGGCTTCCCCTCTCCCTTTGTTTCCGCCGCGCGCGCACATTTGCAGGGAAGGAGAAAAGAATCAGTGAAGGAAGTGTAAGTGAAGGAATGAAGGAAGGGCTTTCCTCCTCCTCCTCTGTGACCTCTCCTCTCCCTCCTTCCTTTCTTCGGCTCTATTTCTGTCTAGACCTGAGGGGCCTGAAGCTATGAGGAGTTGTGGGAGTTGGAGGCCAAAACACTTAGAAGGAGGGGGAGGGCGGGCGGGCCCAAGTTTGCCCTGCCTGTATTCGACCTCATTTGAACATTTTGGCTGTTTTTCTATTTACATTTACATTGGGATCCTAATTTTGGACTTATGGGAGATTCCTATGGATTATGAGTCGGGTGATAGGTAATATATTCTGATTTTGATGCATTTACATTGCATTTCTTGTTGATTATTATACAATTCTGCTTAATATTGTCATACAATATAATACAAATACAATATAACAATAGAATAATGATATATTTTATATTACATGTAATATTACAAACAATATTGCAGTATAGTGGTATTGTACAAAATAGTAATATATAATATTTTATTTTACTTTATTTTGGGTTATTTGAGTTTTATAGGAGTAATGAAAATATTTAGTAGAGGATAATTTTATTTAAATAAATAATTTTATTATTTTATAATAATAATATAATAGAATGTTACATTATATTATAATGTCAATATATTATAATATAATTATATTGTAATGTAGTATAATATAATTATGATATAATATAGTATGAGTATGGTATAATATATTGTATATACATTGATACAATATAATACTACTAATGGTATTGTGATATTATAATTATATCTTCGTTTTACATGGGGGGCGGCAAAATAATGTTTGGGGGGGGCACCAAAATAATGTTCGCCTACCATTTAAAATTACCTTAGACCGCCCCTGACAACAACACATCATCAGATACTACAAAGCAGATTAAAACAATCAAATATGCATAATTAACCACATGATCCCCATTCCGCACTCATAGGCTGTCCAAAACCAAATCCCCAGTCCGCCTCAACAATCCTGTCATTATTCAATTGTCTGTCCACTGCCCCACATCAACGAAACACCCGGTCCCAAAGCCACGTCTTTAACTTTTTTCTAAAGGAAAGGAGGGAAGAAGTTGACCTTATTTTGCTGGGGAGCGAGTTCCACAGGCAAGGGGCCACCACCGAGAAGGCCCTGTCCCTCGTCCCCACCAACCGTGTTTGTGATGAAGGTGGGATCGAGAGCAGGGCCTCCTCGGAAGATCGTAAATTTCGAGGTGGGACATAAGGGGAGATATTGCTAAAGGACTGGAGAGAAAAATTATTAGAATATATCCAAATGACCAAGCTATCCAATGATATACGGGGAGGAACCAGTGATGACTTTGTTTAAGAAATACAGATTTGCATTTAGATTTCTAGAAAGGGAGACAAAAATGGATTTCAAAGTAGTCACAAGGGGAATTTATTAATGTAGGATAACAGTAGAGGGTTTATTTGTTTATTTGTTTATTCGATTTTTATTTTCATTTTTTGAAATATTAGTTTCACACCGGATGATGCCGGACATCACCGGTGGTGGATCATGGGTGATGGGAGGGGGTGGTGTGTGGGGGGAATTGGCTACCTGTATTATGTGTATTTGATTATCTTTTGATATTTTCTTTCTCATATTCTGAATGCCATTAATTCGCTTAATAAAAACTTTTAATTAAAAAAATAATAAAAATCATAGTCCTGAGGGTTTTTTTCTCAATAGAAGACTCCCACCCTCAGGCCCGGATCACGGCCTTTTTGCGCCCTAGGCCAAAGGCTCTGCCCCCGCCCATGGCCCCACCCCGCCCTCTCACTGGCGCGAGGAGGAGGAGGAAGGAAAGCCCCACCCCTGGAGACGATCTTCCTGGGAAGCCCCTCCAGCCCAGGGCTTCCCTCCGCTCTGTCCCCTCCTTCGGCATGGCTGGGCCCTTGGCGAGGCAGGCTGCTTCTGCATCTGAGTGTGCGCGCTGGCTGCCGAGGCGCGAGACACACAAGCACGCTTCCCTCCTTGCCTGCCTGCCTGCTCCATTGGGCACAATCCCCCTCGCACACAATCACATACCCTCTCCCTTCCCCCCCCTCTCCAGCCCAGACAGCGGCGGCGGGGTGGGCAGGGGGTGGGGGTCAGCCGCGTCAGGCTCCTATGGCGTCACGATTGACGTCTCGCATTCCAGCCGCTCCTCTCGCATAAATGACATGCGGCGCGCGGAGGGAGAGGGGGAGAGAGAGCGCGAGCAAGAGCTGGGGTCGCTTCTCAAAGGGAAAGGGGAGGGCTCCATAGCCCCCCTCACCGCCCCAAACTAGGCATCGCTCGCCTTTCGCCGTTGCCATGGGGACGACGCTCTCCAGGGCCGGAGAAGAGCGATTTGGATGCCTCCTCGTCCAGGGTGAGACATGAGCAGTCAGCAGTGGGTCCGTGCTGGGGGAGGGGAAGGAAGAAGGGGGCAAAAGAATCTGGGAAAGGGACAACAGCAAAGCAGAGCGGTTGCAGACAACGCCCCCCCCCTCTAATCCAGTAAGTGGAGCGAGGGGCGGGGCGGAGCTGGGGGCGGAGCCTTTGGAGCCAAGGGGAGCAGAACAAAGGGGGGGCGGTGGGGCGGCCGTGGATGGTGCTGCCGCTGCCGTGCACATGTGCACTTTTTCAAAAAAAAATTGAAATTTTTTTGGAATTTTTTTTTACTTTTTGGGGGTCCGGACTTGTTGCTTCCCATGGCTGCCGCCCTAGGCCATGGCCTAGGGTGGCCTTATGGGTAATCCAGGCCTGCCCACCATCCAAAAAAAATTAATGAAACAGTATCATTTTTCTCACAATTATTTTCCTTCCCTTTCAGTGACAATTTCAGGAGGGCAAGAAGGTAAGCAAACACACTGGGTAGGGACAGAGTGTAGCCATGGATCACTGAAACATCTGGCTTCCTGGCAAGAGACAGACCACTTGTGATCAATAAATCCCTTGTTATTATTCCCACCATGTTTGGAAAGAGACAAGTGCATTAACCTTTCCAAATGGTCTATACCTCCTCCATGCTCTCAGAAAACTGATGGGAAAGGTAAGAACAAATAGGGACCTTTTATCTATGTCTTTCTTATATTCTACAGTACATGGAAAATCCAGTATGACTCTCTTATCTGCGTGAGAAACTTGTGGATATGCAAAACCACATATGAGCACAAACCACACTGAAATAACAGATTTTCGACCCCAAAATACCATAGTGTTGTGTGAGGGGACCTAGAAAATGCCTGCAGAGGAGATACATTGTCAGACATAAAGAAATTAAACTACAGCTACTTGTCCTGCTTATAAAGAGGGGGGGGGGGTTGTACTGTATATATTGCAGGCCCCATTTGTAGTTCTGTAAGCTAGTCTCTTTGCATATACCACTCATGTTTAGCACCATCTAATCCAGGGGTCAGGAATCTATGACTCGCGAACCAGGTGTGGCTCTTTTGATGATTGCATGTGGTTCACAGATTTCAGTTCTCTCCTTCCGCGCGTTAAGCAGCAGCTGAGAACCTTTGCTCGAGGCTAGCGTCTACTTCAAAAGTTCTCAACAAGAGGGTCTATGGGCTATTTTCCAGGGGTCGTGAAGCCACTTTGGTTGGCCCCGCCCTCTCTGCCTCTCCGAAATGGCTCCTGGCTCCTTTGCGAGCCAAACAGCCAGGCGCTCTTGGTTGGCTCCTCCTCCTCTTCCCACAGGGATACAGGGAGTCAGGAAGAGAAGCTTGGAGGCAAAAGCGTGCGCGGGGGAAAGCATGCTGCTCACCTCTTGCCCCCGCTGAGCTCAGAAGGGACGAGGGGTGAGCGCAAGGCCCCCCACATGGCCAAGGCTATCTGGGCAGCGTTTGCCGCTTGCCCCCACTGGGGTTGGAAGGTTTACAATTCCAATGCCAGGAGAGGGACGCACCCCGGCGTTGCAAGCACGCCGGGGGAAGAGGCCTTGTGCAGAGAACACACGCCCAGGGGCCGATGGAGCTGAAGTGATTGAAGGTACTGTAAACCGGGGCGGTCCTACCGATAGGCAAAGGACGCGGCTGCATGGGGCACCATCTAGGTAAAGGGCACATTCCCCTGCCCGCCAGACAGCATCCTGCCTCCTCCTCGGCGGTCTCGAAGGCTGAGCCTCCGGGCTTGGGCACCGCCTCCAGAGGGACGCTCTCACCGCCGCTCGCCATCACCTCAGCCAGCGCTTGGGAAAGGGACGGGGCGCGGAGGGAGGGAAGCAGGGAGCCCTCCTGACAGCAGCCACCGGAAGTAGCCGCCGCGCGCTGAGGCGAACTCCCTTGCCAGGCCCAATCACGTGAACCCTACCACACCCGCCCACATCCCCACAGGTGCACGTGCTGGCCAGGAGCTTCAAGGAGAGATAGGCGCAACTGCACAGGCGCCTTTGGATCACAACATCAATAAAGCGGAAAAGACAAGGCATAGAATAGTTTCCAAACATGGTTCCCTCCAGGCATTTTGGACTTCAGCTCCCAGAAGCCTTAGCTGACTCTGCCCACTATCAAGAATTCGAATACTAATATTGTGCTATGCTAATAATTAAAATAGATTGTATGGACACATAATATTGATCATAATATTGTCATACAATATAATAAAAATACAATATAACAATAGAATAATGATATATTTTATATTACATGTAATATTACAAACAATATTGCAGTATAGTAGTATTGTACAAAATAGTAATATATAATATTTTATTTTACTTTATTTTGGGTTATTTGAGTTTTATAGGAGTAATTAAAATATTTAGTAGAGGATAATTTTATTTAAATAAATATTTTTATTTATTATTTTATAATAATAATAATATAATAGAATGTTATATTATATTATAATGTCAATATATTATAATATAATTATATTGTAATGTAGTATAATATAATTATGATATAATATAGTATGAGTATGGTATAATATATTGTATATACATTGATACAATATAATACTACTAATGGTATTGTGATATTATAATTGTATATTTGTTTTACATGGGGGGGGGGGCAAAATAATGTTTGCTTACCATTTAAAATTACCTTAGACCGCCCCTGACTGTAAATCTAATGTATTGTACATTTCTCCCCCCAATCTCCTCCAGCATTTTCTGTTGGTCATGGAAGTCCTGTGTGTCAAGTTTGGTTGAATTCTATTGTTGGTGGAACTCAGAATGTTCTTTGATGGCTGGTGAACTATAAATCCACACCACTGCAATTAGTTGAATTCAGTCTTAAAATCTATTATACGGCTCTCACTGAAATAAATTTCCAAATATTTTGCTTTCATGGCTCTCTGAGTCAAAAAGGTTCCCGACCCCTGATCTAATCCCATTAGTGACTTGCCATTTCTTAAAAGCAAGTGAAGGGGGTGGCTGCTTTTCTGAGAAACTGCCAGTTTGCAGAGGAACTTCCAGTTTGCCCTGAGGCCCTCTCCTTCTGGATCACTATTGTTTCATAATTTGATTCATTTTTTATTCCACCTTTTCCCCATGAACAGGACCCAACATAATTACAAATTATGAAAGCCAATACATCCAAAATATCAGAAGATAGGCAGACACAATCTATACAATTAAAACCATGGAGAATATATTAAAATACAGAAAAGTCCGTTCAGAAATGCTTAAAAGACTAAAAGTCTTCACATGCTATTAGAAGGAAAACAAGGTGGGAACCATTTTAGAGAGAGACTAGCTGAACCCGGCACGCGTTGCTGTGCCCTATTTAGGAGATGTGTTGAAGTGTGGGTATGTAAGGGTTGGAAATGATTTGACAATGTGTTTTGTGTGTGTATATATGTGTATGTATGTGTGTGTGTGTGTGTGTGTTTTTGTGTATGTATGTGTGTGGATGTGTGTGTGTCTGTGTATGTGTGTTTGTGTATGTATGTGTATGTGTGTGTATGTAGTTGTGTGTGTATGTGTATGGATGTGTGTGTGTATGTATATGTATGTATGTGTGTGAGTATGTATGTGTCTGTGTGTCTGCATGTATGTGTATGTATGTGTGTGTTTCTGTATGTATGTGTGTATGTACACTTCTCCTCCCTCTCTCTGTCTGTTTCCCCCCTTTGTCTCTCTCCCCTCCTCTCTCTCGCTGCCTGATTCCCCCCTTCTCTTCCCCCCCCTTTCTCTCTGTCACTCCCCCCCTCTCTCCCCCTCCCCGTCTCTCTCTGTGTCACTCCCCCTCTCTCTCCTCCCCCACTCTCTCAGGCCTCCCTCTGTCTCTCTCATTACCTCCCGCCATGTTCCCCGCGGTTCTGCGGCGGCCGGCGTGAAGCAAGGTAAGCCCGGGAGCTTACCTTCTTTCAGGCGCGGCCACCGCAACCGCGGGGGACACGCCGGAGGGCAGGAGGCAGGGCCGGAGATCGCCGATCCGCCCTCTGCCGTGTCCCCCGCGGTTGTGGCGGCCGGGCGTGAAGCAAGGTAAGCCCGGGAGCTTACCTTCTTTCCGGCGTGGCCGCTGGAACCGCGGGGGACACGGAGGCGGGCAGCGCGCCGCGCTCCGGGCCTGCCTCCCGCCCTGGCGCGCAGGGGCCGCGTCGTACGCGGGCCGCCCCGGGGTGTGTGAGCTGGGTGGCGTCAGGCCGCTTAATTGAAGTGCGGCGTTTTGGACTACACTTCCCAGAAACCCCGGCATGGCCACTTCCGGTTTATGCGGAGGTTTCTGGGAAGTGTAGTGCGGCGGGCTAGAGCTGCTCTCGAACCGGGGACGTGTGGTCAAGGGCGAGGATGGCGAGGAGGTGGTTATTGCGTCGCCAGTGTGGCTGCGAAGGTCCCGGTGAGTGGGGAGAGAGGGTGACGGGATGGGTTGGGGGTTTTGGGGGGGGGTCGCTGTGCGCCTGCGCGATTGCTCTCCCTCTCTCCAGCGCTCGCGGGCAGCGCAGAACGGGAGTCAATGGGCGGTTTTTGGGGGCTGTGTTAATTTAGGGAGGTGGGTGTACCTCGTGGTCTGGGGGAATGTGTGTCGTGGGATTTGTGTTTGGGGGGGGGGTATAGTTTGGCCGTGCATATACGACATCCCACGACCACTCGATTTTTATATATATAGATAGTTCCAAAATATGGAATGGGACTAAGCTCAGTCGCTCTTCTTACAATGTCCAAAGGGACATCATGTGCAATGAAGGGTGGTATGAGGCATCCACACCATATAGCAGAATTCCAGTGTCCTGACAGTGGAGTAAATTATTATAGCTGATCTGCTGTATCCATAGATTCTTTATCCACAGATTCAACCATGCATGGGATGAACCCCCCCCCCCATCAAGCAACAACAACAACAACAGCAACAACACTTTATTCCACTGTATCTCCCCGAGGGGACTCAAAGAGGATTAAAACATACATAGATAGGCAAACATTCAATTATTTTAATGCAGTGGAATAACAATGGCATACAAATACACAGAACAAAGGTAAAGGCTTCCCCTTTCATCTCCGGCTTTCTGGAGGCGGTGCTCAACTCTAGCCATGGGGAGGTGCTCCAGCCATGGGAAGGTGTACAACAGGCCAAGGGGCCTGTTGTACATTGTGATGAATTCCCTACCTCAGTGTTTCTCAACCAGTGTGCCGTGGCACACTAGTGTGCCATGAGCGATCATCAGGTGTGCCTTGGGAAATGGGAACCTCCAAGACCCTTTCTTCCCCCTCCTGCCAAACGCTTTTTCTTCTCCACTCGGGCTCCCTTCTTCCCAGCCTCGCTCTGCTCGCTTTGCTTTGGGGCGAGTCTGCGCAGTAGCGCCCGCACGGGTCACGCCTTCCTCCCTCCCCCTCCCCTCCTGAACACGCTCACGCTGCCCCCTCGGATCAAAATGGCAGCAGAAGCGGCAGTGTAGAAGAAAAAGTAAGTGTTGGGCAGGAGGGGGAAGAAAGGGCGCGAAGGGGAAGGAAGAGGTCTCTGTCGAAAGCTGGCATGGGCAAACTTGGACCTTCCAGGTGTTTTGCACTCCAACTCCCACCATTCCTAGCAGCCTCAGGACCTTTTCCTTTTCCCCCTCAGCCACTTAAGCAGGAAAGGGCCTCAGGCTGTTAGGAATGGTGGGAGTTGGAGTCCAAAGCACCCAGAGGGCCCAAGTTTTCCCATGCCTGTTTGAGGAACCTTAAAGTGGTGAGCCTCCTTCCAACATGGTGATTCTGGATAGAAAACAAACAACAACATAGCATAACATTGTTTGAGTCCACAGTGCTCTCTGGGTGTAGGTGAACTACAACTTCCAAACTCAAGGTCAATTTCCAAGCAAACCCTTTCAGTACTTTCTGTTGGTAATGAGAGTTCAATATGCCAAGTTTGGTTCAATTCCATTGTTGCAAGAGTTCAGGATGCTCCTTGATTGTGTGTTAACTATAAATCCCACAAACTGTAACTCCCAAATGTCAAGGTCTATTTTCCCCAAACTCCATCTGTGTTCACATTTGTGCATATTGAATATTCATGCCAGGTTTGGTCCTGACCCCACAATGTTTGAGTCTGCAGTGCTCTCTGGATATAGGTGAACTACAACTCCAAAACCCAAGGTCAATGCCCACCAAACTTGTTATAGGTGTAGGGGAACTATACATCCCAGCAACTACAACTCCCAAATGTCAAGGTCTATTTTCCCCAAACTCCATCTGTGTTCACATTTGAGCATATTGAGTATTCATGCCAAGTTTGGTCCCAATCCAACATTGTTTCAGTCCACAGTGCTCTCTGGATATAGGGGAACTACAACGCCAAAACCCAAGGTCAATGCCCACTAAACTCTTATAGCATTTTCTCTTGGTTATGGGAGTTCTGTGTGGAAGGTTTGTGTCTTTCTGCCATTCCTGCCAGGATATCTATGTTGTGTTCATCGAAACAGGCCCAGGTTTCACAATGAGTGTATAAATACATAAAAAAACATATTAACTATATGTATTACTGTGTTAGAGTGTCATTTTGTGTCATTTTGGTTGGTGGTGTGCCCCAGGATTTTGTAAATGTAAAAAATGTCCTGCGGCTCAAAAAAGGTTGAAAAACACTGCCCTACCTGGTAGGCGGGGTGCAGCCTGAAAAAGCAGGCCCAATACATTGGCAGCCATTTTAGATAGGTGCCATGGGGGCAACCATCTTAGGAACTCATTTCCAAAAGGGGGCGTGCCTAAGGAGCAGCCTGGAGGGAAATGAGGGGAGTTAGGATTGGCTGGTAGAGAAGGGGACGGAGCCTAACTTAGAAAAAGAAACAACTTTTGCTACCCCCTTTCCATTCTCTTCCTTTGCCACACAAGAAAAAGTAAACTGTATTCTTCCACATTGGCAGAGAGGGAGAAAATGCTGCCTCTTCCAATACCTTAGCCTTTTTCTCGTGCTTGGTCATACAGTTGTGTTGAAGTAATTTATGAAGAGAAGACATTCATTATAGCTGTCCTCTTGACTTCAAATAAAGCCTTAGTTACAGGCAGCTATGTTGATACATACGAGGGTGGGTCAATAGGTCCTTGACTTTTTGAATTTCCTGCCTCTTAACTGAAAGGGCAACACTACTCCTGTCAACAGGCATCCGTCAGTTGACTCCTGTCAAAATTTGAACAAGCTGCATCATTTAGTTTGTGTTTGACAGCCATTGATAGCAGACTACTGCATGATTTGAGGAGAAAATGGGAAAAAAGTGAATTTCATGTGCTCATTAAGCATTATTTTTGTGGAAAAAACCCAACACTCAAACCAAGTCTAAGCTTGATAAATACTATGGGGACTCTGCACCATCAATTTCAATGGTAAAAAAGTGGTTTACTGAATTTCGTTGTGGCCATACAAGCACGGAAGATGCCGAACATTCTGGACACCCAGTTGAGGTCTCTACACCAATTGAAAAAATTCACGATATGGTGTTGGCCGATCGGAGATTGAAAGTGCGAGAGATTGTGGAAGCCATAGGCATCTCACATGGCTCAGTGGTTTCAATTTTAAATGACCACTTGGGTATGAGAAAGCTTTCCGCAAGATGGGAGCCATGTTTGCTCACAATCGACCACAAATGCAATTGTGTGACAATTTCGCAGGAGTGTTTGGCATTGTTCAACCGCAATATGGATGGGTTTTTGTGCCGTTTCGTAACTGTGGACAAAACGTGGATCCACCACAACACACCAGAGACCAAACAGCAGTCAAAACAGTGGGTTTCTCGGGGTGAATCAGCGCCAAAGAAGGCCAAGGTGGGTTTGTCAGCCAATAAAGTCATGACAACCGTTTTTTGGGATGCATGTGATATAATCCCAAACTTATTGGGTCGATTTAATGAGGATTTGGAAAAAAAAACTGACCACATTTGGCCAAGAAAAAAGTTCTTTTGCACCAGGACAATGCAAGCGTGCACACATGTGCAGTTGCCATGGCAACAATCCATGAATTGGGATATGATTGCTCCCTCATCCGCCCTATTCTCCGGATTTAGCCCCAAGTGATTATTTCTTGTTTCCAAACCTGAAGAAATGGCTCGGCAGAAAGAGATTTGACTCCAACAATGAAGTCATCTCACAAACAAATACCTATTTTCATGACCTCAACAAATCTTATTTTTTGGAAGGGATAAAAAAAATGGAGAAATGTTGGACAAAGTGTATAGAGCTCAAAGGAGACGACGTTGTGTTTCATTCAAAAAGTCATGGACTTATTGACCCGGCCTCGTATCAACAACCAGTCACAGAAATTTTCTTCTCTCCTGGGAGCAGGGCTTTACTGAAGCCAGTGGGTTTTATTTGCCTATTCAAGACCCAGTGAGCTCTCAAAATAGCTTCAGTTGTAACAAAAATAGCTCACAAAATATATGGATGCTGGGGAAAAAATCTATCCCTTCCCTAGCTACTGTGAAGATTGTTGTTAAGCTCATAGGGAAATAGAACCTCTCAGGGAGGCAGATGATAGGAACTCATAGTATGTCTTCATCTTGACCCTACATGACCCACTGAACCCCTGAAGCCAGAATGGGGCAAGTGACAGTTGCCTGCCTACTCTCAGGCATCTTCATCCACCTTCTGTGTGGCTGTGTGTCTTCTCTCTGTGAGCAATGCAGATGGGAGGACAAGACCAGACAGAGCCATTCACCTAGATCAGTGTTTCCAAAAGTGGGCAATATTGTCCTCGGGCGCGGGGCGCGGGGCCTAGAATAATCCAGGAGGGCGGTAGTAGCCTGGAGTGCAAATGAATGGAGGTAGTTTGAACCATGAATTAAAAACTCAAATCTTCTGTTTTAATCTTTGTTCTGTGCATTTTAATATATGTTTGTTTTAATATGTGTATTTTATCAAAATACATTTTTATATGTGTACTAGCTGTCCCCTGCCACACGTTGCTGTGGCCCAGTATAGTGACCTGGAAAATAAAGTAATGAGAAAATCTGCGTAATTTCTGTATGCTTTTCTTGTTGTTTCTTTGTTAATGTTAATGTAGAGATTGCCTGGTTTGTCTACTCTGGAACATGCAACATATAATTGTCCTTCTAGAACATAAGAACATAAGAAGAGCCATGCTGAATCGGACCTCAGCCCATCTAGTCCAGCATTCTGTATCACACAGTGAGTGGCCCACCAGTTGTACACGGGGATCTCGAGCAGAAGGGAGGGCAAAACCTGACCTGCTCCCGACCCCCACAACCAGTACCGGGGAAATCCTGCCTACCTCAACCAACTCCGAGGTGGCACTTGAATGTCCTTTTCAGTAACTACCGATACACTTGGTATCCATGAATCTGTCTAATCCTGCCTTGAAGTTGTTCAGGCTGACAGCTGTCACAACCTCTTCTGGAAGTGAGTTCCATAACCCAATGACCCTCTGGGTGAAGAAATATTTCCCTTTATTAGTCCTAATTTTCCTACCTTGGAGCTTCAGGGAGTGCCCTCTAGTCCTAGTGTTTTGTGACAAAGAAAATAATTTTTCTTTATTCACCTTTTCTATCCCATGCATGATTTTATACACTTCGATCAAGTCACCTCTTAGACGCCGTCTTTCAAGGCTGAAAAGACCAAGGCGTTGCAACCTGGTTTCATAAGGGCCGCTCCATCCCTTGGATCATTCTTGTTGCCCTTCTTTATACCTTTTCCAGTTCCGTTATATCCTTCTTAAGGTGCGGAGACCAGAATTGTACACAGTACTCCAAATGTGGCCTTACCATAGATTTGTAGAGAGGCAATACAACATTTGCCGACCTATTTTCGATTCCCTTCCTGATCATGCCTAGCATAGAATTTGCTTTTTTCACTGCTGCTGCGCACTGGGTTGACATCTTCATTGAGCTGTCCACCAAGACCCCAAGATCCCTTTCCTGGTTTGTCTCGGAAAGCTTTGACCCCATCAATTGGTAGGTGTAGTTGGGGTTCTTTGCCCCGATGTGCATGACTTTACACTTGTTTAGGTTAAAATGCATTTGCCACTTTGTTGCCCATTCACTCAATTTCTTTAGGGGTCCCTTTCAAATCTATGATACTATAGCTCTCATATACGTGTGTGTGAGAGAGAGAGAGAGAGAGAAAGAAAGAGAGAGAGAGAGAGAGAGAGAGAATCCTATGTCTATCAATATCTATAGCTGGCTGGGATATTGTACTGGATGGCCTTAAGGCAGCATTTCTCAACCTGGGGGTCGGGAACAATGTTGGGGGAGGGGGTTGCAAGGATGTGCCAGAAGGGTAGTCTAAGACCACCAGAAAAGACAGTATTTTCTGTTGCTCATGGGGGTTCTGTGTGGGAAGTTGGCCCAATTCTATCATTGGTGGGGTTCAGAATGCTCTTTGAATTTAGGTGAACTATAAGTCCCAGTAACTGTAGATGTGTTGAGGGATTGTATTTTAATGCCTTAATGTTTTAATGGGTTGTGGGGTTTGGGGTTTTACGCTGTTGATGTGGCATCGAATTGTGCCTGCTGTAAGCCGCTCTGAGTCCCCCCTCGGGGGTTGAGAAGAGCGGGGTAAAATCCTGAAATAAATAAATAAATAAATAAATAAATAAATAAACTGCAACTCCCAAATTTCAATATCTATTTTTCCCCCAACTCCATCTGTGTTCATATTTGGGGATGTGGAGTATGTGTGCCAAGTTTGGTCCAGATCCATCATTGTTTGAGTCCACAGTGCTCTCTAGATGTAAGTGAACTACAACTCCAGAACTCAAGGTTAATGCCCACCAAATCCTTCTAGTACTTTCTGTTGGTCATGGGAGCCCCATATGCCAAGTTTGGTTCAATTCCATCTTTGGTGGAGTTCAGAATGCTCTTTGATTGTAGGTTAACTATACATCCCAGCAGCTACAACTCCCACATGACAAAATCAATTTTTTGAGTGATGATCTCTCCTTGGGTTAGTAGGTCTCTTGTGGCCAACTTTGGTGTCAATTCATCCAGTAGATTTTGATTTATGAAGTCACTCAAAACGCACAGTGTATGTGTGTGTGTGTGTGTGTGTGTGTATACACAGTATGTATGTATGTATATATATATATATATATAATAGATATACATTTTAATATGTGTATTTTATAGAATGTTTACAATAATTACACTATATGACAAAAACTGAAGAGTTTTCTGTTCCTGTTCTGAAAGTGGTATTTCCTGTTTAATTGTCAGTACTTACTTTGAAAGTTGTTATTTTACTCCAGGACCTTCGTTTTCGTGAGTGCCGCAAACTATGTTGAATTGGTTGAGGCTCTATGAGATATTCATTGAAAAACTATAGCGAAATGTGCCGGCAGGAAGTCTTGCAAAAACAAAGGTTTTGCAGTTAAAAAAAAAACTTTTCACATGTTTTAAATAATATAACCAATTAGGAAAATACATTTATAACCCAAAAAGAAAAAGAAAAAAAAGAAAAAGAGAGGAGGGAGAAAGAGGAGGAGGAAGAGGAGGAGGAAACAAAAGAAGGAAAAGGAGGAGGAGGTGGTGGTGATGGAGAAAGAAGAGGAAGGAGAAGTGGAGGAGGAGGAGGAGGAAGGGGGAGGAGGAAGAAGAAGAGGAGGAGGAAGAAGAAGAAGGAGGAGGAGGAGGAGGAAGAAGAGAGGAATAGGAGGAGGAGGAAGAGCAGGGGAAGAAGAGGAAGGAGAAGTGGAGGAGGAGAAGGAGGAAGGGGAGGAGGAAGAATAAGAGGAGGGAGAAGAATAGAAGGAGGAAGAAGAGGAGGAGGAGGAAGAGAGGAAGGAGGAGGAGGAGGAGGAAGAGCAGGGGAAGAAGAAGGAGAAGTGGAGGAGGAGGAGGAAGAGGAGGAGGAGGAAGAAGAAGAGGAAGAAGAAGAAGAGAAGGAGGAAGAAGAGGGGGAGGAAGAAGAAGAGAGGAATAGGAGGAAGAGCAGGGGAAGAAGAGGAAGGAGAAGTGGAGGAGGAGGAGGAGGAAGGGGAGGAGGAAGAAGAAGAGAAGGAGGAAGAGGAGGAGGAGGAGGAAGAAGAGAGGAATAGGAAGAGGAAGGGCAAGGGAAGAAGAGGAAGGAGAAGTGGAGGAGGAGGAGGAAGGGAGAGGAGGAAGAATAAGAGGAGGGAGAAGAAGAAGAGAAGGAGGAAGAGGAGGAGGAGGAAGAAGAGAGGAATAGGAGGAGGAGGAGGAAGAGCAGGGGAAGAAGAAGGAGAAGTGGAGGAGGAAGGGGAGGAGGAAGAAGAAGAAGAGAAGGAGGAAGAAGAGGGGGAGGAAGAAGAAGAGAGGAATAGGAGGAAGAGCAGGGGAAGAAGAGGAAGGAGAAGGGGGAGGAGGAAGGGGAGGAGGAAGAAGAAGAAGAGGAGGAGGAGGAGGAGAGGAATAGGAGGAGGAGGAAGAGCAGGGGAAGAAGAGGAAGGAGAAGTGGAGGAGGAGGAGGAAGGGGAGGAGGAAGAAGAGGAGGAGGAAGAAGAAGAGAAACAGGAGGAAGGGGAGGAGGAAGAAGGGGGGAAGAGGAGGAAGAGGATGAGGGGTAGGTTTGACAGAACCTGGGATGGGGGGAGGTGGAGTCGGGCTAAACCTCCCTTTGCCCCTCTTCACTACCCATAAGCAACATGCCACCTTCACCCCCGTTGATAGAAGCGCCTCCGATCACCGCTCCACACACACACACACACGCACAGCGGATCCAGAGCAAGGTCGGGACCTGTTCCCATGGGGTCCCCTGCCCTCCCGGAGCCGCTGTCCAGAGTGCCTGCCCGCCGAGCGCCTGGGCCAGCTCCGCGCATGCGCCGCGCGCTCTCCTCGGCATCAGAGCCCTCCTCGCCGCCTGTGGATGGAAAGTTGCATTCCTTGAACCTTCGCGGGAGGGGGCGGGGAGGGGGAAGGCCAGGAGGGGAGGGAGGGGGAGAGAGGAGGCAGCGGCGCTCTCGGCTCGCCGAGGAGAAGGAATGTGGGCAGTTGGGCGCCGGGAGTGCGTGGGGATCGTGGTCTTCGCCGTGCTGCTGGTCTGCCGGGCCAAGAGGTGAGGAGGGGGTGACAGCGGGGGAAGGGGGCCGCGGGTCTTGGGGGGGGGGCGGAAGGGCCGACCCCTCCTCTGTGATCTTCCTCAGCCCACACCTCTCCGTCCTCAGCCTTCTCCTTCTTCCCTCTCAGCATGAACGAGCCCAGCAACATGTCCTACGTGAAAGAGACCGTGGACCGGCTGCTCAAGGGCTACGACATCCGCCTCAGGCCGGATTTTGGAGGTAATTCCTAAAATCGTGACAACGGGGTCGGTTTTGGAAGAGACAGAGGTCAAGTTAGACTGCAAAGGAGGCTGCAAATGGAAGGAAATCCCACCCCCGGCCCCCTCCTTTCCTTCCTTCCTTCCTTCCTTCCTTCCTTCCTTCCCATAAGGAATCCTTGCAACATCCATAAGGAAGCCTAGCAACACTACTCTTCCAACACCCAAGCATTTCAGTCCCTTCCCCAAGCTTCCGGATTTCTCAAGACTCTACTTTAGGCGAGGAGATTAGAAAAGCATTGCTTTCCATGCAAGAGGGTGGACATTCAGCACCTCTGTCCTTCCTTCCTTCCCATAAGGAAGCCTTGCAACACCATCAGGAAGCCTTGCAACACTCCTCTTCCAACACCCAAGCATTTCAGTCCCTTCCCCCAAGCTTCCGGATCTCACAAGACTCTACTTTAGGAGAGGAGAAAAGCTTTGCTTTCCATGCAAGAGGGTGGACATTCAGCACCTCTGTCCTTCCTTCCTTCCTTCCCATAAGGAAGCCTTGCAACACCATCAGGAAGCCTTGCAACACTCCTCTTCCAACACCCAAGCATTTCAGTCCCTTCCCCCAAGCTTCCGGATCTCACAAGACTCTACTTTAGGAGATTAGAAAAGCATTGCTTTCCATGCAAGAGGGTGGACATTCAGCACCTCTGTCCTTCCTTCCTTCCTTCCCATAAGGAAGCCTTGCAACATCCATAAGGAAGCCTAGCAACACTACTCTTCCAACTCCCAAGCATTTCAGTCCCTTCCCAAGCTTCCGGATTTCACAAGACTCTACTTTAGGCGAGGAGATTAAAAAGCATTGCTTTCCATGCAAGAGGGTGGACATTCAGCACCTCTGTCCTTCCTTCCCATAAGGAAGCCTTGCAACACCATCAGGAAGCCTTGCAACACTCCTCTTCCAACACCCAAGCATTTCAGTCCCTTCCCCCAAGCTTCCGGATCTCACAAGACTCTACTTTAGGAGAGGAGAAAAGCTTTGCTTTCCATGCAAGAGGGTGGGCATTTGGCCCCTCTGTTAGCAAGGACACCCTCTGAAGCACTAGAGTAGGGGGTTTCGACTCCGATTTGGAAAATAACAACCCACCTGTCTGGCCTTCCAGGCTCTCCCGTGGACGTGGGCATGAGGATCGAGATCGCCAGCATAGACATGGTGTCTGAAGTCAACATGGTGAGTAGGGAGTTCCTACCCCCCTTATAGGGGCTTTTATATTGTAAAAAAGAGGGTTCCCTTTCAAATACAGCGACCTGATAGGTGATACAAGAGAGGGTTTGTCGAGCCAGGATGCCTTGGGTTGCCTTTCCGGCATTTTCAGGCGTGGAACGGCCCCATCTACTGTCCAGATTTTGAACCGGTGCTTGGCTGCTGTGACAGTCTGGATGAGGGCTAGCAAATTGAAACTTAATCCAGACAAGACAGAGGTCCTCCTGGTCAGTTGTAAGGCCGAACAGGGCATAGGGTTACAGCCTGTGTTGGATGGGGTGACACTCCCCCTGAAAACGCAGGTTCGCAGCGTGGGAGTGATCCTAGATTCATCGCTGAGCCTGGAAGCCCAGGTCTCGGCGGTGGCCAGGGGAGCTTTTGCGCAGTTAAGACTCGTGCACCAGCTGCGCCCGTACCTTGGGAAGTCTGATGTGGCTACGGTCGTCCACACTCTGGTCACATCCCAAATAGATTACTGCAACGCACTCTATGTCGGGCTGCCTTTGAAGACAGTTCGGAAATTACAGCTAGTCCAACGGGCGGCAGCCAGACTACTAACGGGAGCTACATACAGGGAGCATACCCCCCCCCCTACTGTGTCAGCTCCACTGGCTGCCGATCCACTTCTGAGCTCAATTCAAAGTGCTGGTTTTGACCTTTAAAGCTCTATACGGTTCTGGCCCAGCTTACTTGTCCGAACGCATCTGCCGTTACGTCTCACCTCGTACTTTAAGATCATCCGGGGAGGCCCTGCTCTCGCTCCCGCCAGCTTCTCAAATTCGGCTGGTGGGGACAAGGGAGTGGGCCTTCTCGGTGGTGGCTCCCTGTCTGTGGAACGTGCTTCCTAGCGACCTACGATCAATTCCATCCCTCCTGACATTCAGGAAAAAAATAAAAGCCTGGCTACGGGACCAGGGCGTTTGCCCATTAGCACAAGGCAGCATTTTAGATTGGATTTTAATGGAAATTGATGAACAGGGCTCAATGCTTTTTTTATGGACGGAACACTGTTTTTAACATAAATGAACGCGTAGGATATGTGAATGTAATTGTATTTTAATTGTATTTTATTGTTGAATGTTGGGGGTTTTATACTGTATTTTACTGTGTGGGCATCGAATTGTGCCTTTTTGGAAGCCTCTCTGAGTCGTCGTCGTCGTCCGGGGTGGTTGAGAAGAGTGGGGTAAAATGCCATATATATATATAAATATTTATAATATATATATAAAATAATAGTGGCTGGCGCGCCATTTCAGCAACCTGGACAGCGCTCTGCTCTTGCCTTTAGTTCCTTCCTTTCCCGCAGACGAGGGTCTTGTTTTCAGCACCCTGGACAGCTCTCTGCTCTTTGCTTTGGTTCCTTCCTTCCGCGTAGAGGAGGGTTCTGTTTTCAGCACCCGGGACAGCGCTCTGCTCTTGCCTTTAGTTCCTTCCTTTTCCAGTAGATGAGGGTCTTCTTTTCAGCACCCTGGACAGCGCTCTGTTCCTTCCCTGGGTTCCCTTCTGCGTTGAGGATTCTTTTTTGGTTCTGCATTTGCTCTGGCGTCTGCAAGGTGAACAAATGAACAGAAAAGCAAGCCTGATGGGTTATCGCTGGGGAAGCAAAGGCTGGGAGCAAAAGGAGGGGGGGGCTTCACAGCTCTTCCAGCATTTTAGTATGCAACTGGTAGCTCTCTTTCTCTTTCTCTCTCTCTCTCTCTCTCTGCTTGCCTCTGCGGCTCTCATTGCAGCAGTTCTGGCTCAGCGCAGCCAGGAGGAGGGCAAGTTGTTGATGTTCTGCCTGGTTTTCAGTTTTGGTGCAGGGAATGGTTTTTTTCTCTGATTGGGGAATGGATTGTCGAAAGCTTCGATGGCCGGAATCACTGGGTTGCTGTGAGTTTTCCGGGCTGTATGGCCATGTTCCAGAAGGAAATGCCGGGCCGGGGAGGGGGGGATGAAATGCAAAGATACAGATTGGGGGACACGTAGCTCAAGAGCAGTATGTGGTGGGGACGAAGGACAGGGCCTTCTCGGTGGTGACTCCCCGCCTATGGAACTTGCTCCCCAGTGAAATCAGATCGGGGACGTGTGACTCAGAAGCAGTAATAACAATAATAATAAAATGTATTTACAAGCCGCTTCCCTCTCCCCAAAGGGGATCGGAGCGGCTTACATGGGGCCATGCCCATACCACAAATCACAAAATATCAGACATCAAAAAGCCAATAAACACAATAAAAACAGTAAACACAATGAAATCAGATCAGCGACGCGTAGCTCAAGAGCAGTATGTGGTGGGGAAAAGGGACAGGGCCTTCTCGGTGGTGACTCCCCACCTATGGAACTCGCTCCCCAGTGAAATCGGATCAGGGATGCGTAGCTCAAGAGCAGTATGTGGTGGGGACGAGGGACAGGGCCTTCTCAGTGGTGACTCTCCACCTATGGAACTCGCTCCCCAGTGAAATCAGATCGGGGATGTGTGACTCAGAAGCAGTAATAATAATAATAATAATAATAATAATAATAATAAACTTTATTTACAAGCCACTTCCCTCTCCCCAAAGGGGACTCGGAGCGGCTTACATGGGGCCGTGCCCAAACCACAAATCACAAAATATCAGACATCAAAAAACCAATAAACACAATAAAAACAGTAAACACAATGAAATCAGATCAGGAACGCGTAGCTCAAGAGCAGTATGTGGTGGGGACGAGGGACAGGGCCTTCTCGGTGGTGACTCCCCGCCTATGGAACTTGCTCCCCAGTGAAATCGGATCAGGGATGCGTAGCTCAAGAGCAGTATGTGGTGGGGACGAGGGACAGGGCCTTCTCGGTGGTGACTCCCCGCCTATGGAACTCGCTCCCCAGTGAAATCGGATCAGGGACGCGTAGCTCAAGAGCAGTATGTGGTGGGGACGAAGGACAGGGCCTTCTCGGTGGTGACTCCCCGCCTATGGAACTCGCTCCCCAGTGAAATCAGATCGGGGACGTGTGACTCAGAAGCAGTAATAATAATAATAATAATAAACTTTATTTACAAGCCGCTTCCCTCTCCCCAAAGGGGACTCGGAGCGGCTTACATGGGGCCGTGCCCAAGCCACAAATCAGAAAATATCAGACATCAAAAAACCAATAAACACAATAAAAACAGTAAACACAGTAAAATGAATACATCTAACAAAAACACAATAACAAATGCATCTAAAACAAAAGGAAAATGAGAGGTGGGGACAAGGGACAGGGCCTTCTTGGTGGTGACTCCCCACCTATGGAACTCGCTCCCCAGTGAAATCAGATTAGGGATGTCTAGCTCAAGAGCAGTATGTGGTGGGGACAAGGGACAGGGCCTTCTCGGTGGTGACTCCCCGCCTATGGAACTCGCTCCCCAGTGAAATCGGATCAGGGGCGCGTAGCTTAAGAGCAATATGTGGTGGGGATAGGGCCTTCTCGGTGGTGACTCCCCACCTATGGAACTTGCTCCCCAGTGAAATCAGATCAGGGACGCGTCGCTCAAGAGCAGTATGTGGTGGGGATGAGGGACAGGGCCTTCTTGGTGGTGACTCCCCGCATCTGGAACTTGCTCCCCAGTGAAATCAGATCAGGGACGCGTAGCTCAAGAGCAGTATGTGGTGGGGACGAGGGACAGGGCCTTCTCGGTGGTGACTCCCCGCCTATGGAACTCGCTCCCCAGTGAAATCAGATCAGGGACACGTAGCTCAAGAGCAGTATGTGGTGGGGACAGGGACAGGGCCTTCTCGGTGGTGACTCCCCACCTAAGGAACTCGCTCTCCAGTGAAATCAGATCAGGGACACGTAGCTCAAGAGCAGTATGTGGTGGGGACAAGGGACAGGGCCTTCTCGGTGGTGACTCCCCACCTAAGGAACTCGCTCTCCAGTGAAATCAGATCAGGGACACGTAGCTCAAGAGCAGTATGTGGTGGGGACGAGGGACAGGGCCTTCTCGGTGGTGACTCCCCACCTATGGAACTCGCTCCCCAGTGAAATCAGATCGCATCACATTGTTTATTTATTTGTTTGTTTATTTATTTATTTATTTACAGTATTTCTACCCCGTTCTTCTCCACCCCCAAAGGGGGACTCGGGATGGCTTCCATTTGGCACAATTAGATGCCACTACACATAACAAAGCAATATAACAACAACATGACAAAGAGCATCAAGGGGCAGGATGGGCTCTCTAGCCTTTTGGCAACCATCGTAGGAGAAGGAAAACTCTGATTTCAAACCCGGGCAGATGGTGCTCGTTTAACCCTGTAAGGTCAACCATCTAAGAGAAGGTTGTAATGATGTAATTTGATATGCTGTAAACCGTCCTGAGCCAGCCGGAAAGGACGGTATACAAATCGGAATAATAAATAAATAAATAAATAAATAAATGAGGAAAGTCGAACCAAACCTAAGACGTGAGGACCTCGCTGCCCAGCTTGCTTGGCTCTGGCAGATGAACCTTTGGTTTAAAGCGTGAGGCCAGTTCTGTGCATGCTGCGCTCCACCAGAAATGTCCATGGCACAGGCTCAAAGGGCACATCCAACCTTCGAATCATCAACACGCTTGTAGAAAGCGTGGCATGAGTCCTTCCTGAATCTTCGTTCGCGAAGAAAAGCCAAGAAGATAACAATAATTAAAACAATAAATAGAACATTGATTAAAACAATAAAAACCGTATTAACCGCCGTATCACCATTCCAGTCGAATTTCATATCCAAAGTGCTATTTATGCCTGCTGTCCAAAAGCCTGGTCCCAGAACCACGACTTCAATTTCTTCCTAAAAGACAGGAGGGAGGGAGCCGATCTTACCTTGTTGCGAAGTGAGTTCCACAGGTGGGGGGCTACAGCCGAGAAGGCCCCGTCTCTTGTTCCCGCCAGACGTATTTGAGATGCTGGCGGGAACGAGAGCAGGGGCGCCCCGGATGATCTTAAACTGCAAGGCGTGACATAGAGGAAGATGCCTTCGGACTAGTAAGCTGGACCAGAACCCTCCTTTCTTTCAGAAAGAAACTAAAGTCGTGGCTGTGGAACCAGGCGTTTGGACAATGAATATAATGGCACTGAACATTGAAACTGACCTGTGTGATTGTAAAGATGGAAAAGGCTTTTTGGATTGTGTGGCTAATGTTGTTGTAACTAATGTTGTTTTAATCTGTGCTAGGTGTATGTTTTTATCTTTCTATTATACTGTATTTTATTATGGCATCGAATTGTTGCCATGTTACCCGCTCTGAGCCCCCTGCGGGGGTGAGAAGAGCAGGGTAAAAATGAAGTAAATAAATAAATAAATATGTGTGAAAAAGCTCTTGGAGTCCTCGTGGACAAGAAGTTAAACATGAGCCAACAATGCTCTTGTTACATCCCAAATAGATTACTGCAATACGCTCTACGTGGGGCTGCCTTTGGAGACTGTTTGAAAACGTCAACTAGTCCAATCGGCTGCAGCCAGATTACTAATTACAGCGACATACAGGGAGCACACCACCCCTTGTTGTGTTAGCTTCACTGGATGTCGATCTACTTCCAAACTCAATTCAAAGTGCTGGTTTTGACCTATAAAGCTCTATATCAGTGTTTCTCAACCTGGGGGTCGGGACCCCCAGGGGGGGGGTCGCGAGAGGGTTTCAGAGGGGTCGCCAAAGACCATCAGAAAACATGTATTTCTGATGGTCTTAGGAAGCTCTTTGGCAGAGAAGGTTGAAGATCTCTCCACTTTTTTCTCTCTATCTTTTTGGAAACAGACTGTGAGTTCTCCCACCTAAAGCTCTCCTCTGCTGTGATTGGCAGGCCTCCCAGCCAAGGGAGGGCTGATTCTGAGACTCCAAGCGGGGATGGGAGAGCAGGCGTGCTTGACGCATAGCAGCATGGTGCGCATATGTGGGTGAGGGAGAGTGTGTGAGGTGGGATGGAGGCTCGCGCCAACTAGTTCCTTCAAGGCATGAGGGTTCTGTGTAGGAAGTTTGACCCAATTCTATCATTGGTAGGGTGCAAGGGGCTCTTTGATTATAGATGAACTATAAATCCCAGCAACTCCCAAATGTCAAGATCTATTTTCCCGAAACTCCACCAGTGTGAACATTTGGGTATATTGAGGATTCGTGTCAAGTGTGGTCCAGATCCATCATTGTCGAGTCTATAGTGCTCTCTGGATATAGGTGAACTACAACTCCCAAACTCAAGGTCAATGCCTACCAAACCCTTCCAGTATTTCCTGTTGGTTATGGGAGTTTTGTGTTCCAAATTTGGTTCAATTCCATTGTTGGTGAGTTCAGAATGCTCTTTGATTGTAGGTGAACTATAAATCCCAGAAACTACAACTTCCAAATGACAAAATCAACCCCCCATGCAGTTATGAAGGAGCTAAGAAAATAATGTTATGGTTAGGGGTCGCCTCAACATGAGGAACTATATTAAGGGGTCGCAGCATTAGGAAGGTTGAGAACCACTGCTCTATATGGTTCTGGCCAAGCATACTTGTCAAAATACATCTCCCTCTATTTATTTATTTATTTATTTATGACATTTATATGCTACTCTTCTCCCCTTGAAGAGAACTCAGAGCGGCTTACAAGTAAACTGTAAATACAATAAATTATATTATTGCCATAGCACAATATTTATAATATATATTACATTGTACTATAACATTATACTGTAATATTATTAGTGAAAATACTTAAAATATATAATTATGATATCATATTATTATTAGTAGTATTATATTGTATTACATTGTAATATTATCAATATTATATGTACAGTATATACAATATATTATATTACATCATACTATATTATTAGCATAATACTACATCACGCCTTGTAGTTTAAGATCATCCGGGGAGGCCCTGCTCTCGCTCCCGCTAGCATCTCAAAAACATCTGGCGGGGATGAGAGACGGGGCCTTCTCGGCTATGGCCCCCCCCCCCACCTGTGGAATTCGCTTCCCAACGAGGTAAGACCAGCTTCATCCCTCCTGTCTTTTAGGAAGAAATTAATGTCATGGTTCTGGGACCAGGCTTTTGGATAGCAGGCGTAAATAGCACTTTGGATATGGAATTCGACTGGAATGGTGATACGGCAATTAATACTGTTTTTATTGTTTTAATCAATGTTGCTTTGTTATATGTAGTGGCATTTAATTGTGGCAAATGGAAGCCGTCCTGAGTCCCCCTTTGAGGGTTGAGAAGGATGGGGTAGAAATACTGGAAATAAATAAATAAATAAACAATGTGATGCGAGGGCAAAAAAAAAAAGCCAATGGTATTTTGACCTGCATCAATAGGAGTCTAGTGTCTAGATCCAGAGAAGTCATGCTACCCCTCTGTTCTGCCTTGGTTAGACCACACCTGGAATACTGTGTCCAGTTCTGGGCACCATAGTTGAAGGGAGATGTTGACAAGCTGGTATGTATCAAGAGGAGGGCAACTAAAATGATAAAGGGTCTGGAGAACAAGCCCTATGAGGAGCGGCTTAAAGAACTAGGCATGTTTGTTTAGCCTTCGGAAGAGAAGGCTGAGAGGAGACATGATAGCCATGTATAAATATGTTAGGGGAAGTCATAGGGAGGAGGGAGCAAGCTTGTGTTGTGCTGCCCTGGAGACTAGGATGCAATGGAACAATGGCTTCAAACTACAAGAAAGGAGATTCCGTCTGAATATTAGGAAGAACTTCCTGATTGTGAGAGCCATTCAGCAGTGGAACTCTCTGCCCCAAAGTGTGGTGGAGGCTCCTTCTTTTAAACAGAGGCTTTTAAACAGAGGCAAGTGGGGTTTATATATCTGTAGAATGTCAGGATCGAAGAAAGAATCCCTGTCTGTTGGGGCCCTTCCACACAGCCCTATATCCCAGAATATCAAGGCAGAAAAACCCACACTATCTGAGTATGGACTCAGAAAAACCCAGTTCAAAGCAGATAATGTGGGATTATCTTCCTTGATGTTCTGTGTGCATTCTGTGTTGATGGGCCCTTGGAGGCAAGTGTGAATGTTTCAATTGGCCAGCTTGATTAGCACTGAATCACCTTACAGCTTCAAAGACTGGCTGCTTCCTGCCTGGGGGAGTCCTTTTTCGGGAGGATTAAACTGTAGACTAACTCAATCAGAGAACTTAGCATAGCAGAGCACCTGATGAACCAACATGGACACCGCGTATTATTTGAGAATACAGAAGTGATGGACCACTCCAACAACCACCATGTCAGACTACACAGAGAAGCCACTGAAATCCACAAGCATGGGTATAATTTCAACACAAAGGAGGAAACAATGAAAATGTTTCCTCCTATCTACCTGTATTTTTTTTTAAAAAAAAACCTCCAAATCAGGACAGTAATTAGATCACTTCGCTCGGAGGACTTCTAGATCACTTCGCTCGGAGGACTCTAATCTGTTAGCGGTTCCCTCCGCTAAAGTGGCCAAAAGAACTGCCACTCGTCGAAGGGCCTTTTCGGTCATAGCGCCGACATTGTGGAATGCCTTGCCGCCAGCTACCCGGGCTATCCATGACCTGCTCCCGTTTAGGCGGGCTTGCAAGACTTACCTTTTCCGGCTGGCTTTCCAGGTCTAGGTCAAGAGCGGGACCCCTCGACAACGCTGTCAGACCGCTTGAACTATTTTAATTTGGGTTTTAATGCTGTTTTACTGTGCATTTTTATCTCGTTTTATATTGCATTTTAGTGTGCTATGCTGATTGTATGTTGTTTTGCCCCTGGCTGTGAGCCGCCCCGAGCCTACTTGGGAGTGGCGGCATAAAAGCCGAATAAATAAATAAATAAATAAAATAAATAAATAAATTAAAGAACAACATTAAAAATAGGAATTCCAGTCAGGAAGCAATTAGGGCCAGCCAACACCTCCCAACAAATGATTCCCTCGTGCAGGAATCAGCCAGGCTTTGAAGCTACAAGGCCATTCAATGCTAATTAAGGTGGGCAATTGCAACATTCACACTTGCCTCAAGCAGACAAGAGTCATTGCTCCCACCCTGAATATTCCACAGATATATAAACCCCACCTGAGAGGGTTGGTTGATCCCAAAAAAATTGTGGTTCTAAAATCAAATGGGGGTGGGGATTTTTTTTAATGCTTAACGTAATGACTTAAAAAAATCAAAAAAATTCTTATTTGATATGTTATTAATTACGAATTTCATAATTAGTTCTTATTCCAGCGCATGCTTATTCCAGATTGTTTTGGCCTACAACTCCCAGAAATCCTAACAGCTGGTAAACTGGCTGGGATTTCTGGGAGTTGTAGGCCAAAACTGGAATAAACCACACTGAATTCTGGATGGGACTCCAAATAGGAAGGAGGAGGAGGCTGGTACAATCCGCAAGAGTAGTAGTCTATCCACACAAAAGCAGCTTCACAATAATCAACACAATAGCAACTTCGTAATAATAAACTATATATGAGTCTTGTTGAGCCATGTGGCAGTACTCACTGTACTGCTGAGCATGGATAGAAATCCTATGGGGAAGTGTCCTTGAATAAGGCACTTGTGAATCCTGGTGGGGAGAGAGGCAGCCAAGTATGGCGCTGCCGCGCTGGGCGCTTCCATAGCCGCTCCGGAGCTTACAAAGCCTTTTTGGATTTGAACTCCCAGAAACCACCAACAAGCAAGAGTCCAAAAATGCTAACTTTTCTCAGTTTTGCAAGGAAAGCGGAAAGGAGGAGGAGAAGATCAATATTTGTATAGAGAAGACAACCCCCCACTCCTGAGTACTAGCTCTGGCAGAAGCAGAAAGATCTCCCTGAAGAGTGCAAAAGGACTTCAATTCCCAGAAGCCTTGGCACTTAGACCCAAAAGAAAGGGATTGTGGGAATTGAAGTCCCCCAGCCCTGCAGTCAGGATTAGTTTTATTCCCATCCCAAGTGTGTGCATTAGGCATGAGAAAAATGAAACGGAAATTAAAAGGATTCGTAAGAGATTCGTATGTAATGGGACTTTTGAGGTTTTACGTATCGCTGCCGCGATCCCGGAAGTAGACTTCCTTTTACGGTCCTTGAGGCCAACAATTTGCATTATGATCGTAAGAAATTCTTAAGTATTAATTAATTATTGTACTACGTACTACTCACTTCTCCCTGTCTTCTCCCCCTCATTTCCTTCCCGCCTTCATTCAGCTTCTTCTTTTTCCCCGCATTTCTATGGGGAACTGGAAGTGACGCTGCTGCTAGGTAGGCAATGCATTCTGGAAAGTGTAGTCCTCCAGGCTTGCCCCCCCCCTTCTCTTCCCCGTTGCTCTGCTGCCATGCCCCTTCGCAGGGGCCTGCTTCACACACACACGCGCGCGCGCGCTTCTCCTCCTCTCTCTCCCTGCGCACACTCAGAAGAATCTCTTCCCCGATGCTCAGCCATCCCCCATCGCAGGGGCCAGCTTCAGCCCTCCAGGTATGTGTTTTGGACTTCAACTCCCACCATTCCTCACAGCCTCAGGCCTCTTCCTTTTCCTCTCAGCCTGGGCAAACTTGGGCCCTCGCTCCCTCAGGATCGGGGTGAGAGAGGCAGCGAGGAGCGAGAGGGGCCTCCTCCTTTTCTTTTGCTGCTTCCAAGAATAGAATACCCACTCCCTCCCTCCCTTCCTCCTTCCCTCCCTCCTTCCTATTTGGAGAGTCCCATCTAGAATTCAGTGTGGTTTATTCAAGTTTTGGCCTACAACTCCCAGAAATCCCAGCCAATTTACCAGCTGTTAGGATTTCTGGGAGTTGTAGGCCAAAACCATCTGGAATGCGCATGCTCTGGCATACGAATTACTAACGAATTTTGTTAGTACTTAAGTTACATTTCAGAAATTTTTGGGAATTTTTTTGTAAGTCTTTCTTTTACTAATCAAAAAAATCCCCCCCCCCCCATTTGATTTAAGAATCGCCATTTTAGGATTCTAAACCATGCCTGGTGTGCATACTTATTTAAAAGGATAGGATCCAGATATCCTACAATGGCTCTCTGTGATCTTCCAAGTGTGCTTTCTTTGTCTGGACTTCATTTCCCAGAACCCCTCAGCACTGACCAAGCTGGCTGAGGCTTCTGGGAGTTGAAGTCTTTTGATTAAAACAGCCAAAGCAATGGAGAACCTAAGATTGAGAACCGCTCTCCAGGGACTGACTCACTCTCAAGTAAGTGAGGCTTTGTTTGGCTGCTGTGCTGTCCTCTGTGCACTTCTTTCAAGCTTGCCGGGCCGGCATACAAGCGGCAAGACAGGAAAACTTTTGCGACAGTTCGTCAAAGTCCTGGTTCTTAGCTAGTGCCGTAAATCAGCTCTCTGGTCGTGTAGGAAACCTTTTGCGGCACTTGCTATTTCGGCGGGTTTAAGCAGCTTCACAGGGACAGGAGGACAGGATGGTGAGGTGAAGCAATAAGATGAATGAAGGTGGGAACCGAGGGGGAGCCAGGAGAAGACAGGGAGAAGGTGTGTGACTGATTACAATAATTAAGAATTAATTACAATAATTAAGAAAAATGCCGGCCCCGAAGTTCGGTAAATGAAGTCCACTTTCGGGTTGGCGCTCGAGGTGCGGTAAACATCAAAAGTAGCTTTTTTAACTAATCTAATACGATTTCAAATAATTTTCAAACCGCAGAGACCAACCCTACCACCTGCCTTGTTTCTAACAGACCTCACAACCTCTGAGGATGCCTGCCATCGATGTAGGTGAAAAGTCAAGGGAGAATGCTTCTGGAACATGGCCATACAGCCCAGAAGACTCACAGCAACCCAGATAATTGATTTCCTGCTGTTTCTCAAGTTAGATTCAGTCATGGTAATTGTGGGCCCTATAGGCAGAGGCTGGGTTAAGAGAGAGCACAGGATAGCCATGTTGAAATGTTTGAAGAGATATCACATTGAGGAGAGGGTAAGCTTGTTTTCTGCTGCTCTAGATACCAGAACAGAGAGCCATTGATTCAAAAGAGATTCCCACTAAACATTAGGAAAAACTTTCTGAAAGTAAAAGCTGTCTGAATGGCATATATTGCCTTGGGGCGCGATGGAGTCGCCTCAGGATGGGCATCTGTTGGGAGTGCTTTGATTGTGCATGGCTGAGTGTTGGACTGGATAGCCCTTTGGGAGTCTGTGATTCCATTCCTGTTGAATTGCAAAAGCCTGTTGAGCCTCATCCTGCCTGTCTTTCATCATGGCTGTGTGATGGTTTCCCAAATAGCCATCCTGATCTGAAGAACTCCAGCTAAACAATAACAATAATGGCTAGGATAAGTGTGAAGGTTTGTAAGTCCAACCAATAGATTAAGTATTTTCACTATTTGCTACTGGAAAATGAGGACCTTGTACAATTGCTATTTCTTTACTTAGTGGAATAATAATAACAATAACAACAACAACAACAATGAAATGATTTTATTGATCAGCCAATTGGCCTTATCAAAACAGACAATATAAACACACCATACAGTCAGTGCCGGCCTTTGGCGTTCCGCCATGTAAGCGGCCGCGTAGGGCGACGGGTCCTGGGAGGGGCGTCGCCGCCTGCGAGGGACGCCACCACGCTGGCCGCCCCTCCGCCGCGCCTCCTGCCCGGGAGGCAGTGCTCCCCGCCAGCGGCGCAGCCGGGTGATGCAGCCGGCGGCGCAGGCGGCGCAGGCGGCGATGTAGCCCCGCCGGACGTCACTGCGCATGCGCAGGCATTCATGACGCACTCGCGCAGCTTCGCGTGACGTCACCACGCATGTGCAGGTGTGCGTGACGTCGCAGCGCAGCTGCGTGTGACGTCACTGCGCATGCGCAGGCATGCGTCATGCATGCCTGCGCATGCGCGGTGACGTCGCCGCGTGGGCTGCCGCGTCCAGCAGCCATGGGGGGGCGCAGAAATGAGGCTCGCGTACCCCCCCAGGAGAGGTGAGATCGCCCCTGCATACAGTATACACTGAGTCTGAGTAAAAATATAAATATACAAGTGTGGATGGCCAACTTGCAACCAAATGTACCTTAATCTTAGTTATATATGTGATGAATTCCCTACCTGTTAGGCTTAGTAAAGCCTGGAAAAGTAGGCCCAGGAAGTTCAGCAGCCATTTTAGAAGGGTGCCTGGGGGCATCCATCTTGGATCACATTTCCTGAAAGTGGTGTGCTTAGGAGTAAGCTTGGAGGGAAATGGGGGGGGGAGAGTTAGTATTGGCTGGGAGAGAGAGGGAGGAGCCTAACTTAGAGAAAAAAAACAAGGACTTGAAGGGGGCGTTTTAAAAACCCTGTCAGAGAGTTGGAGTCGGTGTGTTAGAGAAGATGGAGTTAGGAGTCTGGAGTGGAGAAGAGAATAGGGAAGGAAGACTGACATTGGTCAGTTAGCTAGCAGAGTAAGCTAGTGAGAAGATTTTACAGCTATTAGGGAAGATATTTGGTGGAGGAGAGGAGAGATAGATCCAGGGAAGGACTATCTGTAGTGAAGTTTAGAATTGCTAGGCAGAGAGGAAATCCTGTCAGTAATTCCTGGAGGGAGAAAGGAGTGTTGTTTGCAACTAAGATTCGAACTGCTTATAGGAACCATACACTTTCATGCCAATATTTCTGAACTACTAAGCTTAATTTGCCTCACGTGTGCCTCTGTCAGAGAAGTTTTAAAGCAGTTTCCTGCAGTAATCAAAAGTCTAATGGTGGCAGTGTACATCTTAAAGAAGTAATATCTTCAGTGTTACCTCAGTACACAAGCCTAAGTGCATTCTTGCCTAAGATACATCAAGTAAGCCAAAGGCTTAATATTGCTTATAAGTTTGGTGGTGGTCAGTGGTCTTTCAAGAGGTTTTCTGGCCGGAAGATTATTCCAGCTTTATCACAGTTTTGATTTTGGATTTTAAATACCCTGATAAGCCTCATCCCTTTATAATTGGTATACAGTGGTATGATTAAAAAAAATAAGAAAGATCTGCTCTGCCTAAGTCGTCTCTTTATAATATACATCACATAACCTCGTCCTCCTTACACTGTATACCAATCTGATCAATATACTCTGATCTCCTTTTAGATGCTTTAAACAGATAAAGGGGAAGTGTTTTTGTTACAACAGGGTTATATCCAGCTAGTAAAAATGTGGTTTTGGCCACTGAATAATAATAATTTGGTTTTTTTAAAATTTCATGTCCAAAGCATTACTTAAAATAGTTTAGCTAAAACTTATAAAATAAAGGTATCACAAGCTGCTAGATAGTTTTTGACCAAAAACGGGCAACAGTGACTTCATTTTCTGTAGCTTTAAAAAAAATCGTCTTCTGTGCATGAGGCAGGGCATTGTGGGCAAGCATACAGATGCTGAGAAAGTTTGTTCTGCTCCACAGTTCCACAAGGCAGAGGATTCATCTAGGTCAGTGGTTCTCAGCCTGTGGGTCCCCAGGTGTTTTGGCCTACAGCTCCCAGAAATCCCAGCCAGTTTACCAGCTGTTAGGATTTCTGGGAGTTGAAGGCCAAAACATCTGGGGACCCACAGGTTGAGAACCACTGATTTAGGTAGTGCCATTTTGCCAAGTTGTCTTTTGATTTGCCAACTCTGCTTTTGAGTCTGTTCAAGGACTTCCAAGATGCCCATTCTTGGTTTGCCCCTGGAGGCAGACCTTCATGGAGGGCCATCCAGTTGGAACTGCCTAATTTTTCTGCCTGCTGAGATATTCTTACTGTTGGTGGAGGAACATTTAGAGGAGTGGTGGTTATCATGAAATTTTCCTTGATTTAAGTCTACTGGGCGGAGGCTGATAGCCATATAGTGGGTGGCTTTCACAATGTTCAATCGTATTTCTCTCTCAATTGGCTTCAGCTTCCTGTCACACATTTTGGGGGGGGCAATGGCAGATAGCTTATAGAGTCTATCAACAGGTGTAGGTTTAAGACATCCTGTGATTATTTTACATGTCTCATTCACTACTATATTCAGCTATATTCACCTGCTTCGCAGATTTATACCAGATGGGCAGGCATACACAGTAGTTGAGTAAAAAAAAATGCCAGGGCTGATGTTCTTATTAATTGTGGGTCTGCAGCCCATGTGCTATTAGTAAGTTTCCACAGAATGTTATTCTTCTGTCCCCAGGGCCTAGAAAAGGCTTTAAGAATTGGACATTGCAAGCTCTGGCCCTGAGAATAGAGGTACAGCCTTCCCACATGCAGGGAGACCCAGGATATAGCTTTAAGAATGAGGTCAGGACTCAGAAGAGGGTGAACTCAAACAGGATTTATTGAATACAACCAGTAAAAAAGCTGGTGGCCCAAAAATGCTTAGTTGGTTGCAACGGGTCCTTTAAACAAAGGAAATTTCAATCACTTGCCTATGTTTGCAGAGTGATGGCATTTCTCTTGATCCCAGGTTCTCCTGTTGCTCTCTGGCCTTTGTAGACGCACTAGGTTCTGTAAAAGCCCCAAAATCCACAGTCTCTGGTGAGGAAGGGTCCTTCTATACACTGTAGCTTGGTTGAGAGCGAAGGAAGACTTTATAGGTGAAATAAGATTGCTTTTTCCCAGCAAGCTAGATTCCAACCTTGCTTGTCCGTGATACCTCTGGAATGAGGCCAGAGGGGACGTCCAGTCCCTCAGGTAAACTCCAGAAAAGGAAGGAGTTGAGGGCGGGGACACCAAGTTTGGAGCCAAGACACAACTCCGTCCCTGAGTGACCGCATGGCAGAGAGTGACCGCATGGCAGAACAATGGGACCATAGAACAAAGACTTTGCAGGTAAGGGCAGCAAAGTACAAATACAGATATAAACAGCCCCTAGGGGGCGCCACAGTTATTGCATGCAGCTTCTTTGTGCTTGGTGTTCACATGGTGTTTCCTAAATGTTAGTGTTTGGTCTAAGGTGATGCAGAGATATTTAAGGTGGGAACAGTGTTCAAGCTCTTGGCCTTCCCAGGTAACCTTCAGTTTCCTGTTGGCTTCATGATTGCATAATGGAAAGCACACTTGTGTCTTGGCAGGCTTAGGTTTCACGTGGTTATCTTTGTAGTAGCTGGAGAGACATTATATATTATGTACATTTTATTTATTACCCATCACTCCTGATAGTTTGAGGCAGAGTAAAAAACATTCAGAAACAAATGAACATAAAAATACAATACATTACTAAATTTCATAAATAAACACACACATATATGAAAACTCATACCAAACACAGCTACAGAATTGAGAGATGGCTCTTTAATTGCATTTTAACACCTCGTTTAGCTGTCGGATCTCTTCCGACAGGTCATGCCACAGTCGTATATCCTACCTTTCAATGATATTACTTAAATTGACCGAGAACCACATTCTCAAACCCAACACAACTGTTTCTATGCAGCCAAGAGTTTAGATCATGCTGCTGATGGCAGGAGAAGGGACAGTCCAGCTGGTGTTGTCTTTGCCTGTTTTCCTCATGCCATATGTTCCTGTTTCCCTTTTCTGAGTAAACTGTAATGCCTTCAGGAGTTGATGGTCCCACTGAATCTACTGTTTTGATTTGTGTTGAATTCAGACCAGGCTGGTTCTTATTGAATATCATGACAGTTACAGAAATGTACAATTCTTGCTACATCATCACTCTGGCTGTTCCAAATTCCAAGCTGTAGAAATATGTGGCAGATAAAGCTGTGCTTGGAAAGCACGTCTCTTCCATATGCTGCCTTGTCAAAAATTATTCAGCGCACAGAGCTGTCCTGAGGAGCTGCCTATTGCGTTCCCTTGCTCTCTTTTCTAGCATGCACATGTTGTCTAGCATTTATCTGTGGCGTTCCCTGCATGAGTACTCAGGAAGTTTGGAGCACAAAATTCCTAACTCACAATGAAAGCCATTTGAGATAATACAACAGTAACTATCTTTGTGGGTTCAGAACTGGGTCTCATAGTGTTGCACCTCAGACCTCGGACCCCCCCCCAGATCACACAGACACAGGCAGATGCAATACACTTTCTTTTATTTAGAATAAATGTATAGGATAGTCCAAAGAGGTTAAAATAAAGCAATCCAAATAGAGTTCAACTTAGTCCTTGAGTTATAATCCAAGCAGGTTGAAATCCCCCAAAACAAAGTTCCAAAGCAAGGCAACCACTCTGGCGATCAAACGTGGCACTTGAGTCCGGCCGCAACTGCGGACGCTTGAAACAGAATCCAAACCGCCCCGGCGATTAACAGGAACTTGGAGACAGAAACGAGAGACGTGATCAAGCCAAATGTGGCTTCAGGTCTGGCGAGAACTTTCCCAGGCCGGATTGATATAGAAATCTAACTCTTGTGCATCCAACGCACCCCCTTTCTCCAATCTCTCCTTGAAGCTGAGATACTGTCTCTCCTGTTGAATTCCTTCTCATTAACGGGTCCAGCTGCGTCGTTATCTGAATGGGAACCGGGAAACTCCCCGTCTCCCATCTCACCATCTGGAAAGGGAGTAGACACTCTTTCTTGAGATCCAAGGCTGCCTGGCCTTTCATGTTCATCTGAATCTATTTCCATGGAATCTTCACTAAACTCATCTGCGGTCCCATAACCCTCCAGCCATGTGTTATCCCATTGCAGGCTCTCTTCTGTAGAGTCATATGCATCAGGCGACCCATCATCCTCTATCTCTCCCTGGTCAGCTGGTGCCGGGCCCGGAGCCCCTGGGGTCTGCCCAAGCCCACCAGGCTGGAATCCTACACATAGGTTGTGTGAGACTTACTACAGTGCTTCTAGGTCTATTTGGTACAAGGACTGATAATTTTTAAAAAAATGAATGGGACCAGTAATAGCATTTATTATTTATTTAAAATTTTTATATCTCGACCTTCTCACCTCCGAAGAGGGACTCAGACTAGCCTTACAGAATTAAATGCAATTGATATAAATTAAAACATAATACAATAATATAAAGTTAAAATACATATAGATGAATACGTATAGATAAAATACATTAAATCCAAATCGCCAGATAAAATCAATTCACCTCAATCCATATATGTGGTCATTAAATTTGTCTAAAAACAATATCGGTCCTTATTCTGGGAATGCTTCCTTCCAAAGCCAGGATTTCACTAGCCTCCTAATTGACAGGATGGAGGAGGCAGATCTGATCTTGCTCAGGAGGGAGTTCCATAGCCAAGGGGCCACCACAGAGAAGGCCCTGTCCCTCATTCCCACCAGCTTGTGAAGATGGCAGCACCGAGAGCAGTGCCTCTCCGGAAGATCTTAGCGTCCATGATGGTTCATAGGGGAGAACACGTTCGGACAGGTAAACTGGGCCAGAACCGTATTGGGATTTATAGGTTAAGACCAGCACTTTGAATTGTGCTCGGAAGCTAATTGGCAGCCAGTGGAGCTGGTGTAGCAAGGGTGTTGTATGCTCCTGTCAATATCCTGGCTGCTGAGTGTTGGACTAATTGCAGCTTCCGGGCAGTCTTCAGGGGCAACCCCATGTAAAGAGCATTGCAGTAGTCTATTCGGGATGTTTGTATATTTGTGTCCATTTGACATAGCTGTCTCTTTCATTTCTGGAAACTTGCCATGGCCCAGCACCAAACCATGGATCACCACTGAGTAGCAATTTTGTGAATGTTAGCCATCTTTAGTCCATATGGGAAGAAAGGCAGGATATGAATAATAATAACAATAACAACAATAACATCACTTATGTATGGATGTAGTAAATAAATTACATTTTCTGTTATAATTAGGAGAAATAATTATGTGAAATGTTGTCCTTTCTTAGGAGGATGAAGGTGATCAAACCATGCTTGACATTCCAGTTGTTTAAAGGAGAAAGGTTATGTCAGGATCTCTCAGCTAGACTTTTTGTTCTTCCTGATAAAATGATGTAAATGATGTTTTGCAGTAGCCTCAAATGACCTTGCATTCACCTCCTTGCATGCAATTACAAAGGGAAATGAATGATGCCCCTTGCATAGTAAAGGGTTTGATACAAGAGGTGTCTATGAACGTTGGGAGTGTTTGCTCATTTAACTGGGAACGGTGAGAAGTTGATTTGTGTTGCTTATTCCAGAAATGTATCTTCTTCAGCTGGAGGACAACATGATTGATAATATGCTCGTGTCAAGTATTCACATTGCTCCAAACATTGTTGAAGTGGTACAAAAATAATATATAATCTCTCAGTATGTGTTAATTACAGACTAGTTGAAATGATCTAACTGGGCTGTCAGTTGGGTTGCTCAAGCAAGGATTTCCCATAAGTAGAAATACAAAGAGCATCAAATCCACCAGAGACAGATACAAAGTATTGCGAGAGAAGCAAAACTGGGTCACTTTTCCTACACTTTCAGGCACGATTCTTTTCCAAAGTGTACATTCCGTAGCCCTTTATGTCATTATAAATACATCTACTTTTTCTATTGGGTGTACTGAAGCAACTCTTTCATGTTTGAGATACACCTGGCCTTAAAGATATATGAAGGAACCGGAAGAGATGTGCAGCGGCACAAAGCTTCAAGAGAAAATGGCCATCGGAGAAATGAGTCATCCAGTGGCACCATTGTAATACCACTTCATTTTGTCAACAAAGTAATGAAATTTCTGTTGAACAAAAAAGTATATTCAACCAGCAAAGCTTTCTGTCACTCACAAATCATCAGCATTGGAGTACTTACAGAAAATTTGTACCAAGATTGTATATTATATTGGGCAAAGTGGAAACCACAGTACATTCCAGTTTCGCACAGGTACATGTAGCCCTTTCCACTTATGGATATGGTCTTCTGGTGGACTGACTGTTGAAACCATATGCAGAGAACTATTGGCTGCACGGTTAATAGGTGATACATGCTCACTGTAAAGGATAGGGGGGAAGGGGTTTAGACTTTGAACAAATCCCCCAAGTTGACACCAATTATAAAGGAAAGGCTTGAATAAGCTGGAATGTGCCTCTGGCAAGAAAACCTTTTGAAAGACCGCTGGCCACCACATCTATTATTAGCAATAATAAGTTACTTGAGGTAACTTAGGCAAGAATGTTCTGAACTTGCATTCAGGCCTATGCACTGAGGTAATACTTTTTTAAAAAAAAAAATATTTTATTGGTTTTGTCATATTGAATACAAATATATAGGAAACATTAGGGAGGGAGAGGGGGTATGGGAGAAGGGGGTTGGGGGTCGGGGATAGGGGTTCGGGGTTATAACATACATCACAAACTAACACGAATTACATAGAAACAATTGACTTCCATTCGGGTCGTAAGTGGATTTGTCTTTTCTCTTTCTTTTCAAAAAAAAGATTCTTTAGTGTGTTCTAACTAGTTTTCAAATCTTTCCTATTTTTCCTTCTATGGTTTCTTATTCTGTTAAATACCTTCCTTGGCTATGTTTTAGCCTTTTGGTCTTTTTTGTACCTTTCTATTGGACTCCAATCTGTTTCACTTCTAGGCCGGCCGGTATTTTTACTCAGGAAGAATGTTAGAGTGTCCATGTCTTTGATGTCCATTAGTTTCTGGAGCCAGTCCTCTAGTTGCGGTATCTTGTTTGATTTCCATATCTTTGCAAATGCAACTCTTGCTGCCGTTGTCATGTAGATGAAGAGTTTCTCAGTATTCTTGTCTAGAACCCTGTCTCTATCTGAAAGTCCTAATAAGTAGTATTCGGATTCATTGGGAATCTTACTTTCAGGATATTTTGTACAGTCTTGTGTATCTCTCTCCAGTATTTTGTTGTGACTGGGCAGGACCACCACATGTGGAAGAAACTACCCACTTGTGTCTGACACTTCCAGCAGTTGGGATTGCTGTTTTTGTACATCTTCCCGATTTTTGGGGGCGTGATATGCCAGCGATGAAACATTTTCAGCCAGTTCTCTTTAGCTCTGTTGCATACGTATACTTTAATTTTTTTCCATATGAGCTGCCATTCATGTATTTTGATTTGTCGGCCGATGTTCCTGGCCCATTGGATCATGCAGTTTTTTACTTCTTCCTCCTCCGTGGCCCACTCTAATAATTTGCAGTAGATCTTTGTAATGTTTTTTTTGTCTGTTTTAATGAGTTTGTCCCAAAAGTCTTCTTCAGTGTGGAATCCCTCTTCTTTGTCTATGTTAAATCTCTTCCTCAGTTGATGGTATTGGAGCCAGGTTGAATTTTCTAAGGTTTGTTTTAATTGTTCTTGAGTAATAAGCTCCAAGGTTCCTTCTGAGCTTTTCAGCAGGTTTTTGTATGTGGGCCATGTGGTCCATCCCAGAAGTCTCCGATGCTCTGCCTCCATTGGGGATATCCAGAGTGGTATCTTGGTGTAAAAGCGTTTTACATATTTGTTCCAGACAAGCATGAGGGCCGATCTTACGAAGTGGTTTCCGAAGTTTTTCTCAACCGATGTTTTCTTGTACCACAAATAGGCATGCCAGCACTGAGGTAATACTGAAGAGATTATTTCTTCAAAATGTATGTTGCCACCATTAGACTCTTGATTTCTGCGGGGAATAATAATAATAAAACTTTATTTCTAACTCACATCCATCTCCCCAGAGGGGACTCGGAGTGGCTTACATTGGGCCGTGCCCGAACAACACATCACAAAATGTCAGACACATCAAAAAACACAATAAACACAATAAAAGCAATAAACACAATAAAATACATTTTGAAAACACAACAGCACAGGTGAATCTAAACAGAAAAAACAGGGTGGGCCAAAGTACATATAAAATATTTAAACACTCGAGGGGATAACTGGAGTAGTGTCGAAACATAAAGGTTCACATAGGGAGAAGAGGTCTCGCCAGAAACAGGGGCATTTGGGGAATCTGATCTCCAAAGGCCAGGTGGAAAAACCAGGTTTTCAGTTGTTTTTGAAGGATTCCAATGAAGGGGCATTCCTAATCTCTCCCAGGAAGGAATTCCAAAGTCGGGGGGCCACAGAAGAGAAGGCTTTCTCCCTAGTGCTCACAAGCAGAGTCTGTGAGACTGGCAGGGGTGAAAGGAGGGTCTCCCCTGAGGAGCGGTGGGCTCTGGCTGGTTCATGGGAGGAGAGCCGGTCATGAAGGTAGGTGGGTCCCAAACCTTTTAGGGCTTTATAGGTAATCACCTGCACCTTGAATTGGGCTCGGAAAATAAACGGCAGCCAGTGGAGCTCTTTAAACAGGGGGGTCAACCGCTCACTGTAACCTGCCCCAGTTATTAATCTGGCAGCCGAGTGTTGGACAAGTTGAAGTTTCCGGGCCGTCTTCAAGGGAAGCCCCACATAGAGCGCATTGCAGTAATCCAATCTAGAGGTAACCAAGGTGTGGACCACCATGGTCAAGTCAGACTTCATGAGGTATGGTCACAGTTGGCGCACGAATTTTAACTGATTTAAAAGAAGTCTTAAATCAAAGAACTGATTTAAGACTTAAGGGAACTAATTTAAGACTTAAGGAAGACTTAAGGGAACTGATTTAAGACTTCTTTGACAGGGGCACACATGAGGCAGATGTTTGGAACAACAAAACAATGAAGTTTATTTAAGAGAACTTACAAAAATAGGCATTAAGCTTAATGGTTCAGGGATTTTGGCATGAAAGCGTATGGTTCCTTTAAGCAATTCAAATCTTAGTTACAAAATACCACTCCTTTCTCCCTCCAAGAATTTACTGACAGGATTTCCTCTCTGCCTAGCAAATCTTAACTCCAATACAGATAGTCCTTCCCTGGATCTATCTTTCCACTCTTTTACCCACTATCTCCCTGATAGCTGTAGAATTTTCTACACTAACTGTCTCTGCTAGCTACCTGACTAATTTTCAGGCTACTTCTCTCTAACACTAACTCCCACAACTGCTCTCTTACACTCCCTCCAAAGAACTGCTCCTCTCTGATACCCCAAACACCAACTGCTGTCAGATTTTTAAAACACATCCTCTTCAAGGCATTTTTTTTCTTTTTCCAAGTTAGGCTCCGCCTCCTTCTCTACCAGCCAATCCTAACTCCCCTCATTTCCCTCCAGGCTGCTCATTAGGCACATCCCCTTTTGGAAATGAGATCCAAGATGGATGCCCCCAGGCAGCTATCTAAAATCACTGCCAATTTCTTGGGCCTACTTTTCCAGGCTTTCCCTAGCCTACCAGGTAGGGAATTTGTCACACTCGCTCATAGTTTCCAAGCTGAACTAGAATGTTTTTTAATATTTGTTTTGCAGTCTCGGTCAAGTTTAAGTCCTGCTGGATATAGTTTCCAACTTTGCACAGAATAGGCCCCAAGTTGCATAAAGCCTTTTTAAACTGTAGTTTTCAAATTCCAGAAGAAAATTGCTGGAATTACTCATCACTACCTTCAAGAAGATATTTAGTGAAGAATTTTATCTATACGGGTTCCAGTCACAATGCACAATCATAATGGTATGATACCATTTTAATTACCATAGTTTCCTTCTAATGAATTCTGGGATTTGAAGTTTAGAGACCAGTGATTACAATTTGCAGCTAAAATGCTCTGTCAATCTATAAAACCCAGAATATCCTAGGATAGAGCCATGGCTGTTGAAGCAGAAACTTATAATTGTGTAGTAAAAAAAAGAGCCCCTACTCCACCTGTTCTCAACTTCACAAGCACCTGTATTTTGATCTACTCACTTGCTTAGCAAAAAGAGTAAGCAATATTATTATATTAACAAGAATGCATATTTATGTGTGATCCATTAAAAATGGTTCAAAATTCATTACAAAACTGGGGGGGGGGGAGGGCACTGGTGCTTTTATAAAAGTCCTTCTAATTAGTGAAAATTTCATTACTATAACAAGATTAATGATATTTTGTTATATATTTGTTACAGTAATTGTACATAATGAAATTATTGTACTTGAGGAAACTTCAGGAGCTCCTATCTTCCTTATTTTTAAAACTATTGGGGTGAAACTTGCTACAATGGGAGAACATATTTACCACTGTTAACCCACCAAAGTTCAGAATGTTTCATTTTTCAGAACTTTTGCCATGTTTTTATGACAGAACCAATTAGGAAATGAAATTTCTAACCCAGGAACAGAAATCATAGTGTAAAATATCAACAAATGTATGGGAACGGCAGCATTTGACACAGTAGACCACGCATTGTTAACCCATTGCTTAGCTGTGACGAGGGTGAGGGGGACTGCTCTCAAATGGGTGTCCTCCTTCCTCCTGGATCGGGGACAGTGAGTGGAGAGGGGAGGTATGGTTTCCGAGAGGTATGGTTTCCGTGGGGTCCCTCAGGGAGCTATTCTCTCCCCTTTATTATTTAACATCTATATGCGACCACTTGCCAAACTGGTGCGGAGTTTTGATCTGGAGTATCATCAGTACGCTGATGACACCCAGCTGGTGCTGAGGATGGACAGCCGGCCAGACTCGGTACCCGATAATTTCCAGCTGTGCCTTGAAGCCGTGACTGGTTGGCTACATGCCAGCCGGTTGAGAGTGAATGCATCAAAAACGGAGATCCTATGGCTGGGTCACCCAGGGGGTGTGAGCTCTGGCTGCCTACTCTGGATGGCGAGGCATTACACCCATCACCCTTAGTAAAGAGTCTGGGGGTCCAATTGGACCCACTGCTGACGATGGAGGCCCAGGTCTCCACTGTCAGCAGATCTGCCTTTTTCCACTTGTGACAGGCTAGGCGGCCATACCTTACCAGGAGTGATCTAGCTACGGTGAGCCAGGCAACAGTCATCTCGAGGCTAGACTACTGTAACGCCCTCTACATGGGTCTACCTTTGGCAGTTATCTGGAAACTCAAACTAGTGCAAAATGCAGCAGCTAGACTCCTGGCGGGAGTACCGGCCAAAAGCCATATCACTCCAACTCTGCAGCAACTGCACTGGTTGCCAATCGAGTACCGGATCACCTTCAAAGTGTTGGTCTTGACCTTTAAGGCCCTATATGGTCTGGGGCCAGTGTACTTGAGGGACCGTCTACTCCCATATGCTCCCCAGAGATCCCTTTGGTCAGAGGAGCAAGACCTGTTACACGTCCCTTCCATTAGGTCCTTTCACTTGTCATCAACCAGGCATCGTCACACTGAGCCTGTGGAATGCCTTGCCGGCAGAAGTTTCGGGCGATAAACGAGCTACCAGCCTTCCGGAAGGCGTGTAAGACAGCTCTCTTCCGGCAGGCATTTAATTTTTAAGCCATGTCAATCTGTATGCTGACAGAAACATTGTTTTTACACTTTTAAATGTTCTTATTGTTTTAGTGCTGTGTTACCTTGTGCAGTTTGTAAACCACCCTGAGCCAATTTGGAAAGGGCGGTATATAAATTGAAACAATAAATAAATAAATAAATAAATAAATAAACTCTGGCTGGCTACAGACCGATCTCCTCTCATAATTGGGGCTTTCTGATGCTGATGCATACTGGGAAATGTAGTTTCGGACAGAGCCTTTTTAAATAGTTGGCATAGGGCTCCTCCTGTTCCCAAACTACATTTCCCAGAGTTCTGTGCTGTTCCCAATATGCACTGCTCCCTCTTTTCATGGCTCCTAATGCTGAGATTCCATTAACTCCAGGCAGGGCCGTAGCCAGGATTTTGGTTCAGGGGGGGGGCTGAGTTTGGTTCGGGGGGGGGGGGGGGCTGAGACTGGGTGGAAGAGGGTTTACCCTAGCAAACCTTTTGTATTGTTATCCCAATAACCCTATGAAGGTGGGATATAATGAGCATGGTGATCAGATCATGATATGAATAAACATAACTGTTTAAATAATGTACCAGTAAGGCCTTCTCGCGGACCACCCTGAGAATTTTGGGGGGGGGCTGAAGCCCCCTTAGCCCCCCCCCCCCCTGGCTACATGCCTGACTCCAGGCATCATGCAGGCAGGCAGCCTTTTTGGCTTAATGACTTTGGTTCCTCGCACTGCATATGAAACTGACTTTGGGAGCCTTCTGAGATTGCCAAAACAAAAACAGAAAAGTATGGAGTAAGTTTTGATTCTAAAATATTTGGTGTGGGCCACACAAATGCTTCAGATATGGCTTCCAACTTACAAAACTTCTGATTTCTTACAATTTCCAACACTTCTGAATTTTTTGCACATGCCTTCTATGTATACCAAAAGTCCAATCCTAGTGCTTTAAAGTGGTGATCATTTAACCTGTTACTAGAGCTCAAGGGTAAATGAAGAGCAGCCCTGGCATACATGCAGCCCCTAAAGCCAAGCCCGGATCAGGCCCTTTTGCCACCCAAGGCCAAAGGGTCTGCCTCTGCCCCTGGCTCCGCCACTCCCCGGCTCCGCCCCTCCACGCCCCCGGCTCCATCCCACTCCGCCCCCTTGCCGGCACGAGGAGGAGGAGGAAGGAAAGCCCCACCCCCGGAGCCGATGCGGGGCCTCCCCACGGCTGCTCCTCCATCCCTCCCTCCCTGCTAAAGCCACCATGCCGGCCTGAGAAGTGGCCGAAATCGCCCTTTTCAGGCCGGATTTAGGAGGGAGGGAGGATCGGCTCTGTGCCGGAAAGGAGGCGGGGGCAGAGCCGGGGGCGAGGAGGGGCGGAGCCAGGGGCGAGGAGGGGCGGAGTCAGGGGCGGAGCCGATCCTCCCTCCCTCCTAAAGCAGAGTCGAGGGGAGCAGAGCAAAGGGAGGGGGCAGCCGTGGATGACGCTTGTGCCGCCCCACGCATGCACCCTTTTTTTAAAAAAATGAATTTTTTTTCTTTTTTTTTTGGATTTTTTTATTTTTGGGGTGGTCCGAATCTGCTGCCCCCCCAAAAGTGCCACCCGAGGCCATGGCCTAGGGTGGCCTTATGGGTAATCCGGGCCTGCCTTAAGCCTATTCTTGCACTCCCCCAGCCCTCCAAACTTCCAGATCAAATTTTTATAGCAAGAAAAATGAGCAAAAAACCTTTCGTATTACTCAAATACACTTACAGCAGAAATTTGGTGAATAATTACATCCCTGTTTCTACTGGGGACCCATTCATGTTACACAATTATACTACTATGATTCCCTTTTAGTTGCCATGGTTACATTCTATGGAATTCTCGGATTTGCAATGCAGAGTGAGGTATTTAGAAATCTCAGCCAGATAACCCAAAGGAGAAATGCCAGCATTTCATAGGATGCTATCATAGCAGCTAAATCAGAATCATAGTGCTATCATTGTGTAGTGTGAAAGGGCAATTGAAAGCAGTGAGTCACCATTTAGATAGATCCCATGCAAGCACCATACTTCTGGGTTTTTCTCTCTCAGTTATTGGCTTCTTTTATTTTTTTTGCTCGTCCTTACAACATTTGGATTTTCTGCAGTTGCACATCCTGTTATAATTTTATAATATACTAGCTGTACCCGGCACGCGTTGCGGTGCCCTCTATGTTCATGTTGGCTGGCCAGTACAGGAGTTATGCAAATCCGCCCTTATTGGCAGCCAATCATGTTGTCAGAATGTAGAGGCTGGGATAGTCATTGGTAGCCCCGGAAGATGCTGGGAAATATAGGTTTTTTTACTCATTGTTTTGGGGGCCTTTTAGGTTTTGCGGGGGAAAGTTTCTTTGCTACAAACGTACCTTGCTTGAGGCCTATTTCTGTTGGCAAGTTTGGTGTTTCTGCGTTGTAAGGTTTCTCTGTTTGGGACGGTCGTTCAATGACGGGAACCCCTTTATATAATAGATTTTTTAAAAAAAATCTAATAAAGCCCAAACATAAATAGGATCAACAATTAGTATTCAAAATATGCCAAGAATTTTGTCGTGTTCATACATGTACTGCTCTTCCCTAATTAAACCAGATCCTTTAAATCAGTGGTTCTCAACCTGGGGGTCACGATCCCCAGGGGGGTCATTGGGTCATTTTCTGTGGGTCGCGAAGGCACCTCAGTTAGCCCTGCCCCCTCTTCAAAATGGCTGCCGGCCCGTATGCCAGCCGAACAGCCAGGCACTCCAGGTCGGCTCCTCCTCCTCCCCTTCCCACGGAGTCAAGAGGAGGAGCTTAGAGGCAAAGGCGCACAAGGTAGAAGGTACACAATTTTTGGAGACCTTCTGTAATGGTCTGTCGATTAGAGTTGGGATTGCTCTTATCTCATACCCTTCCAGCAGGATAATCCCCACCAGGTGGTGGCCTTGGAGACATGCACAGAGCTGGAAATGTGCCTTAGGTTACACCACACCAACATGAGTAGCACTGACTTGTATATTGCTGACTCAGGAAGGATATGATGCAACCTTTCCTGGACATTGGGGTTGCTGAGTCAGAGGGGATATGATGCAACCTCTGCTGGGCATTGCATGCCATGGGGGTTGGGCCTTTGAGATGATGGACAGGTGATGGGGGTGTGTTTTGTATATAAGGTGTGTTTGTTCCTTATGATGCCAGTTCTGGCATCAAAAGCGTTATACCTTCAATAAATCTAGTGGGATCGAGTTGCCCTCTGCGTGTGGTCCTTACAGAGAATTGGAGCGTTCTCACACCTTCTTGTAATTTTATTGGTATCAATTTTTATTCTTGAAATTGACCAGAATTAAACATCCCAGCAAGACCCAAATGCCAAGGTCTATTTTCCCCAAAGCCCTCCAGTGTTTTCTGTTGGTCATGGGAGTTCTGCAGGCCAAGTTTGGTCCAATTTAATTGTTGTTGGATTTCAGAATGCTCTTTGATGGCAGGGGAACTAAACATCCCAGCAACTCCCAAATGCCAAGGTCTATTTTCCCCAAACCCCTCCAGTATTTTCTGTTGGTCATGGGAGTTCTGCAGGCCAAGTTTGGTCCAAATTGTTGTTCGATTTCAGAATGCTCTTTAATGGCAGGGAAAGTAAACATCCCAACAACTCCAAAATGCCAAGGTCTATTTTCCCCAAACCCCTCCAGTATTTTCTGTTGGTCATGGGAGTTCTGCAGGCCAAGTTTGGTTCAATTGCATTGTTGTTGGGTTTCAGAATGCTCTTTGATAGCAGGGGAACTATACATCCCAGCAACTCCCAAATGCCCAGGTCTATTTTCCTCAAACTCCACCAGTCTTCAGATTCAGGCATATTGAATATTTGTGCCAAGTTCTGTCCGGATCCATAATCGTTTGGGTTCACAGTGCTCTCTGGATGTAGGTGAACTACCTCTCCTGTAATTCACTATCAATTCCCCCAACCCCCTCCAGTATTTTCTATTAGTCATTGGGGTTCTGTGTGCCAAGTTTGGTCCAGGTCTGTAATTCCTGGGGGTCTCAGTGGTCTGTGGAAGTCAGACCTGCATCAGTTGAAGGTACTGCAAATCCCATCATCCATTGTCCATAGTCCCCCAAACATATTGCTTTTGTGATTAATCGCTATGCTTAATTATGTCAATTTGTAACAATAAAAATACATCCTGCATATCAGACATTTGCATTACAATTCATAACAGTAGCAAAATTACCGTTATGAAATTTCAACGAAAATATGGTTGGGGGTCACCACAACATGAGGAACTTTACTTAGGGGTCACGGCATTAGAAAGGTTGAGAACGACTGCTTTAAATGAAGACATAATGAACATCGCTTCCAGGTAGAATGTTTATGGATGGGTAACATGCAACGGATCAAAGACAGAAGTAAGCATTGATGAGCATCCATGGATGAGTAACCCAGGCTTGACACAGATGGACAGGCAGACTCCCACAAAATTGATATAAATGGAAACCGCCCAAGGACAATGGCATGCTAAACTTATTGATGGAAAGGTTTAGTAGCTGCCACGTGGTGCATGCTGGTGACTCAGCCAAGGCATTCAGGAACTCCTTCAGGAAAGTCTTCACCAGGCGTTTGGACACAGGCATGAAAAATGTATGAGTCCCAAATGGCAAGGAGGACAAAATCCACTGAACTATAGGCCAATTACATCTCCACTTACAACATACATGATTGTGGCACTTCTCAGCTCAAATAAACTTGATGAGGCATTGAACTGTCCACGGCTCTTTTAACAATAGAGTACAATTGATTCTGAAGTTCTAGGAATTGCAGAGAGCAACTAATCAGCCATTCTTCAGTGACTCATGATGCACACTCCCAGTTTTTGTGAATATCCCTCTTAGGTCTGGCCCATAAGACAGACAATCACCATTCCTTTTTCTCCTCTCATGAAGATGTACTCACTAGATGATGGCCATACAAAAGACATGTGTCCAAGAAGGCTAGCACTCCACCAGCCACACTTTGTGTCAGGCAGCTTATCAGTTCAACGCTTCTTCTTCTGCTTTGTATTTCAAGCGTTAGTCTCCAGTAGGCATGTTTTAGAACCCAAAAATAGGGAATCGAAAATCTAATGGGGGGGGGGGGATTTTTTTTTGATTAGAATAAGAAAGCCATACAAAAAATTTTGCAAAAATTTCTAAAATGTAACTTAATTACTAACGAAATTCGTTAGTAGTTCGTATGCCAGCGCATGCGCATTCCAGATGGTTTTGGCCTACAACTCCCAGAAATCCTAACAGCTGGTAAATTGGCTGGGATTTCTGGGAGTTGTAGGCCAAAACTTGAATAAATCACACTGAATTTTAGATGGGACTCTCCAAATAGGAAGGAGGGAGCAAAGGAGGGAGGGAGGGAGGGGGTATTCTATTCTTGGAAGCAGCAAAAGAAAAGGAGGAGGAGCCCCCCCTGGCTCCTCGCTGCCTCTCTCTCACCCCAATCCCGAGGAGCGAGGGCCCAAGTTTGCCCAGGCTGGTCATATACCTACATTCCATGCACATGCAATAATACAGCAGTAATAACAATGGGTATAAGAAGAGGTAAAATTCAAACCAAGTATTCTGACTTGTCCCTCCTCATGCGGTGCAAAAGCGGGCTCTTCTCTTATTAGCCCGGAAATTAGCCCGGGAAAAAGCCAGCGTTTTCTGCTTTGGTGCACACACATACATATTCTTTGGGGGATTTGCTGCAGAATCTTCTCTATGAGCCCGGGTTCTGCAGCAAATACCCCCCCAAGAATATGTATGTGTGTGCTCCCAAGCAGCAAACGCTGGCTTTTCCCGGGCTAATTTCCGGGCTAATAAGAAGAAGAGCCCGTTTTGCACCGCATGAGGAGAGACCAGTCAGAATACTTCGGTTTGAATTTTACCTCTTGTTATTGTTATTACTGCTGTATTATTGCATGTGCATGGAATGTAGGTATGACCAGTTGGATTACTTATAATATTAGGCACTTACAGTAGCATTCATTCTATTATACATTAGGTTGGTTTCTCACCCCAATACTCTTTGATGCTTTAGATCCTGGCAGGGCAGGAGAGGCAGGAAGCCTGGAAAAAAGTAAACAGAGAGGTTTACTCAGAAGTAAATCCACAAAGGAGGGCCCTTCATCCAAAGTGCCCTCCTTTGCAGATTTACTTCTGAGTAATCCTCTCTGTTTACATTTTTTCCGGGCTTCCAGCCGAAAGAAGGAGCGAGTTTAGGGCTTGCCTTGCCATAATACTTATTGGCAAGGGAGGCGGGAGGGTGGTGAGAGAGAAGGAAGGTGCCCCCTTACGACCTAATAACGACACTTAAGAAAATCCTGGCCCCGGAGTTCGAAAAAGAAAGTCCACTTCCTGGTTGGCGTTCCAGGTGCGGAAATACTCGAAAGTAGCATTTCTTACGAATTTCTTACGAAAAGAATCATTTTCATAACTTTTTTCTCATGCCTAGTCTCCAGTTTGGGTTGTGCTGTGTTCCATGTGTTGCAGGAAGGTGTTGATCCCCTCCTTTAGCTAAGGGCTTCTTCGTGCTCATCGGGTCCTCGTTGAGAACTTTTTCCCATGGGTCCTGTGGCTCAGATGTCGTATTTCATTGAACAAAAGTCACTTTACTTATCATTTATTTTATTTATTATTCCAACGTATATACCGCCACTCCCCGAGGGCTCGGAGCGGTTTACAGTGCAAACAGGAACAATATACATAAAAACCAAATTAAAACAAAGAGAAATCACCAATCATAAGAATGTTTTGCATGCCCTCCAAAAGGAAGGTAAGCTTCACAGAGCTTGGGTTTCTGCCGGCAAGGCATTCCATAGCCACAATCGTGAAGGCTCTGCGCCTGGTGGCCACCAGGTGGAAGGTCTTAAAGTTGGGAACTTCAAGCAAGTTTTGGTCTTCCAAACGAAGTGATCTCTAGGGTTGGTAGGGGGTGAGCTGGTCCCTCAGGTATAAGGCCTTAAAAGTGAGAACCAACACTTTATTTATTTATTTATTTATTTATTCGATTTGGTATACCGCTCTCTCCGGAGCCCAGAGCGGTTTACAAGATAAAACCAGATAAAACACATAAAAACACATAAAACAGCATTATAAAACCAAGTTCAAACCCCGCTCCCAGCCTTAAAATCCCAGCAGACAACAATAATACAGATGGCAAGATGCGGCAAGGTGGCAGGTTGTGGCAGGCATCAGTCGGAGCCAAATGCCTGCCTAAACAGCCAAGTCTTTACCTACTTGCAAAATGCCATCAAGCCCCGTAGAGCTCACGTCTCCGCAGGCAACGAATTCCAGAGACATGGCGCAGCCACCGTGAACGCCCTCTGCCGCGTACTTGACAACCAGTAGGTCTTAATATTAGGCACCTCCAGTAAATTAAGCCGCTCTGAACGCAGTGATCTACTGGGCACGTATGGGGTAAGCTGCTCCTTCAGGTACACTGCCCCCAAACCATATAAGGCCTTAAAAGTCAAGACTAACACCTTGAAGGAGACCCGGAATTCAATAGGAAGCCAGTGCAGTTCGCGCAGGAGTGGGGTGACATGAGCAGATCTTGGGGCTCCTGTGAGCAGATGTGCTGCTGTGTTCTGCACCAACTTGAGACAAAGGTAGGCCAATGTACAGGGCATTACAGTAGTCGAGCCTCGAGATGACCGTGGCTTGGATCACCATGGCCAGGTCGCAGCGGAAGAGGTAAGGAGCCAGACGTCTTGCCTGCCGCAGATGGTAAAACACTGTCTTGCAGGCGCAGGCAATGTGCACCTCCATAGACAGCTGGGGGTCCAACCGGACCCCCAAGCTCTTAACTAGCGGCTGCGGGCAAAGTGCCACGCCATCAAACATCGGCAAATGGGTCTCTACCCCCCCCCCCCCCCGGGCGGCCCAGCAACAAGATATCCGTCTTCGCCGGGTTCACCTTCAACTTACTGGCTCGTAGCCATCCAGTTACGGCTTCTAGGCAGAGATGGAAATTATCGGGTACAGATTCCGCCCCGGGGTCCATCCTCAGAATGAGCTGGGTGTCATCAGCGTACTGATGGCATTCCAGCCCAAAACTCTGTACCAATTGGGCAACTGGTCGCATGTAGATGTTAAATAACAGCGGGAAGAGGATGGCCCCCTGAGGAACTCCACAGTGTAAGGGGGAGCCCTTGGAGACCACCCCTCCCCACTTCACTCGCTGTAGGTGGTTTTGGAGGAAGGAGGACAGCCAGTTTAAGGCTGTCCCTCTCACCCCCGCCACCGCCAGGTGGTGTGTCAAAATTTGGTAATCGACAGTATCAAACGCTGCCGTGAGGTCCAATAACATGAGCAGCGCTGATCTGCCTCGGTCCAAGTGGCAACGGAGTAGGTCTGTGATGGAGACCAGGATGGTCTCTGTCCCATGGCCCGAACGGAAGCCGGACTGGAAGGGGTCAAGCCAGGTTGCATCATCCAGGAATGTCTGCAGCTGGTCCATTGCTGCTCTCTCAATTACCTTGCCCAGGTACGGTAAATTAGACATTGGGCGGTAATTGGAGGGAGCCGCAGGATCTAGCCCGGGCTTCTTCAGCAATGGACTAACCACCGCCACTTTTAACTCCTCTGGAAAAGCTCCTTGCTCAAGGGAGCAGTTGACTATATGTTCAACAGAGGGCCTCGTAGCCCCTCCACGCAAGCTCGAATCAGCGTGGAGGGGCACAGGTCGAGGGAGCAGGTAGTTGGTCGAAGAGCTGCGACAAGCTTTGAAGGTAATCTGATGTTCAATCGGCAGCCAGTGCAATTGGAGTAATATGACATCTCGCCAAGTCGGGCAGCAGCATTTTGCATGAGCTTAAGCTTCCGGATCACCGACAGAGGCAGGACAATGTAGAGGGCGTTGCAGTAGTCTAATCTTGAGATGACCGTAGCCTGGATCACCGTAGCCAGGTTATTCCTAGACAAGTAGGGAGCCAGTCATCTAGCCTGACGCAGATGGAAAAATGAGACTCTGCTCACAGCGGAAACCCGGGCCTCCATTGATATCAGACACATAAAGCCTTGTATGGCAGTTGGAATGGCCCCTTCTTCATTGTTCTCCTAAGAGTAGGCAAATATTTGGGTTTTTAAAAAAAAATTGACAAGAATTATAAGTTTTAAAACTAAGAACATTTAGTGTTGTACTCTTCATAATAGTATTGTAGAATTGTTTTTCAACAGCTTATTTTTGATGGAATATTTTAAATTGTTTTCATGGTGGTTGTTAGCTTATTTCATTATCAACTTCTGTACGTTTTAGTAAAAACAAAAATACTCAATTTCTCCATTGCCAATTCTACCTTTAGCTCTGCAAGATCTTTACACAGCTTTCATTTTTATCCGCTCGTTTTCAAAGCACCACTGAAGCACTTGAAACCAGGTAAACCCAGACATTTCCATCATCTTAAGTGACTTTCCATAAGGGAGATCCTCCTCTATCCATTGAGATTTTCCAAACAATACAAAATGTGGAAATATTGATGTTCAGAACCATAGAAAAAAACCTCCATTGACAGAAGTGGCACTGTTGAGGAGGAATTATGACTAGTGTACTCCCCCTTTGTGCCCAGAGCTTTTGTCATGTCCTTGCTCATGTCCTTCTTTCCTTTATCCTAAACACAAACTAGCTTTTAAAACTACAACTCTCACAACCGAACAACAAACATGACCGCAAGCAGCTAATGTTGTATGTGTATGTGTTGTCAAAGGCTTTCATGGCCAGAATCACTGGGATGTCCTTCCTAGCCTTTATTTATTTGTTTTATTTATTTACATCATTTATTATCCACCCTTCTCCCCCCGCAGGGGACTCAGGGCGGATCACAATGCACATATACAGGAAAACATTCAATGCCATTTGACATACCGTATTTTTCGCACCATAAGGCGCACCTGCTGATAAGACACCTAGATTTCAGAAGAGGAAAATTGGAAAAAATATTTTGGGCCAAAAGTGGGCCCCGGCGCTTGCCTGCTTGAAGCGCGGCCTGCCCACCTGGAAGGGTGGACCATCCTCGGCGCCCTCCGCCATCCCTAAGCCTTTCCCTTGGCTGCCTCCTCCTCGGTCCCGCCTTCATCTGCCTCCGTCGCCACCCGGCTCCGCCACCGCCGCCCGCTCCGCCGCCCGCCATCTCCGCCGCCCGCTTCCGCCCACCGCCGCCTACCTCTGCCTCCCTAAATCGCCATCGCGCCAGCGCATCTGACGCGTCTGATGCAGTGCGCCTGGCGCGCTTCTCGAACCTGCGCTGCATGGGCAGTAGGTCCCGAGCGCGCCAGGCGTGCCTGAGTCAGCGCGCCAGGCGCGCCTGCGTCAGATGCGTCAGATGCGCTTGCGCGGCGACGCGGCAAGGGAGGGAGGCAGAGGTAGGCGGCGGTGGGCGGTGGCGGCGGGCGGCGGCGGGCGGCGGAGGAGGCGGTGGCGGAGCCCGGCGGCGGCGGCGGGAGGCGGCGGAGGCAGAGGAGGAGGAGGGAGGCGGGACCGAGGAGGAGGCGGCCAAGGGAAAAGGCTTACTATCGCCTCCCCTCTTCGCTCCATAAGACGCGGCTGATTTTTCCTCCTACTTTGGGAGGAAAAACTGTGTCTTATGGTGCGAAAAATACGGTACAACATATATAGACAGACATAGAGGCAATTTAACATTCCAGCTTCTGGCCACCAGGAGGAGCTGTCGCATTCCTTCATTCTTTTTTGTGTACTTCCTGGAGATTTTATGGCCTCGTAAATCAGTTAAATTTAGCCTCCCCACACAAAGTGGTACCTAAATTTCCTACTTGACAGATGTAACTGTCTTTTGGGTTGCAAAGGTTGACAACGAGCTACACAATTGGTCCAGCAACCTGGGCAAGCCTCGAACTCATGACCTTCTGGTCAGTAGAGATCTTATGCAGCTGACACCCAGCCAGCTGTGCCACATTCCCGGTGCTTATTTATTGCTAATAAAGTCATGGGATGTCAATGTACAGGACTTTTAAGGCATCATCTCTTCCTAGCAGCCTTTGCCCAAAAATAATAAAGTGGCAAGAAAATCTGAGGCAAGCCTGAAGTACAACATTAGCTGGGTTTCTGTGGTAGTACTAGTCCCAGACAGTGGCCACGAAGGGACAATCCTTTCACAAAGACAGGCAGGGAAGGTCGGGGTGCATGCACACAACAGTCAGCCTGGACTAGAGCAGGGGAGGAGGGGGAGGAGGAAAGAAGCACAGAGCCTTACAGGATGCTTCGCAGAGCCCCACTTTGAGAACCGCTTCTCTAAGGTGTTCTGTTGCCTGAGGCAAATAATAACACATACAGACATACACTTATCTCATGGCAAAGAGACCTTTCTTCAAATCTGATGTTGGGAGAGCACTAACAGAGTAGGGCTGTTTGGAAGTGCAGGATAGTGTTGTTGTGTACCAGTCTTTGTATCACTTTAATATAGAGATGCCAGGTTTTCAAAACAGTAATATAGGAGAGTTCAATGGCAGGTCCAGACCATCTAGACCAGGGGTGCTCATTAGGGTGATCGGGAGCATCTAGGTGATCTTCGGCCCTCTTCCAGGTGATCTTTGGGCCTCACGAGCTGGATGGCGTTCTCCTGCCTTGCGAGCACACGTGCGCTCCCGCCGCTGCCTTCGCGGGGCTTCTTTTGCCAAAATGAGACTTTAGTGGGTGGGCCCTGGCGCTCGACTTGCCACGCATGGTGTGGTGACATGACTGCTCATTGGTTGGTGCTGGGGGGGGGCGGGAGCAAGGCGAAGGCACGCGCACGGATAGGATGCGAGGCTGTGGGAGGATGGAGGGAATGTGTGTGTGAGAGAGAGAGAGAGCCAAGGAGAGAAGAAAGAAATCTGGAGAACTTTTTCGGATCCTTTGGCAGGCAGGCGGGCACTGGAAGGAGAGAGGGAGAGAGAGAGAGAGAGAGGCGAAGGAGGCCGGGCAAAGTGGAGCAAAGCCAAGCAAGCCCCGCCGCAAACCCTGCTGCTGCCCTCGGGACTCCCATTCCGAGCCAAGACCTGGGCAAGCGAGTTGTGTGGGGCTGCTTTCTTTCCTTGGTTGGGGGCGAGGAGGGAGGGCTCTGCCATGTTCCTGGGGGTGAACCCGAGGAGGAGGAGGCTGCGGGGATGGAGACTCCACTTGCTGCTGCTTGTGCCCTCACCGCCTTTCTCCACCTCGCCCTCCCTCGCCCTCGAAGGAGAAAGGCGGCGAGGACCCACGGGGGGGAGAGAGAGAGAGAGAGAGAGAGGGTGGCTCTTCAGAGCCGGCTAGGAAGAACACCCTCCCCCCCTCTCTCTCTCGTGGGCATGGACTGCCACCAGTGGGAGGGGGTCCTCCTTCCTGCCAGCCGTCCACTTGGGCGTCCTTTCTGAGTGACACCCTCGAAAGGAAGGAAGGAAGCCCCCCCCCTGCATCTGTCACTTTGGGGAAGCACCTCTTCCACTCTTTCTTCTCCTGCCCAGGTAAGGAAGCCTCGAGGGAGGAGGGAGGGGGGAGGCTGCCGTGGGGAGGCTCCAGCCTCACGTGGGTCCCTCTCTCAGTTGAGTTTCCCGGCCCAGGCAGCAGCCAGGCAGCCCCTCTTCCCAGCCCTGCGCCTTCCGAGCCGCTGCCAAAGACATATCTGGCCGGAGCGCTGGCGGGTACGCCTATAAATACCCTCCTGCTGCGTGCGTGGGAGGGGCCTGCTGTGCACGCAAGAAGCAGGATGGGATGGGGACTTCCTGCTTTGCGAAAGCACGCAGCAAGAAGGAGGAAGGCAACGAAGACATTAAGAGAGAGCGTGCACGCAGGCAAGGAGGATCCCCTTCCCGGGTGCGCGTGGCGGCGAGTTCATGGGCAGGCAAGAAAGAAGCCCCGCGTGGACGAAAGGCTGCAGTAGGAGTGCGCACGCGTGCACGCTCACGCTCACATGCACAACAGGTGATCTTTTCAACTTGATTGTTCATATAGTAGCTCGCATGATGAAAAAGTGTGGGCATCCCTGGTCTAGACATATGAGGCTAGTCTGCATAAGGACCACCTCAAATCATGTAATAATAATAATAATAATAATTTTTATTTCTTACCCACCTCTTCTAATGGCTCAAGGTGGGTTATATGAGGGTTGAATGAAAAGTAATGCCTCCACCTTCATTACTTGGGTTTGGATGGGAATATTTTAATAAATCAAACACAGAAATAATCCTTAGAATGTGCACTTTAACTTGCTTGAAATTTCTCTCTGAGTGATATGACGATCATCCTGAATCAATCTGTCAACCTTTTGCTTGTAAAACTTGGTGGTTGCTGTCACAGGACGGCCAACTCTTTGTTTGTAACGCAAGTCAGGTGTTCCCACCTCAACATCTTTAAACTTATTCGCCTAATGTCGCACAGTACTCACATCAACACAATCACCATAAACAGCTTGCATTATCTGATGAATCACCTTTGGGGTGACACCTTCTGCTGTCAAGACTGCACGTTGCTTAAGTCGCATTGACCGACTGCCTGCGCAGGGTTCCATACTTGGCACTTTAACAACACAACCATTCAATGCTAAGGCTACTTGCTAAAATGGAACTGTAATGGAGAGTCTACTGAACAAGTCAGTACCTGCCGCATACCAGTACTGCCATCTGTTGAGTTATGAAAGTGGAGGCATTACTTTTCATTGAATCCTCATATCTTTCTTTTTGGCTTTTCTTCCTGAACGAAGATTCAGAAAGGACTCATCCCACGCTTTCTACATGCGCATTGATGATTCCGAGGCTGGATGTGTCCTTCGAGCCTGTGCAATGGATTTTTCTGGTGGAGCGCAGCATGCAGAGAACTGGCCTTACCCTTTAAACCAAAGGTTCGTCTGCCGGGGCCTAGCAAGCTGGGACGGTGGCAACGAGGTCCTCAGGTAGTAGGTTTGGTTCGAGTTCCCTTCTCTTAGATCAGGGCTGCCCAGGAAGTCGATCGTGATTGACTGGTCAATCCCAGGATCGAAGGAGGTTGATTCCAGCAGGATGGGGTGCTTTACAGAGGGGGCGGAGCCATGCCGCACCAAGCCCTGCCCCCTCTCCCGGCTTCAGCGCTACCACAGCTTCTCCAGACTAGAGGAGGGTAATGCCAAGCCAGTAGTGGCTATCTATGCCACCACTGGCTGGCATTACCCTCCTCTAGGCTGGAGAAGCTGTGGTAGCGCTAAAGCCAGAGGGGGAGGGGGCGGAGCCAAGCCACACCAAGCCCCGCCCCTCCCTGGCTTCAGCACTACCACAGCTTCTCAGGCTAGAGGAGGGTAGTGCCAAGCCAGTAGTGGCTATCTATGCCACCACTGGCTTGGCATTACCCTCCTCTAGCCTGGAAAAAGTAGTACTAAAAAGCCAGAGGGGCAGAGCTCCGCCCCCTCCCCTGCTCCGCTCTGCTTCTCTCTCGGTAGATCTTTCTGACTTGTTTTTATTATAAGTAGCTCGCATGCTGAAAAAGTGTGGCACCCCTATCTTAGATGGTTGACCTTACAGGGTTAAAGAAGCACCATCTGCCCAGGTTTGAAATCAGAGTTTTCCTTCTCTTAGGATGGTTGCCCAAAGGCTAGAGAGCCCATCCTGCCCTTTGATGCTTTTTGTCAGACCCTTCGGCTGTGACCTATCTGGCATGGCAGGTCCTACCGGTGGCTATTATGCCACCGGCAGCATAGCTCACAACTTCATTAGGGTACGCAAGCCTCTCCCCCACAACAAGGGGCGCCAACGGAGAGTACCCTCACATATAAAAACATATAATCATTCTAGAAAATACACAGGCTAAAACATATTTCTACAACATACATATATTAAAACACACAGGACAATGATTAAAATATAGTGGACGCAAGACACAATTTTAAAATTCATGACTAAAACTGGCTGGATTAGCCTGCTGGATGTAAAAGCTGACGTAAAGGTCCTCTCACAAGATTTCCTGTGAGATTTCTATCTCATGTACCAACCCCCAAATTCAAAGGTAAGCCCAGACTCTGTCAGTGCTAGAATGTATGACAAAATGAGTTTAAAATGTTTTCTGTTAAATATGTCTATTTTCTAAGCTGTGTGATATAGTTAGACCATTATAGAGTTAACTGGAGAAGGAGAGTTCATGTCTATTATGGAAGCAAAGTTCCCGTATGTTCAACCTTTGGAATGTAAACATTTGTAGATAAGGAAACGCTCCAGTCGCCATGATTTATATGCTTTGAGACTCAAGGCTGTAGGAATGTGCTCTGGTAAAATGCTCTGCTTGCTTTACTAATAAAAGGACTATTTATAGTTCCAACCTGGCTCTGCATGATTTATAATTGACAGAGTCTTCTCAAGATAATGAAATTTACCAATGTGAGGGTGCTCCTTGACTCAACCTAGAAAATTTAGAACAACAAATACCAGCTATACTCACAGCTTCTCCCATCCCTGTTTGCTATCTAATTAAAGGCTAACATTGCGTACCAAGGTCTGGAGGGTGTTGAGCTGCTCTTTCCGAATTGTTAACTCATGGTCTGCCTGACTGGAACCTCCTATTCTCCTAGCACAGAAAATCAGAAGTATGTTGGAGTGTTCTATTGTGAGGTTCTGCACATTTTCCCATCCAGTGATTTGATTCATCTTCAGGCCCGGATTATCCATAAGGCCACCCTAGGCCACAGCCTAGGGGCGCAGCCATGGGGGGATGCCAGATCCGGACCCCCCCCCTCATTTTTTAAAAAAGGTTCAATCTTCGGGCGCTTCTGCGCCTGTGCGCGGAGCACCATAGGCCCCTAAGGCCTCTGACACGGCTTCCTTCCACTGCGCCTCTTGCTCCTTGCTCGCCCCTCCTTCCTTCACTCAAGGAAGGAGGGGCGAGTGAGGAGCAAGAGGCGGAGTGGAGGGAAGCCACCTCAGAGGCCCTCTGACATGGCTTCCCTTGCTCCGCCTCTTGCTCCTTGCTCGCCCCTCCTTCCTTCACTCAAGGAAGGAGGGGTGCCCGGCGCGAGTGAGGAGGAAGAGGTGGAGGGAAGCCCCACCCCTAGGGCTGCTGCCACGCATGCTCAGCATCGGCCCAGGGGCGTGGCTTCCAACGTGTGGCCTAGGGCGCCAAAAAGGGTTGATCCGGGCCTGTTCATCTTCATGATCCAGGCCACAAATATTACCACAAGTTCATGACTCCCAAGCTCTGGATGGCCTCAGCGATCTCCAAACAGACTCAGTGTGCACTTGCCCCATGTCTCTGAAGAACTAAAAGAGCTTCTTAAGACAAAAAGAGAATGAACTTCAAAAGTCATGATCTACCGATTTTGCCAAATCGGCAACCTCTGTCCCAAACGACCATGTCACATGTGTCAATGGTTTTTCATTTCACCTCTGTGTTTTCCGTTCGCACACCACCACAATTTACAAAGCATCTACCAGACCTACAAGGCGGCCCTTTGGCATAGCATCAATTAATAGCAATGTGACAGAATTTCTCCGTAACAAAACCCTTGTGGAACATTTACAAGAATATGAAATGAGTTAATTAGTAGCAGGGTTATGACTACGACAAAGTCCATTAGACGCTGTCAGCATGAGCTGTCTGGTTTCCTGAAGCGACTTGTTCCACGTTAAACAGGCTGTTTATAAGAGAAGTCAAAGAGAGTGCCCACATACTTGCTGTCTGCAAGAGACAGGAATTCTGTACAAATGTTCCCTGAAAGAGAGCATCTGCACCCAGTGAATTAGGTAATGACATTTATTGATTTAGGCATTCGCTAATAGCTTTCTCCAATTGTATGGAAACTGGGCTCATAGGGTTAATGCACTAAGACCTTTTGGTTAGCATGGAGCATATCATCCGGCCTCACTCTCAGATTTTGATGTTCACTCTGAGTTTAACTGCAAGCCTCACATGGATTTCCCACAACAGTAATGTTTTGCTGTGATTTATTTATTTCTTTCTTAAAAGTGACATTTTCCTCAGCCGGAAAGGGATGCTCTGAGCACAAGCAACAGGTTCTTATAGCTTTTGCTCATTTTTAAGGATTTCTAACATTTCTAACAGCCCATCCTCCCTCCAGCACCAACCGCTGCTCTGAGATCAGAGTGAAGAGAGGGGCCAGGAAGGCAGTTCCATCTTGCCTCAGTGTCATCAGTTGGGAGCCCCCATCCCTCAGTCTAGCACCAACCAACCGCTGCTTTGAGATCAGAGTGAAGAGAGGGGCCAGGAAGGCAGTTCCATCTTGCCTCCAGTGTCATCAGTTGGGAGCCACCACCCCACTAGAACAAACCACAGGTTTGAGAAAAGAGGGAAGAGAGTGGCCAGGAAGGCAGTTCCATCTTGCCTCAGTGTCATCAGTTGGGAGCCCCCTCCCTCTAGCACCAACCGCTGCTTTGAGATCAGAGTGAAGAGAGGGACCAGGAAGGCAGTTCCATCTTGCCTCAGTGTCATCAGTTGGGAGCCACCTCCCCTCTAGCACCAACCGCTGCTTTGAGATCAGAGTGAAGAGAGGGGCCAGGAAGGCAGTTCCATCTTGCCTCAGTGTCATCAGTTGGGAGCCACCTCCCCTCTAGCACCAACCGCTGCTTTGAGATCAGAGTGAAGAGAGGGGCCAGGAAGGCAGTTCCATCTTGCCTCAGTGTCATCAGTTGGGAGCCCCCTCCCCTCTAGCACCAACCGCTGCTTTGAGATCAGAGTGAAGAGAGGGGCCAGGAAGGCAGTTCCATCTTGCCTCAGTGTCATCAGTTGGGAGCCCCCTCCCCTCTAGCACCAACCGCTGCTTTGAGATCAGAGTGAAGAGAGGGGGGCCAGGAAGGCAGTTCCATCTTGCCTCAGTGTCATCAGTTGAGATCAGAGTGAAGAGAGGGACCAGGAAGGCCCCTCCCTCTAGCACCAACCGCTGCTTTGAGATCAGAGTGAAGAGAGGGGCCAGGAAGGCAGTTCCATCTTGCCTCAGTGTCATCAGTTGGGAGCCCCCTCCCCTCTAGCACCAACCGCTGCTTTGAGATCAGAGTGAAGAGAGGGGCCAGGAAGGCAGTTCCATCTTGCCTCAGTGTCATCAGTTGGGAGCCCCCTCCCTCCAGAGTGAAGAGAGGGGGCCAGGACTAGCACCAACCGCTGCTTTGAGATCAGAGTGAAGAGAGGGGCCAGGAAGGCAGTTCCATCTTGCCTCAGTGTCATCAGTTGGGAGCCCCCTCCCCTCTAGCACCAACCGCTGCTTTGAGATCAGAGTGAAGAGAGGGGCCAGGAAGGCAGTTCCATCTTGCCTCAGTGTCATCAGTTGGGAGCCCCTCCCTCTGCTTTGAGATCACCAACCCATCTTGCTGTGTCTTTGAGATGAGATCAGAGTGAAGAGAGGGGCCAGGAAGGCAGTTCCATCTTGCCTCAGTGTCATCAGTTGGGAGCCCCCTCCCCTCTAGCACCAACCGCTGCTTTGAGATCAGAGTGAAGAGAGGGACCAGGAAGGCAGTTCCATCTTGCCTCAGTGTCATCAGTTGGGAGCCCCCCTCCCTTGCCTCAGTGTCACAGTTGGGGCCCCCTCCCCTCTAGCACCAACCGCTGCTTTGAGATCAGAGTGAAGAGAGGAAGGGTTCCATCCCTCAGGAAGGCAGTTCCATCTTGCCTCAGTGTCATCAGTTGGGAGCCACAGTTCCATCCCTCAGTCTAGCACCAACCGCTGCTTTGAGATCAGAGTGAAGAGAAGGGGGGCCATGAACGCAGTTCCATCTTGCCTCAGTGTCATCAGTTGGGAGCCCCCCTCCCCTCTAGCACCAACCGCTGCTCTGAGATCAGAGTGAAGAGAGGGGCCAGGAAGGCAGTTCCATCTTGCCTCAGTGTCATCAGTTGGGAGCCCCCTCCCCTCTAGCACCAACCGCTGCTTTGAGATCAGAGTGAAGAGAGGGGCCAGGAAGGCAGTTCCATCTTGCCTCCAGTGTCATCAGTTGGGAGCCACCTCCCCTCTAGCACCAACCACTGCTTTGAGATCAGAGTGAAGAGAGGGGCCAGGAAGGCAGTTCCATCTTGCCTCAGTGTCATCAGTTGGGAGCCCCCTCCCCTCTAGCACCAACCGCTGCTTTGAGATCAGAGTGAAGAGAGGGGCCAGGAAGGCAGTTCCATCTTGCCTCCAGTGTCATCAGTTGGGAGCCCCCACCCCCCTTCCAGCACCAACCACTGCTCTGAGATCAGAGTGAAGAGAGGGGCCAGGAAGGCAGTTACATCTTGCCTCAGTGTCATCAGTTGGGAGCCCCCTCCCCTCTAACACCAACCGCTGCTCTGAGATCAGAGTGAAGAGAGGGGCCAGGAAGGCAGTTCGATCTTGCCTCCAGTGTCATCAGTTGGGAGCCCCCAACCTCCTTTCAGCACCAACCACTGCTCTGAGATCAGAGTGAAGAGAGGGGCCAGGAAGGCAGTTCCATCTTGCCTCCAGTGTCATCAGTTGGGAGCCCCCAACCCCCTTCCAGCACCAACCACTGCTCTGAGATCAGAGTGAAGAGAGGGGCCAGGAAGGCAGTTCCATCTTGCCTCAGTGTCATCAGTTGGGAGCCCCCAACCCCCTTCCAGCACCAACCGCTGCTCTGAGATCAGAGTGAAGAGAGGGGCCAGGAAGGCAGTTCCATCTTGCCTCCAGTGTCATCAGTTGGGAGCCCCCACCCCCTGCCAACACCAACCACTGCTCTGAGATCAGAGTGAAGAGAGGGGCCAGGAAGGGAGTTCAATCTTGCCTCAGTGTCATCAGTTGGGAGCCCCCTCCCCTCTAGCACCAACCGCTGCTTTGAGATCAGAGTGAAGAGAGGGGCCAGGAAGGCAGATACATCTTGCCTCAGTGTCATCAGTTGGGAGCCCCCTCCCCTCTAGCACCAACTGCTGCTTTGAGATCAGAGTGAAGAGAGGGGCCAGGAAGGCAGTTCCATCTTGCCTCAGTGTCATCAGTTGGGAGCCCCCTCCCCTCTAGCACCAACCACTGCTTTGAGATCAGAGTGAAGAGAGGGGCCAGGAAGGCAGTTCCATCTTGCCTCCAGTGTCACATGTTGGGAGCCTCCCCCCACCCCAGCATCCACTGCTGCTCTGAGATCAGAGTGAAGAGAGGGGCCAGGAAGACACTGCCATCTTGCCTCCAGTGTCATTAGTTGGGAGCCCCCCCCCCCTTCCCCTAGCATCAACAGCTGCTCTGAGATCAGAGTGGAGAGAGGGGCCAGGAAGGCAGTTCCATCTTGCCTCCTGCACTGTGCTTATAATATAATATAATATAATATAATATATTGTGTGTGTGTATGTGTATCTATTATATAAATGGGTTCACGTCATGTGATGTATACCTCAAACAAAGAAACCTTACAACGCAGAAACACAATACTTGCCAACAGAAATAGGCCTCAAGCAAGGTACGTTTGTAGCAAAGAAACTTTCCCCCCAAAACCTAAAAGGCCCCCAAAACAACGAGTAAACATAAAACTACATTTACCAGCATCCTCCGGGGCAGCCAAAGACTCACCCAGCCTCTACATTCTGAACAACATGATTGGCTGCCAATAAGGGCGGATTTGCATAACTGCTGCACTGGCCAGCCAACATGAAAATTCCGATCCATAATAAACTGCCAAAACAGAATAAGGAAAAGGCCTGAGCCAATCCCCAACACAAACACCAAAATCACTTCCAACCGAAAATTTACACCCCAAAAAATCACAGACCACGCCCAAAATTGACAGTAAGGCTTCATTAACTTGATTTCCCTAACTAGCCCTCACTTACTGGGAAGCTGTTTATGCTCTAAATTGACAGTAAGACTTCATTAACTTGATTTCCCTAACTAGCCCTCACTTACTGGGAAGCTGTTTACGCTCTGAATTGACAGTAAGACTTCATTAACTTGATTCTCCCGACTAGGCCTCAGCTCATTGGACATTGTGTATGGCCTGAATTGACAGTAAGGCTTCATTAACTTGCTGTTCCTAACTAGGCCTCAGCTCATGGGACACTGTGTATGGCCTGAATTTACAGTAACCTACCTTGGCACACAGAGCCCCGACCATGCATGATGGGACTTGAAGTACCACCATGGAAAATGGGATTTGTAGTACTTCAAAACCCATCATTCCCCACAGACCACTGTGGCCCAGAACCAAGACCAATAAAGACCCAACTTGGCACACCATGCCCCCATGACCCACACTCCATCCAACTGCAGTTTAGAGGAGGGCACACCGTGGATGATTGGACTTTCTCGCATCTCCTAAAAAGGGCACAGCAACGCGTGCATATATATATATATATAGTACTAGCTGTACCCGGCATGCGTTGCTGTGCCCTATTTAGGAGATGCGAGGTGTAAGGGTTGGAAATGATGTTACTTACGGTCTTGGTGGGGTCATGTAAGCATGAATTGCACACTTTCTATGTGTGCTCCAAATGATGTCATCTGGAAGCATGAGTTGTATTGTCTTATATAGCGGAGGAATTGTTTTGTTTCTGGATTGTGTCCACTCAGCAAAGTCTGTAGTGGTTATGGAGGAGTGGCAAGTGGTGGTAGAGAGACTTTACCGGCTAGGCAGCACATTCCTGTTGTTTCTGCTGGGTATTTCAGGGCTTTGCAGTGTGTGCAGATGTGCGTTAGGGTGCCAATGTCGGCCTCTGGCACCATGCTGTAGTCTTCTGCAGCGTTGTATCTGAAGGCTAGGCGGTGGAATTGGTTGTGGTGTTTTTGAAGTTTGTTTTCTGTGTTGCGACGTCGTGTTTCTGCGCTCCTTGCGCGCTGCTGTTGTGTTGCATTTCTGCGTCTTTGTTGTTTTTGGCTGCGCGCTTCTTCTTGTCGTGCAGTTCTTTGCATTTGGTTCTCAGCTGTGCGTCGTGCAGTGACCTGTTGTCTGTGTCTCTGCTGCGCAGTGTGTTTCTGTTCTGGCGTTTGTTCTGCCCTTTTTTGTTTGATGTATTTAGCGTTGTGAGTGTGTCGTCCGATGCTGTGATTTTTATAAGGCATGGCTTGTGTATATGTATATATATATATATATATATATATATAATATTATAATGTACTACAATATAATAAGAAGAATACTGTATATTATAATTATATATTTTATAATGCATGTAATATTACTAATAATATTACACTATAATGCTATAGTACAATGTAATATATAATATTAATATTGTGCTATGGCAATAATATAATATAATGTATTTACATTTTACTTGTAAGCCGCTCTGAGTACCCTTCGGGGTGAGAAGGGTGGCATATAACTATTGTAAATAATAAATAAATAAATAATTTTTTGTACTTTTTTCTGATCTTTTCATTTGCACATGAAAAAATAACTTCTTTGCAGAAAATGTTTTGTATTTCTGCAAAATACAGTTTTGTGTAAACTGTGTTGATTTTTTTAAAAAAAACTGTCAAAATACTCTGTAAATCTCTAGCACCAGTCAGCAGGGAGACTTTTAAATTATTCCATTCTTGTGTGTGAAAATGAACTAAATGAAGATTTGTATATCTAGTTGTGAGCTGTACCTCTTGTAATAGAAAGTACTTGAGGATTGTCAAATCGTCGTCATCATTGTCATCATCATCATCATCTTTATTTATATTCCGCCCTATCTCCCCAGGGGGACTCAAGATGGATTCCAACATACAACAGCAAACATTCAATGCCTCCATAGAACAAACAAGTCACGACATAATAATAGCAGAAAAACTCTCATATATGAAAACAACATTAGCACTTAACATCAATCAATTAAACCAAACGTAATCTGATGTTTACCACTGTTTATGTATTGTCTGATCTTGTTAATTGTATAACGGCATTGAATGTTTGCCGTTTATGTGTTCTGTAATTTGCTCTGAGTTCCCTTGGGAAGATAGAGAGGAATACATATAACGGTTCGGGCCCTGCCTATCTCCATGACCACATCTCCCTCTATGAACCGCCATGTACCCTAAGATCGTCTGGTGAGGGCCCCCCTCTCACTCCCACCACTGTCACATGCTTGGTTGGTAGGGACGAAGGAGAGGGTCTTCTCGGTAGTCCCCATCCCCCCCCACCTGTGGAATGTCCTCCCCGGGGAGCTTAGACAGGCCCCACCACTTTCCTTGTTTCACAAAAACTTGAAGACGTGGTGGTTTCATCATGCCTTTGAAAATAACTAGTTACTAGCCCCAGTCCCCAGACCTTTAGCCAGACTTCGGCCATGCTCTTTATTTTTTCTCTGTCCCACTGTCATTCTCAAAGTACTTGTCCTGCCCAGTCCCTCTGATAGTCCATTAATTAGGTCCTGAAAATGTAGCCTCAGGCTCCACTATGGTCACTGCTAGGATCAAATTTTCTTTTCCCTCCGTCTCCCTAGCCCTATATTGTTCTGCACTAACCTGGACATTGCCCCCTTAGACGGTTTAGGCCTATTTTGACTACCCCAGCCCTTAGTCATTAATTCCAGATTAAATAATAGTGCTTGAACTTGGTTTTATTCTCTATTTATTTTGTGTCCATAATTTTTTTTAATACTCTGTATATTTCTTTTATGTCTTTGCATGTATGGAAACTGTCCTAAGTCCCTTAGGGGAGATAGAGTGGTATATAAATAAAGCTTTATTATATTATATTATATTATAATAATATATATTATTAACAAAAATTATATAATGACATAAAATCTGAATATCATACCTACCAGAACTTAACTTTGTATAGTTAAATGCCAAGTACATTCTTCTAGTGCTGCGGTTCTTAAGCTGTGGGCCATGGACCACCAGTAGGCCACGAGGAGGACGAAAATCTGGTCTGAAAGCCTTTTTCCTGTTTATTTATTTATTTTATACTAGCTTGGGGACCCGGTGCTGCCTGGGTTATTTGAGGAAGGCATTGTGTGCCAAGGTTGGTATTTGGTACTTCAAGTCCCATCATCCATGGTCCACCCTCCTCCAAGCAGCACCAGGATGTAGAGAGGGTCATGGGGGCTCTGTGTGCCAAGTATGGTCTTTATCGATCTTTGTTGGGGGCCCAGAGGTCTTGGGAAATGAGTAGAGGTACTTGAAGTCCCATCATCCATGGTTTGCCCTTGTCTAAACTGCAGTAGGGTGGAGACTGGGTCATGGGTGCTCTGTGTGCCAAGTATAGTCTTTATCGGTCTTTGTTGGGGGCCGCAGCAGTCTTGGGGAATAAGTAGAGGTACTTGAAATCCCATCATCCATGGACCATTCCCCTTAGAACTGAATCAGGATGTAGAGTGGGTCATGAGGGCTCTGTGTATCAAGTTTGGGCCTGGTCTGTGATTTGTAGGGACTACAATGTTCTGTGGGAAGTGATTCGAGTGAAGGTGCTGCAAATCCCACTATTTGTGGCCCATCCTGCCCTAAAATGGGCCATTGGGCCTCTGTGTGCCAAGTTTGGTCCTGATCCATCATTGGTGGGGGCCACAATGCTCTAAGGAAGTGAGTTAAAGTACTGCATGCCCCATCATCCATGGTCCATAGTCCCTCAAACTGCACCAGGATATAGAGTCGGTCTTGGGGCAGTCTGTGTGCCAAATTTGGTCTTGTTCTGTTATTGTTGGGGGCCGCAAGGTGTTTTGGACTGGAACTCCCACCATTCCTGACTGCCTGAGGCCCTTTTGTTTTCCCTCTTTGCTGCCTAAGAATGTTGGCATGTTCACACTGCCCAATCAGATACGATATGGAAATTGTATCACAGCGCCAACCAATCCCCTCTCTGCCACCTCGGAATGTTGGAGGCTGGCCAATCAGTAGCCAGATCCGCCCTCAGTGGCATCCAACCATAATGTTGGAATGTGGAGGCTGGGAGTCAATCAGAAAGCAGGCACATAACCACAAACATACATACATACAAACATTCGCTTTTATTATACAGTATATACAAATTATTTATTTCCACTCTTTTCATGATGCCTGCCACTCCTTCCCTATCGTTGACCATGGCATATGTTCTGTATCAGAAACAAGAACTGATGTGGTCTACCCAATCCAATTTTCTGAATCAGCACTCCAAACCGAATCTAAAGTTGACCAAAAATTGATTTATAACCCTTTTGATACTAATGTTGAAGAGTGGTCCCTGGTCAAAGTAATAGTCCCTGGCCAAGTGGTCCCTGGTCAAAAAAGATTGATAACCACTGTTCTAGTGGATATGAAAACTGATAAGACTGGTTTGTTGAAGTAAATTGAGACAACTGACTGCTTTGTTTTGTTCTTTTGAGTCGAGATAAAATGTGCTAGAAGTGGATTGTTGATGTGCTCTAAATTAGGGCTGTCCAAAAGGCGGCCCTGGGGCCGTACACGGCCCCCGAGCCCCTTTCCCCCAGCCCCCTAACTTGTTTTAATAAAATACAAATAAAAAATAAAAAATAAAAAAAATAAAAACCTACTTCCGGGTTTAGGCAAGCATCGCGAGACTACGGCAGCCACAGACGGGATTTCGAGGGAGGTCGAAATCCCGTCTGTGGCTGTGTATTCTCGCGATAGCTGCCGAAATCTCGGGTCCCGCAGGATTTGCGGCCGGCCTGGGCGCACGCCTCCTCCTCCCTCATGGCTGCTTCCAGGCCAGCCCCCATTCCCTCAGAGAGAGGGAGGAGGGGAATGAGGCAGGGAAAGCCCCTCCTGGCTCCGTCCTCTTCCTGTGGAGAGCCCTCGCTTCCCGCCCCACGGATGGGAGACCCGCCGCGCCCGGCCTGAGCTTGGCCTCGGCTCCAGCGGGGCTCTTCGGGGATGGCGGCGGCATTGGCGCTTCGTCCCTGTGGCGGGGCTCCCGCAGTATGGGTAAGGAAGGGCCTGGCTCGAATCAATCAATCTAAAAACAGTGGGACGTTGGGTGTGGGGGGGAGGGGTCCCTCAGCGGCGGTTTCCTTGGCGACGCTTCCTTCCCCTCCTCCGCGCCCCCTCCCCCTTGTTGTGCTGCCTTCCCCCGCGTGCAGGGCGCATCGTGGCTTCCTTTCCGCCTGCCCCCACGGCTTCTTTTCCCTTCAGGGAGGGAGGGAGCTCTTTGGGCCTCCTCCACCTGCCTCTGGGAAAGGAGGCCCCATCAAGCCCTGCAACGGCATTGAGGTGTTTGGTTTTTTTTTGGTGTGTCCCAATTTGAGTGTGGACTCAAATAACTCGAAGGTATTAGGAAACATTCCCCCAAATCCACCAGTGTTCCCATTTGGGTAAATTGAGTATTCATGCCAGGTTTGGTCCAGATCCATCATTATTTGAGTCCACAGTGCTCTCTGGATGGAGGTGAACTACAACTCCACAACTCAAGGTCAATTGTAAGTAAATTGGAGCCGGGGAGGGGGCGGAGCTGGGGGAGGGGCGGGGGCGGAGCCGGGGAGGGGACGGAGCCGGGGGCAGAGGCAGACCCTTTGGCCCCCCAGGTGATCAGTGACCGGAATTCCGGCCCTTGGGCCCGTAGATGTTGGACAGCCCTGCTCTAAATCTTTTGGACTCTCCTTGGGAGGCTAGCTAGGGAGACTGTCATGATGATCGGCAGTTTGGCATTTACTGCTATTTTCATGGCTGCTGTTCAAAAGTCATGTAGCACATTGTGAAGAGAAAAGGCAGAATAGGAAAGAAAAACATAAACAATTGTTCATTTTAGCAACTAAAATAGAGAGAACATTTGGATCTGAACCACTTATTGGGGCTTTCCTTCCTGATCGTCATGAGTCACCCAGAGTTGCCATAGTAATGACTATGCTACGCGGCGCAGTCTGTCTCAGAAATACAAAAATAACTGCATGGAAAACATTTTTATGTCCACTGCATCCTGCAACCCCCCTGCTTGCTTTCAAAAACTAGCACCGGAGAATTAATTGCTTTTAGCTTACCTGTGGATGCAATCACATAGGCTGACATCATTCTACAAGGAGGCTGTCTATAAAGGCACATGGTACCCTATAAATCTGTACAAGTGAGAGCCAGAATTGCTGTTCTGCCATGCAAGGCCACTGGGTGACCTTGAATAAACACAAAACAACTGGGAAAAGACTGATGCTAGACCAAATGTAGAAAAAACGGACCTGATGCTAAAGCGGATTATACAAATACATGATTTTGAAAACTATAAGACTAAGCATTAATTAAGTAGATTCAATGAATAAACCAGCATAAGAGAGCGAGGCTAATGCAGATAAATTACTCAAAGGCACTTATTTTCACAAATAATATTGGTTACTACTATAATCCGTTATAACAGTATACATACACGTATTCAAATGCAGTCACATAAACAATGAAAAGAGCCGTGATACAATTGTTGCATTAGAACTCGGTCCTCATAAGTAAAGTCCCAATGTTCAAAAGGGTCAAACTCAAAGTCAATATAGAAGGCACAATGGCCATGTGAACACGCCTTGATTGAAGTATCCTGGAGCCGGGTTAACGGAAGTACAATACAGGAGTCCCGCTCCATTTCGCGCATGCCTAAAATAGAGGTTAGAGGTTATAGCTAGACACAAAGCTGGTATTATTTGTTGGTTTGTTAGATTGTTGATAGGGTGAATTCTTCCCCTTTCCCTTCTCAAAACATGAGACCCCAGGAAGCTAGCAATAAAACAAATAAAACAAAATAAAACAAAACCAAATTACAGATTAATTAAAATATCAGTTAACATTTCAAGCTGTTAAAACATGCAACTTTAGACCAGTGTTTTTCAACCTTTTTTGAGCCGTGGCACATTTTTTACATTTACAAAATCCTGGGGCACACCATCAACCAAAATGACACAAAATGACACTCTAACACAGTAATACATAGAGTTAATATTTTTAAAATGTATTTATACACTCAGTGTGAAACCTGGGCCTGTTTCGATGAATACAAGACAGATATACTGGCAGGAATGGCAGAAAAATACACACGAGGTCTTGCTCAACAGCTGGGAGTTATAGTTCACCCGCAATCAAAGAGCATTCTGAACTCCACCAATGATGGAATGGAATCAAACTTCCCACACAGAACTACCATAACCAAGAGAAAATACTATAAGAGTTTGGTGGGCATTGACCTTGAGTTTTGGAGTTGTAGTTCACCTATATCCAGAGAGCACTGTGGAGGGGGGAGGAAGACGTGGGGCGAGGCTGCTCAGTAGCTCCCGCAAGGGTCACGTCTTCCTCCTCCCCCCCACAGAAGCAGCATTGTGAGCAAAGCGAGGCAAAGCGAGAAGAGCGAGGCTGGGAAGAAGGGATCCCGAGTATAGAAGAAAAAGTGTTCGGCGGGAGGGGGAAGAATGGGGGAAAGAAAGGGTATTATTAGAAAAAAAATTGCGCCCCCCCCCAGTTGCTCACGAGGGGAGCCCAGTGCGCATGCATCAATCTGTGTGCACGCACACTGACTCCAGCGCACGCCTCCCGCTTTGGAGCCCAGTGCGCATGTGCAAAACTGCGCACATGCGCACTGACTCCAAAGCGGGAGGTGCGCTCTGGAGCCAGTATGCATGTGCGGAGCCGCATGCCCATGCATGCAGAGGTGCATCCAGAGCGCCCGGGCGGCCGTGCCACCTAACAAAGGCCCGGCTGGCGCAGCTGCGGAGGCCTGGCCAGCTGCAGGCCTGGCGGGGTGGGGCAGGCGGCGCGGGCGGCAGGCAGGGTGGAGCCGGTGCAGCAATGCCCCTCCCAGGTGGTGACGCCCCTCCCGGGTGACGTCGCCCTATGCGCCAGCGTAGTCCGCCTAATTGACGAACCGGCCCTGGGTATTAGAGGTTCCAATTCCCCCCTGCACACCTAATGATCGCTCACGGCACATTAGTGTGTGCCACGGCACACTGGTTGGGAAACACTGGTTTAGACAAACATTCTCATTTTCATGTGCATATTGCTGATAGTCATACACCCTACAAAGCAGAGCTGAAGCCACTGAAACAAACTTTACTGTTTGCTGTTTGAACAAACTCACACTAAAAAACAATGCTCTGGATATCAGACTTGCTAAGATCAGAGAGTCCTACACAAGGTGTTCAATTCTGATTAAGTATACAGTTCTGCAGAGCTCTCCCCCAAAGGCAAGAGCATTAAAGCCATGTCAAAACTTGTCAAACATGATCTGGCAATAGGTGGGGAAATGTCATACTGTTTCTAGGCAACAACTGAGACTGGTGATGATTGCTTTATATTACAAATGTTGCTTTTAAGCCTGGCAGTGTTGGTAAGCATGAAGCAGAGTCATGCGCGATAGGATATTGCCGTATATTCAGCAGGTGATTCCAAGCCTGTCAGAACTACATTTCTTAAAAGTGAAAAATGCAGGTACAGTTCCTATCTTGGTACGTAAGGAACAATGATGAAGACAAGTCAGAAAACTAGGCAGGGTGGGGAGGAGGAGCTAGAAATAAAAGAGGAAATACTGTGTAACTCTCCCAGAATGCATTTCATGAAATGGTCCCTATTATCTGCGCTCGTACCTTGGAAAGTCGGACTTGGCCACGGTGGTACATGCTCTGGTTACATCCTGTATAGACTACTGCAATGCTTTCTACGTGGGGTTGCCTATGAAGACTGCCCGGAAGCTGCAATTAGTCCAATGCTCGGCAGCCAGATTACTAACAGGAGCGGGGTACAGGGAGCATACAACCCCCTTGCTGCGCCAGCTCCATTGGCTGCCAATTAGCTTTCGAGCACAATTCAAAGTGCTGGTTTTAACCTACAAAACCCTATACGATCCTGGACCAGTTTACCTGTCTGAACATATTCTCCCCTATGAACCCTCAAGAGTGCTAAGATCGTCTGGAGAGGCCCCGCTCTCCGTCTCGCCTCCTTCACAGGCGCGGCTGGTGGGGATGAGGGACAGGGCCTTTTTGGTGGTGGCCCCCCCGGTTGTGGAATTCCCTCCCAAGTGAATTTAGATCTGCCCCATCCCTCCCGACTTTTAGGAAGCTGGTGAAAACATGGCTGTGCAATGAGGCCTTTACACAATGAGGGCGGAAATCACTAATTGATTAAAGTAACTGACCACCAGACATGGACTGTATACAAGGACTGAGCTGGACATTATTTTACTGTGCAGAATAATTTTTATGTATTTATTGTATTGATAATTGTTAATTTTATTGTGAATTTTAGATGTTTATAGATTTTAAATGTTAGCATTGAATTGTTGCTGGTTGCCGGTCTGATTCTGTTGAGACTCCCACAGATGGCTCACAGACACGCCAAGCTAGTAAAAGTATTTACAGTTTATTCAAACAGTTTCATGCCACAGTCCGGCATGAAAAAACCCACACCCAAAAAAGCCTATAAACAAAACAGAGAAGACGTCCGTCTTTCGTAGTCTTTGGCCTTTATCCCGGCTCGAAGTCTGTGTAATGCGAAGATCCGTCCGAGAAGGAAAGAAGGAGTGCTTCTCAAATTCCAGGAGAGCAACACAGGAAATGATCAAACAAAACGCGGTAGTCAAGCTCGCTGGGAATCAGGAACTAAGACACGAAGAATCAAGAGCACCAGATACAGGAACTAGCAACCCACCAGCAACACCTTGGCCGACCGCAGAGTCCCAAATCCCCAGACCTTACTTTTATACCCTTACAACTCAGAGTCATCAGACTCCCCACCCAAATCTGCCTCAGTCCCCACAGCTGCAGCCCTGGGTGTGTTCCTCCAATCCTCCCACCTTTGCTGAACAGTTAAAGGACCCCAATCCGACTCAACATTCCCACTAGGCCAATCAGGATCACTTGAAAAGCCAAAAAATGAGCTTTTGCTGGACTCAGCATTTAACACATTCCTGACATCCTGCACCAACGCTGAGTCCAGCTCTGTATCACTCTCTTCTGAGGTTAACTCTGCTTCAAACCCCTCAAAAGTGTAATCACTGGTAGGCTCCCTAAGTATTTGTCGGACCTTTCTCCTTTGTTCTGCACCTTCCAAACTCACAACACTTGCAGCTCTCTTCCTCCCAGCTGCAGTAATCCTGCCCAAACCTCCCTCTTCAAGTGACATGTTCGACAAAGTATCCTCCTCCCTGTTACTACCTGTAGCAACTACAGGCTCAGCTTGCTCAACTACAACAGATTCCCTCTATTGAGGGGAGAAGGTCGGGGTACAAACGTTTTAAATAAATAAATAAATATCTTCCATTCAGCAATATTGGGGAGGCAACCCAGCAAAGCTGTTCCCATAAGCTCCGAAACACAATATTCCTTCACAATGACAGGCATTTAGTCCTGGATTTACCTTGTGACTGATTCCCAAGCAGCACAAACCTGCTGCCTGATCATTACGCTTTGCTCGGTAGGGCTGCTGACTGACACGCTGTGAGATAGCAATAGGCAACTGTGAAGTTTACTTCAGTAGCTTCAGCTGTCCTTGGTAGGGTGTTTACAAGTGAGCACATCAGCAACATGGAGATGAAAAGGAACTGTCACTCAGTGCTTAGCAAACTCACAGCTTGGCTTTCAGTAAAAAAAAAAGTGGGGCAGAAATTCTCTTTCTTGACATTGTACGACAATAGGAATTAGGAATCTTGTTTGTCCCAAGGTAAATGGGCAAGAAGAGCATCCAAATGCAGGAGGGGTGAGCAAAGGCTGGGGGGCTATACAGAACTGTCCCTGCCCATGTCCCTGCTGCACCCCTTTCTTTGGCTAGGACCATACGGAGCAATCTTGCCTTGCTTAGGAGCTTCCCTGGGCTGTTTAAAAGAATGATCACAGACTTTTTTTCAATTAGGAAGTAAATCCAAATTTGGGGGGATGAAGGAAGAGGGCCCCATTCAGAAGCAATCTTAGGACCTCATCAGATGCTCTTTAGGAAACGGAGTCCCACAAAAGTCCCACAGAGGCCCTCAGTTGATGTAAGGGTGTTTTGTGGGACTCAGTGAGGCTCTGTTTCAAATCAAAAACTTTATTACGGTCACAGACCAGCACAAAGTGGGCACAAGCGCCCTAAGAGGAAAAGGACAACTCCCAGTCAGGCATGTAGCCAGGGGGTCAATCATCACCCGTCTATATTAAGGGGCAGCACAGCCCCGTCTCACCCCAATTTCTGAGGGTGGTCGGAGGGCCTTACTGGTACATTATTTAAACTTTTACGTTTATTCATATCATGATCTGATCACTATGCTCATTATCCCACATGAATGGGGTTATTGGGATAACAATACAAAAGATTTGCTAACCCACCCTCTTTAACCAGTCTTTTAATCAAAATCCTGGCTCACCGGCCCTGTTCCCAGTAAACAGTTATTTAAAATCAGACTAGAAATCAATATAGAAATATATTTTTAACTGACAGGATATCGTTGTGCCTTATGGTGTCCATCATCACCCGGGAGTCTGATATTAAGGGCAGCAAATACAGAACTTAAATAACACTGTAAGTCATTGCAGTGCTAGAGTCCGAAAGCAGTAGGGTGGAATAACATCTTTCACTGCGCTCCGGGTTCTTTAAAAGCCATGGTCCAATGAGATTGGATCTAAGATCTCTGTAGAACATGCATTGAAGAAGCACCTGCTCAGTTGTTTCCACATGACCAGACCCACAGGGGCATAGTCTCTGCTTGAAGGGGGTCTTCTGATACCTCCCCTCCAATACAGCCAATGGGAGGGCATGACATCTTGCTCTGTTTCCATAAACCATCTGATGAGGTCCTAAGACTATACTTTGTCTAATTTATTTATTTATTTATTTATTTATGCTTCAAACTTCTATACCACCACTCCCCGATGGCTCGGAGCGGTTTACATAGTTTGACACATAACAGACAACAGCAAGATAGAGTAGAGAAGTGGGTTACATAGACAGAAGGGAGGAAGGAAAAGAGGGAAAACACGACATTCAAAGAAATCAGTGGTGACACGTAGGTCTGGGGTACAACTCAGGTCCCACACAGACTAATGTGCTGCCAAAGGGGTCGCCTAGCAGTGACGTCTGTTACACCATCGAAAGAGGGGAGCTGTGGAGCTTCCAGAAGAACATGACAAGTCACTAGTCCAGGGGAGGGTGGGCCATCTCTGCCTTTTGGTCCCAATGACTTAGGGATCAGTCTCTTGACTGTCAAGTTGTCCTGTTTCCAGGGCTGAGGGCTCACCAGAGGGCGCTCCCAGTTCCTGGAGCTGACGTTCCAGATAGTCCTGGTGCGGAACCTCTTCCGCCTCTTAACCGACCTGGACGATCCTGGTCGGTCAGCCTGGTGTCCATCGGTAGCTCTCTCGCTCACCCCGACGTGGCAGCAGGCCGGGCCGAGTCTTCGTGTCTTGGCTCCGCCCTCTCAGAAGGTCATTCCGTCTTCTTTGAGTCTCCCTCCTTTAAGGAGGGAGGGGGAGCATCCGGAGGCTCAGGCGCCGGAAACAGTCGCTGCTGCTTCCTGTTCTGACCTCGGCGTCTACGCCTGCGCTGGCGGTCCTTCCTTCTGGGTCCTGGCTGCGCCTGTGTAGATGCACCTAATGAATCAAGATCTCCAACTTTTTCATGAAATGGGCAGGTGTAGGGAAAAAGGAGAGATGGCAAGGGAGGGAACTTCGTGCTTTCTTTGTTCCACAGAGTATGGTTTGTGTCCCAATTTTGTGTCACAGTATATCTTATATGGTTAAGTAGAAGTTAGAAATACGTATGACAACTGAATGGCAGGTATAGAGCACTAGTTGAGTATATTAACATATGGATAGTTGTGAGCTGAATAGGTATAAAGAGTATGCATGTTATATATATATATATATATATATATATATATATATATATATCTAGATGCAAGTTTGGAAATAAGTGCTGTAAATTAAATGCCGTGCAAAACATCTCAACTTGGTGGAGAATCCTTTGGCCAGTTGATGTCCAGGCACTAAGACAAGGGAACTGGGCCGCCCTCCAGATGTTGCTGGACAATTTTAAGGTCATTGCTCTATGGCTTATATGGTTTATAACCTGAACTGGACAACACTCAAAGACTGTCTTTTTTTGTAAAAGGGTCCATCCTTATGACTACAGTTCTGCACAATAACACTTTCCATTCAGCAGTGTTTTTGCCCCTGTGTATACCAATATATGTTACCCAACTCCTGAATGAAAAAAGGCATTATCAACGTTATCAACATCTATATAAGTTTCTTCCTGGCTTTAGCCTCTGTTACTGGGGCCAAACTGCCCTCAAGCCTAAGCTGGGTGGCTATTTCTCCTGATGTTCCACACCTGTGAGGTGACGTATTTCTCCTGAGTTTGGAGATCTTTTTGGCTTTTCCCCCTGTTGTTTTATCTTCCTTTTACTTTTGCCCAGCTTTGAGATACCTTTGCTTTTACCACTGTTATTTATTGTTGGTGATAGTAGTTTAGTTCTCCTCGTTCTCATAATTACTGCAGACTCTGGCTCGGGCCTCCCAAATGAGCGTGGGCGTTGCCTGGCCTTGTTTCTGGCGTCTTACCTTGAAAGTTCCATAAAACTAATTAAAATGAGTTGCCGAGATCAAAACTTTATGTCCATGCTTAGCAAGTGTAACCTACAAATCTTAATGGGCAAGGAGGAAGCTTTTAGATGTCCCCTAACATTCCATGGTGCTGGGTCAGGAGGTTCCTTGGATTACATCTGTGTATCTGCTGAGGGGGCACACTTACTGTCCTCCTTAGAAGTCTTTGACAATCCAGACAGTGATCACCAACCTCTAGGGACAAGCTTAAGTGCCATTTCGGATTTAAGGCCAATCCAGCCCATAGCAGGTTGGTTAACGAAGCATATAGAGCCCCAAATACACAGGCGTATTAGATGGAACAGGGCCGACATGGGAGAAATAAATAGAGTTCTCAACTCTAATGAATGTCTGTCCTGGGCATCAATTATACTATCACCACAATCAGCCTGGGTAGAGGTAGCGGAAGCCTATGACAATATCTGTGCCCATCTAAAAAACCATCTAACTACAACTGATAAAAAGGCCATCGTGAAGAAGGGCGAAGATTGGTTTGATGAGGAATGTCGATCTAATAGGAAGGCTCTGAGAATCTGTCTCAGGAAAATGAGAAAGACAGGGTCAGCCGCAGACCAGAGTTTAATGCTGAGGAAATATAAAGTAGTTATAAAGCGGAAAAAAAGATTATATGCAGCCTCAGTTTGGCGGGATCTGGAAATAGCAGCAAAGGGAAATAATGCAGCTATATTTTGGAACTCGGTCTCCGGTATATTGCAAGAGAGGAAATCAATAGCGGACAATCAAATCCCAGCAGACAATTGGGAACAGTATTTTGCCCAACCTTTTGCTCCTCTCACAATTAAGACTCCCTCCCAAGTGGGGGAAACGGGTCCAACAGAATGAAAAAGGCAAGGGAAAGATGCGAAAAGGATGTTAGATGGTTGGCCATCCCACAAGATGGGGAAAGACAGGAGGAAATGGGGTAACACTACACTTTCTCCCACTTTCCCCCTCTAAATGTGATGAGGTCCTTAAACCTCTTAGACCAGTGTTTCTCAAACTCTGCTCCTCCAGATGTTTCGGACTTCAGCTCCCACAATTCATAACAACTGGTAAGTTGGCTAGGATTTCTGGGAGATGAAGTCCAAAACACCTGGAGGAGCAGAGTTGTGTTTCACCTCAGATCGTGGACAGCCCCCCCCTAGATCACACACACCAGGCAGATGCAATACATGTACTTTTATTTAGAATAAAGAATAGTTCAAAGGTTGAAAGATGCAAGGTAGTTCAACCCAAGGCAAAAGGCGATTCAAAAATAGTTCCAAAACGATGGTAGAGAAAACTGGCATTAATCCCATGGAAAGCAAGGTTGCAAAGGCAAATAATCCACTACAGCGGACGACAGGAACTTGAGACCCAGGACCCAAGCCCTTCCAAGCTGAATGTAGCTTCAGGTCTGGCGAAAACCCTCCCAGCCCGAACTTATTTATTTATTTATTTATTTATTCGACTTATTAGTCGCCCTTTCCCGTAGGCTCAGGGCGACTCACATTGTGGTCGTAAAACAAGTAAAATCAGGGTAAAGCAAAACACTAAAATTGCCACAACCAGCGCGCATGGTTTTGGGCATGGTTTTATATACATAAACCTAAGTACCAACGCCTGGATGAAGAGGAGGGTCTGGGGAAGAGCATTCCACAGCACCGGCGCGGCACTGAATGCTCTCCTCTGCGTTGAGGTCAGATGAACAGATCGCCGACTGGGCACCACCAGGAGGTTTTGGGACTCGGATCGCAGTGGTCATGGTGGACTGTAATGGGAGAGGCGGTCCCTTAGATACACTGGCCCCAGACCATTCAAGGCCTTAAAGGTTAGAACCAACACCTTGAAGGTGATCCGATGCTCTATCGGAAGCCAGTGCAGTTCGCGCGAGCACAGGCGTGATGTGGCAGCGAGATGGACAACCTGCCACCAGCCGTGCTGCTGCGTTCTGCACCAGCTTGAGTTTCGGATCACCTACAAAGGAAGGCCAATGTAGAGGGCATTACAGTAGTCTAGTCTTTAGATGACCGTGGCTTGGACCACTGTGGCTAGGTCATGACGGGACAAGTAGGAGCCAGCCTCCTCGCCTGTCGGAGGTGGTAGAAAGCCACTCCACTGACGATGGAGATATGCTTCTCCATCGACAGCTCGGAGTCAAAGCATGACTCCTAGGCTCTTCACCGACGGGGACGGGCGAGTGTCGCCCCGTCCAGGGTCGGAAGGCGGATCCCCCCGGTACCGGACGGCCCAGCCACAGGATCTCCGTCTTGTCCGGATTCACCTTCAACCTATTGGCTCGCAGCCATCCAGTGACGGCCTCAAGGCAGTGATGGATATTATCGGGTACGGAGTCAGGCTGGCCCTCCATCCCCAGAATGAGCTGGGTGTCATCCGCATACTGGTGACACTCCAGCCCAAAGCTGCGTGCCAACCGGGCAAGTGGTCGGACATAGATGTTAAATAATAAAGGAGAGAATTGCCCCTGAGGCACCCCACAATGAAGTGGGGCACCCCCGGAGACAACCTCACCCCTTCTCTCTCGCTGGGACCAGTTCCGGAGGAAGGAGGACAGCCATCTAAGGGCCGACCCCCTCACCCCGGCCCTGGCCAGTCGGTGGGTCTAAAGATCGTGTCGACAGGATCGAACGCTGCCGTGAGGTCCAATAACACGAGCAGCACCGATCCACCTTGATCTAGTTGGCGGCGCTGCTTGTCTGTGATGGCGACCAGCACCGTCTCCGTCCCATGCCCAGAACGGAAGCCGGACTGGAAGGGGTCAAACCAAGTTGCATCATCTAGGTAGGACTGCAACTGCTCCATTGCTGCCCTCTCAACCACCTTGCCCAGGAACGACAAATTCGATACTGGGCGGTAGTTGGAAGGGACCGACGGATCTAAGCTCGGCTTCTTCAGCAATGGAGTGACCACTGCCTCTTTCAGTCCCCCTGGAAAAACTCCTTGCTCAAGGGAGCTGTTAACTAATTTCAACAAGGGGTCACGTAACCCCTCCAGGCAAGCTTTCACCAGCCAGGAGGGGCACGGATCGAGGAGCAAGTGGTCGATCTAGTTGCAGTAACTATCCTATCAACAGCTTCTGCGTCAGTGGTCGAAACCGGTCGAAGGTGGGCCGGCAAGAGGCCACGGAGTCTCAAGCTCGCTGACTGTATCAAGAGTAGGGGGAAGGTCCGGCGGAGGGCCAAATCTTGTCATAAAGTAGCTCTGAAAAACCTTGGCGGTTAGGGCCTGATCATCATTTTTTGGGATGGTAGGGACCATCGTCAGAGACCTAATCACTTTAAACAATTGTGCCGGGTGTGAGCTAGCGGACGCTATCTGGGCTGCATAGTACGAATTTTTTGCAGCCTTGACAGCTTGCTCATAAGCCTCCATAATAAGCTTATAAGCTGATTTCGAGCCTTCGTCACGGAGTTTCCTCCACTTGCCCTCTAGCCGTCTCTTTTCCCACTTCGTCGATCTAAGCTCCTCGGTAAACCAGGGAGACCAATTTCGCCGGGGCCGGAGAGGGCGTCTAGGGGTGATCTCATCAAGAGCGTTGGATAGTCTAGTGTTCCAGGTGTTAACTTGCTCATCGATTGAGACACTGACAGACTCCAGATCCCTCAGAGCAATCAGGAATCTGGTTGGTTCCATAAGTCTCCTTGGGCGAACCTAATAAAGGAATCTACTTTCTATGAGACCAACGCACCCCCTTTCTCAAACTCCAATCTTTCTGGGAGGATCGGATGCTGGCCCTCCTGTCAAATTCCTCCTCATTAGCGGCCCCAGGCACATTGCTATCATGCTGGGAAACTCAGCCCTCCCTATCCTCAGAATGCTCGCCCGACAAGGGAGTGGAAAAGTTCTCATGAGAATCAAGGTCACTGTCTAATTCAGAACTAACTTCCATGGAGTCATCATTCTCCCCCTCTTCAGGCCCATACCCATGTAACCATCCATCATCCCAAGCTAAATCTTCGTCTGCAGTCTCGTACCCATCTGGCCACCCAACATCCCCATTCTGACCCTGGGCAGCTGGCACCCCCGGTGTCTGTCCATGGTCAGCTGGCACCCCCCCCCCCCCCCCGGGTGTCTGTCCGTGGCCACTAGGCTGGAACACCACAAGTTGGAGAAATACTGCCCACTTTCCTCACACGTGAAATATATTCTGTTCAAAAGCCATAAAATTGAAGCAGATGTCTTTCTTTTAGGCATCGGAAAGCAAAGAACAGCAAAAGAGATGCTTTGTAATTATCTTGGGAAAAGTTCAGGCTTGTTAAAAAATGTTTCGTGAGTATTCCAAAGGTAGAAAATTTCATGCCTTCCAGAGATTGTTGACTACTGTTCTCTTCAGCCTCTGCTGTCTTGGCTAATAATAAGGCATTATAGAAATGGTAGTCTAAAACATCTGAGGTTTTGGGACAGATCATGCTGTCAGATGCCTCCATATAATTTTGTACAGCAATTCTTTTGTCACATATGCTCCAACAATTGCAAGTTGTGCTGTTTAACGATACAGATATATGTGGGAGGCAAGTATTTGCTTTCCTTGTTTCATATCATATTTAAATGGAAAGACAAAGGTTTCCAAGCAGCATGGTAGCTAATTACATGAGGTGAATATTCTTCATCGTTATGGATAACATCTGGCATGATAGTAATATAAGTGAAAAGGATCTAGAGCAGGGCTGCCCAGGAAGTTGATCGCGATCAACCAGTCGATCCCGGGACCGAAGGAGGTCAATCCCAGCCAGATGGAGTGCTTCTCAGAGACAACTTCTCCAGGCTTGAGGATGGCAGTGCCAAGCCAGCCTTGTGCTAGCTATGCCACCACTGGCTTGGCATTGCCATCCTCAAGCCTGGAGAAGCTGCTGGGAGCTCCAAAGCCAGAGGGGAGAGGAGGGGGCGGGGCTTGGCATGGCAGCCCCCTGGCTTTCTCTACCAGCAGCTTCTCCAGACTTGAGGATGGCTTGCCAAGCCAGCCTTGTGCTAGCTATGTCACCACTGGCTTGGCACTGCCATCCTCAAGCCTGGAGAAGCTGCTGGGAGCTCCAAAGCCAGAGGGGAGGGTGGGGCTTGGTGCGGACTGGCTCCACCCCTCTCTGGCTTCTGCTCTACCAGCAGCTTCTCCAGACTTGAGGATGGCAGTGCCAAGCCAGCCTTGTGCTAGCTATGCCACCACTGGCTTGGCACTGCCATCCTCAAGCCTGGAGAAGCTGCTGGGAGCTCCAAAGCCAGAGGGGAGGGGGCGGGGCTTGGCACGGCCTGGCTCTGCCCCCTCTGGCTTTTTCTCTACCAGCAGCTTCTCCAGGCTTGAGGATGGCAATGCCAAGCCAGTGGTGGCATAGCTAGCACAAGACAGGCTTGGCATTGCCATCCTCAAGCCTGGAGAAGCTGCTGGTAGAGCTGAAGCCAGAGGAGGGCGGGGCCAGGCCGTGCCAAGCCCCTCCCCCACCCCTCTCCAGCCTTGAGGAGGTAGGTAGATCTTTCTGACTTGGTTTTATTATAAGTAGCTTGCGTGCTGAAAAAGTGTGGGCACCCCTGATCTAGAGATTTTAATACACCACAAAATAGTGTGATGTGGCAGGAAATATCACACTAGTCATTTTGGGTAGTTTTGTGATGAAGGAAAGTAATAATAGTACTCTATTCTGCTTTGGGCATACTTCACGTGCTCAAGTACTAGGCACCAAAGTCTAAGATGGATGTCAAGTATTGGAGGTCATCCAGAAGACAGTGAGCTAGATCATAAAGCATCTGGAAACAAATTCCTATGAGAAATATGTTGAGAGAGAGAAGTATATTTAGTATGGAGAAGAGGCTACTTGATAACCCTCTCAAGTAGATGATGGAGCAAACATTTCTCCTGCTGCTTTATCGTGTAGGAGCTGAAAGGCAATTGCAGCCAAATATAGCAACAAATGTCATGCTGGCAATTGCTCTTTGATAGTAACATAGGCAACTTCAGAAAGTATTGGTCTCTCTTTTACTGAAGGCTTTTGAACAGCTGGATGGACGCTGTAATGAAGTGAGAAATGGCAATATGCTTTTATTTTAAGAAATATGTTCTTTGCTTTTTGAAATGTGTAAATGTTGAATTTTTGTGTATATGATATGTTGTGATGAACTGGTTTGTAACTGCTTATTTACAGATGAATGTATATGGTTTAATACTCAGGTAGGTATAAGGTTAGATAAGACCAATATTGGTCAGAAAAAGGGCATGAGCTCTAAAGTGTTGCTATGGCAACCTAGCACCAAGCTAAGAAAGGGGCGGAGCCAGCTGTCATTGGCAAGGAAAGGGTTGGATTTTAAAAAGCGGTCAGTTGGTTAGAGCCTGCCAGTCGGAGCAGAGCAAGGTTAGGAGTTAGCTGTAGTCTGAGGAAGCCTATTAGCCAGGGAACTGGATTTAAGTAGTTAGTTGGACTCAGTTAGAGAACTAGATAAGGAATAGCTAGACTGGCAATAGGGAGCTGTGACAACGGAGTGAGGTTAAAGGACCTCCTGGTCAGGACCTCTTTGTCAAGCTAAAGTCAGTCAGGAATCAGTTAGCCAGTGCTCTTATTCTGGAACCTTGTTTGGTAACACCTTTTGAAGCGAACACACACATTTTGTAACCACCACGCTTTTGTAACCTCGAAACCATTATACATTTGATACAAGAACGCCACAAATAAACCAAGTTACAGTTTCTCGTGAAAACAAGCCTCTCTGTCTCATTTTGGAAATCTCTTAGTATATGGTGGCAGCGATAAGGACTTAAAGGTCAGAAAGAAATAAAGATTTACAAAAAGGAAGCAAGATCATCATGACATCATCACAGACATCCACCAGTGATGCTTTAGGTGTGGATTCCAGCATTAGCAAAGGTTGCACTAAATTGCTCGCGAGTTCCTTCCAGCCCTACAAATCTATTGAGTATTATTTGGCAGCATTTTATAGACAGATATCCTACAGATATTTGCCTAGAAATAAATCCCATTGAACTTGGCTGCACTGACGTCTGAGTAGGTGCAAATTGTATTGTATAGTTTTGACAATTGGACTAAGACATGGGAGATTTAGATTCAAGTCCTCATTAAACCATGAAGCTCACTAGGTGAGTTCCATTTGATGATGTAAGATCATAGCCTACATTTCTTTTCCATCATTCATCCAAGTAACTCAATTTTCTTTATGGTTGTCCATTAGCACCAATATCACCACCAACTTGTAAAACATATTTGTCTGAGAATAGGTTACGTAGCCAACTGAAGATTTGAATTTGGCTCTCCTCGGGTTCTCAATAAATATCCTAAAGGAATATCCTGCCTGCTCTTGGAAGCTAAGAAAGGTCAGCCATTGTTACTACTTGAATGGGAGACCACCAAGGAATACAGGGTGCTGTTGGCAATATTTCAGAAGAAGGAACAAGCAAAACCAACTAAGTATTCCTTGCTTATGAAATTCATGGGATCACTGGAAGACAACAGGCAGCTCAAAGACACACACAGAGAGACTAACTACCCAATCCTGGCACTGTGAGCTAACAGACAACTTGGAAATATAAATAACTAGCTTGGGGACCCGGCGGTGCCCGGGTCATTTGAAAAGTGCAGCAGGATGTAGAGTGGGTCATTGGGGGGGGGTCCTGTGTGCCAAGTTTGGTCTTGATCCATCAGTATTGGGAGTTACAGTGGTATCATGAAATTACTGAAGGTACTGGAAGTCCCATCATCTGTGGTACAACCTCACCCAAATTGCAGTAGGATGTATATTGGGTCATGGGGGCTCTGTGCACCAAGTTTGATCTGTATTGGTGAATGGATGAGGGTTGTATTGTTTTTAGGAAGTGAGTGAAGGTACTTCAAGTCCTATCATCCGTGGTCCATCTCACACAGAACTGCATCAGGATGTTGAGTGGGTCATGAGGGCTCTGTGTGCCAGGTTTGGTGTTGATCAGTGATTGGATTAGGTTTGCAGCAGTCTTGGAAAGTGAGGGAAGGTACTGCAAGTCCCATCATCCATGTTCTGCCCTCCTCCAAACTGCAGCAGGATGTAGAGTGGGTCATGGGGGCTCTGTGTGCCAAGTTTTATATTTATCGGTCATTGTTAGGGGCCACAATGGTCGAAAGCGCTTGGAAGTACTACAAATCCCATAATTCGTGGTCCATCTTTCCCAAACTGCACCAGGACGTAAAGGGCATCATGGGGGTTATGTGTGCCAAGTTTGGTTCAGGTCCGGCTGAGGCCTAGTCAGGAGAATCAAGTTGAGGAGCCTTACTGTCAATTCAGGCTGAGGGCTTGTTTTTAAAATCAGCTGAAGGAAGCGTTTTTGTAAAGAACTCTGTCTGGCACCTCTGAGATTTGGGATGTTGGAATGCTGGCCAATCCATGGTCCAAAACTGCACCAAGGCGTAAAGTGGGTCTTGGGGGTTCTGTGTGCCAAGTTTGGTTTTGTTGTCTCATTGTTGGGGGCTGCAAAGTGTATTGGACCTAAACTCCCACCATGCCTGACTGGCTCAGGCCTTTTCCTTACTTCCCTCTGGCACTTTTGAGTCTCGGAATGTTCGCGTTGGCTGGCCAATGGGAGTTGTTTATGCAAATAACCCCACAGTGGGAGCCAATCCGAAAGCTGCCACATGTCCTTCCGCCCTCCGGACACATACAAACATTCAGCTTTATTAAGGTATACAGATGTTGGTACCTGTAACATGTTATTATTTTCAACAATAGATCAGAAAACAGTTATTCTTTTTTAAAAAAAATAAGTTTTTATTGGTTTTGTATATTTGGTGATACATGAAATCAAGATATAGTGATGTGAAATAAATTCACGATAGAAGTTGATTGGGTGGGGTGTGGATAGTTGTTGGGAAGGGTGTGAAAATCAGGTGGGATGGGGAAGGGTGGGAGGGGAGGAAAAGGGGTAGAACAAAGCAGTGAATACTGATATATACATATGACTTCCATTCTTCTCCAAGTAGGTTATTTTCTATTTGTTCTTAAGTTCCTTCTTTCTCATATATTCTTCGAACATTGTCTGTTTGTTTTCTTGGGTTTCCCGTATTTTTCCTCAGGAGGTAAGTTAATTTGTCCATGTCCTTTATATTATAGATTTTGTGTATCCATAGGTCCTTGTTGGGTATTAGATCTGTCTTCCATTCTTTGGCGAAAACCATGCGCGCTGCAGTTGTCACATATACAGAGTTTATCTTTATTTTCATCTAATTTTAATTCATCATCATTCAATCCCAGTAGGTAATATTCAGGCTTCAAGGGGAATTTAACTTGAAGGATCAACTGTGTCTCCTTATGAATCATTTTCCCAATATTCGTTGGTTTTTGGGCAAGACCACCACATGTGGAGTTACATTTCCAACAGAGTGATTGGCTTTTATTATACATTATCCCTATCTTTTTCGGTGTTATGTACCATCGATGGAACATTTTTAACCAATTTTCCTTTAAATCGGAGGCATATGTATATTTAACCTTTCTGTTCCATAATTTTTGCCATTCCTTTAACTTTATCTGTCTGCCAATATTTTTTGCCCAAATTACCATACAATTTTTTACTTCTTCAGTTTCGGTTTCCCATTCTAAAAGCTTGTTGTAAATTTTGGTTATATTTTTGTTGTCTATTTTGGACGGTTGTATCCAAAAATCTTCCTTATCATAAAAGCCGTTTTTTTTGTCTTGATTATATATATATTTCTAATCTGATGATATTGAAGCCAAGTTAAATTCCCCATGATCTGAAAACAGTTATTCTGAAGATAACATAATGAGTGAGATCCATGTTGTTCTTGTGATGACATAAATAAGATTTTTTTTTTAGTTTCTGTTTTTTCCCCCTTGTTTTTTCTTTTAAGAGTATTTTAATATTTTAGGAGCATTTGAATGGGATTTTTCAAGTTTTATGACACTCTTGTATCTATCCTGTGGTTTTCCTTTAAAAAGTCAACGCTTTTTTTTTTTTTAGAATAATGAAAAATAATGAAATGTAATTCATAGAACAGGGGTGCTCAGAATGGTGATCGGGATCACCAGGGTGATCTTTGGGCCTCATCCTGGTGATCTTGAAGCCCCTGACCAGGTTTTTTGCAGTTGGTCCTCTTCACACGCCCCTGCACGCTGCAAAGAAGTCCTCCGTCGTTGCTCCTCCCCACTCCCTGCTCGCGCGGGGCGGGCCTGGATGACGCGATGCATGGCTGGCCCCGCGCGCATGCGCAGAAGTGCCCATTCTGCCTCTCGGACTTCTCATGAGCTCTTGGAGGCAGCATGCATGCTGGTAGAGTGGAAATAGGAGGAACGACGGAGGAGGAGGAGGAGGAGGAGGAGGACGCTTTGGGTCATTTCCTTACCGCATCTCAAAGGTCGGTCTTTTTCCTTTGGGGTGGGTGCTTGATTGTTCTGTGACATGTCTCTTTGTTTATTTTTAATGTTTAAAAATGGCCTTTTAGCTCCAAAGCCTCTCTGCTTTCTTTTGTTCCTCGAGAAATATATGTTGGGGAATATGGAAGTGTGGGAGAAATGGGGTGGTTGGATGTATTTTTGCATGCCCCCTTTGTTTACCTTGCTGAGTATTAAATGGCCTTGCAGTTCAACAGCCTCTCTTCTTACTTTCTGACTGATAGTATGTGTGGTAATATGGCAATGTGGGAGAAATGGGGTGGTTGGATGTATTTTTATGCTCTATTTTATATTGTTGTTATTAAATTGAAATGTTGATGTTTTATAACTTTGTTTTATGTAAACTGCCCCGAGCCTGCTGGAAGGAGCGGTACATAAAAATGAATAATAAATATAAATAAATAAATAAGAAAATAGTTATACGTTTTACATTTCTGGGCAGGTGATCTTTGGGACTTGGTTTTTTAATCAGTAGCTCCCATGCTGAAAAAGTGTGAGCACCCCTGCTCTAGAAGCTCGGCGCGGTTTACAGCAATGTAAAACAGGCAAGCAATGCATAACAAGTTAATCTAAAATACTATTTGCTAAAATATGTTAAAACTACAACTAGACTAAAACTACGACAGTGAGCATGACAGTTTATTTGGCTGGGAAGGCCATATGAAAGAGAGCAGTCTTGCAGGCTCTGCGAAAAGAATACAGTTCGGTGATTCCTCTGGCTTCCTCTGGTAGCGCATTCCACAGAGTTGGTGCAGCTACAGTATGTCTTGTTGAGGACAGTCGATATTGTCTGATGGAAGGGACATTGAGGAGATTTTGTTCACCAGAGCGCAGGGATCTCTGGGGACTGTATGGGGAGAGGAGGTCCCTCAAGTACACTGGCCCAAGACCATACAAGGCCTTAAAGGTTAAAACCAACACCTTGAAGGATAGGTAGCCAGTGCAGTTGCTGCAGTATTGGTGTAATATGGCACCTCGCCGGGGCTCCGGAGAGAAGATATGCCGCGGCATTCTGCACCAGCTTGAGCTTCCGGATTGTCCCCAAGGGTAGGCCAATGTAAAGGGCGTTACAGTAATCCAATCTCGAGATGACCGTCACCTGGATCACTGTGGCTAAGTCATTCACGGATAGGTAGGGCGCCAGCCGCCTAGCCTGGTGCAGATGGAAAAAATGCGGTTTTGCTAACCGTGGAGACCTGAGCCTCCATGGACAGCAATGGATCCAATTGGAGCCCTAGGCTTTTTACTAGCGATGATGGGCATAGTGCCTCACCATCCAGCATAGGCAGCCGACATTCCCCCCCACCCGGATGACCCAGCCACAAGATCTCCGTCTTCGAGGGATTTACCTTCAATCAGCTGGACCATAGCCATCCAGTCACGGCCTTGTAGCACAGCAGTTCTCGTTTGTGCCTGGAGGGCAGGGGACAGGACCTGGGGTCCCATTAGCATTAGAACCAGCCGTGCTAGAACAGGATTCAGAGGATGAGCTAGATGACTGGGGCGAAGGGCAGCTTTCCCCGCAAGGGCCTCTTTCGCCCACAGAGAGCTTGGCCTGGGAAGAAATGTGTTTTGGTCCAAGGGATGATTCAGATAACCAGGTGCAGTTAGATAGCGATTCGGGGAGTTATGAACACCCGGGAGGGAGATCTTCCCAGGAGCCCCCTGAGGAAGATATGGAAGAAGGCGCATGGGAAACGGCTAGGGAGGAAAGCTCTCAGGGAGATAGCAACACAGCTGCCGAGAGACAAGGTCGAACCTTTGATAGGAGACGGAACATCGAGTCTAGTAGGAGGGATTGGTCCCGGGCCCTAGACCGGCCGAGGTCCGTCAGCAGGGATTGGAGACGAAGAAGTCTAGAGCGTCGGGGACCTCGGCCGAAGGATTAAGTATAGGATCCGTGGGAACGAATCCTCAGTTCTCCAGCCACATCTTACCTGAATAGGCGTGAAGCGGAGTGGGACCACAAGCTAAGCCGTGGTCATCAAGCCTTGCCTTGCCTTGCCTTGTTTCCTGGTCCGCATTGGTTTGTGGAGCCTTGCCCTGTTTCCTGATCCGCATTGGTTTGCGGAGCCTTGCCCTGTTTCCTGATCCGCATTGGTTGCGGAGCTTTGCCAAGCTTTTTGCCTATTTGCTACGTTATCTTGGGCATTCTTACTTCAAGCCTTTTGGACTATATCATATCATATTGGACTATATTCTTTGGAACTGTTTTTATATTCAATAAAGTAGTTAGCCTTCAGTACGTCTCTGTGTGTGTGATTAAGGGGCCAGTAAGTCCGTGATCGTGACAGGCCTCAAGGCATTGATGGAAAAAATCGGGTACAGAGTCCAGCTGGCCTTCCATCCTCAGCACAAGCTGGGTGTCATCAGCGTACTGATGACACTCCAGACTAAAGCTACACACCAACTGGGCCAGGGGACGCATGTAGATGTTAATAATCGTAATGAGTAACATTCATTACTTTTTAAAACTTGGAATGGTTCACAGCAACAAATTGCTTCTGAACCCCTATGATGAATAATAAGGAATGGATTTCTTTTTTTAAAAAAAATAGTACTTTCCAAACTCCGCTATACAAGGAAGTAGGAAATGTATCTGTATACCTTTATAAAGCGGAATGTTTGTATGTATGTATGTATGTATGTATGTATGTATGGGAGGGCGGAAGGGCGGAAGGGCGGATATGTGGCAGCCACTTTCACAGGCCACAGCGACCAGCACGGGTGATGGACCTGCACCAAACTTGGTACACATAACCCCCCCTAACCCCCTTTACGTCCTGGTGCGGTTCGGGGGACATGACCCACGGATTATGGGATTTGTAGTACTTTCAAACACTTTAGTTCCCACAGACCACTGAGGCCACCAAAAAGGACCAATACAGACCACACTTAGCACACACAGCCCCCATGACCCACTCTACATCCTGGTGCAGTTTGGAAGAGGGTGGACCATGGATGTTGGGACTTGAAGTACCTCTACTCACTTCCCAAGTCCACTGCGACCCTCATCCAATCACTGATCGAGACCAAACTTGGCACACATAACCCCTATGACTGCCTTCACGTCCTGGTGAGGTTCGGGGGAGGACTGACAATGGATGATGGGATCTGTACTACTTTCACACCCCTCTGTTCCCACAGACCACTGCGGCCCCCAACAAACACTGATAAAGACCACACTTGGCACACAGAGCCCCAGTGACCCACTCTACATCCTACTGAAGTTTGGAGGGGAGCAGAACATGGATGATGGGACTTGCAGTACCTTCCCTCACTTTCCAAGCCTGCTACAAACCTAATCCAATGACTGATCAACACCAAACCTGGCACACAGAGCCCTCATGACCCACTCTACATCCTGGTGCTGTTTTGTGTGAGACGGACCAGGGATGATGGGACTTGAAGTACCTTCACTCACTTCCTAAAGACAATGCAACCCTCATCCATTGACCAATACAGACCAAACTTAGCACACAGAGCCCCCATGACCCAATCTACATCCTACTACACTTTGGGGGATGGTGGACCAGAGATGATGGGACTTCCACTACCTTCAGTAATTTCATGATACCACTGCAACTCCCAATAATGATGGATCAAGACCAAACTTGGCACACAGAGCCCCCATGACCCACTCTACATCCTGCTGCACTTCTCAAATGACCCGGGCACCGCCGGCTCCCCAAGCTAGTACTGAAATAAATGTAAGCTTTGAGTTTAAAAAAATCATGCTCCTACTGCTGTTTGTTTTTTGACATCTTTTCAATCCGGAGGATAACTTGCTTTGCTCATTCCCAGCCAATTGTTTCTCATGGCAATTGTTTCTCATTGTGATTTGCCTAAACGCCTCTCTGTTTGTCAGCTTCCTTCATAACAGGTGTTCATGGAAAGAAAGTGGAATAATAGGTTGTGAAAGGGGTGGAAAAGATGGGCAAGTGGTTTCCAGGTGCCCGCCTCATTAGCTTACAAAGGAATAAGCTTGAACACCTACTTGGCAAATGCAAAGGATTGGGGGAGCTGGCAACGCACAAGGAAAAAGCTCAGTGTTAATTTTAGTCATGCTTTTTTTTTCAAGGACTGTTTGTCTCCTGTGAGACATTTTGAATGACATTCAGTGGTTTTATTTGGCCAGGGGAGACAGATGATGACATTTTAAAATGGCAGTTGATGTAGAGAAGACCAATCATAAATAAGCTTTCAACTCTGTGAGCAACATGGGGTGCAGCAACAGACTCGACGCAGCACTTCATTATCCTCATTCAAAGGGATCCTCATTTTGCATATGCTCTGCCCATAGAAGGGGGGGGGAGGTCTTTAGTAAAACCCAACTGCTAACTGGGTTTTACTGGAAATGTATTTGGAAATCGGGCAGTCATCAAGGAGGGTTGAGGTTGTGCACTATTATACCATTAAAAATATGTAATTAATGAGAAGGATTAATGAGGCTGGCAGGGAGGGGGTAAATCTCTCCCGAATCTGCCCTCCAGGTTTCTCTGTACAGCAGCAGGCTAGACCTGCTGATGAGAGATGAGGAGTAAGGAGTGCGTCAGCTCCCCCTGGTGGCCAGAGTTTGCCTCTGTTTGTCTATATGTGTGCATGTGGAAACGGCTGTAGCACAGCAGTTCTCGTTCGTGCCTGGGGGGGCAGGGGACAGGACCGAGGGTCCCATTGGCATTAGGGCCTGCAGCAGCAGAGATAGATTCTGAAGAGGATTTGGAAGGGTTAGCAGAAGGAGAGTTTCCCATCACTGGGCCTCTTTCTCCCACTGAAAGCTTGGCTTGGGATGAAGGTTGGCCTGACCCTTACGACGAGACAGATAACCAGGTGCAAATGGAAAACAGTGATAGCGAATCTTATGAACGGCCAGGAGGGAGAGGTTCACAGGATCTTCTGAGTGAAAACATGGAAGAAAGCGGCTAGGGAGGAGAGCTCTCACTAAGATAGGGAAGCAGATGTTGGGAGGCAAAGCCGTACTTTCGATAGGAGACGGGACATCGAGACTAGCAGGAGGGGCTGGTACCATAGCCTAGACAGGCCGAGGTCCGACAACAGAGATTGGAGATGACGAAGCCTAGATCGTCGGGGACCTCGGCCGAAAGATTAAGTATAGGAGCCGTGGGAACGGGTCCTCAGTACTTCGGCCACGTCTCATCTGAGCAGACGTGTAGCGAAGCTCGACCACTGAGCCAAGCCGGGCTAGTGGCCTACTCAAGCTTTGTTTTGTATCTTGCAACCTTGCTTTGTTCCTTGATCCGCTTTGTTGAGCGGAGCCTTGCCAAGCCTTTGGAAACTTACCAAGTGTTTGGAACTATTGTACCTTTTGCCTTTGGGATTGCTTTTGCTATTTTTATGGACAATTTACCTTTTGAACTGTTTCTATATATTCAATGAAGTAGTTAGCCTTCAGCTCGTCTCTGTGTGTGTGATTAAGGGGCCGGTCAAGTCCGTGCATCGTGACAAACGGCAGGGATTGTCTGCTAAGTATTTGTACCTGTAATCCACTCTGAGTCCCCTTCGCGGTGAGAAGAGCAAAATATAAATAAAGTGTATTATAGTATTATTATTAGACCGGGGGGCAGGGAGATGGGGTAGCTCCTGATTCTATTCAGTTTGTTATGTATGTTTCATGCTGTGCCGAATAATAATAATAATAATAATATATCTTACCCACATCTCCTCACAATCATTGTAAACATTCTATAAAATAACACATTAAAACATATTTCTATACATATTATTTATTTATTTATTTAGATTTATTGGTCGCCCCATCCAGAGGCTCGGGGCGACTCACAGCATTAGGAAACACAGTACAAAATAACCAAAAGTAAAACAGGGGAAGTGGGAAGGAGGGGGGAGGGGAGGGGAAAGAGGGCAAAGTACAGTGGACTACTCAGGTCCCCAGCCGAATGGCCACTTACTAGGCTGGAGCGACCAGCAGTCAGAAGCAGGCAGCTTGAGAGTTCCCAGGAGGAAACCCCGGAGCTGCATGTCTGTTGGGGGGGGGGAGGCAGCTCTCCCACCACGCAGTGCCCCACAAAAAGGACTCCCGCCTGCCAGTCTCTCTCTTCTCCTGGGACCAGAGCGAGCCCGAGGGGGCTCCCACCGACAGCTCGGACCCCAAAATGCCCTGGCCTGGTAGCCCGTCCTAGCCCCAGACCCGACGACTCCAGGACCCCTTCCGACCAGATGACCGGCCGGGGACCAACTGACAGCCAGGGCCCCACCGCCGGGACGAGGCGCCGGCCTCCTCAAGTGATCCGCCAAAGTGCCGACTGATGCGAGGCAGCGTCTCCCCACTCCACGGCACCGCCCCCGCGTTCCTCCGCGGCCACGCAGCTTCTGCCAACGGCCGCCTCCGGCTCCTCGATCCTATTGAAATACACAGAACAAAGATTAAAACACAGAATGTTTACAATTCATAATTAAAACTGATTGGGTAGGCCGGCCAGAAAAGATAGGTCTTCAAATGGGTTGTACATTCTGACAGCTTATTTTTCTCTCAGAGCTCTTCCAGCAGGTTGTTCCACAGTCTTGGGTTGGCCAATGAAAAGTTCCTCTGGGTGACAGTGGCCAGTAGGGTTCTGGCAGGCTGGAGTAGCCATCCCCAGAGGACCTGTGTGTTCAGGGCAAATTGTACAGGAGAAGGCGATCCTGTAGGTAACCTGGACCCAAACCATGTAAGTTTTTAAAAGTCAAAACTAACACCTTGTGCTTTGCGTGGGAACTAATTGGCAGCCAGTGGAGTGACTTTAGTATAGGTGTAATATGTTCACTCCTGTAACCAGTCTGGCTGCCATATTTTGAACCAACTGGAGTTTTTGAACTTGATACAAAGGTTGTTGTTTATTCATTCAGTTGCTTCTGACTCTTCGCGACCTCATGAACCAGCCCACGCCAGAGCTCCCTGTCGGCCGTCAACACCCCCAGCTCCTTCAGGGTCAAGCCAGTCACTTTGAAGATACCATCCATCCATCTTGCCCTTGGTTGGCCCCTCTTCCTTTTTTCTTCCATTTTCCTCAGCATAATTGTCTTCTCATTATATAGCCAAAGTACTTCATCTTTGCCTCTACTATCCTTCCCTTCAATGAGCAGCCAGGCTTTATTTCCTGAAGTATGGACTGGTTGGATCTTATCGCGGTCCAAGGCACTCTCAGAGCTTTCCTCCAACACCACAGCTCAAAAGTATCTATCTTCTAGGCATGAGAAAAAAGTTATGAAAATGATTCGTTTCGTAAGAAATTTGTAAGAAATGCTACTTTCGAGTATTTCCGCACCTGGAACGCCAACCAGGAAGTGGACTTCCTTTTTCGAACTTCGGGGGCCAGGATTTTCTTAAGTGTCGTTATTAGGTCATAAGGGGGGGGGGCACCCTCCTTCTCTCTCACCACCCTCCCGCCTCCCTTGCCAATAAGTATTATGGCAAGGCAAGCCCTAAACTCGCTCCTTCTTTCGGCTGGAAGCCCGGAAAAATGTAAACAGAGCGGAGTACTCAGAAGTAAATCTGCAAAGGAGGGCACTTTGGATGAAGGGCCCTCCTTTGTGGATTTACTTCTGAGTAAACCTCTCTGTTTACATTTTTTCCAGGCTTCCCTGCCTCTCCTGCCTGCCAGGATCTAAAGCATCGAAGAGTATTGGGGTGAGAAACCAACCTAATGTATAATAGAATGAATGCTACTGTAAGTGCCTAATTTTATAAGTAATCCAACTGGTCATACCTACATTCCATGCACATGCAATAATACAGCAGTAATAACAATAACAAGAGGTAAAATTCAAACCGAGTATTCTGACTGGTCTCTCCTCATGCGGTGCAAACGGGCTCTTCTCTTATTAGCCGGGAAATTAGCCCGGAAAAGCCAGCGTTTGCTGCTTGGGAGCACACATACATATTCTTGGGGGAGAGAGATTTGCTGCAGAATCCGGGCTCATAGAGAAGATTCTGCAGCAAATCCCCCAAAGAATATGTATGTGTGTGCACCCAGGAAGCAAATGCTGTGCCCGGGTTTTGCCTTTTCCGGGCTCAGAGAAGAGCCTTTTGCAGTTTGAGGAGGGAGCACAGTCAGAATACTTCGGTTTGAATTTTACCTCTTCTTATACCCATTGTTATTACTGCTGATTTATTGCATGTGCATGGAATGTAGGTATATGACCAGCCTGGGCAAACTTGGGCCCTCGCTCCCTCGGGATCGGGGTGAGAGAGAGGCAGCGAGGAGCGAGGGGCAGGGGCTCCTCCTCCTTTTCTTTGCTGCTTCCAAGAATAGAATACCCCCTCCCTCCCTCCTTCCCTCCCTCCTTCCTATTTGGAGAGTCCCATCTAGAATTCAGTGTGATTTATTCAAGTTTTGGCCTACAACTCCCAGAAATCCCAGCCAATTTACCAGCTGTTAGGATTTCTGGGAGTTGTAGGCCAAAACCATCTGGAATGCACGTGTGCTGGCATACGAACTACTAACGAATTTCGTTAGTAATTAAGTTACATTTTAGAAATTTTTGGAAAATTTTTTGTAAGTCTTTCTTTTACTAATAAAAAAAAATCCCCCCCCCATTTGATTTTAGAATCACCATTTTTGGATTCGAACCATGCCTACTATCTTCCTTCCCTATGGTCCAGCTCTCACATCCATAGGTTACTACGGGAAATACCATTGCTTTTACTATGCGGATCTTTGTTGCCAGTGTGATGTCTCTACTCTTCACTATTTTATTGAGATTGGTCATTGTTCTCCTCGCAAGAAGTAAATGCCTTCTGATTTCCTGAAAGCAGTCTGCGTCTGCAGCAATCTTTGCACCTAGATATACAAAGTCTGTCAGTGCCTCCACGCTTTCTCCCTCTATTTGCCAGTTATCCATCATTCTTGTTGCCATAATCTTGGTGTGTTTATATATGCTAGCTTGGGGGCCCGGCGGTGCCCGGGTTATTTGAGGAAGGCATTGTGTGCCATAGTTCGTCATTGGTGTGGGCCACAGTGCTCTAAGGAAGTGAATTGAAGTACTGCAAGTCCCATCATCCATGGTCCATCCTCCCTCAAACTGCACCAGGATGTAGGGTGCACCTTGGGGGGTCTGTGTGCCAAGTTTGGTCTTGTTCTCTCATTGTTGGGGGCCTAGTCAGGAAAATCAAGTTGAGGAAGCCTAACAATATCCCATGAGCTGAGGCCTAGTCAGGCAAATCAAGTTAAGGAAGCCTTGCTGTCAATTTTGGGCGTGGTCTGTGATGTATAAGGGCTACAGTGTTGTTTGGGAAGTGAATGATGTGAAGGTACTGCAAATCCCATCATTCATGGCCCATTCTGCCCTAAATCACACCAGCTTGTGAAGTGGGCCATTGGGCCCGTTTGGCAAGTTTGGTCCTGATCCGTCATTGCTGTGGGCCGCAGTGGCTGACTGCCTGAGGCCTTTCATTTTCCCTCTATGTATAGGGGCTGCAGTGTTGGTGAAGGTACTGAACATTCCATTTCCAACAGAAAAAACTGTCAACTCCAGCCATTTCTGTCTGCCTCAGGCCCTTTCCTTTCCTCTCTGTGCTGTGTTGGAATGTTGGGAGGCTGACCAGTCACAGCCATTTATGCAAATAATCCCGGAGTGGCAGCCAATTGAAAAGCTGCCACATATTCCTCCCACCGCACCGCCGCAAACACTGACTTTTATTATATACATAGATGGATATGTGTGTGTGTGTGTGTTTAGCTGCAACCCAGCTTTTGCACTTTTTTCTTTCACCTTGATTCGAAGGCTCCTCAGCTCCTACTCGCTTTTGGCCATCAAAGTGGTATCATCTGCATATCCAAGGTTGTTAATATTTCTTCCGGCAATTTTAACCCCAACCTTGCATTCATCAAGAACTGACCATGGAACAATAGACTGGTAGACTGAACTGACCATGGAACACACATTGCATGATGTGTTCTCCATACAAGTTAAATAGGTTGGGTGAGAGTATGCAACCCTGCCGTACGACTTTCCCAATCCTGAACCAGTCTATTGTTCCATGGTCAGTTCTTACTGTTGCTACTTGGTCATTATACTAAGGTAGGCCATTGTAAAGTGTGTAGCAGAAATCCAACCTTGGGGTAACCAGTACATGCACTACCATCTTAAGGTTCTCCAAATCTAGGAAGGGGTACAGCTGGCATATCAGTCAAAGCTGGTAGTAAGCACTCCTAACCATCACATCTACCTGGACTGACATTTAAAGAGCCAGGTCCAGGTGCTTTCCCAAGCTACAAACACAGTATTTCAGGGGGATTGTAATCCCATCAAGAGGCTGCTTGACACACCTCCATCCCCGGATTAGAACCCTTGATGGCAAGCACCTCTGTTTTGTCTGAATTCTGTTTCAATTGGTTTTTCCTCATTCAGCCCATTACCTTCTCCAGGCATTCATTCAGAGGAGACACACCATCATTACCTGGGGATGTTTTGGAAGGCATGGAGATATACATTTGATTATAATCAGCAAACTGAATCAGAATCAGAATTTTTATTGATTAGCCGAAAGCCATATCAAATACACACAGAACACAGACACATCGCAATAGTTCTAAAAACAATCTAAGAAAATTTCTTAACCATTACATCATTTAAACCCCCTTTTTGCCCAGCAGAAGGTATTCTGAGGGAGATGGTAACAGTTCACAGATCCTCATCTCCAACACAGTTTATTCCAATTGCATCTATGTAATCGGATCTTAATTTCATGGCTTTACAGAGAAAACGAGCAGTAGCATCTGTTATCAGCTTGTTAGAGCCGGCCAACAGAAGTGAAACTTTTGCTAGAGGGTCCCAATGTTTTTTCCCACGAAATATCTCTAGTAGTTGTTTTCTCTCTTTTTGATAGATTTTACAATAGAGCAGAAGGTGAGTTAGATCTTCGATCTCAGGGGCACCACAAATACAGATACGCTCTTCATAGGGGATTTTCTTGAACTCAATGGTATCTCACCATTGAATCTAGCTGCTCAAACCTGGCTCTAGTGAAAATTTTCCTTAGGTGGTGTAGCCTTCCTTGCTGTAAATAAGTGGTTAATTGGAAAAATTTCTTAAAACCACTCAACCATCTCAAGGAAACAGTAGAACCCAAAGAGTCTATATCGGTTTGGGCCGCAATATCATGAATTCGTTGACGCACTTCTTTGAAGTGCTTACTTAGCTCTTGACCAGATAGGTGGACTGGGAATATTACCTGAATGCCACACCTTCTGATATAATCAAACAAATGGTCAACCCCCGATTTGTAAGAACTGCTAGATTGTTCCAGCAAACATAATTTTGGGAGGCGAGACGCCTCCATCTCCATGACCTTGAGCCAGAAGTTAAAGGCTCTGATCTTAGATTGTGTGCTAATAGAGAACATTCCCAACTCCGCCCTAACTGCCGCTGCTGGGGAGCTTCTGTCGACCCCTAGAAACCACTTCAGATGTTGAGCTTGGGCCTTATCCAAGAGAGGAGTGTCATTTGCACCTCAGATTTCAGAACCATAAAGAAGCAGTGGGGAGATTTTATAATTGTAAACTTTCAGAAGGGGAACGAGGGAGCCCGGTTGCCGTTGATTTAGCAGCTTTAAAAGCAAGCTCGTTCTGCCCTTAGCTTTAGTTAAACACCTGTGGAAATGATTGTGCCATAGACCATTTTCTGCAAAGTCTAATCCTAGGTAAGTGAAGGATCTGACTTGTTCTAATTGTTCGCCTCCTATTTTCCATTTTATTTTGGGGGGGCGTTTGCCAAAGATCATCATTTTTTATTTGGTTTTGTTTATCTTTAATGCGTTTCTAAGGCAGTAGTCACTAAGTTTTCTTAGTAACCTCCTCATCCCTATTTGGGTGTAGGAGAGTAAGATCATATAATCTGCGTACAGAAGTGAGTTGATTTGCAAGTTAGCTACTTTTGGCATATGGACATCCGCCCCTCTAAGCGAGTTTGGGAGGTCATTTACATACAGATTAAATAGCAGGGGGGCAAGAATACATCCTTGTCTAACCCCTTTGCCGGTGTTAATAGGGCCAGTTCGGTCACCAGCAATACCAAATCTCACAATCACCTGAGAAATATTGTATAGGGCTTTGATCAGCAAAATCAATCTAGGGTCTGCATTCATACATTGAAGTTTATCCCACAGGATTTCCCTATCAACTGAATCGAAGGCCGCTGACAGATCTATAAAAGCGGCGTATAGTCTATTACCATTGGCTAGGTATTTAGAAATCAAATGATTTAGGACGAAACAATTATCCATTGTCGATCTATTGTGCCTAAAACCAGACTGCTCTTCCACCAAGATTCCATTTTCAGTTACCCACTCCTCCAGTCTACATAGAAGATACTTTGCATACATTTTGGCCACAATATTCAATAAACTGATAGGTCTGTAGTTAGCGGGATTTTTCTTGTCTCCTTTTTTATGAATGGGGATAATGATCGCCATATTCCAACCCTTTGGTATATATCCTGTATCATTTATATATGAAAATAAGCCAGCTAAAACAGGGGCCCACCAGGCCTTATAAACAATTCGGAGGGCAGATAGTCATCTCCCGGGGCCTTGTTACGTTTCAGAGAGGAAATAATATTTAGAATTTCTTGTTCCGTGACCGGGGGCCAAAAGGGTAAATTGGTCAACCCGTCCAATTCCTGGGTGGACTGCCTAGAAGGTAGGTTATGGGAGGAGAATAGCTGCCCATAATACTCCTCCCACACATTTGCTGGGATTGGGTTGTCAAAATCAGCCTTCCTTTCTTTTAGGACACCCGCCACCTTATGCCAAAAAAGCACTGAATTTTTGCCAGCCGCTGCAAGCTCCAATCCTTTACATAATTGTTTCTAGCAAACTGATAACATGCCTCTGGGTGATCTCTCCTAGCCGTTTCGTGTACATACTACACAAAATGTACACGGGGATAGAATGGCACCTTGTGGGATGCCATAGAACAGCTTGGGTTTTGAGGAGCAGCTATCCGCAAGCACCATTATCTGGAACCTTCCTGTGAGGTACGACCAGAATCACAGCAACACAGTGCCTCTGATTCTCAGCCTCAATAGAGAGAGATCTAGAAGCATCGACAAGCACACACTCGCCTTGTCAGTGTTAGGATAGAGATCATCCACTACGGTGACCATAGCCATGGCTATTAGTGAAGAAGTATTGCTTTAGGCGACTGCATTTGTGCTGAGAATGAAGTCATCTAATGCCACTTTTACTAATGTTGCAAATAAGGCCAAAATGCGAAAGAGAAAACTGAGTAAAATTCTGAAGGCAAAGCGAAAAGGTGGGTTTAGAGAAGACAATTCTGATTACCTTTCCCACCCTTAATTATAATTCAATTCAATTCAATTTCATTACTTGCTTAGTCGTCCTCCACCAGTGGTGCTCTGGGCGACTTACAGAATAAATCAATAAAACACTTAAAATTACAATTAAAACAGTTAATCAAACGCTCTGCCAAAGAGCCAAGTCTTCAGTGCAACAGTGAAGCATCTCAGTTTGCGCATGGCTCAGATGTCGGGTGGCAGAGAATTCCATAGTTTTGGGGTGGAGGCTGAGAAAGCTCTCCATCTAGTGACCTCCAGGTGGATTTCTCTAGGGACCAGTATATGTAGAAGATTCTCTTGAGAAGATCGAGGTGAGGGGGAGAGACGGTCCCTATGGTACGTCGGCCCCTGACCATACAAGGCCTTAAAGGTTAGTACCAGCACCTTGTAGGAGATCCGGAATTTGATCGTTAGCCAATGCAACTGACACAGAATGGGTGTTATATGACTTCCCACAGGAGTTCCAGTAAGGAGCCTGGCAGCTGCATTTTGAACCATACGAAATTTCCGGGTCACTGACAAAGGAAGGCCAACATAGAGAGCGTTACAGTAGTCCAGTCTCGAGGTGACAGTGGCATGGATCACTGTGGCCAAGGCCTCCCCGGAAAGATAGGGCACCAGCTACCTAGCCTGGCGAAGATTGAAAAATGCTTGTTTGCAGACGGCGGAGACCTGGGCCTCCTTTGGCAGTAAGGGGTCCAAAATGACACCTAGGCTTTTCACAGTGGCTGATGGAGCAAGAGGCTTACCGTCAAGGGTAGGCAGCGGGCGCTCCACTCCCACAGGGCAGCCAGGCCACACGGTCTCCGTCTTCGCCGGGTTCACCCTCAGCCTGCTAGCACGCAGCCATCCAGTCACAGCTTCAAGGCATAAGATGAAATTATCGGGTACCTTTCCCCCTTAATTATAATGAATCCCATTAGGTCTAATATAATGTTAAAAGTGCAAAATTGTATGGATGTAGGGTCTTTACTGCTACGATGCAGGCCTATCTGATATTTTTTTACAGTGCCTCATTAATACTGAATAAATGATCAGTCTGCGAGGATCATTACCTGTTTCGGCCGATGTTAACAGAAGGATTGAAGATATTGAATTTCTGAGTGCTTTGCATCACATTATCTATCTCACAATGTCTAGTGCAGTGTTTCTCAACCTGGGGGTCGGGACCCCTGGGGGGGGTCATGAGGGGGTGTCAGAGGGGTCGCCAAAGATCACCAGAAAACACAGTATTTTATGTTAGTCGTGGGGGTGCTGTGAGAAATTTGGCCCAATTTTATCATTGGTGGGGTTCAGAATGCTCTTTGATTGTAGATTAATTATAAATCCCAGCAACGACAACTCCCAAATATCAAGTCTCTTTTTCCAAACTCCACCAGTGTTCATATTTGGGCATATTGAATATTCTTGCCAAGTTTGGTCTAAATCCATCTTTGTTTGAGTCCACAGTGCTCTCTGGATGTAGGTGAACTACAACTCCAAAACTCAAGGTCAATGCCCACCAAACCCTTCCAGTATTTTCTGTTGGTCATGGGAGTTCTGCGTGCCAAGTTTGGGTCAATTCCATCATTGGTGGCGTTCATAATGCTCTTTGATTGTAGGTGAACTATAAATCCCAGCAATTACAACTCCCAAGGACAAAATCAATCCCCCCCCCCCCCCACACACACACACACCAACCCCAACAGTATTCAAATTTGGGCATATCGGGTATTTGTGGCAAATTTGGTCCAGTGAGTGAAAATACGTCTGGCATATCAGATATTTACATTACGGTTCATAACAGTGGCAAAATTACAGTTATGAAGTAGCAACAAAATAATTTTATGGTTGGGGGTCACCACAACATGAGGAACTGTATTAAGGGGTCACCACATAAGGAAGGTTGAGAACCACTGGTCTAGTGGAAAGAAGTTGAGTCAAGGGAGCAGAAGAGATCTGAGACAGTCCATTAGCTAAAGCAGGATCCTCTAGACATCTTTCTCTCACAGTTTCCCATGTCATAGGAATCTTGAACCGCATTGGCTTGAACAGCAAATGGTTTGATGAATTTCTTTTGGAATTTGTATAGAATGCTGCCTGTGTGAATTTTCATTTTTGTGACCACAATGAAAAGCTGCTTCTATAGACATGAATCTGAGCTAAAGGCCAGCACGTTGTCTGAACCGATTATACCTCCTCAAGCAACCACTCCTCTTCATCTGGAAGAAATGTAAAATTTTCTGGGTCAGGCTAGGATTTTCCATGGACACCAGCAGAGCCTTTTGGTGTATGACTCTAGGTTTTTACTCAGTAATGATTGGGGACATGTTAGTGATATATGCAGGTCTAATGTCACATTACGTATCTATGATTCATTCTTATGATCACTGTGGAAGGAGGTATCTAGCACCTCCATGCCAACCGCTTGATGGCGACTAGGCGCAAGGCTTTCACGATTGTGGCTCCATCTCTGTGGAATGCTTTGCCTGTTGAAATTTGTACCCTACGGGATTTACAATCTTTCCGTAGAGCCTGTAAGACAGGGCTGCCCAGAAAGTCGATCGCGATCGACCAGTCGATCCCGGGACCGAAGGAGGTCGATCCCAGCCGGATGGGGCTTCTCAGAGGGGGGCGGAGCCAGGTCGCACCAAGCTCCGAACTCCCTCAGCTTCGGCACTCCCAGCAGCTTCTCCAGCCTTGAGGAGGGTAGGGCCAAGCCAGCCTTGTGCTATCTATGCCACCACTGGCTTGGCATTGCCATCCTCAGGCCTGGAGAAGCTGCTGGGAGTGCCGAAGCCAGAAGGGGGTGGAGCCACACCGCCCCAAGCCCCGCCCCCACCCCGCCCTTCCCCTCTTCAGCCTTGAGGGGGTAGGTAGATCTTTCTGACTTGGTTTTATTATAAGTAGCTCGCATGCTGAAAAAGTGTGGGCACCCCTGCTGTAAGACGTATTTATTTCGGCAAGCATTAGATCTCTGTTAAATTTTTAATCTTGTTTATACTATTCCTTGTGTATTGTTTTTATTGTGTATTGTAAACCGCTCTAAGCCTTAGGGGAGTGGCAATCTATAAGTTCAAATAATAAAAAAATAAATCAATAATGATATCCTGCCCGCACAATCTATTTCTCTGACTCTATGGGACAGCCTCTATTAAGCTATTTAATGGGTAGGAAAGGAACTGAGTGGCCAGGACATTTCCAAATTGTTTCTGAAGTTGGAGCCACAAAGATGAAAGCTTAGGAACCAGCTGGAGATCCAGGAGAATGATGTCATCTTCATATGTCCAGCTACAGAAACATGGCTCCATCTATCTGTGATTCCCAAGTTACTAAATAATAATATTAATAATACACTTTATTTATATTCTGCTCTTATCACCCAAAGGGGACTCAGAGCGGGTTACAGGTACACATACTTAGCAGACAATCCCTGCCGTTTCCACATACACAACATATAGATGAACAGAGGCAAACTCTGGCCACCAGGGGGAGCTGACGCACTCCTCATCTCTCAGCGTCCCCAGCATCCCTTGTTATTCCTTCCGCATTCTCAGCATTCCTGGAGTTCTTTAATGGCCTCATAAGTCAGTCAAAATTTGCCTCCCCACTTAATGTGGTACCTTTATCTCCTACTTGACAGATGCAACTGTCTTTCGGGCTGCAAAGGTCAACAGCAGGCTACACTTAAAGGTCGAGCACCCACCTCGACCTGGGCAGGCCTCGAACTCATGACCTACTGGTCAGAGAGATCTTATGCAGCTGACACTTAGCCAGCTGCGCCACATTCCCGGTGCATGGAGTGAGAGGACATGCCTCAAAAAATGATTTTTTAAAAATTAAAAAAAATAGAAGATGGGATTCCCTTGGATTTCCTAGCATCTTCTCACCTGCTCTAGGATGGTGCCATGTTGACAACATAAACAATGACACTGATAGTCTGATTGCAGGCAATAGAGGGAGATTTGGGCTAACCCAGCTGACAGCGGCTCATTTTTCACCAACATGTAATCCAGTGTTTCCCAACCTTTTTTGAGCCACGGCACACTTTTTACATTTGCAAAATCCTGGGGCACACCACCAACCAATATGACACAAAATAACACTCTAACACAGTAATACATATAGTTAATATGTTTTAAAATGTATTTATACACTCAGTGTGAAACCTGGGCCTATTTCGATGAACTCAACATAGATATCCTGGCAGGAATGGCAGAAAGACACAAACTTCCCACACAGAACTCGCATAACCAAGAGAAAATGCTATAAGAGTTTGGTGGGCATTGACCTTGAGTTTTGGAGTTGTAGTTCACCTATATCCAGAGAGCACTGTGGACTCAAACAATGTTGGATCAGGACCAAACTTGGCATGAATACTCAATATGCCCAAATATGAAGGCAGATAGAGTTCAGGGGAAATGGACCTTGACATTTGGGAGTTGTAGTTTCTGGGATTTATAGTTCCCCTACAATCAAAGAGCATTCTGAACCCCACCAATGATAGAACTGGGCCAAACTTCCCACACAGAACCCCCTAGGAGGCAAGAGGAGGTCTCTACTTGGGGAAAGGGAGGCGGGCCTTCCCAATGCATGGAGAGGGAGAGACCAAGTAGACAACGTGTGGGGAGGGGGTGTTTGTAATTTTGTGCCTTTATTGAGGTAGGTTTCTTAGGGCTTTTATACACTAGACTCTCCCCCCCCCCTTCCTGGAGGTTCCAATTTCCCATGGCACACCTAATAATTGCTTACGGCACACTAGTGTGCCCCGGCACACTGGTTGAGAAACACTGATGTAATCTATAGGAACGTATAGTACATCTCTTCGCACATTGTAGAGTTCCCTGCTACAGTGGTTCCCAATCTTTGATCCTCCAGGTGTTTTGAACTTTCAGTTCCTAGAAATCCCATGTAATGTGGCCAGTATTCAAAAGTTCTGGGGGGTGGATCTGCAAACATATAGAAATCCAAACATTGAACCCTTTATTTCTATTCTTTGTCATTATAAACATTTCGCTATAAAAGCAAAGGTTGGTGAATACAATCTCATTGTTGCTTGACAAAAGGAGGACACATAACCTCTTTCTAAGGACCTTGATTTAATTTACTTTTCACACTTCCTCATACACATCAATAAAACAGCAATAAGTCTGTCTTTCTGTATAAGGTTGTTGCCGGAATACAATTAAAATAGGTACTGTGAACTTTGCAACAACAGTTTGCCATATGCAGAGATGCATGGGAAGAGTCATCTGGCAGTGACCTTTGGGACTGTTTCTCCTTGCTGTAAACTATGTTACTTCCTAGGATATAATTTGTGTCGCCTCTTATAATGTCAAATGAATTAATCATTATTAAACTGTTACAATGAACACTCAGAAAGCATTACCAGTATGATCACTTAAATAGATGGCACATGTTTTGCTCAACTGACTCCAGAAAGCTGTGTTCTTACTGTTATGCTTCTAAGAATCCTAGTACTAAACCTTGGTGCTAGGCTTTATTTACTGACTCGCTTTGGGACCCGGCGGTGCCCGGGTTATTTGAAATGGGCTGAGGCCTAGGAAGCCTTAATGTCCATTCAGGCTGAGGTCTAGGAAGCCTTAATGTCCATTCAGGCTGAGGCCTAGGAAGCCTTACTGTCAATCCAGGCTCAGGCCTAGGAAGCCTTACTGTCAATGCAGGCTGAGGCCTAGGAAGCCTTACTGTCAATGCAGGCTGAGGCATAGGAAGCCTTACTGTCAATTGAGGCTGAGGCATAGGAAGCCTTACTGTCAATGCAGGCTGAGGCATAGGAAGCCTTACTGTCAATGCAGGCTGAGGCCTAGGAAGCCTTACTGTCAATTGAGACTGAGGCATAGGAAGCCTTACTGTCAATGCAGGCTGAGGCCTAGGAAGCCTTACTGTCAATGCAGGCTGAGGCATAGGAAGCCTTACTGTCAATGCAGGCTGAGGCATAGGAAGCCATACTGTCAATGCAGGCTGAGGCCTTGGAAGCCTTACTGTCAATTCAGGCTGAGGCCTTGGAAGCCTTACTGTCAGTTCAGGCTGAGACCTAGGAAGCCGTACTGTCCATTCAGGCTGAGGCGTAGGAACCCTTACTGTCAATTTAGGCTGAGGCCTAGGAAGCCTTACTGTCAATTTAGGCTGAGGTCTAGGAAGTCACACTGTCAATTTAGGCTGAGGCCTAGGAAACCTTACTGTCAATGTAGGCTGAGGCCTAGGAAGCCGTACTGTCAATGCAGGCTGAGGCCTAGGAAGCCTTACTGTCAATTCAGGCTGAGAATGAAGGGGTTAAAGAGTAAAAAGTACCCTTCCCGAGAGGAGATGCTCCAAGTGCCCGTATGTTAGCAATAATCTGCCCAGAGACAGCAGAACAGAGAAGGAGCCATACTAAGGGTTAAATGTGAAGAATGTTGTTGCTGATAAAAACGAGTATAAATATCATGTAACTGCGTAGCTCGGGGGGATAGCCATTTTGTTTCTTGACCTGCAATGGTCAAGGGCTATTCACCCCAATACTGATCAGATTGGAATAAAAAGTCTTGTTTGGATTCATCGGCCTTGGCTGAGTTCTTCCGCCTTATGGGCTCTGCAACCAAGAACCTAAGTTTTTCCGCTACATAATCTGGTGCGTTTTGGCCGAGGAAAAATGGGGGAAGCAGTTGCCATGGATACTCAGCCGAGAGATTTTTGGAAATCAAACAAAAGCAACACAGATCTGGTGCAGTTGGAATGCGCTGAAAAAGGGCCCCAAGTAGGAGCGATTCTGATGGCCTTGGAGCTGGGTTGCTTAGTTGTCGAATAAAGAATCCTAACAACACTTCTGTAGAGATAAGCTGGCAGCAAAGGAAAAAAGAAAGAAAAGAAAACTTCGGGACAGGCAAGTGTGAAAACGTTGTGTCTCTAAGAGGGGTCTTGACTAGTCTGAAATGCCCAGAAGGGGTGACCCTGTCTGGGCAGAGGGTAAAGGGGAGGAGTTGCCCCCCTTTGACCCAAGTTTAATTGCGTAGAAGTTCAAGAAGGGGTGACCCGACTTGGAACTATAGAGCTAGGGGGGAAAAAAACTTGCCCGCCTAGTCTCTGAGTGCACAAAGTTCAAGATGGGGTGACCCATCTTGAAAAAGGGAAAGGGGGAAGAAATTGCCCGCTTGTCCCAGAAAAATGTCCACACAAAAGGTGTGGTTACCGGTTTTAAAAAAAAAAGCTCCTTTTTGTCTCTAAGAATTCAAACGGCTTGGGACAAAGAGGAAAAAATGGCTGCGTATGAATCTATTGTAGCAGTAACTCGGAGTCCCAGAACTCCCAAGGCAATACCTTTTGTCTTAAGCTGCAGTTACTAGCGAGCACAAGGAAGAGATGACGCGACAATTTCTACTGCGATTCAGGAAACCAGCTTTATTTGCATCACATCAGCTGATGGGTCCATCCCCCTGTGCGGAAACGTAGCCGCTGGTGGACAGAACCCCAATCTGTTCCAGTGACAGGTTTTATACAAACAATGGAGTCAACATTTAGTCCCTCCCTTCTTCATGCATCGTTACTGGCTAGTATTCATGAACCCATATTACTCTACCCAATTAAACAAAGCATTCTTGCATCTCAATCCTATTTGCTAATAACTGTGGCGCAGTGTGAATTTCCATCATTGTTCTATGTTATCTACTTTATGTGCAAAGCGTACCCAAATCGTTACATTGCTACTGAGCCTTCACCGGTTGCCAAGTGAAAGCTTCATTTGCCATGCGCCTCTAACCAATCACTTACTTTGTAATCAAACGCACATGGGAACTGCTAGGCCAATCAAGACCGTGTTCTTATCTAAAGGCACATGATGTTCTCTGGCTAATCACAGCCTGTGCTTGTGCACCAATCAGAGTGGATTATTCTCGTCACTATTGCTGGCAAGCTATTTCTTTGCTATGCTACTCCAATTCTAGTCTAAAGCAGCACCTCTCTCTGACCTTCCTTCTGTTAAGGTATTGATTTCTCCTTTACTATAAGTTGCAACTCTGGGAGAGTGTGAGAAATATGTTTTTTTAAAAGTGTGAACTGTCTTTTCTGTCTGATTAAATCCAACGCAAGAAGAGTGGGTGAAGAAAAAAAAAGAGCGTGTCCAAAAAAACCCAAAAATACTGCATTTAGTTTTTAAAAGGGAAAGTGTAAGAAATAATGTGTAGGTCACCCCAATACTGATCAGATTGGAATAAAAAGTCTTGTTTGGATTCATCGGCCTTGGCTGAGTTCTTCCACCTTATGGGCTCTGCAACCAAGAACCTAAGTTTTTCCGCTACAAGGCCTGTTGGGGAAAGTGGTGTTTTAACCTTTGGCTGGAAGGATGTATGTTGAATTTTGGGCCTAGCTTGTAATGCTAGTAGTGCTCTCAGTACATCAGGAAACACTCTCTCTGTAGTGAAATCTGGGGCCTAGCTTAATGCTAGTAATGCTCTCAGTTCATCAGGAAACCCTCTCTCTGTAGTGAAATCCTATTAGGAAATGAACATTCCATTCCCAACAGAAAAACTGTCTGGTGCCTTAGTGTTGGAGTTTTGTGGCTGGCCAATGCAAATAATCCCACATTGGCGACCATTCAAAAAGCTGCCACATATTCCTCCCTTCCTCCACACCTCCCGCCGCACCTCCCACCACACCTCCCGCTGCAAACATTGACTTTTATTATATATATCAGTGCTGTCCAACTTCTGGTGGGTCTAGGGCCAGATAAGAGGTCACTGATGACCTGCGGGGCCGCTCGGCCCCGCCCCCAGGCCCCACCCCCAGGCCCCGCCCCAGGCCCCGCCCCAGGCCCCGCCCCAGGCCCTGCCCCCAGCCCAGGCCCCCCCCTCCTAAAGCCGCCAAAAAGGAGGAGTAGGCAGCGCCAAGTGCAGCGCATTACAGGCCTGGCGTGACATGCTGCTCTTGGCACCGCCTACTCCTCCTTTTCGGCGCCCCCCTCCCTTCCTAGGCCGGGGAGGCCGCCGAAAAGGAGGAGTAGGCGGCGCCTAGAGCAGCACGTCACGCCAGGCCTGTGACGCGCTGCTCTTGGCGCCGCCTTCTGCCCTTTTCGCAGCTCCCCGCCCCTAGGTAGGGAGGGGGCACCGAAAAAGGAGGAGCTAGCTCTCTTCCTCCTCCCTGCCCCGCCCTCCCCCGGCCACCATTTTTTTTTTTTTAAAAATCGATTTTTTTAAAAATTAAAAATGGCGGCTGAGGGCATAGGAGGGCCGTGTCCAACAGGCTACGGGGCCGGATCCGGCCCCGGGGCCGCCAGTTGGACAGCCCTGATATATATAGATAGATATTAGTCCATTTAATAGAATCAAAAATGCGCCACATTCCTGGTATATACATTGATGTATATAAACAGCCACAGGCATACAGACAGATATCCATCACTGTGCTTTGTGAATGCCAAAGATAGGGAGAGGAGGGGGGTTTACTGAATTTTTTGCCTCAAGTGCAGGATTTAACATGCCTAAATTGGTGTGAAAAACAACTCCTCTTTGAAGGAGAGCAGCCTCACTTCAGGCAACAAAATGTCTTGGGCCAGAACTGGCCAAAATTAGTCTCAAGTGAGTTCCTCTTTTAAAACTATAAACCCTGCCTCTTGCAATTTTGTATTTTGAAAGGCTCCCATAAGGCTTCAGGCATCAAGGGTTTGGAAATCCTTGTAATTTTACTAATGATGGCAGAAATTGCCAAAAAAAACAAAATTAACAGAACAGATAAGTATGAATTATTTCTGTTCTTCTGACTTTTTTTTCACTTACAACTTTCATATGCATTTAACACTTTTCTTTTAATGGCTATAGATAAAAGAAGCATTATGGGATTTCTTGTTCAGAGGAAGGGTTTAAAAATAAATAAAGCTCATTGGAAAATGTGCCCCATGATAGTCAACTGCCTCTGTGGTGAGATTAAAAATATTCTAAGCATGTGCTGGATGAGCCTGCTAATCACTGTTTGGATTTTCTTATGAAATATTTAATAAATGCACTGCAGTAAGTGAAAGTTATACACTAATGAAGGATGTATTCTACCCAAACGTCCCTTGAACAAGGCTCATTGTAATTGAGGCTGGAACTGCACTGCCATGTAATCCATTTATAGAATACAAATTAATTTAACTGCATTGAACTGGATTATGTGGACATGTAGGCTCATATGATCCAGTTCAATGCAGTTAATCTGCATTCTGAAACTGGATTATATGGCAGTGTAGATCCAGTCTAAAAGAAGACCCTGTCACACCTCAAGGGCCTCAGGCATCACTTTTGCTTGAGCGCAGTTCCAGCCAAGGTAACCAGAGTGTAGTTTCCAAACCAGCTTGCTTTGCTCTGCAACCCTGCTTGGGCCTCCCGTGCCTTTCCCATGAGAAGACTAGGGATGCAAGCATAACATAGGCCTTTCAAAGTTGTACCATCTCTGCCTCCCTGATAATGGAAGTGGGCCGCGGGAGTAGAAAGCCTGACTCCCCGGCCCAGATGGCACTCGCTAACGAGCACCGCATTCCAAGAGTACTGAGTTCACAAAACAAACAAGGGATCATCAATCTTAGCGCGACGCAACTAAGGAACACTATAACTGCCTTGCAGACCCCCATGCCGGTGTCTTGTACCAACAACGCATTTGGGAGAAGATCTTGCAGGTTAGGCCAGTCGGGCCTTCCACCAAGCCTTGCCAGCCAGCCTGCTTCAGGCTGACTTGTTCCAGTGTTGCCTTGTTCCAGTTTGTCGTCAAGACCCAGTGATTGATCCTGAAAGACTCTTTTACCTTTTGAACTCTTTGCCTTATAATCAACGCGTCCCAGCCTCACTTGCTTCGGCTGGGATTCCAAGAGACTCTTTGCATCCGGCTTGTGTTCCTGTTTTCCCGCTTGTGCTCCTTTTGCTGCGGAGCACTCACACCCCTGCTGATTCCTGTTTGGCTGCTAGTTGGAGGCACTATAAGGATTGCCCCAACCTCTTTCCTATACTTACCTATTCTCAATAAAACTCGTACCTCAGCTGCTGTGTGGTTTATCCAGGGGGGTCAGGTTGCCAAGGCCTCAGAGGGCGATAGACTCATAGCAAGTGTATTCTCATGATTAATTTACATTAATGGGTAAATCACAAGAGTGCAAAGGGTAAATGCTCTGTTTACATCAAACGCCATTGCAAACAGAGCATTTGCCCTGAGGAAACTATCACTCTTCCTTTCAACGACCAACTCCTACTTAGGTTTTTGGACACTTTCTCCTGATTTCAGGCATCTACCACAACTGGATCATCGGATCCTTGGAATATAAATATCCCAGCACCTTGTGGATTCTAGCTGTGGATTACCTTCTATGATGTACAATTTTGACCTCTATTGAACATTGCGGTTGCCGTAGGACTTATGATTAGTGTCCTCTCAAATTATGTTGATAACGTTCACTTTTATACTTGTTAATGAAGAAGACTAAATGACATAATTCAATTTACCCTTTGCATTCTTGTGATTTACCTGTTTGTAAATTAGCCAGGCTTGTATAACCTAATTTACATTAACTTCATCTAGGATTTACTTAGGAGATTTATCTACTAGATGCTGCCTCATTCCCCCATCTGTAACCCATAGCCCAGTTCTCCAATGGGTAAGATGTATATGATATCTGACTTTAAAAGTTCTTCCATCCTTTGCCCAGAACAGTCTGCCTTGTTTCCTTGTATTGGCTAATACAGATTGTCATGTGCCTCCCACTTCCTCTGCATAGACATTTCAAGGGGCAGTTCTTACCAAGGTTTTGCTTCCTTTGGAACATGCATTGCCTGACTTACCAGGTGATGCCTGTTGCAGGGGGGGGGGGTGCTCTCGCCATCCATCTTGGGGTGACAGGGGGCTTCTTCTTCCCAGAAGAACCCTGAGCGGGGATAGTTTTTCCGCCAGGCGGCCAGCTGGCCAATCAGCTGCCAGCACTGCCCGGCCAGCTGATTGGCAAGGGCCAGCCTCCTCCCTCCATCCAGCAGCCCCTATAAGGGGCTGCCCTGCACATGTGCAGGCATTGTGCCTGCTTCAACTTGCCATCCCACCCTCCCTGCATGCTCATTTGATTTGGTTCTTGTTAACATTTAACAATTTAACATGTCCTGGTGTTAAGCACCGGGAATGTGGCGCAGCTGGCTAAGTGTCAGCTGCATAAGATCTCTCTGACCGATAAGTCATGAGTTCAAGGCTTGCCCGGGTCGAGGTGGGTGCTTGACCTTTAAGTGTAGCCTGCTGTCGACCTTTGCAGCCGGAAAGACAGTTGCATCTGTCAAGTAGGAGATAAAGGTACCACATTAAGTGGGGAGGCAAATTTTGACTGAATTATGAGGCCATTAAAGAACTCCAGGAACGCTGAGAAATGCGGAAGGAACAACAAAGGATGCTGGGAATGTTGAGAGATGAGTGCATCAGCTCCCCTGGTGGCCAGAGATTGCCTCTGTTCGTCTATATGTGTGTATGTGGAAATGGCAGGGATTGTCTGCTAAGTATGTGTACGTGTAATCTGCTCCGAGTCCCCTTCGGGGTGAGAAGAGCAGAATATAAATAAAGTGTACAAAAAACATTTGTTGGTTTTGTTATCCTGTCACAACTCTTCTCGGTGTGTGGCATGGGTCCTGGACCTGGTTTTCCTCCCCCACCTAGTGTGAGGGTGGGGGGAGCGTACGGTGGTTCCCAGGGTTGATGAGTAACCCAGCCCGTATTGTGCTGGTGGCTCCCTGGCATGTTTAGCAGTATCGGTCAGCAGCAGGCTGACCGATCTTGATCCAGAACCCATGCCTGGCTGCCAACCTTTTCAGGTCCTGTAATCAATAAAATGAGTTGTGGCCATTTTCTTCCCACATGTGTGTGTGCGTGTCTTTTCTGGTTGATGGCGGGAGGCGTGCCGCCCATCCACATGCAAAAATGATTGCTGGAGATGGATCGTGTTTTGTAGTGTTGCCATTATTACGAATGTATTAAACAGGCATAACTGAAGGTGATGGAAGTAGAGTTCTAGTGATATTGTGTTGGAAGAGCTAGAGATTCCTAGAGAAGTTTTGCTTGTTTTTCCAAGACAATTCTATAGAAACATCTGGGAGAAGTCTGCCATAGAATCACCTAGTACAGGGCTGTCCAACTTCTACCGGCCCAGGGGCCTGAATTCCGGTCACTGATGACCTGGGGGGCCATAGGGTCTGCCCCGCCCGGCCCGCCCCCCCTCCCCCAGCTCCCCAGCCCCCCTTTTTATTTAATATTAAATATATTTAATTCTATCCTCCCCTCCCCCTTATTTTTATTTAATATTAAATATATTTAATTCCATCCCCCCCTTATTTTTATTTAATATTAAATATATTTAATTCCATCCTCCCCTCTCCCCTTATTTTTATTTAATATTAAATATATTTAATTCCATCCTCCACTCCCCCTTATTTTTATTTAATATTAAATATATTTAATTCCATCCTCCACTCCCCCTTATTTTTATTTAATATTAAATATATTTAATTCCATCCTCCCCTCTCCCCTTATTTTTATTTAATATTAAATATATTTAATTCCATCCTCCCCTCTCCCCTTATTTTTATTTAATATTAAATATATTTAATTCCATCCTCCCTCTCCCCGTATTTTAATGTATCCCATCTCCCCTTATTTCATCTTTAAATATATTTAATTTTATATTTAATACATGAGGGGAGATGGGGGAGGGAATGAGGAGCCCCCCGAGGAGCCCCCTGCTTCAGCCTACCTTTTCCATATGCGCAGGATCCAGGAGTACCCGGATGACAAGAGAGGCGACGACCGACGGAGGCGAAGAAGATCCTAATCGCGTCTGTGAGCCTCAGCGATCCAGTAGTAGAGTAGCCGAAGAGTATCGCGAGAATACGCAATCCACACGGGATTTCGCTGTCAACGCCGGCGTGATCTCGCGTTGACAGTGAAATCCCGTGTGGATTGCGTATTCTCGCGATACTTGCTCCGAACCCGGAAGTAGGGTTTTTTAATTTTATTTTAATTTTTTTCCAATTTTTATTTTTCATTAAAAAGCTTAGGGGGCTGTAGGGAAGGGGCTGGGGGCCGTATACGGTCCCCCGGGCCACCAGTTGGACAGCCCTGACCTAGTAAATTCCCAGAAAGACCCCTTTACCCTCAGCATATGGGTTCACCAGTTAGGATAGCTTTACTATACATCTAACAAACAAATGAAGATATACAGTAGACAATTACATATTCAACTTTCATGACATGCCATAATATTTCCTTAGTGCAGGTAAGATTCTTGTATATTATCACTGAACACATCCAATTCCATCTCCCACATTTTTCCTTAATATGTCATTTTGGAAACAAATTGTCTGGCTTTTACCCACATTTTTTGACATGTGAGTCTACAGATAAATTAAAAATTACTTTGAACTACATCATTCCACTCCACAATTGAATGGGAGCCATGTGGATATCAAGCCGGAACAAATCAAGGTTGGCTAAATTCACGTCAGTGTTTAAGATATAACTGAATTGGTTGGACAGTTCCAGTTTTCAGCCTTCATTGAACTAGAAAACTTAAATAATACCATAAAACTAAAATAACTGAGCACACTTACAAATATCAGATAGTCTGTGACTGTCCCTTGGGCTGGAACTAATCAATGGATGCATAATGAAGGATTTGTCTGGATTGTGAACCCAGTCGTGAAAAATCAAAATCTGCTCACAAATCATCCTGAATTAATTTAGCATTTTAAAATGAGATTCATACTAATATACCATGTGCACCCAATATCAGCTGGAGTTTGTGCCTAATTAATTCTCATGTGGATACCAAAATCCATGGATGATCAAGTCCTATTGTATACAATAGCAGAGTAGCATGACGTACCTTATGTAAAATGGCAAAATCAAGGTGTTTGGTTTTTATTTTTCACTATCTGAGCAAGTTCCTCACAAGCTTAGAAGTCTAGAAGTCCATAATATAGACTGTAAGTGTTTGAGACCTCACTCCAGTCCTATTGCTCATGCATCAGATAGGCCAGTGTTTCCCAACCGCTATGACGCGGCACACTAGTGTGCCTTGACGGACCTCCTGCTGTGCCGCGAGAAAAGCTCTCTGCCCCCCTTCTTTCCCCCCTCCTCCTGCTGAACTGCTGCTGCTTGGCAGCGAAGAAAAAGAAGGAGAGGCCGGGGCACCGCCTCCTTTGGCCATTTCCCCAGCCAGCCTCCAATCCGCCATGACTCCCACCTCTCGCTCGCTGAAGCCGTGCGGAAGAGGAGCCCCGCCCACCGAAGCCCGCCCACCGCTCATGCTCCTCCTCTATGGGAGAGCTGAAGCTGAGGGAGGGGCGGGGCATGGCGCGGCCTGGCTCCGCCACCTCCCCCCAGCTTCGGCACTCCCAGCACTCCCAGCAGCTGCTCCAGCCTTGAGGGGGCAGTGCCAAGCCAGCATTGTGCTGGCTCTGCCACCGTTGGCTTGGCACTGCCTCCTCAAGGCTGGAGAAGCTGTGGGAGAGCTGAAGCCAGGGGAGAGGGAGGGGCATGGTGCAGCCTGGCTCCGCCCCCTCCCTGGCTTCAGCACTGCCTTGAGGGGGCAGTGCCAAGCCAGCATTGCACTGGCTCTGCCACCGCTGGCTTGGCACTGCCCCTCAAGGCTGGAGCAGCTGCTGGGAGAGCTGAAGCCAGGGGAGGGGTGGGGCATGGCTTCTCCCTCCCTTGGCTTCGGCACTCCCAGCAGCTGCTCCCAGCAGGCCACCATTCCCCAGCCGTTCTTACTATGTTAGAGTGTCATTTTGTGTCATTTTAGTTGTTGGTGTGCCCCCGGATTTTTTTAATGTTAAAAGTGTGCCGCAGCTCAATAAAGGTTGGGAAACACTGAGATAGGCTATCATCTTTTGTCTTTTGTTCATGTGTCATGACCCTATTTGTGTGTGCATGCCTGTGACCTTGTCAGCCTCTATTAAGAGTGCAGAACCTTCAGCCCTGGAGTTGTTGATGGACTTCAAATCCTATGTATGGGGATGGCAGGAGTTGTGTGCCAAAAACATCTGGATAGACTCTATTCATATATATATATATATGTATGTGAGTGTGTGTATATATATATATATATATATATATATATATATAATATTTTAAAAGTTCCTTTATGAAACTTTTTGTTTTTATTTTTCACTAGCTTGGGGGCCCGGCGGTGCCCGGGTCATTTGAGAAGTGCAGCAGGATGTAGAGTGGGTCATTGGGGGGGTCCCGTGTGCCAAGTTTGGTCTTGATCCATCAGTATTGGGAGTTACAGTGGTATCATGAAATTACTGAAGGTACTGGAAGTCCCATCATCTGTGGTCCAACCTCCCCAAATTGCAGTAGGATGTATATTGGGTCATGGGGGCTCTGTGCGCCAAGTTTGATCTGTATTGGTGAATGGATGAGGGTTGTATTGTTTTTAGGAAGTGAGTGAAGGTACTTCAAGTCCCATCATCCGTGGTCCATCTCACACAGAACTGCATCAGGATGTTGAGTGGGTCATGAGGGCTCTGTGTGCCGGGTTTGGTGTTGATCAGTGATTGGATTAGGTTTGCAGCAGTCTTGGAAAGTGAGGGAAGGTACTGCAAGTCCCAACATCCATGGTCTGCCCTCCTCCAAACTGCAGCAGGATGTAGAGTGGGTCATGGGGGCTCTGTGTGCCAAGTTTGATATTTATCGGTCTTTGTTAGGGGGCCACAATGGTCTTTGGGAAGCAAAGCTCTTGGAAGTACTACAAATCCCATAATCCGTGGTCCATCTTTCCCAAACTGCACCAGGACGTAAAGGGCATCATGGGGGTTATGTGTGCCAAGTTTGGTTCAGGTCCGGCTGAGGCCTAGTCAGGAGAATCAAGTTGAGGGAGCCTTACTGTCAATTCAGGCTGAGGGCTAGTTTTCAAAATCAGCTGAAGCCTTTTTGTAAAGAACTCTGTCTGGCACCTTTGAGATTTGGGATGTTGGAATGCGGGCCGATCCGTGGTCCATCCTCCCTCAAACTGCACCAAGACGTAAAGTGGGTCTTGGGGGTTCTGTGTGCCAAGTTTGGTTTTGTTGTCTCATTGTTGGGGGCTGCAAAGTGTATTGGACCTAAACTCCCACCATGCCTGACTGGCTCCGGCCTTTTCCTTACTTCCCTCTGGCACTTTTGAGTCTCGGAATGTTCGCGTTGGCTGGCCAATGGGAGTTGTTTATGCAAATAACCCCAAAGTGGGAGCCAATCCAAAAGCTGCCACATGTCCTTCCGCCCTTCCGGCCTCCGCCCTCCGGACACATACAAACATTCAGCTTTATTAAGGTATACAGATAAATTGTACATTGCTATGGAAGTTGGGGGAGAGGTCAACTGCAATCAAGAATGCGAAGTAGATGACCTCTGCTGGCGGGTGTTTGTTTTTTTCTTCATGTTTTCAGTTTCATTGAACTCTTTGAGAAACTGAATTAACTGTGCTTTCCAAAGTTGGTTGGTGTGTTGGTAAAAAGCTTCTACAATAACGTTAACAGCAAAATTTTGGAAGGAATAAGTAATTCAGATCATTTGGACCAAAATGCCGATACTAACTAGGCATTCATTGATCTGCTCTGTATCATACTTTTCAGTAAACCACAAGACTGACACACAGGAAAATGGAAATGTTGGAACTGGGCTGGTTTTGTCAAGTTCATTTCAATCAAGATTCAGTGGTCTCATTTTCTTCTTTGCAGTCTCTTGGATTCCCAAGGAAGCAGTTGAAAAAGATGGGATGTCTAAATTTCCATTTCATTGTCAGCCTCCAGTAGAATTCCCCAAGCAGAGTTAGCTCACTGCAGAAGAAAAGAAAATGGAGAAATACTTCTCAGTGAGCCATTTATCCTATATGAAATAACCTCAGAGCGGACGATCCCGGCGTATTGCTGCCATTTCATTAACTAACAGAAAATAATCTACCTGTTGAATAATACATCTCTTAGCAGTAGCTGCCAGCCACCGTCCTTCTGCTAGTGGTAGATATTAAGAAATCCAATTTGGACTTATCATATTTATGGGTGAGAGTCTGTGTATTTGCACACAATATTTATAATAATCTGTCTTCCTTACCACATTGTATGAAATGCTATAGCTATACCCTTTAGCATAGGGCATGAAGAAAAACAGGAACACAGGATGAGGTTTAAATTTTTTTTATGGCTGGATAAATACGATTAGCATAACACTGTAGGGTGTGTGTGTCTCACCTAACTTATGGTGACTATACATTTTTCATAGGGTCTTCTTAGGTAAGAAAAAGAATGCTTCAAGATGAATTATATTCTAACAAATAGATATATCATTGTATTTATAGGCAGTGTCCATTATGCCTGGTCAATGTCGTCGGATGTCCTCGGAACTCGGAATGAATTCGGATTAAATTCACTTTTGAACCGTTTATGAAGCGCTTTAAGCAACCCGGAAGTAAATTACCAAATTCGAAGCCACCTCCGCAATTCTCGGAAGGGAAATCGCCACTTTCGTAAAGGGTTTTTCCTTCCCTGGCCTTCCCTTCCGTGCGGAAGCCCATGCCTTCCCCCCGGATCTGAAAAGCTCCCTTCAGATCGGGGAGAAGGCATGGGCTTCCTTTGCTAGACCTAACTCAGGAGAAGCCAATCCTCTCCAAACTGGGTCAAAACACCCACTTTGGAGTGGATTGGCTTCTCTCCGCTAGACCTAATGCAGGGGAAGCCAATCCACTCCAAAGTGGGTCAAAGCATGGCTTCATTGTTGTTTATTATATATATCTATTTAGAATGTACTAGCTGTACCCGGCACGCGTTGCTGTGCCCTATTTAGGAGATGCGAGAAAGTCTGAGTATGTAAGGGTTGGAATTGATGTTACTTATGGTGGGGCCATGGCTGTGTCGTTGTGGGTTGTTCTGGTGGGTGGGATGTTGAAGTCCTGTGGAGTTGTCGGTGTGGGGTGTTGCTGGCGTTCTGCAGAGCTTGTGGATATACAATGTTTTTTTGTCTTTCCGTCTGCTGTGTTGATGTAGAGGTTCTGTGGTTTCCGAACTCTGGCGCACGCTGTTCTTTTTAGGAGGCATGGCTTGTCTTTTGGGTCAGCTTATGCCTGTGTTGAAGGAAGGAATGGCATACAAATGGGTTGAGCAGTAGACGCAAGGTTGTGTTATGTGTAGGTATTACTTTTTTGGTGAGTTAGTGGGTGTGTGGTGGCATTGTGGGTGGTAGTATGTTGTGGAATGCTTGTGTGGGTGGGGTGTTTGTGTGTGTTTGTAGAGTATCAGTGCAGTGTTGTGTTGTGTTGTGGTTGGAGTATAGGTGGAGTTGGTTTTTGTTTGTGGTGGTGGTAGGTGTTGTGTGTGCGGGGTCCCGTAAGGTTGGGGGATGGGAAGTGATAGGAAGTTGTGTTATGTTGTGTGGGTAGGAATTGCTGGAGTATTGTGCCTGGGACTTGTGTGTATTTGGAGGTGTGTGTGGTGGTGAGTAGTGAGTGCAGTCCTGGGTTTTGTGTTGGGGAAGTTGTCAGGTATTTGTGGGGTGTATTTTGTGTGTGTTGTGGTGACATAGTTGTCTTAGTCTGGCTGTGTGCTTGTTGTGATGTGGAGGGGGTGTTGCTTTTGCCAGTGGTGTTTGTTGTGTATTTTGTTTGGGGTGGGTTTTTGTTTTGTAGGATTGGTTTTTTTTTGTGGGTTTTGCAAGTTTGTGTTATTCTGGGGGTATGTGTTTGTCAGTGGTGCCTGTGTCCCTGGTGCCCTATTTGTCTCCCTCCTAGATATTGGCCTTGACAGTTTAACCCTCAAACACCAACTGATTAAACTGAAATCACTCAGCATTCTAATCTAGCCTTGCCTGCATTTTGTGTGGGCCGATGTTGGCCAATGGGTTTCACTGGTGGCTGCAGAGGATGCTGGGAAATGTAGTTTTTATCATTGTTTGGGGGGCCTTCTAGGTTTGGGGGGGAGTTTCTTTGCTAAAAACCTTCCTTGCCTGAGGCCTATTTTTGTTGGCAAGTTTGGTGTCTCTGCCTTGGAAGGTTTCTCTGTCTCTGTCAGTCGTTCGATGACAGGTCCTCCTTTATATAATAGATTGTGAACTCTACTTGCAATTACGTCTGCGAAAAAGCCTAAGGAGAGGCGAAACGGATCAGGCCTGGAACTTTGATTCTGTCGACGATCCCATCCACCTGGCTGCATCTCTCCATACATTTGGTTTGCCCGACCTTACAACTTCCAATTTCCCCACAGCGGGCTCGTTTTGCGGCTTGGATTTCGCTCCATTTTTTTCAGCCTTGTGATCTTCGCTCCCCAGCTATCCCAGTGCAGCAGCGGTGGGGAGCCTTCTCCCCCGCGGTGCATTTGGGGTAATGTAGTTCATCCGGACAGTGGTCCGTGCTATTGCCATTATTTTCCGAGACGCAGGATCTCATTGTTTGCATTTCAACTTGGCCTCCCAAGCCCCTGGGGCATTTGCTCCTCACAGCAGACTGCCTTCTACACAAACGTGAAGGATACAACTTGCATTTGATACCTTCGACTATTGTGACATATAGTCGATACGATTTTTATTTGCCTGCAACTTAACCTCCTGCTATCAAGCTCAGGAGCATTTGCTCCCTCCATCGGGCCAATTCCTCAATATCATGAGGGGCACATACTCTGTGAGTTACATGTGTGTGGGGTTTCATTTTGATAATCTGTGTTCCTTCGTCTCGACCCTATTTTGGGAGCATTATAGGATTAACTTTATTAGCACCTGATTCATGTTATTTTAGGCTTATACGGATTGTGATTTGCCATTGCTTCTTCCTTTTAAAGGGGAGACATTTTTGGATGTATAAACTTATTCATTGTTTTCCATGTATGAATTGCACTGATTGATATACATACTTACTGATCATACTGACTTGTATTCTACTATTGATTACTTGTGCTGCTATTCAGTCCAATACAGAGTATATACTTTGAGCCTTGTTGGATGCATCTTTTGTCAACTGTATGATTTACATGTTTGACTAGCTTTTTGGTGTTTTTTGTCGATCCCCAAATAGCTATCAGTAGCTATCAAGTAGCTGCCTATCCTGCCCCACATCCCTTAGTGTTTTCTGGTCTGACATCCCATGTAATGCCAGACAGCTAGTTTTCACATCTGCTTTAATCTCCACAAGCCCCACAAACTGCAGAGCATTATGGGGAATTAAAATGGTGATTCCCACCAGTGCTAATTTGCCTACAACTCCCTCAAAGCCAGAGCTGGCCCTAATTCCAGTCACAATTCATGCAGATCTTGTCTCATCATTTTAATTAGCAAATGCAGAACTAGAAAACAGGTCATGAAGTCCTAATTGTTCCAGTACATCCATCTCAACTTTCAGCGCAAGCAAGCATGGCAACATTCCTGCATAGAGATTTTCCCAGGGTGAATTTTAGTTTTCCGTTGAAGATTTGTTTCTGCTCACCAACAGATTTTGGAAAGCTAATGACAAAACTGACTAATTGGACTTGTAATAATTTATCCCGTTTTACTGCCATATATATATTTATTATTAAACAACTCTTACAATTTACCAACACATTGGTCAACTGGCTGATATTCTTCGCATGTTAAATATTGAAATCATCCTGCAATTTTTGTTGGTGTCAAGTACTACCCGTGTTTCCCCGAAAGTAAGACAGCGTCTTACTTTCTTTTCCCCCCGAAAAGTCCCCCTACGTCTTACTTTCGGGGTACGTCTTATATAAACTAAGACGTACCCGCCCCTATTTATTATTTCCATTTGTCTGTCGACCCTCCCCAACGGCTCGGGCGACTTACAACAGTTCGTAAAATACAATTGTCAGATAACTCCCCGCCCACAGTAATACCATTAAGATGGAATTACAATTAGAACAGTTGAAGCAACAAATGGAGTCGCAGGGGCTGACAGCTAGGCGGTGTGAGCTAAAGTTTAGCTAACTCCGAAGGCTTGTTGGAACAGCAATGTCTTAACTGCTCTCCTGAACGGGAGGAGGCCCTGGCAGGCACGGATGCCGTGGAGGGGCAATGCGTTCCACATGGTATGGGCTGCAACAGAGAAAGCCCGGCGGCGGTTGCGGACAGATGGTAGGTCCTCACATTTCTCCTAAATATAAACAACTCTTACAATTTACCAACACATTGGTCAACTGGCTGATATTCTTCGCATGTTAAATATTGAAATCATCCTGCAATTTTTGTTGGTGTCAAGTACTATCTATGTACCATTTTTATGATGTTCTCTTTGAGTTTATAGGAATATGTATAGAGTGAATTTTCCATATCCTTTCCCATTTAGCCAGGGGGATGTCATGTCCTATGTTTTGTGCCCATTTTATCATGCATTCTTTTATTTGGTCTTTTTCCGTCTGCCATATCAGTAAATTTTGGTATATAATTCTGGGGTTTTTTGCATTTTTTCTGTAATACTAAATCCCAAAAGTCTGGTTGTGTTTCGAACCCTTTTTTAATCCTTCTGGAAGATATTTACAATTTGTGCATATTGATACCAATTTATAGATTTATCAATCTGTAGTAGATCTTGATGTTTCTTTAACTTTATTTCTCCACCTTGGGTCTTTAAAATATTTGAGTATCTTACCCATGTCTTTTTTCCAAATTGTCTTCTGTAATGGGCTTCTTGAGAGGATATCCATTGTGGGGGTTTTCTATAGAGTAGATCTTTATATCTCAGCCATGTTCTTAGCATTGGCATTCTCACTGCATGGTTTCTAAAATTTCCCTCTATTCTTTCCTTCCCATACCACATGTATCCATGCCACCCCACCCTCAGGTCATATCCCTCAAGAGCTAAAAGTCCTTGGTTTTCCAATGTTGACCAGTCGCATATCCATTCTAGCCCACTAGCTTTGTAGTAAGACTTTAAATCCGGAACTCCTAGCCCCCCTCTGCTACTTTCGTCAATCATGTTGATCCATTTAATTCTGGGTTTTTTCCCCCTCCAGATGAATTTTGTAAGGTCTTTTTTCAAAATTGAGAACAGCTTGTCATTTTTTAGTATGGGAAGATTCCTAAACAAAAATAGCATCTTGGGTAGGATGTTCATTTTAATTAATTAAATTAAAGCTAATGGCAAAACTGACTAATTGTACTTACAATAATTTATCCTGTTTTACTGCCATGTATTATATAAAGGAGGTCCCGTCGTCGAACGACTGACAGAGACAGAGAAACTTTCCAAGGCAGAGACACCAAACTTGCCAACACAAATAGGCCTCAGGCAAGGAAGGTTTTTAACAAAGAAACCCCCCCCCCCCCAAACCTAGAAGGCCCCAAAAACAACGATACAAAAACTACATTTCCCAGCATCCTCTGTGGCAGCCAGCGAAACCCATTGGCCAACATCAGTTACCATAGTAACAGTGGGCAAAGCCACTTAGAATGCTGAGTGATTTCAGTTGAGGGTTAAACTGCCACGGTCAAGATCTAGGAGGGAGACAAATAGGGCACCAGGGACACAGGCACCACTGACAAACACATACCCCCAGAATAACACAAAAGTAATACATACACACAACACAATACGCACATAACACAACCTACTGCTCAACCCATTTGTATGCCATTCCTTCCTTCCACACAGGCATAAACTGACCCAAAAGACAAGCCATGCCTCCTAAAAGAACAGCATTGGACGATACACTCGCAACGCTACATCACACAAAAAAGGGCAGAACAAACGCCAGAACAGAAAGACACTGCACTACACTAGCCATCACCATAAACAAGGCTCAAGGACAAACACTACAAATCTGTGGCATAGACCTTGACACAAAATGCTTCTCCCACGGACAACTCTACGTAGCGTGCTCCAGAGTTGGGAAACCACAGAACCTCTACATCAACACAGCAGACGGAAAGACAAAAAACATTGTATATCCACAAGCTCTGCAGAATGCCAGGAACACCACACACCGACAACTCCACAGCACTTCAACATCCCACCCACCAGAACAACCCACAACGACACAGCCATGACCCCACCAAGACCATAAGTAACATCAATTCCAACCCTTACATACTCAGACTTTCTCGCATCTCCTAAATAGGGCACAGCAACGCGTGCCGGGTACAGCTAGTATATATATATAATTTCTCCTAAATATAAACAACTCTTACAATTTACCAACACATTGGTCAACTCGCTGATATTCTTCACATGTTAAATATTGAAATCATCCTAAAAATCATGCCATCCATGGGCTACAAAGACTTCTGTCTAGCTTCTGTGCCTTTTAACAGAGACTTCTACTTTGTCTCTTTGTCACCCGTTCTGTCCCCTGCTGTGTCACAGGACTTTTTGATTTGATTTATTAAGAGTTATGTGCTCTTGGCTGTCCCAAATGAGCACTTTCTAATTCACACAGAAATTATTATCGTCTGAATGTATTATTAAAAGGACATGAAAGCCGTTTTCTAAAATTAGCTTCTTTCTGACTGTATTTTAATCACTTTTGGCCTCAGTTCCAAAAGTGCTCCTCCAGCACAAGTTTAGTCAGAAAGAGCATACAGATCTCTTTTTCCTTGCAGTCCTGTCAATAGTCCAAGGAAATGAAGATAAATGCATAGCGTCAGGATGCAGACATTACCCTTAGCTGAGATTAGCACTCACCATAGGTTATCAAACATACCCTGATTCTAGGAATACAATAAACAATGGTTTTCCTTGGCCTTGTCTGAAAAAAGCAGTGAGACCTATTTACCAACTTTACGTAGAGATGCAGTATAGAAACTGTTAAGTGTTAAGCACTGGTGTCTCCAGTAATACAGATTGATCATAGTTTATCTGGAATTCTGAAACCCAAAATACTCCAAAAAATATTTTCCACACGAGCAGCTGAGATAGTGACACCTTTGCTTTCTGATAATTCAGTACTCACAAACATTGTTTCGTGCACAACATTATTTTAAAAATTTTGTGTAAAATTACCATCAGTTTATGTATTTACAGAATATATGAAACATAAGTGAATTTTACTGATTTATTTATTTATTTATTTATTTACTTCATTTCTATTCTACCCTGCTTTGATATTGGGACACCAGACTAGGCACTCCCCTGTTTTCATAATACGGATTACAATGTACACATTACATTTAGACACACAAACACACAAGACAGACAGAGGCAATTTGACATCTGGCCACCAGGGGGAGCTGTTGCACTCCTACATTCTTCAGCGTGCTTTCTGGAGATCTTTTTATGGCCTCGTAAATCAGTTAAATTTAGCCTCCCCACTTAGTGGTACCTTAAATTTCCTACTTGACAAATGCGACTGTCTTTCGGGTTGCAAAGGTCGACAACAGGCTACACAATAGGTCGAGAGCCCACCTCGACCTGGGCAGGCCTTGAACTCATGGCCTTCTGGTCAGTAGAGATCTTATGCAGCTGACACCCAGCCAGCTGCGCCACATTCCCGGTGCTATTTTGTGTTTAATGTAAATTACGCATAGGAACACATTTCCCATGAATCTTTTCTTAGGCTGGATCTAGATTATTATATAATCCAGTTTCTGAATTCAGATTATCTGTGTTAAATGGGATTATATGAGCCTACACTGCCCACTCCCCCCCCCCCCATTGCTCCTAAGGATACACAGGAAGCATCCTATTTTGTTGCTGTGGTGGCATATGTCATTTGCTCTCCTCTTTTGACATGGAGCCTGGCCAGAAGTCCCTGCGTGTCATATAATGGTCTCTGTGTTGAAAGCGAAGTGCAAGCAGCATACAAAAGGCAAATCAGTCTGTTTTATGAGACTGGTTAGTGGACCTTCAGCTTCTAGGCAGGGAAATAATGTAGTTTGGACAAGTCTGGGCTTCCCATCTCTGGTGAATACATTGAGCTAGATAGACCATTGATCTGAAAAGGCATGGGCAAACTTCAGCCCTCTAGGTGTTTTGGACGTCAACTCCCACAATTAGGAATTGTGTGAGCAGAAGTCTAAAACGACCGGAGGGCCAAAGTTTGCACATACCTGGTCTAACATGTACAACACAGATTTCTGTGTGTGCGCTTTCCCTTTTCCCACCTTTTTCTGTGTACCCACCAATTTCATTATGCCCAGTGGAAAATACCGTGCAGCCCCATAGCTATGTCCAAATTCTAAATATCCTGCACAAAAGAACATTCCCATACCACATCTTTTATACACTTTAGCCACACATATGACGTCATCACACGGGCAAACAGACCTATCATATGACACTTCCAGCACCGTTCCTGGATGGAGCCTGCCAGATCCCATTACGTGACGCACAGATATTTCCAGCAGGGCTCCATCCATGAACGGTGCTGGAAGTGTCGTACAATGAAGCAAAGAATACAGGATGATTCCCATATTCTCATAGGGTAGAACAGGGAAAGTGTGGGCAGAAGCTGGGCGGCAACGCTTCCCCCCATGCAATAGGGAAGGGGGCAATGTAGGGCACAATTTAATGAGTTCCCAAACTGTCCACCAAATTTGCCACACTACCCAAAAAATGTCCTTGCTGTTCCCTGGCGTCAGGACCTCAATGTGATGAGGCCCTTACTGTCCAAAATGCAACTACAGCAAACCCTTAGCATCCATTAGGTTTTAGTTCTAGGATCTGTAAGGAATAATAATATATGCGGTAGCTTACATCCCAGTTGTGTCGTAAAATGATGTCCCTAGTATAAAATTGCAAAATCAAGGGTTTTCTTTTGGAGATTGTTTTTGAAGGGGGTGGGGGAGTATTTTCAAACCATGAATGCTTGAATCCATGGAAGTAGAATTCATAGATACTATACACCTGTATAGTAAAGCCAATGAATGGATGAGAACTCATTAAAGTCATACTTATAAAGGTCTTTTATTAATTCAGTGGGTCTGTCTATCTAGAGCAGGGCTGCCCAGTAAGTCGATCGCGATCGACCAGTTGATCCCGAGACCGAAGGAGGTCGATCCCAGCTGGATGGGGCACTTCTCAGAGGGCTACACCAAGCCAGGCTACACCAAGCCCCGCCCCCTCCCTTGGCTTCAGCACTCCCAGCAGCTGCTCCAGCCTTGAGGAGGGCAGGGCCAAGCCAGCCTTGTGCTAGCTATTAGGCATGTTTTAGAACCAAAAATGGCGATTCTAAAATCAAATGGGGGGATTTTTTGATTAGTAAAAGAAAGACTTACAAAAATTTTCCAGAAATTTCTAAAATGTAACTTAAGTATTAATTGAAATTAGTAATTCGTATGCCAGAGCATGCGCATTCAGATGGTTTTTATTTACAACTCCCAGGAATCCTAACAGCTGGTAAATTGGCTGGGATTTCTGGGAGTTGTAGGCAAAACTTGAATAAACACACTGAATTCTAGATGGGACTCTCCAAATAGGAAGGAGGGAGGGGTATTCTATTCTTGGAAGCAGCAAAAAAGGAGGAGGAGCCCCCTCGCTCCTCGCTGCCTCTCTCTCACCCCGATCCTGAGGGAGCGAGGGCCCAAGTTTGCCCAGGCTGAGAGGAAAAGGAAGAGGCCTGAGGCTGTGAGGAATGGTGGGAGTTGAAGTCCAAAACACGTACCTGGAGGGCTGAAGTTGGCCCCTGCGATGGGGCAAGGCAGAGCAACGGGGAAGAGAAGCATCTGAGAGAGCGCAGGGAGAGAGAGAGGAGGAGAAGCGCGCGCGTGTGTGTGTGAAGCTGGCCCCTGCGATGGGGCATGGCAGCAGAGCAACGGGGAAGAGAAGGGGAAAGCGTGGAGGACTACACTTTCCAGAATGCATTGCCTACCCTAGCAGCAGCGTCACTTCCAGTTCCCCATAGAAATGCGGAAAAAGAAGAAGCTGAATGAAGGCGGGAAGGAAATGAGGGGAGAAGACAGGGAGAAGTGAGTACGTAGTACAATAATTAATTAATTAATAATTAAGAATTTATTACGATCATAAACGCAAATTGTTGGCCTCAAGGACCGTAAAAGGAAGTCTACTTCCAGGTTCGCGGCAGCGATCCGTAAAAGCTCAAAAGTCCCATTACATACGAATCTCTTACGAATCCTTTTAATTTCTTTTTCATTTTTCTCATGCCTACTAGCTATGCCACCACTGGCTTGGCATTGCCATCCTCAAGCCTGGAGAAGCTGCTGGGAGCTCCAAAGCCTGAGGGGAGCGGGAGGGGGAGGGGCTTGTCACGTCCTGGCTCCGCCCCCCTCTGGCTTCTGCTCTACCAGCAGGTTCTCCAGGCTTGAGGATGACTGTGCCAAGCCAGCCTTGTGCTAGCTATGTCACCACTGGCTTGGCATTGTCATCCTCAAGCTTGGGGAAGCTGCTGGGAGCTCCAAACCCAGAGGGAGGGGGCGGGGCTTGGCATGGCCTGGCTCCACCCCCTCTGGCTTCAGCTCTACAAAGTCCTGCCCCCGCCCCTCCCCTCTCCAGCCTAGAGGAGGTAGGTAGATCTTTCTGACTTGGTTTTATTATAAGTAGCTCGCATGCTGAAAAAGTGTGGGCACCCCTGATCTAGAGGGACTAAAATTTCTAAATTTGGCCATTATGTCTACTTTGGTCATTATGCCTAACATACCTTCCATTTACCAAGATTGAATAGGGATGGCAACAGTCGTCTCAATATATAAAATTGTCATTTTTACCAACATTTTGGGTTTGGTTTTTTTTCTTTCCTTAAATAAATTATTAAATAAATTGAAATTAGAGTTGGAATGAAAATGGCACAGGAATTGTTGATAAACTTTGATGGCCTTCGTTATGATATAATTAAATTAAGCGCACAGCATGGGCACTAACAGTGAACAGAAAAGCAAAGTGAATCGAGATGGGATTATAATAGTTTTTACCACTCTCCAAGTCACAAGAAATGAAAGATACTGTTCTTTTCATGCTTTTCATTTTTTCTCAGGAGAGAGGTAATATTGCACATATGGAAGGCAAAGGCATTAAGGTGCCTAAACAGGACTGTGGCCAGAGATAATATTAGCTCTGGCACAGCAGGGACCAAGCCTTTTCATTATTATTGAACTAGAATTGTCTCTTTAAATAGCCAAAAACCTCACATTTGATTGCATTGCAAAAATTAAATCCCATATATTCAGGATGCTGCTTTTTCCCTGGCGCAGGTCAGAGTGACGCGTCGCCGCCAGCCACGCCTCTGGGACTCTTCCCCCCCTTCGTTGGACAAGGGAGGGGGAGGGAAGAGTCCCAGAGGCCGTGGCTAGCGGCGCGCGTCACCACTCTGACAGCGCCGCTGCCACGCCTCTGGGACTCTTCCCCTTCCTTGGAGAGGCCTAGCAGAAAGGTGCGCCGCGGAGGTGTGCTGCGGCTGATGGGCCGTGGTTATAGCGGCGGCGGCGACCAGGTACGGCTTACATTCGGGGTACGGCTTACATTAGCCGACCCCCTTGACACCCCCGATACGTCTTACAATCGGGGGTGTCATACTTTCGGGAAAACATGGTATGTGTATAACCTAGTTATGATGGGAACGAGAGACAGGGTCTTTTCTGTGGTGGCCCCCTGGCTATGGAACTCCCTCCCAAATGAAATTAGATCTGCCCCCTCCCTCCTAACCTTTAGGAAGCTAGTAAAAACATGGGTGTGGAATGAGGCCTTCACAGAATGAGGGCGGAGATCACTCATCGACTAAGGCACAGACCACAATATATGCATTGGAATACATGGACTGATTTGGACATGATTTTACTTTGGCGAACGGCTTTTTAATGTAATTTTAATGTATTTGGTAATTTTATTGTTGGTTTATGATGTTTAGATTTTAATGTTAGCATTGAATTTTTGCTGTCTGCCGGTATGAGTCCCTCTGCTGTGGTTGAGAAGATCAGGGTACAAAAATTTAAAATAAATAAATAGTTCCCAATATTTCATATTTTCTTCCCAATATTTTGTCCTAACATACCGAGAATGAGAAAGGGATGCCAAGACAAATATCAATAGAGATGAATAACAGGTTAATCTCTTATATCAGTGTTTCTCAACCTGGGGGTCGAGACCCCTGGAGGGGTCACAAGAGGATGTCAGAGGGGTCTCCAAAGACCATCAGAAAACACAGCATTTTCTGTTTATCATGGTGGGGGGGGGGGGTGGAAAGTTTGGCCCAATTCTATCTTTGGTGGAGTTCAAAAGGCTCATTGATTGTAGGCGAACTATAAATCCCACCAACTACACCTCCCAAATGTCAAGTCTATTTTCCCCAAACTCCACCAGTGTTCACATTTGGGCATATTGATATTCATGAAGAAGAAAGTATTGTAGTTCCTAACTATAACAAATCAACACAAACGCAAACTTGGGTCTTTGTTCAAAACTTCAAATTCTTTATGTAATTCAAATTATACCCAGTGTTGGAGGAAACACAGTTCAAAATCAATGCGAATTCGTATTGATTTTGAACTGTGTTTCCTCCAACACTGGGTATAATTTGAATTACATAAAGAATTTGAAGTTTTGAACTAAGACCCAAGTTTGTGCTTGTATTGATTTGTCATATTGATATTCATGCCAAGTTTGTTCCAGATCCATCATTGTTTTGAGTTGACAGTGCTCTCGAGATGTAGGTGAACTACAACTCCAAAACTTAAGGTGAATGCCCACCAAACCATTCCAGTATTTTTTGTTGGTCATGAGAGTTCTGTGTCCCAAGTCTGGTTCAATTCCACCATTGGTGGGGTTCAGAATGCTCTTTGATTGTAGGTGAACTATAAATCCCAGCAACTACAACTCCCAAATGACAACATCAATCTCTCCCTCCAATCCCACCAGTATTCAAATTTGGGCGTATTGCGTATAGGTGCCAAATTTGGTCCAGTGAATGAAAATACATCCTGCATATTAGAAACTGACATTACACTTCATAACAGTAGGAAAATCACAGTTGTGATTCAGGCCCAGATTAGCCTCTTCAGCCGCCCGAGGCCAAGACGCCCCGCACCGCCCCACCCCCCAGGGCGTGGAAAGCCACGCCCCAGGGCGCGGAAAGCCAGGCCCCACTGCTCGTGGGGCTTCCATCTGCCGCGCTCCTCCTCCCGCGACCGGAAGGAGGGGCCGAGGAGGTGGACGGAAGCCGCGCGGCACCGGCCCCACGGCTTCCGTCCACCTCGCACCTTCCTTTCAGTCACGGGAGGAGGACGAGGAGGTGGACGGAAGCCGCGCGGCACTGCTCGTGGGGCTTCTGTCCGCCGTCTCCTCCACCTCCCACGACCAAAAGGAGGGGGCAAGGAGGAGGGCGGGACTTCCCTTCCTCCTCCTCGCGCCTTCCTTTCGGTCGCCGGGAGGAGGAGGCGGCGACAGATGGAAGCCCCACGAACAATGCCGCGCGGCTTCCGTCCACCTCCTCCTCCTCCTCCCGCGACCGAAAGGAAGGCGCGAGGAGGAGGAAGGGAAGTACCGCCTTCCTTCTCGCTGCCTGGGCCGCCCCCTTGCAAAGGAAGGAGGCGGCCAGGAGGAGGAGGAGGAAGGGTAGCCCGCTGGCGGGCATGCGTGCGTATGCATGCATGCCCGCCGGTGGGGCGGAGCTTCCCTTCCTTCTCCTCGCCGCCTCCTTCCTTGCAAGGGGGGCGGCCCAGGCGAGGGAGGGCGCCATTCCTTCCTCCCGCCCCCTCGCAGTGCTCTCCCCCCTCTCCTGAGGTATGATGACTCTCTCGGGAGAGGGGCGGGGGAAGCGCTGCGAGGGGGCGTTTTTTTAAAAAATGTTTTCGGGGGGTCGAATCCGCTGCCCCCCAAAACCTGCTGCCCGAGGCCATGGCCTAGGCTGGCCTTATGGGTAATCCGGGCCTGTTGTGATTTTTAAAAAGATACGTTTCTGAAAAAGAGGAGAGATTGGATTCAACGCACTCTCAAATTTGATAAACCTTTAGCCTTCAGTTCAATTAAGCCAGGGATGCTTTAACGGGCCTATTACTGATTCCTGTGTTGCTAATTTGAGAATTCTTCAGGCAATATCTTTCACTTACCAATTCTGATAGCACAATTTGAGTGATTTATCCTTAAGGTTACCATAGCAATTACTTTAATTGCTTGAAAGGAAGCAGCTTTGCAGTCACGCCACTTGAACTCTGCAATCCAAGTAAGACTTCCAGATTGATTTGCATTTAAATCTTCAGCAAGCAAAATGTAAACTTCCCCACTTTCTGGGAATACTCGAAATCTTTTCTTTCTTTTCTCAGCACATCTCCATTTCATACCAGCTTTGGTTCGGTCGAAAGAAGAGACATTTTTAGGATACATGTCATCTTTCCATAATATACTTACAATCTTATTAAACCATTGCCTTGTTTAAAGAAGAGATTCTACTAGATGACATCTATAACGACCCAAGGGATGTCGGGTCACTGTGGCAGGGTAGGGCTTTGGTGAAATCCCACCTCTGCCACCAGGGCCGTAGCCAGGATTTTGTTTCGGGGGGGAGGGGGGCTGAGATTGGTTCGGGGGGCTGAGACTGGGTGGAAGAGGGTTTACCCTAGCAAACCTTTTGTATTGTTATCTCAATAACCCCATGAAGGTGGGATATAATGAGCATGGTGATCAGATCATGATATGAATAAACATAACAGTTTAAATAATGTACCAGTAAGGCCTTCTCGTGGACCACCCTGAGAATTTCGGGAGGAGGCTGAAGCCCCCTTAGCCTCCCCCTGGCTACATGCCTGTCTGCCACCAATTATAACGACCTAGGTCCAATTAGAATAACTTGGTCCACCCTAATTAACCAAAATGCTGCCACCAACCTAATGTTATTAGGATTTTATAAAATTAAATATGATCACCAGTTAGGCTCCTAAAGAAATATTTAACTGAGAGGATTCTAAGGAGAGGAAGAACGAAGGAGGCGTTCTTTAAAATGAACAGGAAAGAATTTATTAACTGAAGCAGGCTTTACAATAAGGCACAGATCTTGATGGTTTACTTCTATTGAGGCAACGAGCATACGGGTACAGATAAACTGTGCTGGAGCGTATGGTTATAGATAAAATGTGCTGGAGTGTATGGTTACAGAAAAGGTTTCGCTAAAGCTTAGATCTTCCACAATTCCAGTCAGTGCTAAAACCTGACTAAGAATATCACTGTCACCCTAATACTAAAACTAGCGGCGAACAGGTGTTTCCAACCAGGAACTTTTCTACACTAAAAGTCCCCTGAGTCTTGTCTGACGGGGTTAGCTAACTACTGCTAACTCCCCAGTCGCCAGAACCCACCTGCCTCTCTAACCCAGAGACTGCAAGGTGTTTTGTCTGACTATTCCAAGTCAGCCCTACTGGCTCTAACCTCTAAGTGTCACCCCAAGCTCTCTGGATGTGTCACTATAGAAACAGACTATATCAGAACAACAGCTGAGGCTTGGATGTTTCTGCTCCAAAACCTCGCTCAAGACTAAACTTTCCTGTCAGGATTTCTCCCTCCTAAACAGCTTAACTCCTCCCCCTTGGCTCTCAGCCAATCTCCTGGGAGGCTTTGTAACTAGCCAGAGAAACTCTAAAGCCACGCCCCCTTGTCTCTGGCAACTACCTTCTCTCTACGTGGGGCTGCCTTTGAAGACAGCTCGGAAATTGCAACTAGTCCAACGGGCGGCAGCCAGATTACTAACTGGAGCTACATACAGGGAGCATACCACCCCCCCTGTTGTGCCAGCTCCACTGGCTGCCTGTCCACTTTGGAGCTCAATTCAAAATGCTGGTTTTGACCTTTAAAGCTCTATACGGTTCTGGCCCAGCTTACTTGTCCGAACGCATCTGCTGCTATGATCATTTAAGATCATCCAGGGAGGCCCTGCTCTCGCTCCCGCCAACTTCTCAAACGCGGCTGGTGGGGACGAGAGACAGGGCCTTCTCGGTGGTGGCTCCCCATCTGTGGAATGCGCTTCCAAGCAACATACGATCAACCTCATCCCTCCTGGCATGCAGGAAAAAAGTGAAATCTTGGCTGTGGGACCAGGCTTTTGCACATTAGCTCAATGCAGCACTTTGGATTGGAATTGTAATGGCAAGTTGATGGATATGGCTCAGTGCTCATGTTGTGGACGGAACACTGTTTTTAACTTAAATGAATGTGTATTATGTGTTAATATTAAATGTATTTTAATGCTGAATGTTTAATGTTTATGGTTTTATATTGTATTTATATTGTGTATTGGCATCGAATTGTTGCCGCTTTTGTCAGGCCGCTCTGAGTCCCCTCTGGGGGGTTGAGAAGAGCGGGGTAGAAATGATGTAAATAAATAAATAAATAATTTCTCTAATTACAGCTAAAGCTGTGTTTGAACTGCTTAGGTAAACAGTGGGCAGGGCTGACGGTTGGCTGCCCACGCCATCCCGGGGTTCGAACTTGCAATCTTTCGGTTGATAGATCTTCAGCTGCTGGTGATTTAACAGCTGTGCTAAACCTCCGGCCATGTATAATATGTATAAGGTGCATTTAAGTCCCATTGACTTCAATGAAGAGAGATGTATGTGTGGTGTCTTTGGTATCAATAGGGCATAGAAGTGCTTAGCATTGACAAGATGGTGCTCATTAAAATTTAGTATCTTCTACGCCAGTGTTTCTCAACCAGTGTGCCGTGGCACACTAGTGTGCCGTGAGCGATCATCAGGTGTGCCGCGAGAAAAGCTCTCTGCCCCCCTTCCTTCCCCCCTCCTCCTGCCGAATTCCTACTGCTTGGGAGAGGAGGAGGAAGGGACGGGTGGCGGCGAAGAAAAAGAAGATGGGACCGGGGCTCCTTCGGTCGTTTCCCCAATCAGCCTCAATTTGCCATGACTCCCGCCATGACTCTCGCCCCATGCTTGTTGAAGCCGCGTGGAGGAGGAGCCCGCCTACTGAAGCCTGTCCACCGCTCATGCTCCTCCTCTGTGAGAGAGCTGAAGCCGGGAAGGGGGGATGACGCAACTGTCTCCGCCCCTGGCTTTAGCACTCCCCACAGATTCACCAGCCTTGGGGGTAGTGCCAAACCAGCGATGGCAGAGCCAGCACAATGCTGGCTTGCCCCTCAAAGCTGGCGGAAGCTGTGGGAGAACTGAAGCTGGGGGGGAGGGGCGGGGCATGACGTGGCCTGGCTCCGCCCCTCCCGGCTTCAGCGCTCCACAGCTTTGCCAGCCTTGAGGGGGCAGTGCCAAGCCAGCGGTGGCAGAGCCAGCACAATGCTGGCTTGGCACTGCCCCTCAAGGCCGGCGACGCTGTGGGAGAGCTGAAGCCGGGGGAGGGGGCAGGGCATGGTGTGGCCTGGCTCCTTCCCTGGCTTCGGCACTCCAGCAGCTGCTCCCAGCAGGCCACCATCCCCCAGCCATTCTTTACTGTGTTAGAGTCATTTTGTGTCATTTTGGTTGGTGGTGTGCCCCCAGATTTTTTTAATGTTAAAAGTGTGCCGCGGCTCAAAAAAGGTTGGGAAACACTGTTCTACGCCGTTGATACATAACTAAGAATCAAATCTTGGAGAAAAGCTACCTTGATGGACTACAACTCCTAGAACACCCCCCACACACACACACACACACACACACTCAAGCTTGGGAAATCTTGTTATAACTTTTTTTTAAAGTAATGCTAGCTCTGCTAGGAATTTGCTTGAAGCTTTTGAAAACAAAGCCGTTTGCCTAAGAGGCAATAGCTTAGTTACTATACATATCTTTGAATGTGAACACTCTGAACAAAAGGCAGACTATTTTTAGATTATTAATAACAAGGGAACTGTCTTGTTTTTACCTTGAACGTAGCTTATCTAATTGGATAATTAGCAGCAGATGTTTTGGTCGGAAATTTAAATTTAACAAAGCTGCCTAGCTATAAGAAAGCCAAGTCCTAATGCTGATTTATTCAAAGCAAGCCCAAGTCATGTAAGTGAAAGAAATTAAAAATACATTGTATTTTGGCTTCCTAATGAAAAGATATGACCCAAAATAAGATACATCTTATACAGTAGCAGCAGCATATCTGTGTCAGACCTCATTGGATTTAAGCCAAGATGGGGAGTCCCTCTCCATCGTGACTCCAATGTTGTTGATTAGAGGAAAGAATTGCACTTTCCCTTTTCTTCTCTCTAGGTCAGTATCCACTAGGCTTGTGCACAGATTCGATCTGGCCAGTTCCTTTCGGCTAATCTGCAGGCCCGGATTACCCATAAGGCCACCCGAGGCCATGGCCTCGGGCGGCAGATTTGGGGGGGTGGCATTTCCGGGCCTGAAAGAAGGGGTGAAGGAAGGAGTGGCGCCCGCCCTCGCGAGGGACAACAAGGAGCCGGGGGGAAGTCCCGCCGCCCCTAGGCCGATTGACGCGGCTTCCCCCGCCGCCACCCCGCTTGCACGGGCCACTCCTTCCTTCAGTGAAGGGAGGAGGGGCGCCGGTGTGAGCGCGGCGGCAGCGGGGGAAGCCGCGTGAGTCACCCTAGGGGCGGGACTTCCGGCGGCGCCTTGTCCGTCACGCCGGCAGCGGCTCCGCCCCTCCTCCCTTCACTGAAGGGAGGGGGGCAGAACCGCCGTAACGGACATGGTGGCGCTGGAAGTCCCGCCCCTAGGGCGACTCACACGGCTTTCACCGCTGCCGCCCCGCTCGCCCATGCCCCGAATACGAACAGCGGTTCTGCCCCCTCCTTTCACTGAAGGGAGGGGGGGAACTTAGCATGATGGACAAGGCGCCGCTGGAAGTCCTGCCCCTAGGGAGACTCACGCGGCTTCCCCCGCTGCCCTCGCGCGGGCGGGCGCCACTCCTTCCTTCAGTGAAGGGAGGAGGGGCGCCGGTGCGAGCGCGGCGGCAGCGGGGGAAGCCGCGTGAGTCGCCCTAGGGGCGGGACTTCCGGCGGCGCCTTGTCCATCATGCTGGCCCCGCCCCCTTCAAGAGGCCCCACCCCCTGGGGTGGCATTTAGACAGGGGGGCCTTGGGCGGCACAGTCCGCTAATCCGGGCCTGCTAATCTGGCTGGTCCAGCTTGTTTAGATGGCCTGTATTGTGTTTGTAGTTCTAGTAGAACAGACAAATTGTGGTTTTGTCATAATGGCAAGGGCTCAGCCTCCATGTTTTTTATTTCTAACCCGCCCTTCTCTACCCCCGAAGGGGGAGTCAGGGCGGCTAACTAAAAGGCAACCATTCAATGCCGCATACACAGGAGACAGAACAGCAACAAATCATAAAATACTACAAAACAGATTAAAACAATCAAATATCAATAACCACATGATCCCCGTTCCGCACTCATAGGCTATCCAAAACCAAATCCACAGTCTGCCTCAACAATCCCGTCATTATTCACATCAACCAAATGCCCGGTCCCAAAGCCATGTCTTTAACATTTTTCTAAAGCAAGGGAGGGAAGAAGTTGACCTTATTTCTCTGGGGAGCGAGTTCCACAGTTGAGGGGCCACCACCAAGAAGGCCCTGTCCCTCGTCCGCACCAACCGTGTTTGCGACAAAGGTGGGATCAAGAGCAGGGCCTCCCTGGAAGATCGTAAATTTCGAGGTGGGACCTAAGGAAAGATACGTTCGGACAAGTAAGCTGGGCCGGAACCATAAAGGGCTTTAAAGGTCAAAACCAGCACTTTGAATTGTGCTCGGAATTGGATCTTCGGCGTCGAGTATTTATGTCACAGCGGATAGGCAACAGAAATATAGAAGTTTAATTCCCCAAACATCCTTTCCTCACAGATATTCAATCCCAACTGACAAATCCCAACTGTCACTTTGTAACTGACATTCCTCAAGGTTCCATTTAGCAGTCTTGAGACAGCGCCATCTGGTGTCAAACATGTCACACTGCAGGTCATCTCAAACTGCGAAAATATATCTTGTGCTGACTCATGAATTGCTATTCAAAATGCAATAATCTGACATTGGATAGGCAGCCAGTGGAGCTGGCACAACAGAGGAGTGGTATGCTCCCTGCATGTTGCTCCAGTTAGTAACCTGGCTTCCTACTGCTGGACTAGTTGAAATTTCTGAACAGTCTTCAAAGGCAGCCCTACGATCGCTCTTCCTTCTCTGGAAGTGAGGAAGCTTTCTTAAAATACTTTGGAAAGCTGCGTGCTGCAAGGAGAGAGCACTGTGCACATGCATACAACACCTGTCTCCTCTAGAGTAGAAATTGCTTTAACTAAGCATTAAACCCAAAGCAGAAAGGAGATTGAAATGTAAGAGGGGAAAGGCACCATTCCAGGGTGTGCAAATCAAGAGGGGAAAAAGATGTTTTGAAGGAAGCCCAGTGTAGGATAGCTACAGGCCGATAGCTCTTCCTTCCCTAGGAAGTGGAGAAGCCTTCTTAAAATGCTTTGGAAAGCTGCAGGGAGAGTGCGCTGTACACACCTACAGTGCCTGTACAAACAGTACAAACAGCTTTAACTAAACACTAAACCCGGTCTCCTCTGCAGACAGAAGGGAAAGAATCACAGAAAGAGTGGTATCTTAACTCTGATGCTTTTAATCCAGGTATTAATAAAGAATATAAGGACAAATGATGCCTAAAATAATGGGAAGGGAGCCTGGGAAGCCCCCCCCCCCCCCAATAAAGGGTCAGATAAAAAACTAATCTTTCGCTCCCCGACTGAAAATGGATTTCTGTCCTCTTGAATTCAGGAGGCTCCTGAAAAATGGATCGGGATCCCCACTGAAATCCAGGAGACCAAAAGGGATCGCTGTTTACATGAATTGCACAAGCCTAATATTCACCAATATCATTATGCCAAGTGAAAAATACCACACAGTCCCATAGTTCATTCCAAATTCTAAATTCCCTTCCACCGAAAGCTACCTCTCAGCATTACTTCGCGAACAAAGATTCTTAGGAAGGATTCATCCCATGCTTTTTACAAGCGCGTTGAAGACTAAAAAGGTCAATCTGAGATAGGCAAGTTCGGTTGCAGAAAGCACAGCAGAAAGTCTCCCTGGGTGATGTTGTTTCCAAGTTGCGGTCCTTTCTGCATTGTCGTTTCTCTTCAAGACCCATTTGGCGTGTCTTCTCGAAAGAGGCCGCAGCATTGTGGATAGTGTGTCTCCATGCCTCCCAATGTGAGGCCAGAGTGGACCATTGTTGGTGATCAATCTGGCCGAGCCTGAGATGTTGTTTCAGGGAGTCCTTATATCTCTTTTTGGGGGCGCCTCTCTTGCGCTGACCCGTGGCAAGTTCACCATAGAGTAGTATCTTTGGGAGGCGGTGGTCCTCCATCTTAGAGATGTGCCCTGCCCAGCGCAGCTGTGTTCTCAATAGCATGGCCTCAATGCTGGTGATCCCTTCTTGCTCAAGGACAGCAACATCTGTCACATAGTCAGTCCAGTGTATATTTAGGATTGTGCGAAGACAGCGCTAATGAAATCGTTTGAGGAGTCATATGTGTTGGCGATAGGTGACCGATGTTTCATACCCATATAGGAGAATAGACAGTACGATAGCTCTGTACACACTGATTTTGGTGCTTTGCCTCAGGTGCTTGTTGCTCCAGACTCTTTTGTGAAGCCTTCCAAATGCACTATATGCCTTTGATAATCTGTGATCTATCTCTTTGTCAATCTTGGCGTCTGAAGAGATGATGCTTCCCAGGTAGGTGAACTGCTGAATGGATTTAAGCACAGATTTGCCTATGCTGACGTGGGGATGATGGTGTTCTTCCTGTGGTGCGGGCTGGTAGAGAACTTCCGTTTTCTTCAGGCTGACTTCCAGCCCAAACAGCTCTGCAGCTGTTGCAAAGCAGGATGTTAGGCGCTGCAGGGCTGCTTCTGAATGGGCAACAAGGGCAGCAGCATCAGCAAAAAGCAGCTCACGGACTAGATAGTTTAGAGTCCTAGTGTGAGCCCTCAGACAGCTTAATTTGAACAAGTTACCATCAGTATGATAGCGTATATATATGCCGTCTTCTTCTTCGAGGTCTGCCCGTAGCCCTTTGGCGCATCATGCTGAAGAAGATTGTAAATAGGGTTGGTGCAAGAACACAACCTTGTTTCACTCCATTAGTTATTAGAAAGGGCTCCGAGAGAGCATCGCCGTATCTGACTTGACTGCGCTGGCCCTCATGTAACAGGATAATCATTTTGAGGAATTTTAAAATTCTAAATTCCCTTCCACTGAAAGCTATACCACATGTTATTTACATGTTAGCCACATTCACTGTCCAAAATCCAACTACAGTGGGTCCTTGGCATCCACTGGGTTTTAGTTCCAGGATCTGCTGGGGAGATCAAAATCTGTGGATCTTTTCAAGCTATGGATGAATGAATCAGTGGAGGCTGAATTCATAGATACAACTTACAGTAAATCCAATGAATAGATGAGAACCTGATAAACTCATCTCTATATTGGTGGGGGGGGGGGATTTCCCCTGGCCCAGTGAAGCATTTATTATCACAGCAAACCATTCCAACAACCCCTCTCTGGCCAGTTTAACTAGCCAGGAAGGGCAAGGATCCAGAGCGCAAGTGATCACTCTCACCATCCCAAGGATCCCCTCCACGTCATCAGGGAGAACAAGACGGAAGCTGTTACCAAAGTTGCTATAGATTTTGAAGAATACAGGGCAAAAGGAAGTAACTTATTAAGAGGAAGGAGCGTGAAGCAAACCCTTGTTGGGATCACCTTCCATTTGGAAATGTGTGTCCTCAACATGAAAGACCAATTTTGACTGAATTATGAGGCCATTAAAGAACTCCAGGAACGCTGAGGAATGCAAAGGAACAAGAAGGGACGCTGTGAATGCTGAGAGATGAGGAGTGCGTCAGCTCCCCCTGGTGGCCGGAGTTTGCCTCTGTTCGTCTATATGTGTGTATGTGGAAACGGCAGGGATTGTCTGCTAAGTATGTGTACCTGTAATCCGCTCTGAGTCCCCTTCGGGGTGAGAAGAGCGGAATATAAATAAAGTAAATAAAATAAAATAATAATAACATTACATGGGGAAATGTCTTCTCTTGTTTTCTTTCAAATGAAACAGCATATCACTCATACAGAAAGTCAGACAACTGATTAAAGAATGATTTCATGCCTTGAGAAATGTGAAACAGGTTATTAGGCCATCTCAATATCAGAAATTGCTGGAGTTGGATTTTCCAGCAAACCTTCTTTTTCTTCTATATAAGGTTAGGTCCAAAGAATGTCTGAGTCATATCAAACCTTTAAATGCTGCAAATAATGTGGAAGAATTTTAAATAGATTTACAGAGTCGCCTACTGACATCCACCATTTTTTCCATTTTGACATGCTGGTCAGGCTCTACATATATTTGGAATGTTTGCATTTGGGGAGAAAAATCTAAATCTACAATTCAAACACCTGCATTGTTTGCAGAATAGACAGAAAGCCATTTCAGGTTAAGCTACCATGAGATGCCATTACAGATATTTCTACCTTTCACTTCAAGCGTAAAGTTCCCATCTTTGACCTTTTCTTCTGTAAACAACATCTGATAATAGCATGTATAAAAAGTGAAAATGAGCCAAGAGTTAGGACAAAAAAAATCACTACACAGATACATAGAAAACTATTTTTGTTTTCTTAATCATATCTGAGTTCAGAAGATAACATAGGTGACATACGGTATATAAATTTTAACAATTTAACAAAAAAAAGAGATCAAAAACTGTAACCGCACTCGTCCCCTACTTCTTATCTTGTTAACTTCCTCATGAGGAAAAGTGGTTATGTTATACTCTACGCCAGGGGTGCTCACACTTTTTCAGCCTGGGAGCTACTGATTAAAAAACCAAGTCCCAAAGTTCACCTGCCCAGAAATGTAAAACGTATAACTATTTTCTTATTTATTTATTTATATTTATTATTCATTTTTATGTACCGCTCCTTCCAGCAGGCTCGGGGCAGTTTACATAAAATGAAGTTATAAAACATCAACATTTCAATTTAATAACGACAATATAAAACAGAGCATAAAAATACATCCAACCACCCCATTTCTCCCACACTGCCATATTACCACACATATTATCAGCCAGAAAGTAATAAGAGAGGCTTTTGAACTGCAAGGCCATTTAATACTCAGCAAGGTAAACAAAGGGGCATGCAAAAATACATCCAACCACCCCATTTCTCCCACATTTCCATATTCCCCAACATATATTTCTCAAGGAACAAAGCAAGCAGAGAGGTTTTGGACCTAAAAGGCCATTTTTAAAAATAAAAAGGAAACAAAGAGACATGCCACAGTACAATCAAGCACCCACCCCATTTCTCCCACATTTCCATATTCCCCAACATATATTTCTCAAGGAACAAAGCAAGCAGAGAGGCTTTGGAGCTAAAATGCCATTTTTAAACATTAAAAATAAACAAAGAGACATGCCACAGAACAATCAAGCACCCACCCCAAAGTAAAAAGACCGACCTTTGAGATGCGGTAAGGAAATTACCCCAAAGCGTCCTTCTCCTCCTCCTCCGTCGTTGCTCCTATTTCCACGCCGCCAGCATGCGTGCCACCTCCAAGAGCTCACGAGAAGTCCGAGAGGCAGAATGGGCGCTTCTGCGCATGTGCACGGGGCCAGCCATGCATTGCGTCATCCAGGCCCGCCCCCCTTTGGTCTCCTATGACTCTGAGTGGCTGGAGAAGGACGGAGGGAGGAGGAGGAATCCAAAAGAGGGGGCCCATTCTGCCTCTTGGACTCTGGAGCTTTTGGAGGCGGCGCGCGAGCAGGGAGCGGGGAGGAGCAACGACGGAGGACTTCTTTGCAGCGTGCAGGGGTGCATGAAGAGGACCAACAGCAAAAAACCTGGTCAGGGGTCTGAAGATCACCAGGATGAGGCCCAAAGATCACCCTGGTGATCGAGATCACCATTCTGAGCAGCCCTGCTCTACTTGTTTGACCGAAATAGAAAAAACTAAAAAATATATCTGAGTTCAGAATTATTGTTTTACTGCTTAAAGTCATTTTTTACAAAGTGAAAACAAAATATATTTATTGCCAGCTAAGGAAACCATATGATTATATTAGTAAACTAGCAGTCCCCTGTCACGCGTTGCTGTGGCCCAGTCTGTGTATATGTGTTTTGTGTGTGTTTATATGTATGTATATTTATTTATTTAAAACTTTTATAACACGGCCTTCTTACAGGCCCGGATTAACCCCTTTTGGCGCACTAGGCCACACTTTGGAATTACGCCCCCAAACCAACCTCTTCTGCACCCCTCGGCAAGGGGGTGGGGGCGATGGTGAGGGGGGGTTCCATTCCCTCTTCCCCTGCCCTCTCGCAGCGCTCTCCCCTCGTCCTCCCCCGAGAGAGAAAGAGAGTTTTGTTTCAACATTTTTTTTGGTCCGTGTGAACTGCACCCCCTTGGCTTGCACCCCTAGGCCATGGCCTAGTGTGGCCTTATGGGTAATCCGGGCCTGCCGTCTCACCTCCGAAGAGGGACTCAGACCGGCAAACAGCAAGTATTCAATGCTAACATTTAAAATCTAAAAACATCATAAATTTACAATAAAATTATCAAATACAATACAATAATACATTTTAAAAGCCTTTCGCCAAAGTAAAATCGAGTCCAATTTAATCTATATATTCGGTCCGTATCATGTGGTTAGTGGCTTTAGTCGCTTCGCTATCTCCTCCTTCATTCTGCGAAGGCCTCATTGCACAGCCACGTTTTCACCCGCTTCCTAAAAGTCAGGAGGGAGGGAGCAGATCTAATTTCATTTGGGGAGGAATTCCACAGCCGGGGGGCCGCCACAGAAAATGCCCTGGCCTCGTCCCGACCAGACGCGCCTGCGAAGGTGGTGGGACCGAGAGCAGGGCCTCTCCAAACGATCTTAGCATTCTTGATGGTTCATAGGGGAGAATACATTCGGACAGGTAAACTGGGCCGGAACCGTACAGGGTTTTGTAGGTCAACACCAGCACTTTTAATTGTGCTCGGAAGCTAATTGGCAGCCAGTGGAGCTGGCGCAACAGGGGAGTTGTGCGCTCCCTGTATCCCGCACCCGTTAGTAGTCTGGCTGCTGCGCGCTGGACTAATTGCAGCTTCCGGGCAGTCTTCATAGGAAACCCCACATAGAGAGCATTGTATATATTTGTGTATATGCGTATATATATGGGTTTGTATATATGTTTGTGTGTGTGTGTGTGTGTGTGTGTGTGTGTGTGTGTGTGTGTGTGTGTGGTTTTGCGCATGCACTGAAATGTATTTTTTTGTTTTTTGGCTTTTTAAGTCTCTTCTGCTGTGTTTTCCAGTGTTTTTATGAGTGATGGTCACTCGTTGGTCTGATAGATGTATTGTGTCCAAATTTGTTGTCAATTCATCCTGTGGTTTTTGAGTTATGTTAATCCCACAAACGAACATTACATTTTTATTTATATGGATTAGCCCTATAATCATCTATTTTGGGTCATATAGCAGTCAAAAGGTAGAAATGAGATGAAAAATAAATAAATAAATAAGTACATAAATGAAATATTGTCTCAGCTTCACAGTCTACCATATATTACCGACTGGAATTTTGGACCATCAGTTATTCGGATTCTATCCAAGGATCCAAGGATCAGGTGGGCCTGATCTGATAATGTGATGTCTTCCAAGCAGTGTTCCTTTTTTGTGATTATACTGTTGCGATCTTATCTATGATGATTTCATTCAGATGATATGTAAATCTGTTGAGAATTGCTTCTAAAACATCTATCACAATTGGAACCATAGTTGGTTGCTTTTCCTAGGAAGTCTCCATATGAAATCATAGGTCTTGATATTTCATAATCTTTTCCCTCTCTTTGTTTTCAATTCTCCTGTCTCCAGAATTGCTTCATATATAATAACTTGCTCTCAGCCACATCTATGTCTAGGATATTATGTTCCAATTGTTTATCATTTTGAATCTTACATGAGATTTTATATCAATCCAGCTTCTTTATCAACATTCAAACTGTTCAATCTTGCATGAAAGAACAAGGTGGTCAATGTTTTCATCATCTTCTTTACATAGATGAGATTTATGCTGTGTAACTTCTTCCCATTGATGCTCTTTGTCTGAAATATATACAGTATATACACTTTATTTATATTCCGCTCTTCTCACTCCGAAGGGGACTCAGAGCGGATTACAGGTACACATACTAGCAGACAATCCCTGCCATTTCCACATACAGACATATAGACGAACAGAGGCAAATTCTGGCCACCAGGGGGAGCTGACGCACTCCTCATCTCTCAGTGTCCCCAGCGTCCCTTGTTGTTCCTTCCGCATTCCTCAGCGTTCCTGGAGTTCTTTAATGGCCTCATAATTGAGTCAAAATTTGCCTCCCCACTTAATGTGGTACCTTTATCTCCTACTTGACAGATGGAACTGTCTTTCGGGCTGCAAAGGTCAACAGCAGGCTACCCTTAAAGGTCAAGCACCCACCTCGACCCAAGCAGGCCTCAAACTCATGACCTACTGGTCAGAGAGATCTTATGCAGCTGACACTTAGCCAGCTGCACCAAATTTCCGGTACTTGAGTCACAGATACAAATTCTCCAATTTATTTTCTCAGCAACCCATTCTGGAATGACTTTCGAACATTCTCCTTCTCAACTTTTCCCTCCATCATTTAATGTACTGACTATTAACAGTTTGCTTTGCCAGTTTTCAAGGTAAATAATATTACCATGAAGCTGATATTTATGACTATTTCATCAAATGAACTACAGATAAGTATTTACTCTGGAGTCCATTTTAATTTATTATTATTTATGTGTATGTACTTTTTGTCCTGCCAATTCAAAGAATAAAATAAGTGCAAAGAAAATGGCATTGGAGATTGCATGTTAGGTGACAGAACTAGTTGTCCTTCAGCCTTTCATCTGACCCCAATTTTCTACTGCGTTTCTCTTCATTGTAGTCTCAAGTCCTCCAAAGTAGCGGGGTGTAGTCTAGCAAAGATTTCTATTATACTGAGCAAAATAAGTTTGGAATGGGATTGGTTTCTTTAAATAAAATAAATTACATACCATCCAAATAAATACACACTGTTTATTTTACATACCCTTAATTCCTCATACTAAATTTACCTTCTTCACCACATTTACCATCATTTGTTGTGCGGCCTTTCCATCTCCATTAACTTCTTATAATTAAATTTAAGCTCCCCATTAAATGGCTCGTTCCATGCCTCATTATGGTCCATTACTTTTTGTTTCCTTTTCTAGGGGGGATATTTATTTACTTATTTTATTTCTAACCCGCCCTTCTCTACCCCCGAAGGGGGACTCAGGGCGGCTAACAAAAGGCAACAATTCAATGCCGCATGCAAGAACAGAACAACAACATATCAAAAAATACAACAAAGCAGATTCAAAACAGTTACATATCAAATCCCCCATAATCAAATCCCCATATGGAAAAAAGGGGGAATGGTCTAAATTTGGGAGGGATCCCCTCAAAATGCTCCAAGAAAGCATTTTTAGCTTCTGGGTAGCAAGAAAGTAAAAAAAAAGTTCCTGGTTACATTTTTTAAAAAGTGACATTACCAGTGGTTCTTACTTTACAAAAAAAATATATTACTGTGCCCCATGATCATCAAAAGCAAATAATCACAGTGGGCATCAACAACAACAACAAAATTTTATTACGGTCACTGGCCAGCACAAAGCGGACACAAGTTGTTGTAGTTGAGCAAGCTGAGCCTGTAGTTGCTACAGGTAGTAACAGGGAGGAGGATACTTTGTCGGACATGTCACTTGAAGAGGGAGGTTTGGGCAGAATTACTGCAGCTGGGAGGAAGAGAGCTGCAAGTGTTGTGAGTTTGGAAGGTGCAGAACAAAGGAGAAAGGTCCGACAAATACTTAGGGAGCCTACTAGTGATGACACTTTTGAGGGGTTTGAAGCAGAGTTAACCTCAGAAGAGAGTGAAACAGAGCTGGACTCAGCGTTGGTGCAGGATGTCAGGAATGTGTTAAATGCTGAGTCCAGCGAAAGCTCATTTTTTGGCTTTTCAAGTGATCCGGATTGGCCTAGTAGGAATGTTGAGTCAGATTGGGGTCCTTTAACTGTTCAGCAAAGGTGGGAGGATTGGAGGAACACACCCAGGGCTGCAGCTGTGGGGACTGAGGCAGATTTGGGTGGGGAGTCTGATGACTCTGAGTTGTAAGGGTATAAAAGTAAGGTCTGGGGATTTGGGACTCTGTGGTCGGCCAAGGTGTTGCTGGTGGGTTGCTAGTTCCTGTATCTGGTGCTCTTGATTCTTCGTGTCTTAGTTCCTGATTCCCAGCGAGCTTGACTACCGCGTTTCGTTTGATCATTTCCTGTGTTGCTCTCCTGGAATTTGAGAAGAACTCCTCCTTTCCTTCTCGAAAGGATCTTCGCATTACACAGACTTCGAGCCGGGATAAAGGCCAAAGACTATGAAAGACGGACGTCTTCTCTGTTTTGTTTATAGGCTTTTCTGGGTGTGGGTTTTTTCATGCCGGACTGTGGCTATGTTTTTGTTTGAATAAACTGTAAATACTTTTACTAGCTTGGCGTGTCTGTGAGCCATCTGTGGGAGTCTCAACACAAGCGCCCTGAGAAGGGAAGGACAACTCCCCAGTAAGCAGTTATTTAAAATTAGATTAGAAATCAGTATAAAAATATATTTTAAAAGACAGGATATTGTAACAGGTATGGAACCGAAGGGGGAGGAGGAGAGATTGATGGGAGAGGTCAAAAACACGGGGGGGCAAAGGGGGGAGTCTAGTGTCATTTCAGCTGGAACATGTTGCTCTAACTGCATTCCCAGCAGGGTGTTGCTTTATGGTGTCAATCATCCTCCATTTGATTTTAAGGGCAGCAGCACAGAACTTGGCAACACTGTAAGATATTGTAGTGTTAGAGTCCGAAAGCAGCAGGGTGGAATAATATTTTTCACTGCGCCCCAGGTATTTTAAAAGCCATGGTCCAATGAGATTGGATCTAAGATCTCTGTAGAACATGTATTGAAGAAGCACGTGCTCGGTTGTTTCCACATGACCAGACTCACAGGGGCATAGTCTCTGCTTGAAGGGGGTCTTCTGATACCTCCCCTCCAATACAGACGATGGGAGGGCATGGCATCTTGCCAGGGAAAAAGCCCTTCGGTGTTTGGGCACCTACAGGTCTGTTAGGTATGCCATGGGGGCAGTGAGGTATCTCTAGTGGCTGGGGAACAGGCTAGGTCAGATTGGCACTCCGTGTCCAGGATCCGTTGCTTAATGAGATCCTTGGCTTGGTTCCATCTCATGCTTAGCAATTGTCCTTGGGAGAAACCTAGCATTGAGATCTTTGCTGCTACTGTTTTAATCCATGTGGACTGGAAGTCGTCTCTCATGATTAGGGGGGAAAGACCACATGGGGAGAAGGATAGGTGTAGCCAGTAGGCATCATTATCTGTAATACGCTACTTCTAAACTCTTGGGGGGACCTGTGATTAAATAAGATGGAACATTTATTTTTTTAAATCTTCATCTGTCTCTTTCACATTACACAATTGTCACACTGTGATTCCATTGCGTGAGCAAGCGTGACACACCTCGCGCCAAGGAACAAGCAGACATGTTGGTTGAAAAGTGGTTGGATAATATTGGCCACAACTCGTTTATTGAAAACAGGAACAAAGAGGTTGGCGGCCATGCTTGGGTCCTGGATCATGGTAGACGGCCCCCACAAATGTCCAGAGATGATAGCAAGCCGGGGGTGCGAGCGGCTGTGACAACCCCTTGTTGACCGGCCTCAGACTGGACAATCTTTCTTTATCCAAACTGCTAACCCTAAATGCAAGGGGGCCTCGAAGTTACCTCAGCAACTTCTGTCTTATGGCAGGGTAGACTATCTCCCCCACTAACCATTGAATTGCAGAGACTTTAAATTTCTCAGTAACCACTTGACCACACTGCCACCATTTGTCTGTCTGACCACTGACCTTGAGGGCCACCACCAATAAAAGAACTAACCGAGGTGTTTTTCTTTTAAGATGTAAATAATTTATTATGACACAAATGGGTACAAATCTTTTTTTTTTAAATGATTTTTATTAAAGTTTCCACATTTTTATAAACAAGACAAAACATGTAGGTTTACAATACACAGATACAAGAGGGAAAAAGGGGAAGGGGGGATATATAGGGTCAATGTTGACTTCCGTTCTAGTTCCATACTTATCAAGTTACATCTTTATATCTTTTTTGTTTCTTTCGCATAGGGCATCCTAAGGTGCTCTTATTTGTATTATTAGTATTATACTTGACAGAGTGTTTCAATCTGTTTTTATTGATTTTATATATTCCTTAATCATAGTCCAGTCTGTCATCGTGTTCCCCTTGCCATTGTTTTGGCGAAGCCAATATGTCAATTCATCCATTCCCTTGATTTCCAGTACTTTCTCCAACCATTGTTCTTTATCTGGGAGTAAGTTTTGTTTCCACAATTTTGCGAAGACAATCCGTGCCGCCGTGGCCAAGTACACAAGAAGTTTTTGTTGGTTTTCATTTTCCAATACATTGTCACCTATTAATCCTAATAGGTATATTTCCGGGGCCTGAGGAAAGTCTATTTTTAACATTTGTTTACATTCGTAGTGTACAAATCTTGATTGGTTTTATACTTCCTCAGAGGCACAAACTTATTCTGTTACACAAAACACAATGGGGATATACTATAGGGTTTCCACTAACCCTCTATAAACCCCTGGACTCTTCCGTCTTTAACTAGGGTCTCTACACCCATAAAACTGGACTGCTCTCTTGCAGACCTTAAGACCAACTAAAGACTGAACTGTTCTCTTACAGTCCCAGCCTCCCAAAAACTAAAACAAAACAAACTCCTCCCCCCTCTCATGGCAGCCGGCTTCCAACCGCTCTTCACCAACTGCAAAACTCATACCCTGAACATTCCAAAAGGCTCTGGCCCTGGTTGCCATGGCGACAGCTCTCCAGAGCTTCTGCCAAGCCTCCCTTCTGTTTCACCCACAGCAACAATTCATAGAATATTCCTTTGAACTACACAAAACAACATACATTTAACATATGTTATACAACATTTACACACAAATAATCGACATCATTACAGCGGCCAATGCCTGTCCACGGAAACTCAGCACCCCAGTGGGCCTGGGCGTTATCCCCCCTAACAACCAAGGGGTGATAAGCCAACCTGATCCAAGGGCCAAGCCGCACGCCACACACAGAACACAGAGCTGCGACAAAGACAAGGAAATGGTTGCCCTGAACAAGATACTAAAAGAACAGGTACATAAACAGAACAAAACCAGCAATGCAATGAGTAGGGAGGGTGGGAGGCAAAAACGGCCTGCCTCCGAATGAGGCCAGGCAGTCCCGGGCAGCAAAAGGTACCTGCCCGGGCGGAAGTCTGGGCCAGCCGGAAGCAGCGAGGGGGCAGGGCAGAGCCAGCCCCCTCATTGGCCGGCTGGCCTGGATGGCGGGAGACCTTCCCGCCACGGAGGGGGCTTCTGGGAAGGAGAAGCTCCCCCCGGGCAACAAGATGGCGGGAGGGCAGTGCCGCTCCGCAACCCGACGTGGCCGGTGAGTCGGCCACGCCCATTACAACTGCTATCCATTCTATGAAATGCTAGAATCTGTAGTTTCATTAGACATGCAGAACCTTTAGCCAGAGATTTCTAGTGTTTCAGCAAACTGCAAATCCCAGGATTGTCTTTATTTAAATTCTTGTGACAATGTGTTGGGGGGGGGTGTTTGACGCGGGAGGGGAGGGGTGTTTGTTTTGTTTTGTCGGTATGGCATTGAATGTTGGCCATTTCTTGTTGGAGAGATAGGGCAGGATATAAATAAACTTTTTTATTATTTTATTATTACTGGAAGAGCATCCCAACTATAAGGTGCCTCAACCCAAAAAGTGATTTGTATCCCTGAACTCTGCTCCTTACTAACAGCTGTCCATAAAGATTTCAATCAAAGGTTTGGAATAAATATCTCTGGAATGGCCTGACAGTGACTACCACTCAGTCACATGAATAGAAAATATATGAGAAATTAATTTCATCTTTATACAGTGGCATGAACATGCCATTTCTCTAGCCTGGAGGAATGGGGGCAGAATGATTAACAGCTCTGATTAGTCTATGAACAGATTGTACAGTTTAGCCAGATAAAACTGGCCCTTTTCTCTAAATATTTGTTTTGGCCTTATGAAAATGATAAACAGCAGGCGGCAGTTCTATAATCGTGCTATATAGAGAGCAATAGGAAATTCACCAGTACTTAAACAATAATCAGGACTGCTTCAGACATAACAGGGAAAAAAGATAAGTTGAACATGTAGAGCAGGGGTCGGGAACATTTTTGACTCAGAGAGCCATGAAAGCAAAATATTTGGAAATTTATTTCAGTGAGAGCCATATAATCTATATAATATATTTTAAGACTGAATTCAACTAAATACATACTATGAGAAAAGGATTCCCCCGGCAGAATGACGGGGCACTTCAGACTTGGCTCTGCAAAAGGCATGCTCAGGACTCTGGGAAGGAAGAGAAAACGGAAAGAAGGGGAAAGAAAGAGGAAATAAAGGAGGGAGGGGGAGAGGAAGAAAGAAAAGAAGAATGAACTATGGAAAAGGAAGGAAAGCAAAGCAGGAGAGAGACAAGGAGGGAGAAAGAAAGAAGGAAATGGGAACGGAGGAAAGGAAAGGGTGGGGGAAAGAGAGGAAAGGGAGTGATGAAAAAGTAAAACAATGAAGGGAAAAGAAGAAAAGAAATAAGGGGAGAGAGAGGGAAGTGAAAAGAAAGGAAGGAGAAGGAAATGAAGACTTGGGTGAAAAGAATAAAAGAGGAAGGAAGGAAGAGAGGGAGGGAGGAGAATGGAGGAAAGAAGGAAGGAGAGAAGGAAAAGGAAAGGGTGAAGGGGAGAAAAAAGGAAGGAAGAGGAAGGAAGGAAGGAAGAGAATGGAGGAAGGAAGGAAGGAAGGAAGGAAGGAAGGGAAGGAGAAGGAGAAGGAAAGGGTGAATGGGGGAAAGAAGGAAGGAAGGAAGAGGAAGGAATGGAGGACAAAGGAAGGGGGAGAAAGGAAAGGAAGGAAGAAGGAAAGGGTGAAGGGGGAGAAAGGAAGGAAGGAAGGAAGGAAGGAAGGAATGGAGGGAAAAGGAAGGAAGGAAGGAGGAAGGAGAATGGAGGAAGGAAGGAAGGAGAGGGGAAGGAGGGGAGAAGGAAAGGGTGAAGAGAAGAAAGGAAGGAAGTGGTTGAATGGGGGAAAAAGGAAGGGGAGAGAGGGAGGGGAAAGGAAGGAGGAGGATGGGTGAAGGGCCCGTGGTAGTGAGGCGCCGCCAGGCTCCGCCATCCCCAGCAAAAAGAGAGAGCGCAGGGCCCTGAGAGCAGCAGGGGATGAAGAAGAGGGGGGCGATGGTGGCGTGGAAGCAGCAGTTGCGGCACATTTGCGTCACTCCTCCCCGCTGCATGCTGGGAAACCGAGGCCCGGGCTGCTCTGGAGAGCCAGATGCAATCATGAAAAGAGCCACATCTGGCTCCCAAGCCATAGGTTCCCTACCCCTGATGTAGAGGAAGCCATGTAACTACATGGCAGCAGTTTTACACGTCACCAATGCAGTACAGGATCTCAACCATTTTGAAAGGTGATTAGAAATATTTCTCCACAATGTTCTGACTGTGAGAGTCTTTTGGGTTCAAACTCAAGGCAAGGTTATGCTATGTGGAAAGTTGGTTGGCATTTCCCCTCAATAACATGAAGTCTAAATGATTTATCTATTTTTGGGTTGGGCAAAATTTGCCCTCCAGATGTTATTGTGCACTGGATTTGAGCATTCCTTTCCACTAACTATACAGGAAGTCCCCACATTACAGACATCCAATTTACAGATGACTCATAGTTAAGAACAGGTGTGAGACAACAGGAAGTGATAGAAATTTAGCCCCAGGAAGGGGAATTCACTCCTGAAAGAGTTATCATGGGGAAAATCTTTATCACCAATCCGTGTTTCCAAAATAAACCATTTTTTTTCCAAATCCAATTATCGTAGGGACAGAAAGTGATCCATGGAGTCTACTGAAAATTGGTCATTGATCACTCGCAATAAATTTTAATCAAAATGTAGAACTGGAAGGAAATGGAACAAGATTAAATATTTTGGAGTCAGCAATGTCACATCCAGGAAAACATTTTATTGTCATCACTCCCAAGAAGTCCAAGAAAATGTTTCCTCTCTGTGTGAATTGGAAAAGGCACTTTTGGGGGAAGTACCATAGAAATTGTATATTAATAGGAAGAGAAACCAACATTCTTACTTTTGCAGTTTTTATAATTGTGAAATGAAAAACAATTGCCAAAGAGTATACTATCTACATGTCAATGTGACCTTTTTGTGACATATGTCTGTGTACACTTGAAGTTCAGCTCTTACACTTATTACTTCTCTTAGGCTTATCCAATCTAATGTTTGGTGTGCAGTCATGTAACATTAAAACACAGGGTAGTTAGATTTATGGTGTGGGTTACTGGAAGCTAAAGACTCTGAAGTACAACAAGCAAGTAGAAGATACAACTCTAGTAGCTTGGAAGTAATAATGACCAAGCTCCTGTTTCATCAGTCCAGAGCAGCGTTTCTCAACCTGGGGGTCGGGACCCCCAGAGGGGTCGCGAGGGGGTGCCAAAGGGGTCGCCAAAGACCATCAGAAAACACAGTATTTTCTGTTGGTCATTGGGGGCGGGGGGTTCTGTGTGGGAAGTTTGGCCCATTTGTAGGGTTCAGAATGCTCTTTGAACTACAACTCTCAAATGTCAAGGTCTATTTTCCCCAAACTCCACCAGTGTTTACATTTGGGCAGATTGAGTATTCCTGCCAAGTTTGGTTCAGATCCATCACTGTTTGAGTCCACAGTGCTCTCTGGATGTAGGTGAACTACAACTCCAAAACTCAAAGTCAATGCCCACCAAACCCTTCCAGTATTTTCTGTTGGTTGTGGGTGTTCTGTGTGCCAAGTTTGGTTCAATTCCATCATAGGTGGAGTTCAGAATGCTCTTTGATAGTAGGTGAACTATAAATCCCTGCAACTACAACTCCCAAATTACAAAATCAACCCCCCCCCCCACCTCTCCATTATTCAAATTGAGGTGTACCAGGTATTTGTACCCAACTTGGTCCAGTGAATGAAAATACATCCTGCATATCGGACGTTTACATTATGAATCATAACAGTAGCAAATTTACAATTGTGAAGTAGAAACAAAAATAATTTTATGGTTGGGGTCACCACAACATGAGGAACTGTATTAAGGGGTCACGGCATTAGGAAGGTTGAGAACCACTGGTCCAGAACAAGGGTCCCCAAACTTAGGTCCGTGAGCCAGATGCGGCCCTCCAACATCATCTACCCAGCCCCTGCCCTAAACTTTAGACTTAGGGTCACCCTAGGTCTGAAACGACTTGAAGGCACATAACATCAACTATGCTAATTAACTTGACTATCCTATCAGCCAAAAGCAGGCCTTCACCTCCCGTTGAAACACTGGTAAGTTTATGTTGGTCTTATGGTCTTAATTTTAAATATTGTATTGTTCTTTCATGTTGTTTTGCACTACAATTAAGATATGTACAGGGTGCAAAGGAATTCATTTGTGGGGGGTTTCAAACTATAGTCCAGCCCTCAAACAGTTTGAAGGACCGTGAATTGGCCCTCCTCCGAAGCTTGAGGAATCCTGGTCCAAAGGCATCATACAACTAACCATTTACACTGTGACTGTAGAAGACATTTGCTCAAGGGTCCAATTCTACCAGAAGAACCAGTGGTACATACTTCAAACATCTTCTCGTGCTTTCCTTTACCCTTTTCACCAGGTGTCCTCTTCCTTCTTAGGTACAAAGAATACTGAAATTTATAATCCTTGATATTATATATTTATCATTTAGAGCAGGGGTGCTCATTAGGTAGATCGCGATCTACTGGTAGATCGTGTAGGGCGTCCTGGTAGATCGCAGGCAGGACAGGAGGAAGGCTCAGTCCCGCCCCGCAGGCTCCCAACGCCACCCAGGTGCAGAAGGAGATTGGACTGGATGGCCCTTGGAGGTCTCCTCCTATACTAGGAACCCATTGTTATTATTATTATTATCAGAGGCTGAATGGTCATCTGTTAGGAATGCTTTGATTGTGTTTTTCCCTTATGGCAGAAGAAGGTTGGACTGGATGGCCCTTGGAGGTCTCCTTCTACTCTAGGAACCTATTGTTGTTGTTGTTACTATTAGTAGTAGTAGTAGTAGTACTAGTAGTAGTAGCAGAGGCTGAATGAATATTATCATCATCATTATTATGAATAAATTCAGGGGCTTATTATACTCGCATTTAGTTGAATTCAGCCTTAAAATATATTATATGGCTCTCACTGAAATAAATTTCCAAATATGTTGCTTTTATGGCTCTCTGAGTAGTGGGTAGGTAGATCATTTTGACTTGGTTGTTTTATAAGTAGCTCACATGGTGGAAAAAGTGTGAGCACCCCTGATTTAGAGGAAGACAAATCCCTCTTTCATTCTCACTATTCTAGAGATGGGGCATAGACTTCAGCAGAGATCCAGAATGTCTTGGAAGATCAAGATAACAGAGTCATGAATGCAAGGAAATGCCTTTCTATAAATACCGTCAGCATGATTTCAATTTTTTCATTATAGCAATATTGATCACAGCCTAGGTTTGTCCACTCTGGAATGCCATTCCTTATACTGTGTATGGTTTGCTTTTCATGTGGGAGCTCTGGAGATTGGAATGGCACAACACTGCTTACCTAGGACAAGGAGAACTTTCACCAACACTGCACACCCACACCCAGTTGTCTAAATCACTGCCTTCAGGATCTATATTTTTTATTTTCTAATTCACCAAGGCTAGCTTCAAAGTGGAGTCAGAGGTTAATTGCGGCTCAGACTGTAGTCTTCCCTGCATTTTGTTTTTAATTAGTTCCATGTATTAATTCGTCCCTTAACATTTATGTCAGAGTGACACCGTAATTACAATTCCAAGAAAGCTTGTTCAGTTCTGCCACACTTCTCTGAATGTCTCTCCAGACTATGAGTTAAAATTAAATTGCAGTTTCATTGTCAGTTGAGTTGAATTTAACACATTTACTAACTTCCAGAGTTATAATGTATTAAAACATATTAAATTTGGCATTCAATGGTAGATTCAAATCTACCATATTGTTTCTTTTAAAAAGAAATTCATCCAAGTCTATTGCTGTTGATTAAATTGGGGGGGGGGGGGACACCCTCCCTTAAAACGATGGACATTATCTTTCAGTAGTTAGAACACCTCCAGAAATAAAACAGCAATATTTATTTGCTGTTTTATTTAAGGAAGTTGTAATTTTAGCCCACTTAGTGACTCCATGTTCCAAACCATAAATTATTTATTTATTTATTGGACTTATACACCGCCATTCCCAAAGGGCTCATGGCAGTTTACAACACAATTATGCAGATACAATAGATCAGGGGTGCTCAGAACGGTGATCGCGATCACCAGGGTGATCTTCGGGCCTCATCCTGGTGATCTTCAGGCCCCTGACCAGGTTTTTTGCTGTTGGTCCTCTTCACACGCCCCTGCACGCTGCAAAGAAGTCCTCCGTCGTTGCCCCTCCCTGCTCCCTGCTCGCGTGCCGCCTCCAAAAGCTCCAGAGTCCAAGAGGCAGAATGGGCCCCCTCTTCTGGATTCTTCCTCCTCCCTCCGTCCTTCTCCAGCCGCTCAGAGTCGTAGGAGACCAAAGGGGGTGGGCCTGGATGACGCGATGCATGGCTGGCCCCGCACGCATGCGCAGAAGCGCCCATTCTGCCTCTCGGACTTCTCGTGAGCTCTTGGAGGCGGCACGCATGCTGGCAGCGTGGAAATAGGAGCAACGACGGAGGAGAAGGAGAAGGACGCGTTGGGGTCATTTCCTTACCACATCTCAAAGGTCAGTCTTTTTACTTTTGGGTGGGTGCTTGATTGTTCTGTGGCATGCCCCTTTTTATTTTTAATGTTTCAAAATGGCCTTTTAGCTCCAAAGCCTCTCTGCTTGCTTTGTTCCTTGAGAAATATATGTTGGGGAATATGGAAATGTGGGAGAAATGGGGTGGTTGGATGTATTTTTGCATGCCCTTTGTTTATCTTGCTGAGTATTCAATGGCCTTGCAGTTCAAAAGCCTCTCTTCTTACTTTCTGGCTGATAATATGTGTGGTAATATGGCAGTGTGGGAGAAATGGGGTGGTTGGATGTATTTTGCATGCCCCTTTGTTTACCTTGCTGAGTATTAAATGGCCTTGCAGTTCAACAGCCTCTCTTCTTACTTTCTGGCTGATAATATGTGTGGTAATATGGCAGTGTGGGAGAAATGGGGTGGTTGGGTGTATTTTTATGCTCTGTTTTATATTGTTGTTATTAAATTGAAATGTTGATTTTTATAACTTCATTTTATGTAAACTGCCCCGAGCCTGCTGGAAGGAGCGGTACATAAAAATGAATAATATAAATAAATAAATAAATAAATAAATAAATAAATAAATAAATAAATAGGAAAATAGTTATACGTTTTACATTTCTGGGTAGGTGATCTTTGGGACTTGGTTTTTTAATCAGTAGCTCCCATGCTGAAAAAGTGTGAGCACCCCTGCAATAGATAAAGCACAAGTAAAGCACAGTAAAAAGTCACAAGCATTCAAAAACCTGCCTGAAAAGATGTGTCTTGATGCTCTACGGAAAGTGGTTAAATTTCGCAGAGCCTGCATCTCCGGTGGCAAAGCATTCCACAACACTGGGGCAATGATAGAAAAGGCCCTTCACCTAGATGATGTCAGGTAGAAAGATTTCACAATGGGAATGCCTAGAAGATTCTGGTCTTCTGAGCGAAGTGATCTCGGAGGGTTATATGGAATCAGGCGATCCTGTAGGTACACTGGTCATGGACCAAATAAGGCCTTAAAAGTAAGAACTAACACCTTGAAAGTGATCCGGTATTCAATTGGGAGCCAGTGCAGATCCTGCAATATTGGTGCTATACGGCAGCACACAGGCTTCCACCATGAGGAAACGAGCTGCGGCATTCTACACTAGCTTAAGTTTCCAGATCATGGTCAAGGGAAGGCCAATGTAAAGAGCGTTACAGTAGTCAAGTCTTGAGATGACCGTGGCCTGGATTACCGTGGCTAGGTCATTCCGGGACAGATAGGGAGCCAGACGCCTTGCCTGTCGCAGGTGGAAAAACGCGGTTCTGCTGACAATGGAGATTTGAGTCTCCATTGACAGCAGAGGGTCCAAATGGACACCCAGGCTTTTTACAGATGATGACGGGCATAATACCTCACCATCCAGGGTCAGTAGTTGGATTCCCTATCGCCCGGGCAGCCCAGCCAGAGGATCTCCATCTTCACCGGATTCACCTTCAACCTGCTGGCTCGCAGCCATCCAGTAACGGCCTCAAGGCACAGATGGAAATTATTGAGTACGGAGTCCAGCCGGCCCTCCATCCTCAGAGTGAGCTGGGCGTCATCAGCGTACTGGTGAGATTTCAGCCCAAAGCTACATACCAGTTGAGCGAGTGGTCGCATATAGAAGTTAAATAACAAGGGCAAGAGGATGGCTCCCTGAGGGACCCCACAAGGTAAGGGGGATCCCCCGGAAGTCAACCCTCCCCTTTGCACTCGCTGCTTCCGGTTGTGGAGGAAAGAGGACAGCCAGTTCAAAGCTGTCCCCCTCACTCCAGCCACGGCAAGGCGGTGCGTCAAAAGATCATAATTGATGTATCAAAGGCAGCTGTGAGGTCCAATAACACAAGCAGTGCCGATCCGCCTTGATCAAGCTGGCAACGTAGCTGGTCTGTGATGGAGACCAAGACCGTCTCCATCCCGTGCCCCATACAGAAGCCGGACTGGAAGGGATCTAGGCCGGCTGTGTCATTTAGGGAACATTTGAGTTTTAACAACAACATGGTTTGAAGCAACATGTAAAGTTCACCTTTTCCTGGATGTGAGATAGATAGATAGTAGGCATGGTTTAGAACCCAAAAATAGCAAATCGAAACTCTAATGGGGGGATTTTTTTGATTAGTATATCAAAGACTTACAAAAATTTCCCAAAAGTTCTAAAATGTAACTTAATTACTAACGAAATTCGTTAGTAATTCGTATGCCAGAGCATGCGCATTCAGATGGTTTTGGCCTACAACTCCCAGAAATCCTAACAGCTGGTAAATTGGCTGGGATTTCTGGGAGTTGTAGGCCAAAACTTGAATAAATCACACTGAATTCTAGATGGGACTCTCCAAATAGGAAGGAGGGGAGGGAAGGAGGAAGGGAGGGAGGAGGGGGTATTCTATTCTTGGAAGCAGCAAAAGAAAAGGAGGAGGAGCCCCCTGGCTCCTCGCTGCCTCTCTCACCCCGATCCCCAGGGAGCGAGGGCCCAAGTTTGCCCAGGCTGGTCATATACCTACATTCTATGCACATGCAATAATACAGCAGTAATAACAATGGGTATAAGAAGAGGTAAATTCAAACCCAAGTATTCTGACTGGTCCCTGCCTCATGCGGTGCAAACGGGCTCTTCTCTGGGAGCCGGGAAATTAGCCCAGGAAAAGACAGCGTTTTCTGCTTGGGTGCACACACATACAAATTCTTTGGGGGGGGGGATTTGCTGCAGAATCCCGGCCTAATAGATAATATTCTTCAGCAAAACCCCCCGCCCAAGAAAATGTATGTGTGTGCTCCCAAGCAGAAAACGCTGGCTTTTCCCGGCTAATTTCCCGAGCCCCGTTGCACCGCATGAGGAGAGACCAGTCAGAATACTTCGGTTTGAATTTTACCTCTTCTTATACCCATTGTTATTACTGCTGTATTATTGCATGTGCATGGAATGTAGGTATGACCAGTTGGATTACTTATAATATTAGGCAGTGGCACTTACAGTAGCATTCATTGTATTATACATTAGGTTGGTTTCTCACCCCAATACTCTTTGATGCCTTAGATCCTGGCTGGCAGGCAGGAGAGGGGAAGCCTGGAAAAATGTAAACAGAGAGGATTACTCAAGTAAATCCGCAAAGAAGGGCCCTTCATCCAAAGTGCCCTCCTTTGCAGATTTACTTCTGAGTAATCCTCTCTGTTTACATTTTTTCCAGGCTTCCTTCCAGCCGAGCGAAGGAGCGAGTTTAGGGCTTGCCTTGCCATAATATTGGCAAGGGAGGCGGGAGGGTGGTGAGAGAGAAGGAGGGTGCCCCCTTATGCCCCCCTTACGACCTAATAACGACACTTAAGAAAATCCTGGCCCCCGAAGTTCGAAAAATTAAGTCCACTTCCTGGTTGGCGTTCCAGGTGCGGAAAAGCTCGAAAGTAGCATTTCTTACGAATTTCTTACGAAACGAATCATTTTCATAACTTTTTTCTCATGCCTAATATTTTTTTTATTAGTTTAATGGGAAGTTTGAGGTCATGTGGGATTAAAATATCTTCAGAAACAAATGGAATAATTTGACTGAAATATAAGACACGCAGTGCCAGCTTATGCCAGGAAACCACGTGTAATTTATTTTCCTTCAGTCCAACACATTTTTCTGATATCTGCCCCATTAGGTTGAATTTATAGATTATTGGGGGAGCTGGTATCCTTATCTCTGACAAATTTGCACTCTGGGAATTGACTGTGTTTATTGCAAAACAAGAAAGTCACTTGCCGCCACTGAGAGAGCTGTAGAGCTATACCCAAGCCTAGTTAAATAGTGCCTTAAAAATCAATGACAGTCTTGTAAAAGCTGGTCATTTTTAAAGGCTAGTAAATGTAAACTCCCCCTTTAAGTATATACATCATTCATGGCAGTCCTGTATATGCTTATGAATGAATGAATGAATGAATGAATGAATGAATGAATCTTTATTGAGAGACCATCAGTCATATCAATATATATTACACCAATAAAACAGAATGAAATAAAATATAGTAGGATAAAATGTAATATAATATAGTCAGATAATCACGTGATCAATTCATCCTCATCTGGTAACTAAAATTGGTTTGAGACAGTGTGAAAGCTAATCACTGTCACTTTAGAGTGGATGTGCCCTATCTATCTTCATAGTTCTATAGTGCTAATCCTACTTCCACTACTGATCTTCGTCGCCCCAGCAGTCATGCCTAATAGATAGATAGATAGATAGATAGATAGACAGATAGATAGATAGACACACGCACACACACACACACATACACACACACACACACACACATGAATAAAGCTGGCATCACAGTACAGTTTATGCATGCCTACTTAGAAGTACTTCATTTATTTATTCATTTGTATTCCTCCGTTCTCCTAGAGCAGGATTCGAAGCAGCTTCTAAAAACAATAAGCTAAAACATTTAGCATATCATCTAAGAACAATTACTGTCATATAATGATTTTAACATCAATCATAAAATACAAAAGTTAAAAGGTATATAAAATATGCCACGTAAAAAGCTGCCCCTGCTGATGTATCAATAGCTTTCTTAAATATCAATTGGGTTCCATGATCTGGATCTCCAGGTAAATGTATAAAGGGCAGGAGCTTGTGAAGACATCACTATACTACACAGTACTATACCTTTCTGTGTTTTAGTCAAAACTTTGAGAAATCTGTCAATGGTTCTGAACCTATCTAGCAGATAAATTTCAGCACCTTGGATAGTTCCTTTGATATCTACCTATCTATGTATATAATAAAAGTGTTTGCGGGCGGTGGTGTGGTGAGAGGAATGTGTGCCAGCGTTTCGATTGGTTGCCACTGTGGGATTATTTGCATAAATGACACTGATTGGCCAGCCTCAGAACTCCAACATTCTATGGCCCCAGACAGAGGGGATTGGTTGCCACTGAAATGGTATTTGCATAAAGGACTCCGATTGGCCACTGCGGCCCACAGCATTGACGGATCAGGACCAAACTTGGCAAGCAGGGGCCCAATGGCCCACTTCACAACCTGGTGTGGTTTAGGACAGGATGGGCCACTAATGATGGGATTTGCAGTACCTTCACATCATTCACTCCCCAAACAACGCTGCAGCCCCTATACATCACAGACCAGGCCCAAAATTAACAGCAAGACTTCCTTAACTTAATTTTCCTGACTAGGCCTCAGCTCATGGGATATTGTTAGGCTTCCTCAACTTGATTTTCCTAACTAGGCCCCCAACAATCACAGAACAAGACCAAACTTTGAGGGAGGATGGACCATGGATGATGGGACTTGCAGTAATTTAATTCACTTCCTTAGAGCACTGTGGCTCACACCAATGATGAATCAGGACCAAACTTGGCACACAGAGGCCCAATGGCCCACTTTACACACCTGCTGCAGTTTACAGCAGGATGGCTAAAAAATGATGGGATTTGCAGTACCTTCACCCAATTCATTTTCCACAGAACATTGCAGCCCCTACAAATCAGAGACCAGGCCCAAACTTGGCACACAGAGTACCCATGACCCACTTTACATCCTGGTGCAGTTTTGAGTGGGATGGACCATGGATGATGGGAGTTGAAGTACCTTCACTCACTTTCTGAGACTGCTGAGACCCCCATCCAATGACTGATCAAGACCACACTTGGCACACAGAGCCCCCATGACCCACTCTACATCCTGGTGCAGTTTGGAGAACGGGGGACCATGGATAATGGGACTTCCAGTACCTTCCCCCACTTCCAGAGACCGCTGCAACCCTCATCCAGAGAATGATCAAGACCAAATGTGACACAAACAGCCCCCATGACCCACTCTACATCCTGGTGCTGTTTGAAGGGGGATGGACCATGGCCAATGGTACTCACAGTACCTTCACTAAGTTCCTGAGACCACTGGAAGCCACATAAACATCTAATAGGAACCAACCTTGACACACAATGCCTTCCTCAAATAACCTGGCCACCGCCGGGTCCTCAGCTAGTCTGCAATAAAATCCAGGATGGATTTATCATAATGAGGCATGCAAACCCTGAGCCACCATTGGTGCTACAACAATCATATAAGAACGCACCATTAATCTGAAGTAACAATGTCTCTTTTACTGTTTGCAAATATTTGACTCAGACAGTACACTAAAATTAATCTCACACACACACAATTTCTCTTCTGTTCTCGGTTATTCAAATATTCAGCAAAAGCCTAGCATGCAATATTAACTCCTGCTTCAGAACTTCCCAATGAGATTGAAATTTGTCTTCAAAACAAACATTACCATAGTCATTTTTTGAGATTTTTTGCTGAAGAACATCAACAGATTTTGAATATTTGGTTGATTTTTAGAAATAGGACTTATGATCCTCATTGACTTCATTGCAAACAGTGCACGGTAATTTTAATTACTCAAGAACAAGAACCATATAAAGTAGGTGGCCATTAGGGGTGGTTGATCCATTAAAAAACTGTTTCTAAACTCGTTGGGGGGGGATTTCCGTTGGTGGGTCGTTATAGAAAGTGTTCTGAAATTTTTTAAATAAATTTCATAATTGAAACGTAATTAATAATGAATTTACATTATTAGGTCATTACTGCTTCAGCAAATGCACAAAGCTCTCCACTCTTCCCTCCCCCCCCAGTTCAGAAGCATTGCTGATTAAATTTAATCCGAGATGCCTCTCAGCTGGCAGGGCAGGAGGGCTAGACTGGAGAGCAAGCTCTCCACTTTTCCTCCCTCCCCCCTCAGCTCAGAAGCATTGCGGGTTAATAACGACCCAATAACATGCCCTTTATGGAAATGACGATTATGGCTTCGGTTTTGAAACGTCACTTCCTAAATCAGCTGCATAAGATCTCTACTGACCAAAAGGTCATGAGTTCGAGGCCTGCCCGGGTCGGGGTAAGCTCTCGGCCAATTGTGTAGCTCGTTGTCTGTCTATATATGTTGTATGTCTATGGCATTGAATGTTTGCCTGTATCTGTGCATTGTGATCCGCCCTGAGTCCCCTGCAGGGTGAGAAGGGCGGAATATAAATGATGTAAATAAATAAATAAAATAAATAAGAGAACATTTGTATTTTTCCACTTTTGTGGGGGACTCGAACCCCTATCTCCTATGAATATGGAGGGCCTACTATAAGAAGAAAGCTATGAAGGATTTGTAGTACCTGCTTTCTTTGAAGCATTTATTTATTTATTTATTTTATTTACTTTGCTTCTAGACCGGCTCTCTCAGCCCGAAGGCGACTCGAGGCGGTGTACAAATGGCAAGAACTGCCCAAGACAAACATATCAACAATTATCAACAGAATTCCATCATATACAAATTAGCACTTAACGTTAAAAACACAATATCAGTGTCTCATTATTAAATCCAATTGCGTCGTCGTTCCGTAGATCTCAATTTGGTAATCATACTACATCTGCAAATGCCCGGTCAAATAGCCAGGTCTTGACCTTCTTGCGAAATGTCAAGAGGGAGGGGGCTGATCTGATGTCATAAGGAAGGTTGTTCCAAAGCCGAGGAGCCACCACTGAAAAGACCCTGTCTCTCGTCCCCACCAATCGTGCCTGCAAAGCAGGCGGGACTGAGAGCGGGGCCTCTCCGGATGATCTTTTTTTTTCTTTCTTTTTAAAAAAAATAGTTTATTGTATTTTGTATTATTCATTGTACAAATACACATGTATGCAACATTAGGAGGGGAGGTACGTCTGGGAAAAAGGGAGTGCTGATGGGTAAGGGGTGGGGGAGGGAGGGGGAAACACTGTAACAACAATACAAATAAAAACAGATCGACTTCCATTCGGGCTAAAAGTGGTTTGCCTTTTCTCTTCTAAATTCTATAATGGATTTGGGTTGGTTTTCAGTCCTTTCTTCCTACTTTTTGTTTTATATGTATATCCATTAACTGTGTGTTAACCTTTTAGTCCTTTTTGTACAAGTTTATTGGACTCCAGTCCGTTTCTCTTCTTGGTTGGCCGGTATTTTTACTCAGGAAGAATGTTAGGTTGTCCATATCTTTTATATCGTGAAGTTTTTGGAGCCAGTCCTCTTGTTGTGGAATTTTATCTGACTTCCATGTTCTGGCAAAGACAATTCTTGCCGCCGTCGTTATATAGATAAAGAGCTTCTCACTATTTTTATCCATGACCCTGTCTTTGTCGGAGAGACCCAGTAGGTAATCGTCTGGTTTCATCGGGTATTTCACTTTTAAAATACTTTGGGTGGTCTTGTGTATCATTCTCCAGTAGTTAGTCGTGGCAGGGCAGGACCACCACATATGAAAGTAGCTGCCTACCTGCGTGTGGCATTTCCAGCAATTTGGGTTGCTATTTTTATACATCATCCCAATTTTTGGGGGGGTAACGTGCCAACGATGGAACACTTTGAACCAGTTTTCTTTTAGCTCTGTGGCGTATGTAAATTTGATTTTCTTGTTCCAAATAAGTTGCCATTCCTGGATTTTAATTTGTCTGCCGATGTTCTTGGCCCATTGGATCATGCAGTTTTTCACGGTTTCTTCTTCCGTAGCCCAGTCTGGTAGTTTGTTATAAATGATTGTAATGTTTTTTTGGTCTGATTAACATAAGAACATAAGAACATAAGAAGAGCCATGCTGAATCGGACCTCAGCCCATCTAGTCCAGCATTCTGTATCACACAGTGGCCCACCAGTTGTACACGGGGATCTCGAGCAGAAGGGAGGGCAAAACCCTGACCTGCTCCCGACCCCCCACAACCAGTACCCAGGGAAATCCTGCCTACCTCAACCAACTCCGATTTGATAAGTTTGTCCCAGAAATCTTCTTCCACATGGAATCCCTCTTTTTTGTCTCTGGATAATAATAATATAATACACTTTATTTATATTCCGCTCTTCTCACCCCGAAGGGGACTCAGAGCGGATTACATTACACATACGGCAGACAGTCCCTGCCGGTTCCACATACAATTACATACAACATATAACAGGACAATTTTTTAGAAGGGTTTTCTTTTGGCTGCTTCACAGTTGCATCACAGAGCTGCTTCATGATGTTCACAGGTTGTGATTGTGTCTTACGTCACAAGGTGGTGCTGTTGCTTCATCCTCATGACGGATAGCCTCTGTTTTCTGCATTCCAGCCGAAAAAGTCCTTCCCTGCTTTGGCAGTACCCAGTTTATCTAATCACAGCTCAGCTTGTTTTCAAACTGTTGGGTAAACAGTGGACAGGGCTCACAGCTGGTGTCCAACCCAGCCCGGGATTCGATCCTGCAATCTTCAGATCTTCAGATTGCCAGCACAGCTGTTGCTATCTCTCCGGCCCCGATGATCTTAAGCATCTTGAAGGTTCGTAGGGGGAGATGCGTTCGGACATGTAAGTTGGACCAGAACCGTTAAGGGCTTTAAAGGCTAAAGCCAGCACTTTGAATTGTGCCCGGTAGCAAACCGTTAGCCAGTGGAGCTGGCGCAACAGAGGTATTGTGCGCTCCCTGAGTGCATTCCTATGTGAGAAGGCATTTAAATATACAGTTGCCTCACAGCTCCACCTGCAGTAGTTGTGCTGTTTCAGGAAGACTGTATGTGATAGTTCTGAAAAAGATGGTTCAGCTTTCAATCATGAATCATGGTTTCAATTTCGTGACATTTTGAGTTGTGAGGTTGTTTTGTTCCTCCTCTGTTTGAGGAACACGCTGCTGTCAAAATATTTGTTACTGATATTTCTTTCACGAGAAGGAAAACATACTGCAGAGATAGAGATCTTCGCCATTCACAAATGCGATGGGAAGGAGTTCTGTTGACTTTGATGAGTTTTGGATTAAGCTCAATTAGAATTAATTTGTAATGGTTTAGCTTTCACCTCACACTGCGGATCTACTAGTTGTCAAGTAAGTGTTTACTATTGCTTTGATGCTTTGACTTTTTGTAAGTTGTGCTTCTGGCAATGAGAGGTGTTGAAAATACGCAGTTTTGCAACAGCAAGTAAATTCTTGCCTTGCCTTTGATATGTTCTGGTATTTGTCACTGCGGATCTTTCTGCCCAAACTTACAAGCTTTCATGGAATCTATTCCTTCTTTGTTACCTTTTCCTCTCTGCTTGAGCTCAGTTATTATGCAGAAAGGAGACAAGCTCAACCATGAGGCTAGAGGCATTGCTACAGGTGAATACTGATATCCAAAGCTAAGCCTGTTATGCACTGAAAAATTCAATGAACACGTCAAGCATTACAGAATTAGCTTTCAAGTGTGTGTGGAAATTCATCTGGCGGGACTTTGATATGAGGTGGCATTGATGCAGAAGCATAAAAGATGGATGGCAATGCTCTGAATATTGAATTAGGGATGAGAGGCAAGCTCAGAGTGGCATCTTCATTCAAACTCAAAAGAGAGAGGCTGATTTGGGAACGTATCAAATGAAATCATCAGTTTCCAGGTTATCGAAAACAAGTCTAAGGATATATGCATCGCCGAGGTCCCGGTTCGAAAGAAAACCCTAGCCATTCCTTTGTAATTTTCTGGATGCCAAAATTTAATTAAAATGCATTTCCTTCTAAGGAAATAAAAATCCTCAGAAGTTCTCTTGGTTTCATCTTCAATCATTGACAAATTTCAAAGAAATATGAAGTGTTGGCAGAAGCATTAATGAGACCTGAAGAACTTTACTGCTACTGGAAAATCAGGGTTTTTTTTTTAATCCGGGCCCATTAGCTGCTTTGGGAGAAAGATGGCTCCATCCTTCCAGAAATACATTGATTATTTATTCTGACCAGATCTGATATAGCAAGAAATGTGTTTTATCAATGAAGAAGGGCATTTTATTACCAACTAGGTGCCCGGGTTATTTGAGAAAGACATTGTGTGCCAAGGTTGGTCGTTATCAGTTGTTTATTTGGCTCGCAGTGGTCCCAGGAACTTAGTGAAGGTACTGAAAGTCCCATTGGCCATGGTCCATCCCCCTCCAAACAGCACCAGGATGTAGAGTGGGTCATGGGGGTTCTGTGTGTCACATTTGGTCTTGATCATTCATTGGATGAGGGTTGCAGTGGTCTCGGAAGGTGAGTGAAGGTACTGCAAGTCCCATCATCCATGGTCCAACATTCTTCAAACTGCAGCAGGATGTAGAGTGGGTCATGGGGGCTCTGTGTGCCAAGTTTGGTCCTGATTCGTCATTGGTGTGGACCACAGTGCTCTAAGGAAGTGAATTAAGTGAGTTACACTCTCCCTGAAGACGCAGGTTCGCAGCTTGGGAGTGATCCTGGACTCATCGCTGAGCCTGGAAGCCCAGGTCTCGGCAGTGGCCAGGGGAGCTTTTGCACAGTTAAGACTCATGCGCCAGCTGCGCCCGTGTTATCGAACAGCTGCCAATCCCCAGGCCGGCTGTCTGACAACCGGGCAAGCCCCGTGGACCGACCACGGGGCAGAGACCGCGAGGGTTCAGTTAACCTGGCGAGCCCGGAGCGACTAGGTCCTCGTAGCCTACCCGCCTCCCGTAGATCCAATTATGCTCACCAATACTGCAAGGTAGAAGCCACGAAATTGTTTATTCTGCTCAGCTGAGAGGATGCGAACCGCAATTCCTGATTCCATAAAGAACGCATGCATATACATTCAAAACATTGGTTTTTAAAGGTTACAGAACTGTCAAAACAATTGAATTTCCCGCCTGCCCCCTTCTGGGCCGGCTCCGTCGGTGATTGGTCGGAACGTTGAGACCAGCTGATGGGCGGGATGTTGACCGGCTCTGGGAGCCTATCGGCGCTTACTCCCATTCGCCATCCTAGCCAATCAGGAGTCTGTGGCCATATATGGAATGTCCAGGAAGGGAGCTCAGACGGAAATCGCTGTCAATATGGCATATGAATAAAACAAAAGAATCCTGGCCAGGTAAACGACCTGGGGTGACACCTGGGAGTGATGGGATTAATGAGATGATACGTCATTCTTGAGAATGAAAAAGGAAAAAGGGGAAGAGGCCTGATGATAGTAATTCACTCAAACCTTTGGGTGACAAAAGGACTTATTTTGGGGCACACCTGGTTTCCGAGGCCAGCTGTGATACCCGCTGTGAAGAGCAAGCTTGTATTGTCCAAGTTCCAAAGGCTAGTTTAGTTAGACTGGAAATCCGACCGTTAAACTCGCCTCCGGACTGATGAAACGTGGGGCTTAAGTCAAGAGCTTAGCTTATCCATAACAAGATTTCCATCAGAAAGCACATGCAATATGAATATGGTGATCCGCAAAGATTTCGAGAGCAGGGCGCAGTCGCATTTCCTCTTGACAAAACATAGTAAAACATCCTCTAGGCAATCTTTCTTAACCAAGAGGGCAAGGAGGGAAGGGAAGTGTTACAAGGGGTCAAGGGAGACATGGGAACAATATTGTACAGATGCACAGATGCAGGGATGAACCTTTATTATGATTTCTGCTTTCCTGCTGTCAGCCCAACATAAACAGATATGGCCCCCCTGCTTCATAGGCCAATTCCTTTCTCAAAACTTTTCTTCCTGAGCTCAGATGTCTCAAGAGTGAGGGGAGAGGAAAAAAAAGAGGAGAATAAAGATAAGGAATGTAAAGCAAAAAACAAGTTCCTTTCCTCCCTTTGGGGGTCCCAAACCCAGGACTCCCGTCCCAACCGGCCTTGGTCCTGCCGCTTGAGCTACCGCATCTTTCCCTTGGACGCAGCTCTCCTCGCAGTCTTAAGGCGCCCGGGAAGCGGGAGGAGAGAAAAAAAAAAAATTCAGGAGAAATAGGGAGAAAGTCAGAAAGAGAAAGAACCCTTTTGGACAGACTCCAGCGGGGCTTAGGGAAAGGACGTGTGGGTTTCCACCCGGGAACAGGCGTGTGTGCTGAAGTTGGGACTTGTTCACTCGCGGAACGACCTGCAGCTTGAGAACTGTTGGCCTCGACAACACCTGTACCTTGGGAAGTCTGATCTGGCTATGGTCATCCATGCTCTGGTCACATCCCGAATAGATTACTGCAACGCACTCTACGTGGGGCTGCCTTTGAAGACAGTTCGGAAATTGCAGCTAGTCCAACGGGCGGCAGCCAGATTACTAACGGGAGCTATATACAGGGAGCATACCACCCGCCTGTCGTGTCAGCTCCACTGGCTGCCTGTCCAATTCCGAGCTCAATTCAAAGTGCTGGTTTTGACCTTTAAAGCTCTATACGGTTCTGGCCCAGCTTACTTGTCCGAGCGCATCAGCCGCTACATCCCACCTCGTAATCTAAGATCATCCGGGGAGGCCCTGCTCTCGCTCCCGCCTACTTCTCAAATGCAGCTGGTGGGGACGATGGATAGGGCCTTCTCGGTGGTGGCTCCCCGCCTGTGGAATGCGCTCCCTATCGATGTACGATCCACCTCATCCCTCCTGGCATTCAGGAAAAAAGTAAAATCCTGGCTGTGGGACCAGGCGTTTGCACACCAGCACAAGGCAGCACTTTAGATGGGATTTTAATGGAACGTGGATGAATAGGGCCAATGCTTTTATGGACAGAACATTATTTTAATCTGGAATGAATGCGTATGATGTTTAGGTAATTGTATTTTAATGTATTTTAATTGTTGAAGAGTTCTGGGGTCTTATATTGTTACTGTGTGGGCATCGAATTGCACCTTACTGTAAGCCGCTCTGAGTCCCCCCTCGGGGGTTGAGAAGAGCGGGGTAAAATCCTGAAATAAATAAATAAATAAAATAAATTACTGTAAGTCCCATCATCCATGGTCCATCCTCCTTCAAACTGCACCAGGATGTAGGGTGCATTTTGGGGGGGTCTGTGTGCCAAGTTTGGCCTTGATCAGTCAGTGGATGAGGGTTGCAGCGGTCTCGGGAAGTGATTGGAGGTCCTTCAAGTCCCATCATCCATGGCCTGCCCTCCTCCAAACTGCAGTAGGATGTAGAGTGGGTCATGGGTACTCTGTGTGCCAAGTTTGGGCCTGTGATTTGTAGGGGCTTCAATGTTCTGTGGGAAATGAATCGGGTGAAGGTACAGCAAATCCCATCATTTGTGGCCCATCCTGCCCTACACCGCGCCAGGTTGTAAAGTGGGCCAGTGGGCATCTGTGTGCCTAGTGTGGTCCTGATCCTTCTATGGTGTGGGCCACAGTGCTCTAAGCAAGTGAGTTAAAGTGTACTGCAAGTCCCGTCATCCATGGTCCACCCTCCCTCAAACTGCACCAGGATGTAGAGTGGGTCTTGAGGGTTCTGTGTGCCAAGTTTGGTCTTGTTTTCTCATTGTTTGGGGTCGCAAAGGGCGTAAGTGTTTTTGGCCTTAAACTCCCACCATGCCTGACTGCCTCAGGCCTTATCCCCCTCCTCTGCCAGTTTAGAGGGTCGGAATGTTCGTGTTGGCGACTGCCTCTGGCCTTTGCCTTATCCTCCTCTGCCAGTTTAGAGGGTCGGAATGTTCGTGTTGGCTGGCCAATAGAGCCGTTATGCAAATACTCCCTCACTGGCAACCAATCATGTTGTCAGAATGTAGAGGCCGGGAGCCAATCAGAATGCTGCCACATACATATATACATACATACTGTACATACATACCCACACACATACAAACATTCTGCTTTATTAATATATAGAGATAGATATAGAGATAGAGATACAGATTGTAGCTCATAAAATACGGCAATAATACATGCTAGAAATTTTGAGTTTTTTCTGTCTTCCCATAAATGCTCATTCCTTTCAACAGAATAAGATCCAATGAGGAGTCCTAATGGTGGAGGACCAAGTGGAATTCTCTTATTATCAGCTCCCAATGCAGCCTTCTACACTTCTATAAGGGTATCCCAACCTTCCAGATGAGTTGGAGGACTCAAAGATAGGTCACTGAGGAGGTTCAAAGGTTGTGCCCTCCTCCATTTCCCACCTCTTTCCAGACCTTCACAGGTTGTATCCACTATTATTCAAAATTAGAAGGGACCAGTGGTTCCCTTCTAGTTTTCCAAAAATTGTATTTGAGTTTTAAAATAAATGTTTAAATAGAGGTGTTCCCTTTTCCCAAAACTCTGAAAGAATAATTCTCCCATTTTTCATTCCTACCCTAGAAACGTCCTAGAGATATAGAGAGGTATCTTCACTAGGCATTTTGTAGGTCCTCAAGGATGACTCTCTGGTAACCTCTAGTAGAAGTACATCATAGAATTGCAATGGAAGGCCTACACAAAGCCTAGATAGGTCATATTTTGTGAGGCATGGTGTGACGACTTGGGCTATCAAATTATTAAAATTGCTACCACCAACCTAAAGTTCTCCTTAGGATTTTCCGTTAAAATAATATTTCCAGCCAGGCTCCTATTAAATCACTAACTGAGAGGATTCTGAGGTAAAAATTCTTCCCCCTTTGACTGGCACGATGGGAAGGCGGGAACTGGCACACTACAACGTAAAGATATACGATTGAGGCTTTCTTAAAAGTTAACAAGATAAAATTTATTAACTTAAAAGACTTTTAAACAAGGCACAGAGCGTAATGGTTTACAATTGAGGCACAAGAGCGTAATGGTTACTTGACAGAAAAGTGTACTAGAGCGTATTGGTTTCAACAGGTGTCTTTCTTAGATCTTTATGCATTATTTGCATAAACGACTCCCATTGGCCAGCCAACACGAACATTCTGAGACTCTAAAGTGCCAGAGGGGGGGTAAGGGAAAGGCCTGAGGCAGTCAGGCATGGTGGGAGTTTCAGTCCAAAACACTTTGCAGCCCCCAACTGTAGCAGGAAAAATCCTACCAAATATTACCCCTTTGACTCCAAGGCTGCTATCCGTGCGGGCGCAGGAACGAGAAGACGTGACAACTGGGTTACTTTTCAGGAAACACAGTTTATTCCAAATCCACAGCTGTAGGGTCTGCCCTTTGGCGTAACAAGACGCAAGGAACAGAACCCCTCCTCCTTCCAGTCATTCAGTTTTATACAATCAATGGAGCCGGTCTAAGTCCCGCCCCGTTCATTCATTTCACTGGCTAACACTTATGATGTGCTTCTGATTCTAACCAATTAACAATGCATTAGGTAATCTAATAATTCATTTGCTAACAAACATTGCGCAGTTTATTTTCCTGACCAGTTATTAAAGCTTTGTCTATGTGCGTAGATTGTCCCTATATTGTTACTTTTCTGATAAGCTTTCCCACGGACCAGCCAAGTGGGTGTTTCATTAGGCTAACACATGTGATGTCTCCTAGACCAATCACTGACTAGTAAACAGAGAGCACATGGTGTTTCTCTAAACCAATTGTAATGCATCAGGACAACCAATGAGGTGGCGTCCCTTCTAAACCAATCACTGCTGTTCCCTAACGTGCTTGGTAACTCTGCCTTCTTCTCTATGTCTAGCCTATGCTTGGGTAGCATTCTCTCCTGACGTTTCTTCTGCAACTCAATGAGTCTCCTTCACAACAATGAGACAACAAAACCAAACTTGGCACACAGAACCCCCAAGACCCACTTTACGTCTTGGTGCAGTTTGAGGGAGGATGGACCATGGATAGGCCAGCATTCCAACATCCCAAATCTCAAAGGTGCCAGACAGAGTTCTTTATAAAAGGCTTCCTTCAGCTGATTTTACAAACTAGGCCTCAGCCTGAATTGACAGTAAGGCTTCCTCAACTTGATTTTCGAGACTAGGCTTCAGCTTGAATTCACAGTAAGGCTTCCTCAACTTGATTCTCCTGACTAGGCCTCAGCCTGAATTAACAGTAAGGCTTACTTAACTTTATTTTCTTGACTAGGCCCCCAACAATGACAGAACAAGACTACAGTTGGCACACAGACACCCCCCAAGACCCACTCTACATCCTGGTGCAGTTTGAAGGACTTGCAGTACCTTCACTCACTTACTCCGACCAGCACGGGTGATGGACCTGGACCAAACTTGGCACACATAACCCCCATGATGCCCTTTACGTCCTGGTGCAGTTTGAGAAAGATGAACCACGAATTATGGGATTTGAAGTACTTCAAAGCGCTTTGTTTCCCAGAGACCACTGTGGCCCACAACAAAGACCGATAAATATCAAACTTGGCACACAGAGTCCCCATGACCCACTCTATGTCCTGGTGCAGTTTGGAGAAGAGCAGAGCATGGATGATGGGGCTTGAAGTACCTCCACTCACTTCCTGAGACCGCTGCGACCCTCATCCAATGACTGATCAAGACCAAACTTGGCACACAGAGCTCCCATGACCTACACTACATGCTGGTACAGCTTCAAGTAGGATGGACCATGGATGATGGTACTTGAAGTACCTCCACTCCCTGAGACCACAGCGACACTCATCCAATTACCAATAAAGACAAAACTTGGCAAAGAGTGCCCCCATGGCCAACTCAACATTCTGGTGCAGTTTGGGGG